>JANVCC010000033.1:2154378-2342257 GCA_025345505.1 Todiramphus chloris collaris | reverse complement strand
TATGCCACTGCTGATAACCAAATTGGAGAGTATTGAAGATTATAAGAAGTCCTCTTCATGAGAAATAACCTCTTAACACAACTGTTGGCGTGGAAAAGTAGTGTTAGAAACAACCTTCAAACTGGGAAAAAATCTTCCTTCCTTATCCTTTGTTTCCTCTTCAGTTTCCCCTGAAGCTAATAAGTGGTCTGAAGCATCTTAGAGAATGATTTGGAAAAAAGCTTATTAAGGGCTACATGTAGACATGATTTTTGCATAATGCCACTTATAAAGCTTTTAGTGTAGTCCAATATTGTGCTGTGTAAATTCAGGGAAACTGTTTTAGTATCTGGGCTTCTAGTAGAACATTCTACCTCATTTGCTTAGTCCTTCATAGAGCATCGAGGACACCTTAAAAGGTAAAAGACCAGTTTTCATGGGTAGGGTATTCACTGTCATGCTCAGATTTTGAAGAGGCCTCATCTCTCATTTAGATGATAAATAAGGAATAAAAGCTCAAGTAAAACTACACTTTGACTTACATTTAACCCCTCAGTGCAAGAAGGTTGTAAGCGGGAAACTACAGTGTTTAGGTAGAGAAAATGAAGTTCTTAGGCTGGAATAGCTACAGGGTACCTTTCTTCAAGGTAAAGTGCAGTGTTATGGTCTAGTCATTAATATTTATGCAGCATTATCAAGATGAATAGTATAATAGTCAACATTGTATTGCTACAGTGATTGGGACTACTGCTATAAAATAGTCTAGTATTTTTTAATAAGGGTAGTAATTGGAAAATTATCCATCAGGGATATAACCAAGCCGGAAAATGAGCAACATGAATAGTGCTCTTTAAAAAAATGAAAAAAGTCCTCAGAGACAAATAAACACTCATTGGCAAACTCTTATTTTATTAAATTAGTTCTCTTTGCTCTATAGTTGTTTTTTGTTTTGTCTTTTTTTAATGTCAGTAGTATATATTATATCTTTTAAAGTTCCCATTTGTGCCTTCCCTAAAGCTCAGCTGACTTTCAGTTATAGTCTGACACAATGGAACTGTGGCATACTTTTTTTTTTTGAGTGCACCTTTTCCTTTTTCTCAATCTGCTGCTGTCAATACAGTTCATGAAGACATAGATTCTGGTAAGATCTGGATTTCAGATCTTGTGCCTGTAGTCCTTGTCATGGAGACAGTTGCTTTAGACTGATTACTGGTGAGGCTGCAGCGCCTCACAAAGAAGGAAAAATAGTTTTATAATCTTATTTTGTATATGTGTTTTTTGGGGGGGGAAAATGTGTGTTAAGCATGAAAAATGTGCAGATTACTGATATAGTGGGGGAAAAAAATACACCCTGGAAAGACAACATTGGACCACATTATCAGCTTGCCATCCTTTACTCAAAGATAAGTTGAAAGTTGTTGTGCTGTCTGATTTTGACCTAGGTTTCATATAGTCTTTGAGGTGAAATAATATGCTGGGTCTTGGAGACAAGGGCACTTCATATATTTCATGAATTACGGGAAGCTTACAAGAATCTTTGACTGATCTTCTGTCTGCAGTAACAGCTTTCCTTATGGTTTTCTGGTGCTGTACACACAAGATAGTAATCTCTCTTCTGGATTTGACACAAAGGGAGACCACAACATGACTGAAAACACAAATGATTTTGTTCTGATTTGTCTCTTATATCATCTGAAGATTTTTATCTGTGTTATGCAGCTTTCTGTGGTTGTGAATGCTTTGTCAGTCCTGCCACCTTCTACCAAACAGACCACACTTGAGTATGGATGCCACATCATCTATAATTATTCTGTAAATATAGGTTATTTATTTCTAAGGAGTAGAATGCTTTCCAGTATTTTAGATTCTTTGATAGTTTTGGGTGATTCATAAGACTTTAGAGAAATATTAGGCAAAGTTGCTGGCCAGAAACATGTCCTGTTATCCCTGTTGAGAAGAGTTCCTCTTCCTCTGATGGAACCTGCAAGGTGATGATAATAGCACCATTTAGGCCATTTACAGCAAAATGCCTCTTAAGAGTCATGAATTAAGTCATGAATGAGGAGGAGATGGTGAGACAAATGCAAGTGAAGGACTTGAAGGAATTCAAGCCAGATCAAGTCCTGTGATCTATAGCACCTCCTGATGATGCATATGACAGAGGAACTAGCAGGGTGGGTTTTATCACGTTTCCTTGACAGGCTTTGGAAAAGCCTGCTGTAAGGCTAAGAGACCTAAAGCTACCCTAGGAGAAGAGCAGCTGAACTAGGCAAAAAAGGCACATGCAAATTCACAGACTTCACTGGAAAGTTTTTCATGTGGTAAAGTTGTGTGGCATGTTTTTGACAAGTACGTAAGCAATCTGTAAACAAATCAGCAGATCTCTTCAGCTACTTCTGTACTGCTTTCTTTTGATACATTAAGCTATATAAATTAGCCATTAATTTTCTGGACTGGATCAAAGTTCACGTACAAAATGATGAGGCTTCACAGGAAGCTGTTGACATGTGAGAAGCTGACACTCCAGGGTTTATAAGCAAGACTAAGTCATTAGCAAAGTTTTTACGAGGCACTATCCTCAGCTAATTAGGTCTTTTCTAGTTATATTTGCCTGACAAGTGGAGGAAGTAGGAAGAGAAGAAAATAAATATATATACACCAGTGAAAAGAGGAAATTAGAAGAGCAATTGTTAAAAGTTGTTAATTGAACCATTAAGAAGTTCATTATCAAGCAGCACTGTGGCAATAGGTTGCCCTGTGCTAATTGCATACATTGAAGCAGCACAGAACACCTTGGATCTAGCCATGAACTTTGGTCTTACAGGAGTGTTCATGGAAGTGTGAAAGCGAGTGCGTGTGGAATAGTAATTAAAATTCCTGTGTCTTGGCTTCACTTTAGCCTGACTCAGTGGCTCAGTTTCCTTTCTCTAGTTACCTTCACAAGTATTAAGGTCCAATGCTTGACTGTCCATCTGTCTGTCTTGGTGGCCAGTGCCAGAAGTGCCACAGAGAATTCAGGTCTGTGGCTCCACCAGAATTAGCCCAGGCAGGGTATGGTCACATGTGGCATCCCCAGGGAGGCACACAAGCTATAGTCTCACTTTGCTCCTAAAAGCTACTCTCAATCAGTATATTGCCAGGGCACTGCAACAGTCAGACCTGCCACTGTCTGTCAAGTGCTGTTAGATCTTGGGCTGAAAAATGACAGTTCCCTTTCTAGATTATGAGTAGGTACTTTCTCATTGTAGGCCTTTGATGAAGTGCACTGGCAAGGCAAGGATAGGAGGTGATGCCACCTGTAGCTGAACTCTGAAATCTGCTTTTCTCAAGCACTCAACATGTGTTGCTGATCTTGCACAGAGATCTCATGCTGCAGCAGGTACAGAAGCCACCTTAGCTTAAACCAGTTTATTTCTGTCTTTTCTTATGAAAAACACTCATTAAGAGCTAATATAGTACTGGTTTGAAAACAGATTAAGGATTCTTCTTGCTAAGCAGCTCTTATAGAGCCCAGATATAAAATCCAGTCATTCAGTTAAAGTGGCTGGGATTTTTTTCTACTGAATGAAGTGTAAAGGGAAAATATGTTCCATGTTCAAAAAGATACACAGTTTGTATTTCTTCGCAGATGCTATGTTTCTCTGTCTCCTCCCTACATCTTTATCATAAATTCAGTATCTGCAAGGAAAGTAAGAGAATCTGCACGTGCAATTCTAGTCCCTCTGTGGGTGACTGTGCCTTAGTAATGAATGAATGCATGCAGAACTAAACCTCATGGTGGCACTGCTAGTCCCTGTCCTTCCTGCTTTTCCCAATATGGAAGATTTCTGCTAGTCTAAGCCAAGAATGGTTTTAAGTTGCTCTTTGACATGGATAACAGTGCCTTCTACTTCTCACCAGCCTACTCTGCTGACCTGCTAAGCTCTATCTATTTTTAAAGAGTCCATAACTGCAAGCAGACCTGAGCCTGGTATGTACTGCCCTGAAGGGTTACAGCATGGTCTCTTCTATTAAAGAGGGCAAAGCAGGACTTAAAGTTTTAAAAATAAAAGCAGAGGCCTCATAGGGAAAAATGTGAAACTTTGTTCTTTAAGCACTCTGTGATCCAGTTTCCCATCTGAAAAAGCAGGACCTGTCACAAGGTTGCTTACAGAGTAAATTAATTTATTGTAATGCCCTTGTGTTCTCTAGCCATAAAATTTACTTTTTGTTACACTCTCAGACTTTTTAGTATCAAATTTTCTTAATGCAATTGTATTTTTATTACTTATTAATTGTGCATCTACAAGTGATCGAAGTGGAAATCAATTTAATCCTGTTTGATTCTGCAGTAGGTTGAAGAAATGAAAACTGACCCATTTCTCTCAGTAGGGAAGACTATGAACTTTGTCATTGCATTGCCACCATAATATGGAATTTTGTCGAGATGTTTCGGAGTGCTTTTGCAGTGCACTTTACCATTATCTGCCTTCTGGCATCTATTATTTTAATTTCTGCCTTAGTGCCCTGTCTGTGGCTGAACTCTGACCTCACGCTTTTTCCAAAAGAAGCCAAGTGCAGTACAGTGCTGCATCAATACATAGCCTGCTGAGAGCAGGGCAGAAATATGTGTGAAGCCAAAAGAGTAGGAGAGAACCAGAAGTTCAGTTATTGATCAGTGGTGGTGTAATGCTCCAAATGCTGGACTCAGTCCTGAAGATAAGCACCTGCAAATTATATATCAAGTAATATGTTCACATGTAAGTGGCAGTAGGTGTCTTTGCTCGAGGAGATGAGTATGTGACTGAGACATGGAATAAAATTAATTGGGTAGTGGAATTTAAAGGTTTCAGTAAACACAGTTTTGTCTCCCATTGTGTTAGTGAGTAAAAATGTCCCAGATAGGGTTAGGAACAGAGAGCGTCATTCAGTGTTAGTCTGCAGTGTCATATCTGATGACAGCAAAAGGACACAAAACCCTTGTTATTGTGTGAACAAATTATATAGATGGATATTTTTCTCCTTTTTATAACAAAGAAAAAAAAGCAAAATGCAAATCAGCTGCTGCTGGTTCTTTTCTTCTGCCTCTAGGCTCACTAAATACTGTGATATTGTAATATACTTATCCTGCCTACTAAAATTTATTTTCTTTCAGTAATTTAGAATCAATTAGGGGAGAATTAAAGCAGAATATTACCTGAAGTGTTTTGGTGGCTTCTTGCTTTGTTCACCACCAACTCTTGTCCTTTTACATGCAGTCATAGGGTTGTTTCTTTTGTTTTTATTGAATTGGTCTGTCTTCACAAATGATCTTCCCCTTTTCAGTTACCTTTCTTTGTGCGTGTTTTCCCTTCCTAATGCAAAAAGCACTGAAGCAAGCAGAGACCGTGCATTCAAGGCTGGAAAGTGGCTGCATACATCTAAATTTAAAAATTAAATCTGTCTGAAGCTCTTAGTTCCAGCCTCCTCACTGCAAAATGGTCTGCATTCCCCTTTGGAAGGAGTGTTCAGAGGAGCATGCATGCAATTAAATATGCTGCTTGCAGGAACGACATTAGTAATGTCTTAAGGTCCTGTCATTCATTTGCATATTTATTCCCCCCAGTTAAACAGGGAGTTAAAATCACATTTCCTTGTATGTGTCTTTTTGTTATATTAGCCTGTTTATTATAATCTTGTTTTAGCAAGATGTATATGTGTGATTCTCCGTTCCCTAAATCCAGACACTTCCTGCAAGATAAAAGGTCAGTACGGTGACTCTGTGGTTGGCGATGTGTGAGCCTTTGCACAGCGTTGCCAGGAGAGATGCAGTTCTACGGCATTAGTACACGGACATACTAAATCTCATCATTCAGTGTGAGATCCTTCACGTTGACCCTTTATGTTTTCTCCTTCTGCTCCCTTGACATGCTGCCTGCGTTTTCAGCATCTGCAGCAGAGGACTGTGGGTTTTCCCTTGCACTCTGACAACCCACTGCCAAGGTATGACTGTCCAGCCCTGCCTGGGAGCTGCTGGTATTTGAGAGTCAGGCACATGGTTACAGATTTTGGGAAAGATGATTTTGTCACAACTGGGGATAGCACCACTTAGAATATTGTGGGAAGGTGTTGTCCCTCACATGTTATCCCTGAGGGGATGCAGGATCATGGTGCAGGTGTTACTGACTTGTATTCATATTTCTGGTAGGCATCAGCTTAATGACCCCTGAGAAAGCATTCTGGACCAGATTCTGGAAAGCTTTGGGAGGTTCAGTTGGGAATGTGGATGTCTCAAACCAAAATGTGAGGTGAAACACAGAGCCTTGGATACACTTTGCAGAACTACCCTTTGTTATTTAAATTTATTGAATGGTAATATCACCTCTTGTATTCTTTGTTTTTCAGAAGTGTTTAATAAGTGCTTACTAAGTACTAAGGGAAGGAAAATCTCTGCCTGTTTCTCATTACTTCACTTGGTTTGGTTGGTTTTATTCCCTTGTAACTGCTTACATCATATTTTGGTAGATTGCCCAGCCAGAATAGTGTTCACCTAGGCTTAGAAGATGCCTGAAGGAGAACATACACAAATACAACATGCTGGTTTAAAATATTTTGTAATGAATCATCATCTTGAAACCTTGACACAATTAACTGTGTATGAAAACTCATTTGCCTATTGAACTGACCCTGTGCCAGCCTTTTACATTTGGATGGAGTTGTTTCTCCATCCTTGGAAAAGGGAAACAGTAAAAATTCTCAAATGGGCATAAGTCCTTTGAGCAACTTGATTGCTGTTGTTCTCAGTAATAACATTATCTTGGCACTGGACTACACAGATGAAATGAGTCATTCTGAGTGCAAGAAAATCACAAGCCTGTTCAGTCTTTTCTGGGACAAAGAAATATTATACTTGGACTATCCTTTCTTCCAGTGCCAGTAACAGAATTTCTTCTCCTCTGTAGAACAATGAAATAATGAGGACATACTTGACTCATCCTTTAAAATTAATATTCTAGTTTATATGAATGAATTTGATGCTCCTGAAAACTAAGGCACTCTAAAGATTCATAGAGAATTTAGCTCATTATGTAGCCATAGGTACATAGTCCCAAAAGCCATGAGTTCTTAGCACAAAACTGGTAATTCTGCCTTGTTCCTATCCAACACAGTAATTTCTGTGGGTTTTTTTTTCCATCCTGTTTACCCAAGTTTTAATACAATGCCTATCTCTTTGGTGCTTGGATAAGAACATAAAATGTCTGTACTGGCTAGCTGCAGGTGCCCAGTGATGACTAAGAACTGGGTTAAGCCTGTAGTAAAAACTCCCCAGCACACGCTTCCAGAATCCAATGATATGTGTCTCAGAAATTAGCTGGAGGTAATATCTTTGTACTTATTAAATCATGATGGATTTTTATTCTGGGACTTAGTTCAACTGCCTTCTGAATCCTTGTAAACATGTAGTAGCTGCCATGTCCTCTGACAGTGAGTTCAACAGCTTAACTATGTGAGGAAAAATTTCCTACTGTTTCTTTTGTACCTGTGGCCTGCTATTTTCCTTTGATTTCTCCTTGTTATATTAGAAAAGAGTGTGAACAATGCTTCCATGTACATCATCTCCAGGGCCATCAGAATAATATTATCAGTATATTTTCTTTCTGATCTGTAAGTCCCCTGCTACAGAGGTCTGGATGTTGACAGGTCTGTACTACCTGTGCCAGGTTGTCTATTTCAGTGGGTGCAGCTTCAATAGAGCTGTGCCTATATGTGAAAGGAGAATCAGTGCTAGCATAGAGCATCTTCCACGTAAGGATGCTTAGTCCTAGTTTGAAATGTATCCTTAATATATGAGGATCAGACCCCTCTCAAGTAGAGAGAGCAAATCATGCCAAGTTGTTCAACGATATTTTAATCTGTAGTTGGAAGAGCTATGTGAGACCATTTACCTTGTGACTTACAGTTAAATCACTTAAATGGTAAGTTTAATCTTGAGGTATTTTTATTACATGATGTTAAAATAACGAAACTAGCTTAGTGGGAGGTGCATTTAATAAACAATTTCAAATGAGGGTTGAAATCCTGGAGACTGGGTTTTCTCTTAGTTAATAGCAATACTAGTTTAGTTTCTGAGCTGTATCGTAATATGGAGATGAGATTTCTATTTGATATTGCAGTGGATATTGAAAGATGATTGATGACCCTGATTTTTCTGGTGCTTTCACTGCATGCCAACTGTATTGATTGCTAATTGTTTTAAAATACACCTCTACCTATTTGAAATTGGTATGAGGTGGATGGTTGCCCTAAAATGATGGGTAGAGAGTGTTGTGAAGGTGAGTTTAATTTACTAGACCCAGTAAGGGCTTAGATGTTGCCTCTAAACTGCAGCATTTTACACTTGGTATCCAGCTGTTCCCATGGCTTGAGTCAGGAAGCTTGTTAATCCTGATGACTTCCAATTTACTGCACGATAAGTAACATGCTTAAGGAGCAAAGTCTTATGGAACAGGACTTGTTTATTCAGCCCTCAGCTTGTACTGACAGTGCACTTCATTGCCTTTAGACTGGCTCTGCTCTCCATAGTTCAGGGCTGGCAGGAGCTCACATCTCTCTTTTTGCCATCTAAGGCGTAGCACCTGGATTCCTTAATGGGCTATTGCTCAGGCTCCTTAAGGAGACATTTAAGCAGTTTCTATCATTTGTACAGCTGACAGCCAAAGACAGATTGCCCTCTAGATGATGTGGCTTTGATTGGCTGCTGCCTTTCCTTCAGTTACTTAAATTTAGGCAAAGTGGCCATAAAATGCCTCCAAATTAGAAAGATAGAGGACAAGTCCCTGTTATACCGCTGCCAGCAATAGTAATGCAAACTGTTGTACATCGGTTCCTGTTTGGTGTGGTTTTCATTTTATATGCTTTTTGCACTGAAACAAAGGACATGGGTAATTCTGACTAGGTTAACTTTGTGTCTGTTTCCAAAGTATCATTTGTTAGTGGAGTGGTTCATTAACAGTGTGCCCCCCATTACTGAGCATGGTGGATTCTATGCCTGTTCTGCCACAGAAGATGGGAATCCAAGATCTTAACTCTATGCAGATTAAGAAAGCATATAAATAAGAATAGAAGAATCTTTTATATGAAGTAATCTTTCAGATGTTTCTGTCTGTATTTATCTTAAAATATTAAATTGATTTGCCCTTGCAAAAAGATTTTTCTTACTACTGATCATTCAAAGTATGAAAAGAAAAATTTTGCGTTTTACCTGTTCTCCTTCTAGTTTAAATGATAAAGGACATCGAAAGATTAAAGCAAAAAATTGTTTACTAATCTTGTCTACCACAGTGCCAAAGTCTTAAATTTCTTTTTAAACAAATATTCTTGTTTTTCTGTCTGTGACTGCATAATAAGAAAAATGATCAGGAATTCAACCCTATGCCACACTCATTGTAGTCCCTGAATGGCTGTGTGTCTTAAAAGCCCCAGGATGGTTCAGTGTTGAGGAGATCATGAGTGTGGCTTCTTCTGGAAGTGCAAGGGAAAACATAAGAGCCCCAACACATAATGTGTGGAAAAGTTGAAGATAAATTCTTCAGATTCTGTGTCCTCATCTCTGTATTTCTATGGGGGGAAGCAGAGTGTGTGTAGAAGCTCTCATCTGTGTACTCCGTCTCCCATGCTCCAGACATGCTGGGCTAACCATGCACTGTCAGACAGGCCATATATTGCCTGGCTGGACTGACTCTTTGTTACAAGAGCAATGAGTCCAGGGTCTGCTTTAGGCACCATGGCATTTGTTAGGAAAGCCAGACAGATTGCTGCAATAGGTAAAGAACACATTACCACTAAAAGCAGTAGTCGAGTGTTCAAAGCACTAACACTGACAGAAGTGTTTGAATACTGCTGCTTCCAGATAAGTGAATGAAAGCAAAATGAAGTACCGCATTTTTTCTGTTTTCTTTTCTGCATCATTTACTTTTCACACTAAAATTAAAAGAAAATGCTTTGTCTATTGATGAAGAAATTTAAACTTTGACTACAGGAAATAGAAGTAAATGTATAATTTCAGAAGTGTCCTCTGCTCTTTGTTTCACGGAGAGGTGGATCACAAAGTTACTGTATCTTCTTAGGATATTAAGGGTTGCTTTTGTACTTTTGAATCCCAAGTAGTGCCACTGAAGCCAGTAGACTGGATGGTGGTGCCGTCACTGTCCTAATAAAACCTTGTCTTTACATTTTATGAGTGGCTCAAGGTGGTGGGTGTCTTTGCATCGCTCCCTGTCTGAAGAAGAATTCCAGGGACTGGGATGAGAATAGCTGTCTAAGACTCCATGGGCAGTGAGGGATATACAGGATGCAGTGCTCCAGAAAATTGTCAGAAGTGTGATCTGCCTTCTCTTGTTTTAGTTATTAGACTGTTTGTAACTGTTTAGGATGGGGGGCGGCGGTTGGGAAGGAGGATTGGTGGGGGAAACATGTCAGGTGCAGGTGACACCAAGAAGTCAATTTGAGCACAGAAGACTGGAAATTTTAACTTCAGTTTTAGCTTCTCTATATGTAGCTCTTTTAATAAGGAACCATTTGATTTTTTTTAAAATCATGGTATTTTTCCAGATTCTTGCCTACCTAGCAGCATTTAGACAATCTTTGCTTTCAGTGATGAGATTTCATTATGAAGAAGTAGGCTATAAAAATCTTTTTTGTTTCTCCTCTTTGAAGGACATCTATGTGGGTTACATGTTAGATAACAAGGTAACCACCTGGAAATGAGATGTTGCTTCTGCTTATTGAACAGTCAGATTACTGTTTCTTCAAACACACTGCACTCATCAGTTATCATCCAGATCTTTGCACTTTGGTAGAAATAATATTGGATATCTATTTCCTGCCCTACCCAGAGGCTTGAGGAAAGTAGCTCACTTGATCACTCTCCATTTTACAGACTCCACAAATCCATTGCTTGGCAGTATATGAAGCTTTTATGCTGTCCTGCTGGCAGGAACTGAGGAAAGGCACTCTCATGAAAATGAGATCTAATATCTCCAGAAAAGAAGACTACTGGTCTTGTAAAAGATGATATTTTCACCAAACATGGCAAGGCACTTGATTTGTAAGAGTCAGGTTGGAGTCTTTTTTCCCCGCTTATAGCAGGGGAAGAAGATCCCTCCTCAGCTGCCTTAGGACTGGGGATCGAGCTGGGTAGGTGGCTTCCTTGGTGTCAAACATGAGATTTTATGCTGTGGTAAGGAATCATGTTTGTAACAACCTATGTTCTTTTAAAGAAGTGGAGTCATGTATGTTATCCCTTCAGCAGGAGGTACAATAGCTGTGGTAGAACATGTTAGGTAACCTTAAGTCTTACTAGTAATACTAAATGAAATGCCAAAGAGATCTCTGTAGCTGATCTTTCAGGTGACCAGTTTCATAATGTAAGACTGGACAGACTATATGGAACAACAAACCCATTCCTGTTCTATCCCTAGTAACACAGGTAATGGATGTCAAGCTCAATTACCTGAACAGACCAGTTGCAGCTCTTCCCTTTTTTTCCTGACATTTGTCTTCACATGTAAAACATTCCTTTCAGCACCAAATTTCATTCAGGTTTTTCCAGGCTTGGGAGTGCAGTTGAATCAGGACATTTACTCTCCATTGACCAACTATGAGTGTTACAACTGTCAAATGATGCCAGGCTGCTTCCCCAGAGTGTGAGGTTTTAAACATGCCAGCAGTTGGTAATGACTGTAGGTCACTATTATTCCAGACAGGATGTGAATCAGTGACCTAGAGAAGAAAAGCTTAGTGTGTCTTTACCATGGCTACAAGCCATCCAGAGCTTATTTTCAAACTATGTAAAGAAATTATCTGTACTGTTAATAAGTTTATGTATTAGTGGAGATAATAAGATGCATTGAGCTTCAGGTTTTGCTCCCTGTTTTCATTAGTGTGGTTCTGTGGCCCTTGATATATTGTGATGGGAAACCAGTGATTAATGGTCAAACAGAAAGGAGATGGCTAAAGATTGTCTCCCTGGGAAGGCCAGCGGTCTAGCCAGCCAACCATTAGAAGCTCATTACTACAGCAGTAAAAGGATTGATCCCTTAGTATAGCTCCCTCAGAACTTTAACAATTAACCCATGCACAATTATAGGCTGGCAGTATAAAGAGGCTGCTGATAAATCATGTTTTTTATTTCTAATGGCAAGAGGGAAGAGAGATATTAATACACTGCAGCATATGGAGTTAATATAAATTGGGAACTAATAAAACAAGCTGCTAGGAGCAGTGCTGCCATTGCAAAATTTTGAATAACTTGACAGTTGCAGCCAATTCATTGCATCTTGGCAGAGACCAGATTCTTCCCTGATCAGGTGATTTGGCTCAAAGCAAACATGTATCTTAAAGAGACTACAGAGGGCAACAACTCTCTGTAAAAAAATGAAGCTAAAGCTTGAAGCAGTGGCCTGAGAAACAAAGGGAGTGTTGTAAAGTGTACAGTACTAATTCCTCCATTGTATTAGATGTAAACACCAAACTAAAATGTGATTCCTACTCCCCAGTGTTAACAGTTTATAATTTACCACATACTAAAGTATAACGAGGTGTATGATAGATCTGATTAAAGATAGGTTGTGATAAACATACAGGACATGGAGATGTTGATTCTTTCACTTTACCTTTCTATGTTTCCATGGACTTGGGGCATGTCTGCACTGAGATAAGGAGAACAGGGCTGTCTAGCTGAGTCCCATTAATTGCCTGACTCTGCTTCTCTGGCCTTAGTCCTAATAAACCTTTTTAAGTAAAGGTCTGTGGCCAGAGTTGTTTGCTCCTCCCCAGGGTAGTCTCATAAGGAAATAAGCTGCAAAGGTAAATTGATACAGAATCACAGAATGCTAGGGGTTGGACAAGACCTCTGGATCTCATCTGTTCCAACCCTTCTGCTAAAGCAGGTTCACCTACAGCAGGTTACCCAGGACTGTGTCTAGGCAAGTTTTGAATATCTCCAGAGAAGGAGACTCCACAACCGATCTGGGCAGCCTGTTCCAGTGCTTGGTCACCCTCACGGTAAAGTAGTATTTCCTTACACACTATCTCCAAGAAAGGGCTTTAGTGGCCCCATTCTACCTCATGCAAGGTAGATACCCAAAGCTTTTGCATATTCTACCTCTGCGCCCTCTTTCAGATAGAGTGATTTTCTTTTCTTGATGCACTCAGTGCATTTCACAGGGCTCCACAGGGCTCTGTTTAGAAATTAGCCCAGGGAAATTCTGTCTGTTAATGTAGTTCTTCAACTTCCAAAAGTCTCAAACATTTTACCTTGAATAATGCAACAGGGGGACATGCACAGTAATTTCACTTTCTGTTAGGTCTGCAGGCCTGCCTGTAGGGTGCCAGGTGGATTAGCAGAGGAGTTTAGCAGGATGTGGGGCATTCTCCCTCTCAGTCAGTACCCCAGCAATACTTTGGCACAGTGCTGCAGGCACCGTGGATTTCTTTACGCCCTCTCAAGTGGTTTTAGAAGCACTATCAGCTTTAGGGTGATAAATTAGTAGCAGTATCACTTGGTACTAGCTCTGTTTACTGCTAGAATAGCAGAGTCAGTGGAGTTAATCTTTGTACAGGCCGCTTGTTCTGGGGTCTAGAGACATCACTAACTGGAGTCCTAATTCTCTGATAAACCAGCTGCCACTAGATATGCCACACAGCACTCCAGATACTCCACAATAAATGAAATAGAAATTTGAGTGATATAACATGGGAAAATGTCAGCTTCTCATCCCCAGGATTTTTTTCATAGAACAGTTTTTAAGCAACTGTAAAGAGCTAATTGAATAAACTCTCTGATTTCTTCTTCCCCATTGACCTATATTTATTTTATCTTTTGGGTCTTGCATAGTATTGCTAAAATAAATGGGAATTGATCTGTGTGCTTATTTAATTTCTAACTGTGTGTATTCCTCTGCTTTCCACATAACAAGCTTCATGGAAACCCATGTAACTGTAACTGAATTCTTGAAATTTATGGGCATCAAAAAATCTGACAGCAAAGACTGTCAAATTATCCTTTTGTTTTGCCATTTCTCAAAGATATATGTACTTTCACTAAAACTTCGGAGAAAATGACTGCTTGATTTGCATCATAAATGCAAGACTATTGTAATGAAGTTTTCTGAGAGAATTTATTTTCTTTTTTTACCAACATCAGTGACAGTAGGGATTTTAAGAAGTCAGCAGAATCTTAGTTTTCAGTGCAACAAAGATAACTACACTTCAGACATAAAGGCATTTTATTCAAAATAAAAAGTTATAGGTGAATATAGGCCATTTGAGAAGAAAACTGTTCTGTGCCTCACTCTAGTGGCTGATCTGTACAAGAAAATGTTTATGAATTTAGGTGAGTTCATAGGTCTAAATGAAGTAGTTAAGAGCTGCTGTTAGCCTATCTAACCATGAGGGTCTCTGCAAGGTTAGCATGAGAACTTGTCCTCTTCTCTTGCCTCAAAACAGCAACTCCTTTGTGCACAGAATCAAGAGCTCAACTGATCTTGCTGTGGCAATATGTGCATCCACTCTTAGCAACTGCTTTCATTTCATTCTCCTTTCATGACCCGAGTTCCTCTTGAGGGAAGGATTGCATATTTTAAAGGCCCCATTTTAAAGCTACAAATATCTGGAGCATGAGAGAGTATTTAGGAAAGTACTGCTCTGTGCTTGCCCTAGTTTTATACTTTTCCCTGTGCATTTACATTAACCCTGGAGACATAATATTGAGTTAGACTAACCCTTTGTCTCACCAGGATGGCTGTTTTGTTTCTGTGTATCTTCATTGGAATACATATCCAATTTTAGAAGTTTGCAACACTCCAGGGATTTTCACAAAGAATTGTTTTTCTTCAGAGGGACTCTCCCTGAACATTCACTTCTGTGTGAAGGGTCTTTTGTGTTACTTTTGCTGTCTGCAGCATACCAGGCAGCACTACTTCTGTTTTTTTCATATTACACTCAAAGACACAAGGCATGAGATCTTCGTGTGCCCTTGGAGGACAGGATGTGAAAGAAGAACTCATGCACTCATTTCTTTCATGTATGTGAAGGGCAGCTCACAAACACAGAGTATTTTAAAGTCTGGATTTGCGTTGTCGACATCACTTGATGTTTTTAGGTGGCATTTCCAAAGAAAGTGTTGATGTGCATTAGCTTTAGGTAGTCTCTAAATACCCTTGAGTGTGCATGTACTAACCTGGGGATTCATCAGCATCATTCTCCAGAAAGCAGTTTTATTTCAGCCCACATGCCGTGTGGTACTTAGTAGTTATACAGGCTTAGCAAAGTGTTTCACAAAGACTCGATGTCGTTTTCTTGGCACAAGCATACCCCACTCTGGGAAATGGGAAGAACCTTTCTCAAAAGAAGCAGCAGGTAAGAGCTGTGGAGTTGGTTAGTTCCTCAGGAGAGGAACTAAAGGAGATTCAAAGAAGGTTCAAAAGCCTTCAGTGAGGGTTGGGATTAAGGAGGCAGAGAAATATCAGGGACTGCTATTCCTGTGACCGTGCTGCACCAAAACAGCAGGACCAGCTGCACAGTGTGAGCTCAGTATATTCAGAGCTGAGTAACTTACTACATCTTCTTTCCTGTGTGTGCATTCTCTCTCCAACAGCCATTCCACAGCACAGCTCCATATAGGACTCTTTTTCTAGGAGTCTAGTCCAGGACCTGTGGCAGAGGTCATGATGGAGAGGGGCTGGAATGGGGCCAGGAGGCTAACAGAGTTTGACAAGCAGCAGATGTAAAAAGTGTCCTCTAGTATTTAACAGACTACAACAAGCTGACTGATCAAAACCACCATAATGTACCGTACATAGAGTGCAGTCAAGAAATAAGTTTAGCTGCAAATTCAAAATTACAGTGTTCTGTATGTGCCAGGGAGAGCTGAGTTACAGGTGCTGTGGGAGCTATAACCTTGACTTTCTTGGCTTTGTTTGCGTTTTCATTCTTTTTCTTCTTGCTTGCTATGTGAGAGAAGAGCCATTTCAAAAATCTTAAAAAAGTCATCTTTCGAGAAAATCATACTGGTGAGAGCGAGCTGTTGTAACCTAAGAAGCCCCAGAGACCAGTGAGTACGTAAACTGGAAAACAAGGAAGATTCCCCCTGCATTTAGGTATGTGTTTCTGCAGTGGGCTGCCATCATTAGCCTAGAGACTGCAGAGGTATCCAGGATAAAGAAAATGCTCAGGTGGTACGTCAGTGCTATTGTTTTTATTAGCAACGGAGCAAAATACTAAAAAAAAAATAAATCCATAAAACCTTTTTTTTTTTCCCCAACTGTATCATCAGAGATCTTGCACAGTTGTGACTCCTTATATCTTATCCACCAGAGTAATCCTTGATGATGTGCAAACTCTCCAATAATCTTCTCCCAAATGATCTATCTGAAGCAAAAGTGATACTCTTTACATAAAAATAATCCATTTCCATCAAAACATGAGTAACTTTAATCCTCTTCTTATGTAATAGCTATCACTGTACAAGTTTCTGTAAGCTTCACCAGTTTATCAATTCTGTGCTCTTCTGACATCCCATCAGAATCATCAGTCCATCCCAGTGGTTTCCCCTAGCTCACCAAAACTGAACTTCATACAGCATCTCCTGAGCATCTTATTTAAGCAGTTTCTTTAATAGCCACTACAGAGGTGGCTTACAAGCTTCTCCTTTGCTTCTGGATAAAGGACACAGTGTTAGATGAAGAGGGGAAAAATAGAAAGGCAGGCTGGGCAGGTGTGGTGGGAAATTTTCACTGCACCACCTATAGACAAGGTCCACAGTGCTGATAAAGACTTGTAGGGTTCAATATGTACTTGAGTAATCTGGTAACTTACTTCCAGGGTGAAAGTGGGGTTAGATGTTATACCTGCAGCAACTTAATATATAACAGCTCTGAGCAGAAAATTCAAGTAGTACAGAATCATAGAATTGTTTTGGTTGGAAAAAGACAAAGCTTTAAGTCCAACCGTTAACCAGGCTTTGCCAGGTCACCACTAAACCGTGTCCCTCAGGACCACATCACATTTTTTTAAACACCTCCAAGGATGTTTGGACTCCCTCCTTTCCCTGGGCAGCCTGTTCCAGTGCTTCACAATCCTTTCAGTGACAATTTTTTTTTCTAATATCCAATGTAAACCTTCTCTGGTGCAACATGAGGCTGTTCCCTTTTGTCCTATTGCTTCTTACTTGGGGGAAGGGACTGACCCCCACCTACAACCTTCCTTTCAGGTACTTGTAGAGAGTGATAAGGTCTCCCCTGAGCCTCCTTTTCTCCAGGCTGAACCACCCCAGTTACCTCAGATGGTCCTTATAAGACTTGTGCTCTAGACAAGATATCCAAACCTTTTTGTGGGTTCCAGTTGGAAACAAGTGTGACCAATTGCCCTAAATTTTCCTAATTTTTCTATTTTTTTCCCTATATTTCCTTAATTTTCCTAAACATCCTAAATCTTAATTCTAAATTTTCAAGAGGACAGAAGTGAACTTATATTTCAAGGGCCATTCTAATACGGATTTCTGTGTTTGTGCCGGAACCTCACCATATGCTGAAACTGATGCCATAGCTGTTGCGGATCAAGGCCATAGATTAATGTCCTGCCAAATCCAAGCCAAAAACCTCCTGGGTTATATTTTGGTTTAGTATTTGTTCTTTTTCACGTTGCTCCAATCACAGTACATTTTCCCCTCCTATCACTACCAGCAAATATCTTGCCCAGTACATTTCTGTACTGTATTTTTTTGTTGCTGTTGCTGGTCAGGCCTGGCTGTGTAAGTAATTCTTTGCTGGGATTGAGGAAGGAATGCTCAGAAAGCACTTTGCTGGCCTGGCAAAGTATGTGCTATTCCTCCCAGCTAGAGCTGTGGTGCCATCATTATGCTAATTCAAGGCAGTTGAGAGCAGAAGTCCCTACCTGCAGCTTTTAAAACTCAAACAGGTTTTAATCAGTTTCCTAATTGGGACCTAGGGGACCCCATTATGCTTTAATAATACATTGGACAAAATCTATCTCTCTTTCTTTTAAAATACTTAGTAATGGGATGGATTTTAAATGAGTTTGATCGTGGTGAATATCTATATGTTCCAGGCTTTTTTTAGGTTTATAAGATTGGCACATGGAAGTGGTCTGGAATCAGACATAAAATACTCCATATGAACAATTTATTTAAGGCGTTGCCATTGTACAGATCCAGTCTCTACACAATGATATCTTTTTTTTTTATTAGATTTTTTTCTTTGTCTTTGTTTTATTGGTGACCACAGTGATTGGTATGTGTTACTGAGGTCAGATTGATCTGTGTCCAAGACTGTTTAAAGGACTATATAAGATATTGTGTTGGAAGTTTGGAACTGACAGTATAGACCAATAATTTGTATGGTGTACCTTCTATAGACACTATGGGAGAATTAAATTCGTTCATCACAACAGTTTTGTAAGCAGTTTTTTTCATAACCTCTTCTGGCTGTTGGTATGATACAGTCCCTGAGCTTGAGGACTGAGAGTCACTGC
Organism: Todiramphus chloris collaris; assembly: GCA_025345505.1. Classification (NCBI taxonomy): domain Eukaryota; kingdom Metazoa; phylum Chordata; class Aves; order Coraciiformes; family Alcedinidae; genus Todiramphus; species Todiramphus chloris. Next base: position 2,323,768 of record JANVCC010000033.1, on the reverse strand, counting down.
TTTTTAAGATTCTCGTCATATAAAGATAAAGCCTTTTTCTTGGTGATAGGCAGACACAATCAGAAGTATCCCACCTTCTAGGAGGAAGCTCACACAGACACAAAACCAAGGATCTCTCTTATTTATATATGCTGATATACTGTCCAATATATAAATCATCTTCGTGTGGTTTCTCAGCTTATACGGTGAAGAGAGAGTTTCATGCCACTTACTCTATGAATTTATCGGTTAGTCAATTTGTATGCAATTTTTAAGATGCTGATTAAACTCCATGTGACTGTAACTTTCTTGTGGAGAGTGGATTAGATTTTCCTTCAGACTACCTTATGCTGACATTTGTCAGTCCTGATGAGGAACTCAGCAATGTTAACCCCAAGACTTCAGTGTCTGTTCATAATTTCATTTTTGGGTGGTCCCAATACCAACTCTTTAGACTGCAAATCAACAGTCTGAAGAGCATGCGCCTTGCTTAGTGACTATGAATGAGAGGTATGGTAACAGTCCTCAGAGCACAGACAGTTAATCTCATCTTGATATGTCTGTAGCCTGTGTATGTCCTGCATTTTGCTGCTTGTTAAATGACTGCATTCTTTGAAAGAGAACAAAGGAAGGATGATATCTTTCAAGAAACAGTGCTTATAACAGAGATTTGCTTCCACTGAGCCTTTGATCTCTGAATTCGTATTTGTTGGCAGCTTCTTGAGATTTTGGAGTTAATACTTACCTCTAAATGTCTGATTTATAAGGTGAGTAGTAAATATACTGAGTGATGACAGGGAACCTGAGGTTGTTCTTGTAGAGACAACCTGCCAAGAGATGTAGAAAGAGTTTGCTTTGGAACTTTATATAGGACCTGGAATTTGGTCCTGGGGAAAGGATTAGCTGACAGGGGGATCTAGTATTACTAAATATCTACCTTTAAGACTTGCACTAAGAGATATTGTGGGAGTCTGTTTATTTCTGCTGGGGCTGCCCTTTCTGCTAGTCCTGTGTATCAGCTAGTATGCTCAGATAAAATTGTTTTCAGCATCCATATGATTAGAAGAAAAATATAGATAGCTACAGTAAATAATGCAGTTCTGAGATGGCTTGGAGAAATCTTCCCCTCTTTTGCCTATGAGCCCAGGGGGAGCTGAGGGTGACTTGTGTATTTGGCTGAATGTCTGGGATTAGGTGGGACAAGCTTGGATTTAGGTGTGTAAGCCAGGTAATGCGCTTGGTTTGATGGAAGAAAGAGAGGCACTGGTAATAATTCTCTGCAGAATGACTTCTTTATTTGAGCAAAGGAAAAACAGTAGAAGGGGTTCCAGTAACTAGTGGGTAGAGGCAGCTATGCTGACAGCTGGGTCTCAAGAGGGTACAGGGACATCTAGTAATTCTGGTCCAGAAAGCTACCTAAGATCATAGGAATGGTGACAGTCAAAATCAGTATGTGCGTGGTATTAAATAAATGAGTCAAAGAAGAAACTATAATGCTGCTTCTACCCATCCATCTCCACTACATAAGTGTGTGTTTGCTCTTTGGCTTTTCATTGGAAGGAATGCATAAAGCAATTGTATTTGTGTTTGGGGATGATAAAGAATATACGTACACCTGGCTACCTGTGCTGCTGGTAGCCAAACAAACTGGAATACTATCAAAGGAAGAAAACGGGAGGGACAAGATCTAAAAAGAGCAGGAAACAGATAAATGAAGGTTGGTGAAACACAATTCACCTCAGTCTTTCTTTACACAGTCAAGGGGAATCCCATCTTCTCTGTTGTCTTAGGACATGCAACGTATCTTGGTATGGCTGGCTTGCGAAGTTTATTTTCCTACTGCAAACGCAGGCAAATCAAATGTGTATGTCCCTGACACTGCTTGTTCTGCCATCACCTGAACTGGGAAAGCAGTTTCTGCAAAAGAAGCAGATGATGTCAAACTATGTGACACATCCTCTTAAAAGAGAAAATAAGTCCCTCTGTATGAATAATTGCATAATAAATAAAAGCTCTTTTCTCAAAACTCTTGACATTCTGGGTCAAACCTCTCCCTGGTGTAATTTCTGTCTTCACTGAATTTATACAAGAAAAGTGTCCCTCTCTGTTTAGAGGAAGAGGCAGTTCTGTCCATGCATTTGTCTCACAGCTTGGAAAATTAGTTGCAACCTTGTACCTGTGGGTATAATATATACATCTGTGCATGTGCACATGTATGTGTGCATATGCATTAAGAAACTAAACTTCAGCTATGGTACAGATTTTAATGCTCTAATTTATCAGTTTAAATGCATTCTGATCATCTGCCAGATCCATTTTACCTGCTACGATTTACCTGTTCACTTTTGATGTAAACCTTACTTTCCCTTGACTTGCAGTGAAACAGGATGCTTATGGTAATTTTTAGTATTAAAGAACTAAACGGTATAGATGGAGTTGAAGTACCACAGTACTCATAAAAGCTACTATAAAGCAGAAACTGCCTTAGATACATTTTTAGTTTATTCAAGTCATAGCTACTGATTAAAATGAAGTTTTTGTTCTTCTTTTCCTTGTATCCTAAACATAGCTACAGCAGAAAGAGCTGAATTCTTGCTGCCTCACAGAGATCAGTTTGAAGATCAAGCTCCATTGCAGAAATGCTTGTTGTGATGATGAGGTGAGAAAAAGCAAATACCAATTGGATTGCCAAGTGCTGCTATGAAGCATTAGTGAAAGGGGAAATCATGAATTTGACCTCAAACCAGAATAAACAGTCAGCCACAAAAAAAAAAAAGCAAGCTATCTTACTATTTGCACCAATGGAAAGAGATCAAAATAGGTCGAGTGTGAAATAAGAGACATTTCCGAGTATTTCTTGGGTAGAACACAAGGCTGTTGAACAAACTCTCTCTGGGAAAAGCATTCCTCTATAGTGCTCTCAGACACATTTTTCTTCTTGTCCAAAATGTCAATTTTACTAATATTAGCACAGCTCTATAGAAAAATGTGTGAAAGCTTATAGGCAAATATACTGAGAATTTCAAAGCAGACATAATTGTATTTCACACAAGTTATTACACTATGAAAATGACTGTGGAAGGTCATCATTGAAGTCAATAGCTTCTCAGTATATGAGAAAAAAATATTAATCTAAGGAACAAAATGACCAGAAGATTTCATAAGTACCACCAGTTTAACTGTGTTTTTTTGGAAAGGTTCTTGAAGCATTTTCCTCAGGGCCTAAACCCAAAAACCAAGGTTTGAAATAGAAGTTGAGGTGAAGGAGGATGAGTAAAGCAGCATGTTACTGCACAGTCTGTTATTGTCCTGCTGTGAAAGATATGCTCTGCAAGCCTTCTCAGAGTCTGGGATAGTTTTAGATTTCAGCCTTTCAGCAGGACATTCAGGCTTTAGGAGATTGTGCTGTGTGCAACCTCCCTTCGGAGCATCTGGTGCCAGTCAGTGTCAGAAACAGGACTGTCAAGTACTGGATAAGGTTTTGACAATTTTCATGTTTTTCTGTCACTCAGCTTAAAACCCCACCATATTTCCATTCTGCAAATAAGGTATTTATGTGGGTTTACTTTTCTGTACCCCTCTGATATCTTTCTGTGCTCTACAGAGAAGATGTTGCTGTAAAGCCATGTACTTCACTGCGATAAATACTAATGTTTTCATAACGTGTAGTTTGCGTTTTACACTGACATATAAATGCAATTGCCTAATTAGAAGCTGTATTATGGAGGAGGGAAAGTATTAAAAATATTGGCTTTATTTTATGTACTTTAACATGGAAGGAAAAGTGATGAATTTTAAATGAAATAAAAATTGTTCAATTAGCACCACATAGTGCCATACTAAAAGAGTAAGTGCAGAAAGGTGGCTGTCTTGCATGTTCTTCAAAACATCAAGTTTATCCCCACCACCTAGTGATTGCTGAAGCCAACAAGATTTGATTGGTCTTTGCCACTCAGACCGCTTTTGCCTTAAGAAAATGAGGAAAGATTAGGGATTTGGTGCTATGAGACTCTCTTCCTTTTCTCTCCCTTCCCATTTTATAATGTATATACTTGGCATGTGAGTAATGGTTGTGAATAGTATATTAATTTTCTATGCTAGAAGCCTATCAAGCTACAAGCTAACTTAACGCACTTTGTGCAATGCATGCTGTCAGAAAGTTCTGAGGGAGAGCAGTGACATGCTCCAGAGGGTGGGAGAATCTTTTATGAAGGTTTGTGATAAAACTAGTTTTAATGTCTTTCAGCCATTTGACTTTGTAAATATCACATCCAGCTCTGTAGGCTAGAATACAGCGTTTAGATGGCAATGAGTTTCCCCCACCAGTATGTATTTAGTGTAGGATAGCCATTCAACCATTCCATTTAAAGAATGGGTTATCTCAAGCTAAACAGTAAGGCCTGCTCTTCAGGAGTTTTTAGAGATGTCTGTACAAAGAAGCATCTGTGATTTATTCAGAATTACTTTGACTGTAATGTCTATTTTGTTCATGATAAGGATGTCTAGATTTGATCCTCAGATGGCAGGACCTGTCCCCTCCAGCTTCCCTACCTGTTGCTCTAGTAGGTTGTATTGTGTTATTTGACTTACTAAATATGACTGTAGCTGTAACAGTGGTCAGAACTGAACCCATTATTGGCGTTATTGGAAGAGAGACATTGGAGTCCACTGCACAGTAAGGCACACTAAGCACACTCTCTCCTTTCTTTGTATTAACCTTAGCAATATTTCCACATCTCCCCTAAAATAAGCACACAGCTTGATATACACAGCAGACATTTGTAAGGCTTCAACATGACAATGCCACTATTTTAAAAATAATATAAATATTTGTATTGATTTGACAGCAGGAAGAAGTTGACAAGTGGAGATGGAATATTATTTATGTTGTCATATCCCATTTCCATTTGTTTGACTGGTATGTTGGAAAATAAGATAAAATGCCTATCATCAGTTACCTTAGCATAAAAAGTTGCACTTGCAGCCTTCACAACAAGGCAATGCATTCTGCTCCCCATCACTCTGTAGTAATTTTGGACTATATCTAATGAATTCTACAAGACTTTTTGAGATCATAGCAGAGTAAGATTGCTTAACCAGTCTAAATAGGATAACACAGTGGAATTTCCTCAGCATTCAAAACTTTCTTTAAAGTCCAGCACTCTGCACAAATTAGCACTGTATTTGAGAATAGTTGCATCAAATACAAATTGAATTGGACAACTGTGTTGAACTAGTGCAGTCTCATTGGAATTTTTATTGTCTGCAATATTGGTCACATCAGATAACCTTCCAGTGTATACTGTAAAAGGTCACATCTAGACACCAGGGATGAATTCACAAAATACCTTCACAAACATGCCTTAGAGAAACGGTTTACCCAGTAGTATCAACTCTTGGGACATATCTGAATGTGAAGGAAAACTCTGGTAAAAAAGAGATCACTGACATTTTCCATGGTTGGGTTTCAGATGTTGACTGATTTATATTTTTAACTTCAGAGCTGTGGCCTGCTTTTTAAATTAATGTGACAGGAGGTCTGAGCGATGTTAACTGCCAACAGAAAAGAATGATGATTGATAAGGATCTGAACCTGCAAATTTCTGGTATGTGTTTATCTCCACCAGTGAGAGTCCGGTTAAAATCAATGAACCAGAAATAGTTGTAGACCCAAGCAGACACATGCTTGAGAACCTGTGAGATTCCTCTTTCAGCTCATGAAGTAGTGGACTGTTTTTTGCAGTGCAAGTATTTGTGCACAGATCCAACTCCCAGGATGAATAGGATTTAGTCAGTAGTGGAACTGCAAGTCTCAAAAGAAGTCCAAGAATACTCCTGGAAGTCTTTCTTATAATTGCAACAACGGGTACTTTTTTCCTCTGAATCCATAATCAGGCTACAACTAGTGAGTAAGTTTTAATGGTTTTGGGCTTTTGTGTATCTTACCTTAAAGAGACATTTGTTTTATCTAGAGTGCATCTTGCTTGCTGGGAGTCCCGAGAGCAATGAGAAAAGTTGGACCTTTAAAAGACATAGACTAATTCTTCTCTAGGATGCAGACCTGTTGGTCAGCATCTTTCAATGAACTTCTCTTCATTTTCTTTCCACTCCCTCCTCTTGATCTCTTGTGCTTGTGGCAGATTAGAGGAAACCTTTGACTGCTAAAGTATAAGTAGTTTTTGTAAGTAGGAAAGTTTAAGAGCAAGGCTGCCAGTACCTCTCAAAATTGGAAAACTCTGGAATGATATTTAGAAGAAAGTGAAGTTCAGATAGGTGTCGAGAGGTAAACAGGTTATGGCCCTATTATTTCTGCAGCAGTGCAAAGTAGTCACACAGGGCTACTGGCCATATTCAGCTCTGAGGAAGCCACTTTTTTTTGGGGGGGGGGGGGGGGGAGGAGTTGAGGGGGAGTGGATTATTTCATTTTTGTGACTGTTTTTGACACTTGTTTGAGCATACTGTGGATCTTTCATTGCAAGCATTTACAGTTTTTGTAGTCTTTATTGACTGTCTGACAGGCAGCAACATTGATTTATAGTATGTGTAAAAAGATTATTGTAGTCATCAATGAGTTGCATCCATTTCTGGAGAGAAACACAGCAGGTGCTTCACTGAACACAGCAATTCTAAGCAATAGCATGAGGTAAGATGAAGAACCTGTCATACAGTAGATGAGCAACAGAAAGAATGGTACTAAGTATGAATTAATATATTGGGGATAGCCCTTTATTTCTAAGAAAGGCATCACTGTGGAACATTGTAAATGGTCAGGATCTAGCTGCAGAGTGCGCCTTATAATCAAACCACTAGTAACTTGGAAGAGCATGACCTTTACTGAATTTATGAATTCATAAATTCATTATTCCCCAAACCAATTCATATTAGAGATGGCTTTGAAGAAGTCAAAACTGGATGCTAGGGGAGAGGCAGGAGTAGATCTGTGCTATACCACATCAGTCTTCCTTGTTTTACCATATTCTTTTATAAGTGCATCCATTTTTATGTAAATGCAGTGTCAAAAAACATAAGCTGATAAATAAAACAGCAGGTGCAGAGAAAAGAAACCAGATTTAAAAATTCTGACTCTGTTGATGACCTGAATGTTTTGATTGTAGTCCATCATAGCAACCTTCTCTTTCACCATGGTTTGAACTAGAAAGCCAAGGGGTTTTGATTCCCCTGAATTTTCCTGTGTGTCATGGTTCCAGAAATACCTGCAAGAATCCCTATCTGATGATTTGCGTTTACAATTTACAGTGTTCAATGGCCCTTGATTTGTTTAATTTCTCATGACAGATGTTACCATGAGGTAACAGCGTGCAGCATGTAAGCACAAATCCCACTTATTCTCCTGCAACTGTATCTGCCAGATTTTAAAAGAAAAGACAAAAAGTGGTTGCTTTTTTTTCTGTGCAGTAATGAGCACTTATTTCGGCTCTCAGATGCAAATAAGATCAAAAATCAAACTGTGCAGAAAACGAAATCTACGTAGGTACTTCCATGGTGATGAAGAACATCTAGTGGAATGTCGAGAAGGCTTTCCGTGGCACATACTGTACAGATATACACAGTGAATACTCATCAATATGATTTAGAATAATTTACAGTAGCTGCCTAATTCTATTGGTAATTTTTATTGGATAGATGATTCATCTTTGATTGCTGGTTCATGGTCACGTAATATTTTTGTTCATTATTAGGCATCTGCACTAGTCCCCTAGGATTGTACATGTGTAGTTTTAGCCATACAGAAAAGCTACTATTAAGGAAAAGCAGAGGACCAATTTGTGTTCCTTTCTTACCTGAAAATGGGGCTAATAACACTTTGCCCATTTTAACAATTTAATTTGTACAGCTTTTGGGACACAGCCTCTTACTGGATTTATCCTCCCTCCTGCAAGGAAGCATTTGCTCTGGCTTCAGAGTCTGCATGGTTCACTTGTGTGTCCGAGAAGCAAATTGCCGGGGGAATGCAGTGTCAGACCCCACCTGACCCTCACCTTCTGCTTTGTGAGGGGACAAGAATCTGTGGAGCACTGGTTCTCTCTTGAGTAATGGTTTGTTTCAGGCAAAGGCCAAAACTTGACTGTTGTTAGCCAGTATAAAACATCGCTCTCCTTGCTCACATGAGCTGTTGGAAAACAGTTTTCACAGACAACTCCCAGAAACACAGCAAAACACTGCGAACAAAAGAGATGTAATGACCTGTAGTCCTCCAGAAGCTTTAGATGGAGGAGACTGTCTTCTGGCCTACTATGAAGTGAGGGAGAAGTGCACTGAATCAGGCGCCTCATGAGAAGCGAATCCTGAGTAAGAGACAAAGACTTCAGAAAGAAAAAAAAAAAAAGGAACACTGTGGCAAAAAATTACTCTGGGAATCAGATAACTAGTCGAATTGTTGCTGTTTGAACAGCCTTTGACAATGTCTCAGAGAAGGCCACCTACTCGGGTCAGCTTCCATATCAAGAGTGAAATATTCAGGCAGTTAATTTGTAAGGAAACACTCCTGTCCTGAAGAAGAACCTGATAGAAAAATAACACCACAAATCCCCCAGCTTTCCAGCATGTTTTCTTGTCTTCTTTTTTGGACAGCAAGTTTTTGTAAACCGTTAGTTCCTATTTCATTACAGAATTGGGTCTATGGAGAATCTGTCTATGGAAGTGTAGAGGAAGGCAGGTCTATAAGGGCTTTTTTCTCAGGCATGTTTTGGTAGCTCAGCTCCTTGAGATGAGGGAAGAGAGAGTGACATCCTGGGAATACTTAAATGCTGTGTCAACGTGGAAAGCTTTTTGACTTAAATTACACTGCTAGGGCACACCATTGGTGCTATTATAACTTATCTTTTAGTACTTCTTTATATATCACAGTTTTTTGTTTACAATAAAGATGATGACATGCTTAGATATGACAGTCTTATGGAGTCATAGAACCAGAAAGGCATGTTAGTCATCTAGATTGGATTGCCTTTTAATCCATGTAGAAAGTACCCACATGCTGTAGTGTAGCTATCAAAGATAAATGGTATAAGGAACAAAAACCTGACTTTGTCACTGTGCTTAGCTAAATCAGCTTTAAATTATTCAACTGTGCATTGCAGGTCATGTAATAAATTCAAGTTAGAGACTGCTAAACTCGGATGACTTAGACACTGAGAACAGTCTAACAAGAGCTGCACAGAGAAGGGCAAAGGCTAATTTACTTTGCTTCTCAGCCCTCTGCAACCATTGTGTAGATTGGTATTGCTAATGAATACTGCTATGTAACATTAGCAGAGAAGAAATATGAACTGAGATCAGGAAGGTCTGAGTCTGATCTTTGTTGCCATCTTCGGTAGAGTAGTGTGAAGTTCAGAGGTTATGAAATCCAGCATATCTCTTGCTGCGTTGTAACAGGCATGCTATACTTCCATTGCCATTTTTTTTTCCTGTTCATTCCAAAGGGTGTGTTTCAATACACGTTGTAAAAATATGCTTTTCTTACAGATTTCATTTAGAAATATCTGTAATAATTGAAGGCTCATCTTTCTCAGAGTCTTTGTTGCTAGGAATTTAAAGCTGGAGTCAGGTGTGGGATTTCCATCGCCAATGTCTGAAGTCCTCTATTTCTAGAGTGGTGTAACACAAGTGACTGAATTAGGAAACTTGGGCTTAACCTCAGGCGTTTCATCTTTCCTTAGATTTCACAGAATGGTAGGGGTTGGAAGGGACCTCTGGAGATTATCTAGGGCAAACCCCCTGGTAAAGCAGGTTCTCAGAGTGCAAGTTGCCCACGACTACATCATCCAGCTTTTCTGCTGTGCAGGTCATTTAGTCATCTAGTGGAGGCTGTCAGCCGTGTCTCTTAAACCAATAACCTTTAAGGCCTTAGGAATAGGTTTAGATCACTGCATGACAGAAAGGTGGATCCAGATGTGGGTTTTCCCCTCCCCTTTGAAAGCAAAAAGCAGTTCCATTTAAGCTTCCCTCCTCAGAGCATGGACATTTTTTGCATTTTATCTTTAGTGGATAAAGCTGTATTTGGGTTTTTATTCTTGGTTATGAGGCTTTCTCCTATCCCTTTGTCTCCTTGGAAACCATTTTTCTTTTATTGTCCAAAAATATTTCATGTTCTGACACCCTCTCTGACCCCAGGTCCCTTTGCTGGGATCCAGGAGGGGAGCACAGCTCTTAGCAGTGAAGATAGCAGTAGATGGCAGCAGCAGCCCACAGTGGGAGCTATGAGTGGTAAAATGAGTGACAGGAAATAGAGAGGCTAACAGGGGGCTAGCATTATAAATACCACCTTTTCCTTTCCCTGGCACATCTCTGGTTCTTATTTTTCCCCCAAAATCACCTACATCTATAACAGTTATCCAGAAAGCTTTTTCATTTTATTTGCTGTTACACTTCCATACATGGGTGATGGATAGGAGCCTTGGCTGTGCACCCCTCAAAACATAAGCAGGAAGAGAATTTTGGGGTCTCAGGTGATTTCTCTGCAAAATACAACACTTGGATTTATTCTTGGTTTTCCTAGTACTTGGCTCCCCACATATGTGCTTACAAACCAAGGTGTTTCCAAATGACTTATTTGGTTCTTCTGAAGCTGCTGTTCTATATTAGAGTGGAGAAACCTGGAAGAACCACTTTTTTTTTGTTTTTGACCACTTGCTTTGTTTTTAGTTGCTGTAGCTTTGTACAATGGCTTATACTTTTTTTTTATACCATTAAGTAGGCTTTTTTGTAATCTTGCAAGCTAATACAAGGTTTAGAGTTATGATCAGTTTGCCCTCTTATGTGACCACAGTAGCAGGGGACTTAGCCATTGAACCTACCAAGTGGGTAATATCCTCTATCACTAAATTCAGACACTGCTCCAGGGTCTGGGCCTGCTTGATGCTCATGCGTACCCCACTGGTCTGGAGCTCACAGGAGCAACGCTGATTTCTTCACACTCTTCTGTCACTTAAAATACCCGCTTCCGAAAACCAGCCTGCAGATTAACAGCTTTACAAGTCAGGCATATGCAGGAGCCACACATAGTCAGAGACATTAGCTGAAGCAGAAGTCTAGAAGGTGCCAGTGATTTACCTAACAAACAAAACAGAAGAGAAATTGCTTAAAAACAGCAACATAACTCCGTGCTCTTCACTCTGGGTGCTGTCTGACTCCAGGAAGGCAGGGTTATCTCTTTTTCATCAAGTTAATTTTCTTGCCATGAGCACCCATGTTCCACCTGGCTTATAAAGAGAACTTCTTGAAACAGGGTAGTTCTTGGCCTCCAGGCAGTACTCCAGTCCTGCAAAGAAGAACTTGGGGATACTAGTGAAGGGAAAGCTAGACATGAACCTACAGTGTGCTCTTGCAGTCCAGGGGGCCAACTGCATCCTGGGCTGCAACCAAATCAGTGTGGCTGGCAGGTTGTGGGAGGTGATTCTGCTATTCTGCTCTGATGAGACCACACCTGGAATACTGTGTTCAGCTTTGGAGTCCTCACCACAGGAAAGACATGGAACTGTTGGAGCAGGTCCAGAGGAGGGCCACAAAAATGATCTGAAGATTGAAACACCTCTCCTATGAAGAAAGGCTGAGAGACCAGAGGTTGTTCATCCTGGACAAGAGAAGGGTCCAAGGAGACATTACTGCAGCCTTTCAGTACTTAAAGGGGGCCTGTGAGAAAGATGAGACAGTTGTTTTAGCAGGGCTTGTTTTGGCAGGACAAGGGATAATGGTTTTAAATGGAAAGAGGATAGATTTAGATTTGATATAAGAAAGACAATTTTTAGATGAGGGTGGAGGAACACTGGATCACGTTGCCCAGAGAGGTGGTAGAATCCCCATCCCTGGAAACATTCAAGGTCAGGTTGGTAGGGGCTCTGAGCAACTTGATCTAGTTGAAGATGTCTCTGCAGGGGGGTTGGACTAGATGACCTTTAAAGATCCCTTCCAACCCAAACCATTCTGTGATTCTTTGATGCTATGGCTTCTGTATTAGTTGCCTCCTATAATAATAGATATTTGTGGCTGATTTTCTAATTTCCCTGACAAATTTCTTTTTGAGGGTGTGATCCAGCCTGTTGTGTAGAGGTTACATGCATAAAAACAGAGCTGCATAAATGACTGCCACTATCTCGTTAAGCTTTAAAAATGTGTATTTCATAGTGAAGCAGTAAGAGAGAACAAAGCACTGATGTGCAAAATGGAGTCTGTGGGCTTTTAAGAATACAGATAGGGTGTTCAGTCTTTCACACAGAAATCATGAATTGCCAGAACAGATTTCCTATTCTAGTTGTAGGAAGTCTATGTGTCAATGTAATTTCATTCCCTGTGGCTCCACCTGCTTTATCACTACCCTTCAAGTGCTTTGTTCTCCCCTTATTTTAACTAGTTTGCCACAGGCTGCATTAAAACTACTGCAGGCAGCAGGGTAGACACAAGAAGAGACATTCAGATGGTTTTCAAGTGATAATGTCATATGCTATTGTAACTGGTATGATCCTTCCCCTTACTTTTGGTAAGAAAGAATACTATTTTTGGCACTAGAGCGTAATTATGTGCTACCCTTGGGAAGCATATTTGCATGTTGAGCTGTGATATAGAGGAGAGGGAGCTTCATGTTTTGCCATTTTTGTGGCTTGCATTGTATGCAAGATCAGAAGTGGTTCCAAGAACTGGATAACATGCTTAGTGATTGTAACAAATTGCTAGGTGAAACAGGAGTTGACGTCTTGAGTTTTGCTTGACTTATGTAGTAAAGAAAAGCTAGAACAAAACCGGTATTTTTAGACTATTCGCATGACATACAATCTAAATACGTGTAATCTAAAATGACATTAACTCACTGGTAAGATTTTTGCCTTCTTGGATGTTGGATATCTGACAACATGGGTGACTTCGAAAAAGTAGCACCAACCTTTCCTAGTTTAACTTCACTAGGATCCAGAACTGAGGAAATTAGTGTCCATCCTATGAATTTTTGGCTTTGGGATCATTTTCTTTGCCTTGGAAAGAACTATGTACTGAATACATGGATGGTGATAGAAATGAGAAGAGTAGCTCTGGATTGCATCTGATGGTTCCAAAGCCTGGCAGGAACCTGGAGGTGTTCAATATCTGAATGTTAACACTGGTTTTGTACTCAGTAGAAATTATACTCCTCAGCTGCTACCATTACCTAAGGTATACACCTTGTCATTCTCAAGCTTACAGTGACAAATGAAGGCACACAAAGCTTAGTGTAAGTTTCTGACACTGTTCACGGCAACTCAGCAGCTGGAGATGCATATCTATAGTCTACTGCCAAGTGGTAAAGCATGCACATTGCAGTTAAAAGTTTCCAGATTATTAGAAACAACTTTGAAGGGGATTTGAAAGTAATATTAAAAATTAAAAGGAATCTAAAGTGTTCCTTAAGGCAGAGTAACTTGCAAATCCCACTGCTATACCCTAAGCACAGTGGCTGACCTCCATCATAATTAGCCACTTATCTTCATTATCTGGACCATCTCTTACATGTGAAAATGCCTATTAATACCCACTTTGAAGAAGAAGCTTGTGAAGAGTAAAAGTAGTATCTGTGAAGGTTGTACTGACCAGGTTGAGTGTAAAGAATGGAATTAGCCCTCCAGCAATAGATAGTCCCATCATAAGACATTACTTCATGTAACTCATCCACAAAATTCTTCATTTACATAATTAAAAAGGTGGCAGCCACTATTATTGAGTTTTCTTGCTGCTTAAAAATTTAAGTGAAAAAAAAAGTAATATTTTAAAATACACAAAAAGCGTGGAACTTTTCTTACAGTATCTAATAATCTAATAAATATCTAATAATGCTAACAACTGTATTTCTATATCTTAGGAGAGACCTTAATAAAATGATAAAAACAAGTAGAAAAGAGAGTGACATAGGGATAGATGAGTCTGGAAAAATGATGGAAGATTGAGAGTCTGCTTAGATGACAAGAACTGTGTTGAGGAAATCTTTGAGCCCTACACAGGAAAGGTTGAGCTGCTTTCATTGCAGAAATACAAAAAAATTGCCTGCTTGTCTTAGGCACCTTTTTTCTTTACACAAACTAGGGATCTCTGTAGTGTCTCAAGAATCTGCCTTTGTAGTGTAAGCAACAGTGGTTCTGCTTTTCAAGCACGGAAAATCGGGCTCAGACTTAGTTGTCAGCACAACTATTCTGTGATGTATTTTAGAGTGGATTTTTGGATATTCTTTGTCAAGGCACAGTGAACAGATTCAGGTGTGAAGAAATGAGGAGAATATAGATAAGTGTGCATTTGAAGTGTGTTCAAGCAAACAAGTGAGACGTATTTGCAAATAAGGAATGAAAATAAAGTATCAGTCAGCAAAACAACCTGGTTAAGCACAGAAAAAAGGAAAATCGAAGAAGTCGAGTTAGGTCTTGCTCAGGGCATCAGGGAGTTCTTAAAACAGAGAAGAAGAGAAGAGAGAAAACTCAAGTTGTTCTTCAGTGAGGGTGAGTAATTTAGATACACCTCAGACCAAACAGAATTCTTTGCCAGAGTTTTTGGGTAGTAATAGTGATGGTGATGTTGATATTAAGGGTACAGACGAAGATTGGTTAAGGTTGAAGAGATGAAAGTTGAAAAGATTGCAGTGAGTTAAAAACAAAACTCAAGAGCATAAAATACTTTAGTTGGGAGATTTGGATATGTGCTTAAGACTTGTAGCCTGTGTTTCAATTCAAATAGCAGAAAAGATAAAATAATGAAATTTAAAAAGGGAGAAAATGCTGTACAAGCACTAGATACAGCCTGTTAGTAAAAATATTATCCAAAAGCATAATTCAGCACATGCAGGAGAGTGCAAAATGGGAAAAAGTATCTCAGACTGTTCTAAAATAGATTTATTATGAGGGTTTTTTTTTTGTAACAGAGGGTTTAGGAGTTTGCATTTTCATTTTACAATGACAAATTGAAGAAGAACCAACATGCTGGATGTAGATAATTATCAGATTTCCTGTAAGATTGGTCTTGTAGCTAATCTTGTTTCATATCTAATTAATATCTATGACAAAAATGTAAGGACTTTGCTGATGAAACAACATCTGTAGGAATATATTACAGTAACATATTTAACTGGAAAGCTAAGCTAGCAGTGATATTTTTTAATGTATTTCCGATAGAAGAAGGAAAGTGTTAGTGCCATTGCAAAAGCTACTGGTGGGAATTTTTATGTGGATGCCTGTATAAGTTTCTGAGTCTCCTTCCATGTTCAGACAAGATTAAGTCAAACTGGAGCAGGGATTGAGAAGTCTGTTATAGTAGAGCCAAACAAAATGAAAAAATTGCATTGTAAAAGTGATACTAAACAGCAGATGCTGAAGGAACCTTTCAAGTTGTTGCAGGGGAAAGTCAGTGTTTGGGGTGCCTGGAGGAAAATCTTAGAGTATCTGTTCATCTGTAGTCAAGCAGTATCAATTCCCTCTGTTTCAAGCCGGGAAGCAATCATGAATAGCAAAACTGGAGAAAATGATCTCTCATGGACATGTTATTGAATAGTGGCACATTCCAGCATGTATCATGTTCTTCAGAAACAGATGGTTCAAAGGACTGAGATGCTGGTACCAGAGTCATAGCTACCACTGACAGGATGCAGACAACAATCTGTCTATGTGCAAGATACGGGCCTCAACAGCCCAGAGAGCAGCTGGTTATGAACCATGTTTACTTAATAGTAGAAATAGAGGAATAAGACTGGAAGCACTCCAAGCAGCTATATTGCTGTTCTGGTGATCTGCACTAAGAATGCTGGATGACAAAAAAACCAGTTGGGTTTTAATTTTCTGTTATTTTGAGAGGTGAAAGACTTGAATTCCAAGGGGGCATGACAGCTGCTCTGGTCTTTCCTGCAGGGTACTCAGGGTGCTTTAAGGGAGCCCATTTAGGAGTGTCAGATGGAGCAATGATAGAAAAACATTCATGGGAATGAGGCAAAGGTACAAAACCAGGTCTAGCATGGTTCTATGTCAATATGTGCTGCTCATTCAAACAGTCTGCAGACCTTGGAAAGCTGAGAGCATGGTGAATAGAGTGAGGGGAAAATACTATGACCTTTAAACCAGACAGATAAAGTTGAATTCACAAGGGGAATCTTTTTCTTCTGAAGGCAATTACATTCTCTGAAGTCTTCCGTCCTCCCAATGCCTCACTTCCTCGAGATTCTCTTAATTAGATATGGGGGTAATATAGAAGCAAAGTGAACTTTGGAGCATCCAGGAGTGGAGCTGGCAAGTAGCTCTGCTGAGACTGCACGTGGTACATGATGCTCAGTAAGGTTATATATAAAAGACTTTAAAACCCAGGAATGTTCCTATTTCATGCCTTCTGATACTTGGCACTCTATCCAGAAAGGACCCCTATGAGATCAGGAATCTTTCAAATATGCGGAGTGTATAGTATCTGACTTAGGTAGCAACAATATAAATGGAGAAGTCAGAAAAAAGGATGTGGTGGCATGGGTAAATGTGGAAAAAAAAATTCCCTAAGGTCACACAGGATAACCCATTGACACAGCCAAGAGTAGAAACAAAATTTTCCAACCTCTCCTTAATCTCTAGAACACAAAAGGAGTTTCCAAGCTCTGGCATTATCACACTAGTTGCCTCCAAACCACTTCAGAGTCACACTTTCTTCATTGCAGGGCTGAAAATGGCCACCTCTACTGCTGACACAGGTAGCTGGGAGTAACCTGCAATCTCTGACCTGTAGCTACTAACCTGGAGTAGTGGTATTCCTAGAGAATTTCCTATTAGAAACCCTGTGGCCAGGGTTGAAATGAGATCTATATAGAGTGCACATGGCTTAAGTGGGGACAGACTAACATTCACAGCATAAAAAGGAGTTCTGTAAGAGGTTGAGAGGGATCATCTGGGTAACATTTATGTTGGACAATAGTAATCGGGCAAACCTCAGGATGTGTGTCTAAAAGCAGACTGCACTTTAGCAGCCTGTTCCTTCCTATAACATTAAACAGTTCTCCAGTCATTATGGAAGGATATTGCACATCTGAGGATTGGAGTAAAGTTAGGAAGACTTCAAGAAAATAAAATATTCCCTTTCTTTTCTTTAAGTGTCTTCAGAGAAACCTGTGAAACTTTATGCAATTTTTCCTTCCAAAGAATTCATTCATTCTTGTAATCACTTCATGGCTAGTAATCTGCTGCTCACGTTACTATGAGTAAAGGAAACTCAGCCCTTGAGATCAAAGGGTTTAATTACTGCTGAGCAAGGAAGTAAAACTGTGGATTTCAGGATTTCAAGATTTACAGTAATGATTATTGTAGATTATGACATTACTTTCAGCTAAGTGCTCCCAATCTGTATTTATCTGGAGTATTGCTTGTACACTTGTTATCCAAATACAGTGAATTCTCCTGGCTGTCCTGTAGCTTTTTGCTGTGCACATTTCAAAAGACCTTTCTAATCAGGAGCCTTTGCTGACTTGCTACAAAGCCCAGAAAAGACAGAAATCTTCCACAATCTTATGAGATAGATGATGGCATGCTCCGACTCAAAATGCATGGTCATGTGCTCTCTGTAAGCAAGCTACATGTGGCCTGTGCTAAGCAAGAGATTATTTTTTTTTTTTCCACAGCTGTGCTTGATGACTGGAAATGCAGTGCCAACGCCTGTTTTACAGCTGCCACCAGCATGGCTAGTTCAGGCTGAAAGCTGGATATAGTAAATGCACAGTATGAGCAGCATATTTCTGCTGTCCCTTTAACTCAGCTACTTGGACCACAGTGTTTCATTAAATTACGAGCATTAAGTATCCATAACTGGAATGTGTTTTGCTGCAAAATGCCTTCACAACAATTCACTTCTGGAGTTGCTGGATGATTTGCATAAAATCAGGAAGATCTGTCTAGTGCCTGAAAATCTGTGTTCAAGATCTTGCTCTGTTATGTGGTTTCTGGTGTGTTAAGTAGCTAAACAATCTCAGACTTTTGCCACCCATTGAATTGTCTGCTGCCTGTGCTGTCTTCATGTTGAGTTGCCTCTTTGCTTGATACTGGTTCATAAGGTACTGGAACATAACAGAGATAGGAATGATACAAACATCAGGATAGGTCATTTCCACTGAAATAACTTGCACCTGACTGAGGACTTTTCCCTAGCTGAACAGTGAGGGATTAGGAGACTTGTTAATCCTCATTGTTTTCACTTCAAAATCAATGAGAAACAGTTTTTTCAACTAAGAGGTAATCTACTAAAAAATACCAGCTTTTTCATCTGAGTACCCTGGGAGGAATAACCTCTCTTGGGAGTCAGCCCTTCCTTGGTTCCATGTTCTTCAATCCAGTCTTGATGCTTCCTTTTTTTTTATGTTTTGAGGTTTTGTAGCTGTCTAAATACATCAGTACCCAGCAGTGGTGCAATGTTTTACCCTATTGTGAAGATTACTAAATGTCTCCTCCACTTGTGTGGTAAAGGGAAGCTATTGTTTTATCTCACAAGCAAGCAACTGAGTTGTGAAGAGGTTAACACTGTGGCTGAACTGGGAATTGAACCTTCATCCACTGAGTTTTAGATCCAGGTAATTAATTAAAAATTGACTTGGGCATGGACAGTACTTACTGCACTAAGAAGAAAAAAAAACCCCAGCAACAAAGCTGCACCCAGAATAGAACAAGATCTTGCCTGACAGTGCAAGTTGTTAAATTCTCAGCCTCCGTGAAAAACCTGTAGGTAGGCACTGTGCAGTGTCTAGATGCCTGTTGTTTGCTATTTTATGGTTACAAAACCAGATGATTTATGTCATATCAATAATCTTATATCCTTGAGGTATTTACATCTCATCTAATCTCCATGTACTGGGTTATACACTGCACTTGCACTAGAGGTTTGAATTTCATTATTCTTTTTAAGATGTCATTTCCATAGTTGCATCATTTGTTTCCATTTTGCAAAGGCCTGTGCTGAAACTTTGGTGGCTTTGCTAACCTATTACAATAATGTCTTTCAATTATGTTACAAAAAGAGAGTAAATGTTCATCTTTTATTTGGCCTGACACTTGAGATGCACAAGCATCCTCTGGTACTATTGTTATTCTAAAACATTCATAGAGCAGAATCAAATCACACATTTTAGACACATAGAAAGAGACATGCTACCTGCCTCAAGGAGCTTGTATTTTAAGATAAGGCAAGACAAATATAAGACAAGACAGTTGACAACAGATCAGGTCTGGGAGAGGAGAAACAGGTTGGAAGATAAGCTGCAGAACAATGTTTTAAATATATGGTAGCGTGTGAGAGGTACAGCACTCTCAATGGGAAGTGAAATCAGGTGCAAGAAACAAGGAATGGGCTGGAAACAAGGGATACAGGGAGAGCTGTGCTTTGCAACAAGCTGGTTACAAAGTCCTGCAGGTAACTGCTGTCAAGGTAGTTTTCATGGGAAGTGAGAAGTAGCTACATCTGTGTAAAGTCAGGCAGCATGTGCTGAAAGCCCTTCTCTCCCCAGCCTTGCCAAGGCATTGAACCAGAGCTTCTTATGCTGTCTTTCATTCTAAACAAATTTTCCTCCTGCTAACATCTTCATTGGTTATGTATTCCAGGGACAAATCCAGTGGGAGCTAGGAAGAGTCAATACTAAACTGATATTTCCTTGCAGTTCATGACTTGATCATGGTCACATAGACCCAGAAAACAGGAATCCCTCCAGCTAGACACCTTTTTTACTGGATAAAGAGAGGCAGGAGACAAGAACCATGGACTCTGATTCATTAGCTCTTTTGTGTCAGTAGTGTTACTAGTTTGAAGAATGAAATGAAGAGACAGATGGGAGTCAGCATGAGATCTGTGACCTTAGTGAGTCCTTGGAATGAATCCGTCTCCTGTTGATGCAGGTTTTGAATGAACAGTTCACCCAGGTGAACCATCGGCTGCATCTCCATTTCAAGAGTTCCGTAGGTGTGACTGACAGTTAAAAGGCACAAAATGAGAACTGTATCCTCAGGAGCTTGTGAGACATTGTTTCACTGAAGCTTTCTGCTAAGAAGTGACACATCTCTAAGGAAAACTAACTGTATAATCTTTCATTAATTTGACATGAGAGTATGACCTTTGTCTCAATTAAATAGGATCTGGGGAAAGAGATGCTGCAGAAGGCTCAGCAATGATTGCACAGTCCCAGCAACTCTGCCCTACTTATTCCACCCGCTGTCTTAAGTTCTGAAACCCTCATGTGCCATGGAAATGAAATGCTTGGACTTAAAGATTTCAGAAAACTTTATGAACGTTGATAGTTTATGCTAAATGTCTTTTACTGCTGAAGCTTGCAATGAGGCTTACATTAAAGCTTGCAATGATGGGGCAAATAGGACAATACAACTTTGTGTTTGGGCCCCATGAACTCCTCTTATGCTGGTAGTGTAGTCTGATAGCTCTGTGCTTTGGTCACTGTGGAGACTGACTGAGTATTGAGTGGACTTTCTCTTTTTTGGCTAGGATGAATAACTTCAATTTGGTTTGAGACTGCCCTCAGAAGTGGTATGGCTCAAGCTCATGAATTTGAAACTGATTGGGCAAATTAAGGGGAAAAGCATAAGTGGATTTATTAGCTACGGATCTGTGAAAGACAGGTTGCCCTTCCTTGCATTAATCATCTTCAGTCAGATTACCTGCAGTAATTATTCTGCTAACAAAAGCAGGGGAAGGAGAGAAAAGATGGAGAACTTTTTCGCAGTGAACTAACAGGGAGCATGCTGTACAGATTGACAAAAATGCAGGTGCTACTGACAAATACATGCACCAAATAGTTCCTTGAATACATCCCAATTATCAGACCAAGTGAAATGGCTGATTTAGTTAGGTGCCAGAGGTGCATGTTAGGTTTAATGTGGCAGTGAAATCATAAAGCCTACTATCATAGTGAGAAAGGAAGTCAGATAATGTCTGTGACCTAGGAAATATGTTTTCAAGTCTCTGTTTAACAGCTTCTTTAAGCAGATTATTAATGTGTCGTTGTACCTGGCCTACCTGAAAAGTGCAGATATCATTTATACTGATGGTAGTTGTATTAGAGATTGAGAGTCCCTCAAATGCTGTTTGATAAAGTTTCACAAAACATGTGGGACAGGGAACAAAAAAACATTTCAAGTGCTTCAAAAGCTATAGCATATTTGCATTTCTTAGCTATGAAATATTTTCAGAAAACCCTTGTCATACACACTTTATTTAACGGTCTTAATGTTTGTGGGACAGATGCCCTGGGACAGTAGCTTTGTGGTCTTGAACATCACCTGGAACAAACCCTATGGTTTTCCTATACTGAACAGTACCTTGAAACTGTTCTTAGTATTATTTTAGCACTGGGATCTGACTCCTTGTTTGTGACAGACTCCTTGTTTAGTTAATAAAAAATAAATCTGCCATGGTGCTTTCTTGAAAGACATGGAAGAATTTGAAGTCTTACGTCATGATTTTTAATTATTGTAATTGAGCAGACTGATGAACTCTTAATACAGTATGAAGAATGAATTCTTTGTAACAGTGATTATAAATTACTTCTCTGAAAAGCATTTATTTGGAAGAAAAACCTGGAGGTGCTAAAGAAGCTAATATATGACTCATGTAATGAAACTTAACTTTTGTGATAAAATAAGCTGAAAATATGTATTTATCTTTTTGTAATTGCTTCCTATCTGTGTAGATATTAGGTACATCAAATTAAATTTAAAAAGTTATATGCAAGGTAGCCAGGTAGGAAGGGCACAGAATTTGAACTGTGCTAGATGTGACTGCATGGATTTGATTTCCATACCTAACAATGTCAATTTTACTTCAAGTTTTTGGGAGCCACCCCAAGTTGAAGCCTTACAGCTTCTGAAACTTCTGAAGTTCTGAAACAGTTTCTGAAACTTCTGAAGTTCTGAAACAGCTTCAGCAACTGAAAAGGGGAGAGTGCAAGCAAATTGTTTTCAGACCCCAGCTGAATAAAACACTGAGCAACCTGGTTTAATTTCAGTATTAGCCTTGCTTTTGTCAGGTGGCTGGACGGAAGACCTCCTGTGATCCCTTCCAACCAGAGAGATTCCGTGAAATATGGAAGAATTTATCCATTGTAACAATGCATCTTCAGACAAAGACATGAACACACATGTATCAACACAAGAGATGCAGGCCAAAGCTGTCTTTTAGGATATACTCTTGTGACCTCGGAGTTTCAACGGTATAAAGTGTAAAGAAAATGGGAAAAAAATCCATAACATGTTATGAGAAGAAAATGAAGGATTCTCTAAATGTGAGTTTGGAGCACATGGATAATCATGGCATAACAACTTCCTTTATCTAATAATATTAATTTTCAGGGAGCAGTCAGCTATTACTACTTCTGCCACAAATATATTGAGATTACAGCTTTAGATGAGGGTGTTTTCTCCTACTAGAGATTCTGTTAGCCTGTGATTTTTTTGAGTCTCTTGTTTTCTTTTAAAAACATGAAAATTTTAGTCCTTGGCTGGAAGAAGAAAACCTAAATTATTCTTCTGCATTTCAGAGTAACACAGACATATCCTTTAAGTATAGAACCATGTCTTTTAAGAAATGTATTTGCTATTACATAAGAGAAAAAAACCTGTGAGTTTCATGATGAAATATGCTTGCAGAGGTGATGGGAGATGGTAGTCATCTCCACCATCAGTTCACAGAATGTTTCAGGGGCTTTTCACATTTTCACACTGCACTGCAACTTGATTTAAAGTAACCTTTCTGCTGAGAATAGTAAAACTTCTCCTTCAAATTTACCTATTTTCTTGCCTGAGGATCTCACAAATTGGCTGCTGCAAAACTGGAGTACTGGTTATAACTATTTTTACAATTACATTTATATGTGTTGAGGTAGAAAAATTGTATATCCCTTTCTTCACTAATCAGTGCTTATATCTTGCTTTAAGGCTTTTCTCTCTAATAGGGGGGGATATTGCAATACTTAAGTAATTCATGAGGCAAGATAAAGACTGCCTTCGGCGATATCACAATTAATATTTTGTAATATTTGTCTCCAGAAAAGTGTGCACCTTGGAAGTATCAGTGTCATTTATTGTATTTCTCATATATGACTCCATACTAACATTTTATTTGCTCATTAATAAAAAACCAGAAATTTTTCTAGAATGCCAGGGACCACCTGTGACTAAAACTGATGTAGAAAAGCCTTCAGGAGAGTCTGTGGTGGAGATTGTGTGTCTGTAGCCTGTGTGCTAATACTGCATTTCATTTTTTTGTTTTCTGTGCTATTTTATCTCAGTTAGCTGTGAATGTTACAGAAATTAATGCATATTCAAAATAAACACTATATTGTACATCTTGCAGTTTACAGATCTATTTTAGTTACATAATAAAAGTGTGATAATAACAGTTCTGGCAAAAATAGAACTAACTCAAGGTGCTGAGAAGCTGGAAAGAAATAAAATGAGACCTTGGAAAGGGAAAAGTCTCAAGTTTTGTGGACAAATGTATAAAAGAGCTGAAGTAAATGCAAATCAAGACGTACTTGATTTCAGGCTTTTATTTTCATTTAAGAACTTGGTAAGAAGTAGATGTTTTCGCATGTGTGTGCTAAGTTTTTTAGGATTTCCAGTTTCTAAGCATACATTTCTAGGCTGAGGATAAGATTCCCAGGGCACAGAGCTTAGCACCTACTGATCAATAAAATGTTATATACAGCATGATATTTGCTGTAATATTTGTTGAGATATACCCTTGATAAGAATTTGAAGAAAAAAGATGAAATAATCAAGGCCATTGAACCTTATTCATAATAGTAGTAAAGCCTCTGTAAGCAAGACTGTACAGCCTGTGCTTTCTGCAAAATATGTGCCAAGTATGGGAAAAGAACAGGACATGAAAAAGAAAATTCTAGGTGAAATACTAACTGCAGTAGGTTGGGTTTGTGTCTGAAGAAGCTTCTAGAAGCCTCTCATAGGAGCCACCTTTTGCCCCCTCCTCCTACCAAAACCCTGCCAGACACAAACCCAACGCATCCAGGCATGTAACTAAATATTGTTAAACACCTCTGCAAACCAGACTGCAGAGTTTGTGCTTTCTGCAAAAGATATGCCAAGGATGGGCAAAGGACAGGAAACAAAAAAGAAAATTCTAGGTGAAATACTAACTGCAGTAGGTTGGGTTTTTGTCTGGAGGGGTTTTAGTAGCAAGGAGTAGCTTCTAGGAGCTTTTCCCAGGAGCCACTTCATAGCCTCCCCTGCCATCAACACCCTTCCAGGCAGAAACCCAACACATCCAGGCAGGTATATAACTAAATTTGTTAAATACCAGCAACTCTAGAAGCTTCAAATTGACATGATTCATCTTTTAAGCTAAGTAAATACTGTGGGTGAGGGCTCAGTCAAACTCTTTTGTAGAAAAAATAAGAGTAGGAGCTTGTCTGAAAGGGTGAGAAAAGCTAAGGGGTGTTTGTTGACCAAAAAGCCTGACACAATAGGAAAGGCTCTGTAGATGACATGTTAGCATAATGTGTCCTGGGCAAAGCTGAGGAGGGAATGGTCTGAAAATCCCCCTGAGAAACAGGGTCTCCCTGGTTGCTAGCAATGTCAGAGAGTGTGCTCAACAGGGTAAGGACAGAGAGAAGTCTTTTCCCCAGTGCAGGTCTCGCTCGCTCCTCATGGCAACAGAATGCTAGAGGTTAAAGGTGAATAGTGACCTTTCCATGGTTGCTGGTGGAGAAGGGAACACCTGGAGGGATTGAGCACACTGTGGTTTGGGACAAGAGGTGGGATCTATTTGGAAGGATTTGGCTTTTTCAGTGTGAGGAATATATCGAGCCAACTGCTTTCTGAAGCCCTAGGCATAATGATACAGCAATTTGTTAGTGAAATGAATGATTGCAAGGTTGTTTTCTACAGTGATATTTATTGCTTGATAGTTTGACTGACCTTTTCACTGAAAATAAATGAAAGGGATTTTCTGACATGGATTTCTTCAAGCTGCTTTAAAAGAATAGACGAATTCAACTCAATTTGAAATTGCATCTGTTTGTAGTTGAGGTTGCATAAATCTAAATCTTGTCCCCTCTAGCATGTTCATAACACAAAAAGAGGTAGTATATAAGCAGATCCAAATAACATTTCTAGTGACCTGTGCTTTCTGTGCTGTCTTGTCTCTTTCTGTTGGAGTCCCCATAGATGCAGAAATAGCAGCAGCAGCAAAAACACTGCAGGAGACACTGGAGTAGCCAGACAAAAAAGATAGCAATCAACCCTATAGCTGCATTTAGAAAAGATTCTCCGATTAAACGCTACAATGGTTCTGTAAAAGGGGACTCTTTTTATACCCGAAGACTTGTTTCAGTTAGGTGTATGATAACCTTAATTCTAGAGGTCCAGATGTGAAAAAGAAGTATTTGGAGTAAAATGAGCTCAAAAGCCATGACAGACACACAAAACTGTTTAGCTGTAACTACATGCGTAGAGTTCAGTTCCAGCTATTTGAACATGGCACATGCAAGCATCAGGAACTGGTTCAAACATGCCCTGTCTGTTGTTTGTTTAAGTTACACATGAGAGTTTTAAGTGTCTGGTATCCAGATTAAAAGTTTTGCCATTTTTCTTATGGAGCAAGCAGTGAAGGCACTGATAGCTCATGGGGATGGATTCTTTGATGCACTACAGTAGAAAAGGGTATTCTCAATGACTTGATTGTGTGCAGAAGACAGGCAATACATTTTGGCCTTTATGAAGACCTTACGAACCTGCAACTCCAGAGATGTAGACCTTTATAGTGTCCACTGCTAAAGTTCACCTGGCTGTTTCATTGTTGTAAAGCTGCTGAAGGGTTTTAGCTGTCAGAAGTTCTAGCATGCACAGAAGTACAGCTTCTAAGCCCTCTGTTTAGAAACTCTGAATTCCACCTGTGATGCTGAAGTTTCACTGCTGAAATTTCGGAGGTAAATGGGTTGTTACCGTGTATGAAAACTGGGGAGAAAAAAAAAAAAAAAAAAAATCCGTGTTCGCTTCATCCTTTACCCACTCTGAGGTACTTGTGGAGCTTGTGTCGCTGTGCTTGGAAAGAATCTGAAGTGCTGTAGAGTTGACATCAATGTCCTCTCTGTATCTCACTGGGAGCACAATCAGAACAGCACAGCTTGAATTGGAGTGGGAGACTGCAGATTTCTCTGAAAATTACATGTCTGTCACAACCCTTAGTGCCCAGTTATGTACTGTCTGCAAGGAAGAGCAGTTATGTCCTGGTGATGACATATATTCCTATTTTTTTTGATACTTCATTCCTTTCTGAAAGCAAGAGAAGGGAATATGATATTGGACATCTCCAAACTTTTTGTGACACGTTCCCTTCCCTCAGTTATTTTGGGAATTAACAGCATTAACATGTGCAGCATCTCTTTCCATTTGCATGGCCAGAAAGGCAGGTGAATTTAATAAAGAATTTAATCAGTGAGCCTCACTAAATGCCAGATTACTAAATTGTTCTAAAATTCTTCATGTAGTAAATGTGGCCAAAGAATAAACCTTTTTATTTTTTTAGGACTGTCACTGATCCCAGTAAATGCTGTTAGTGTTCGCCTTCCCAGTAATTACCAGGGTTCATTATGCAATCGTAGATGTGATGAAATGGTTTGCCTGCCTTTGAAGCATGCCAAAGACAGTTACACGTTCGTAATAAAACATTTTCATAGCCCATTTCACCCCTACTTAAAATCACTTAGCACTTTTTTATAGAAATGAAAGATCGTTGCCAGTACCTTGACAGGTGATGCGACATTCATGAATCATAAGGGAGACTTGAAACATCCCGTGGGTGATTATTTAAGGGAACTCATAAATGTGATCCCAGAAAACCAACACATCGTGCTGTGCTTGTCAGCAGGACTGAAAAAGTATGGGTAAATGTCAGATAGAAAGGCATGTATAAAATGCAAAGGGTTTACAAAGGGAAAAAGCCAGTTTGGCTGTTCTAAACAATTCAATCTCAGATTATGGTGCAGCTTTAAGGGAAACAACCTTAAAGAAAGCTAGAGAGCCACTGCAGGTGCCAGTTGTTCAGAAGAGCACTACCAGGCAGTAGAAACAAAAACACTTGTAAGAAAAATCTTTAGCTGAGCAGTATTCATGACTAGAGGCTTAAACCCAGAAAGATAAGTTTCAGTCTGATGGCTTTTGGAAAATTGATATGCAACAGAAGAACCCCTTTTCCTGAAATTTTAAAGGGACTAATGACTTTGGGAAAAGATATTCTATGAAAAATGTTCTGAGGAATGCCAAGTGAATGTTGTTTGTTAGGTCTCAAAGCTAACAGACTACTATAATATTTGGCAACCTCTCTATGAAGACTTGCTTTATAAATACGCTTTCACTAATATTTTTTTTTGTTTTTTTTTTTTTTATTAGCCAGATGTTTTTTAGCCATGGAATAAATATGAGTTATTGTAGATTATTTGATGTAGTCTGCTTGTAAAAGTAATGGAATTGTGAAAATTTATATCGTAGGCAACTGAATAGTAGGTGAGTAGTCCAGAACATAGAATCATAGAATGGTAGGGCTTGGAAGGGACCTCTGGAGATCATTGAGTCCAAACCCCCTGCCAGAGCAGGATCACCTGGGGCAGGCCACACAGGAACATATCCAGGTGGGTTTTGAAAGTCTCTAGAATGCCAGAAAGAGAAAACAAGATAGATGGAAATAAAGTTTTAACATTAATTTAAGCAGATTATATCTTACTTTTTACAGCCTCCTGGGGTAACATACAAGCTACAGGGACAAGGAGACTAATGTAGGCTGTTAGCACTTAATTTTTTCCAGAAGATTTTGAAGATGCTCCCAAAAAATATTGCGGTTAATTAGTGATGGACTTAGATGTTCTTATGCCAGAAGCTTTTAAGAGTAGAGCTCTTCCATCAGGTTGACTAGTGGTTTATCTATTGAAAAGAGCTACTGCTGGGTATAAAATGAACATGTAGGAACAGATTCTTTTACAGCATGAGTTTGCTGAAGGAAAACATGTCCAGCTGTGCGAAGTAAAACAAACTCCTTCTAAAGCAACTCATCCAGTCTTTTCCCCCCAACAGAGAAAGTTACATGCACTTTACTTTTACATGGTTGAACAGCAACCATTTCAGAAATATCTTGTAACACCTTAACAGGAAACATTCTTTGTATGGGATTTAAAATTGTGAGTCCTTAAAAAAGGGTAAAACCCCCATTAAAAGTCTGAGGAATAGAAAGCTCTCAGAAGAAGCAATGGCAATGAAACAGTTGGGGAAGTGATGTAAATCAGACTGTTACTAAGTTTTGCTGTAATTTCTATTTATCGGGATTAATCTGAGAAAGTAAAACAAGTGCACAGTCCAAAAGATATTTGTTGTTCAGTCACAAGAGAGGGAATGAGGGGCTTTTCTTGCAAAGGAGGAAAACAAGAACTGCATCAGCTCAGCTCAGATCCTGGCAGTGGAGGTGAAGGCTAATTTCCAAAGACTATCTTTAAATGAATTTGAGAAAGCTACAACCAGCATAAGGAGATGCTTCAGAGATGTCTGACTTTTGAAGCAGGATGATGCAGATAAAGGAAAAGTCATTATGTTTTTTCTTAAACAGGCAGAAAATAGACATCTGTAACAAATCGGTACCTACCTTGTAAGTCAGAAAGCCTTGTATTGTATGAAACACATTTTAGGAATAAATGTCCGTTCAGGAAGATGAACCAGCAGACACATTAAATCTCTGGATAATGAAGGTGTCTCTTTTTAATGGATATAATATGCACAATTTAGTTTGTTGTGCCCTCCAGACTCCAGTCTGTGTCATTAAAACCCACCTAATGCTGGGGATGCTTTTATGAAGCATGGGGATATTTGTGTGAAAGCACTGGTCTGACCGAAGAACTCGTCTTCTGTTACACACAGATATACTGAGAGGGTCATATCAGAACACCAGCAGTGTCAACAGCATACTAAAATTCTTAAATATAACAGAAAGGTGGAAATCAGTTAAAATACATTATTTTCTCTTTTATAATGATTTTAGTATTTATATAAACCCTTCTGTGTTTCCTTATCATGTTTTCTGTTATTACAGAGGATGCCTGTAAGCATCTAAAAATAAAACTAGACTGCAGCAATGTATATTTTTTTAAGAAATGTGGTAATTGCAAAGGCATGAGTGGATTTGTTGAAATAGATTTTGAAATGACCCAGACTGTTAAAAACTCTCTATAGCATATAGTATATATATAGCATATGAAGTGTATATAGTATATTTAGTAAAGATAGATTTACTACATCTGTAATATATATTTATGAGTGGCATCATTACTTTTTTCATACTAAATTATAAGAATATGCTTTCAAAATGCACTCAGAAGGTAGTCCTTCTTTGAGATAGTAAGAATGTACAGCAATTACTTCAGACAACAGAGAAGTTTTTGAACGCTAGTCTGAAATACTTCTATGTTTCTCAGGATTTTTCTTGTTGAAAAGTTTGTTTCTGCTTTAAAGTTCCTCATTTTAATAAGTGAATAGTGCACACATCTGATGAGGAGGTAAGACAAATACAGTATACCCTTTGACAAATTCTTCCCATTTAGTGAGCATGCTCTGATCTTCTCTTTATTTACTGGCCAGGTGCACTGGGTGCATATGTTCTTTTGTACAGCTGTCACTGTCAGACCTGTAGAACATGGAATTAGTTGTTCTTCACAGATGTGCCACTGGTGTGAAAAAACCAGTATCATCTCTCTGAAGCTGAAGGGGTATATAATGTAGTTCTTGCTTAAGGCATAATTTTCCATTAATCTCATAACAACTGTTCTAAGCAGCTGTTTCAAGATTAAGTTTTCTCAAATGCTTTCCTGGTTGCCAAATGCTTTCCTGGTTGCCATAGGCTTTCTTCAGTCTTGGTCCATGATATAGCTGACAGTGGTTACAAGCAAACCTGCACATCCCCAAAGAGATTTATTTAAGAGGCGCCCATAGGTTCTTCATGGATTTTAAGCAATGGGAATTGGATGATATTTGTAGCTGACAGTGACCAAATGCAAGGTCACTCATTTACAC
Organism: Todiramphus chloris collaris; assembly: GCA_025345505.1. Lineage (NCBI taxonomy): Eukaryota > Metazoa > Chordata > Aves > Coraciiformes > Alcedinidae > Todiramphus > Todiramphus chloris. Next base: position 2,293,742 of record JANVCC010000033.1, on the reverse strand, counting down.
AGAAGGTGCTTTAAAATGCAGTAATTTCATTTTCACTCTCTCTCAGCTCTGTCTAGGCTGTCAGGTTGGCATATCCTTCTAGAGTCATGATGCTGCTCCTCATTCAGGTGGTTGCTGCATATCAAGTGAAGGTGTCTTTACAAGTAGGCTGGTGAAAAATTGAGTCATCAGGGTGTCATGGATGTAATTCAGCAACAACCTTTGTGGAGACTCTGTTGGCCTGCCAGTAGTGTGACTGGAACTTCTGAAATAATAGTCCTAGCTGACATCCTGCTGGCTGGAAAATACTTGGGGAAGAGAATTTCCTTTACTGCCAGTTAACAGTACAGGAGGATACAGAGAAAAAGTGACAAAACTAAAGCCCCATTCTCCACTGCCTTCTCCCCCGTCTCTGTCCTGCATAGGGGTAGTTTCTATTGTCTTCTCACAGAGGGGCCCCCCCTTCTATGAAAACCTTGACACATAACCCAATACAGGTTTAATCATCTTAAGTTTACTTGTCAGGAAGGGTACAGTTCTCTTAAAGTAATGACAAGTTTCTTGTCAGTCTGCAGGGTTTCTCCTGGAGTAGGACATGCTCAGTCTGTACTTAGTAATAGTCCCACTGGAAGGATGCACTGACAAGGTCTTCCGGCTATCAGCACAGTGCTTGTTTTGTTAAATCCCTAGAGGTTTCAAACAAAGGTTAAGCTTGTTGATCAACCTACCAAAGCAAAATTAAACTAGTCTGTTCTGGTGTGACAGTATTTCCATGGTAATGGGTTAGGAAGAATACTTCCCTTTAGTTCCCAGGTGTTTGTCATATGCAGTGAGTTCAGACTTCAAATATGGAAACAACATAATAAGGAGATAAGAGATTTCCTCCCAAGGTGGCTTTCTACAGTGTTGATTTATGCATGAGAAGGACTGAATCCTCAAGTCATATCTGCAGTGAAGGGAAATACATAAACCTGGTGACTTGCTAGTTCTAAAATATTGACTATTTCAGCATCAGTGGAAAATGCATAATCATTACCAGAGCACATCTCTCCAGACAACTTTTTTGCTTGACAAACTTGATTGGGAATGCTTCAGGAAGTGCAGAATGAATCATCTGTAATTGCTGAAGGTTTGAAAATAACCTCATCAGAAGAATATATCATTTTTCCTGTTTGAAAAAGAGATCTGAAAAGAAATGAGTTTACTTTTACCCTTTCATCTCTAGGTGTGGCGTATTTCTATAAAAACTTCCACACTGATGTGAGATAGGCACATTAATTATTCCCTTCCAGGCAGTGGGGGAATTTAAAGCTGGAAGTTAAAAACAATCAGATCACATAAAGGCTTTAATTGAAGTATTGATGATTTAGAATAGAAGCCTTATGTATAGATGTATATAAAATGTGACTACTCTCTGTTTTTTTAATATTAAAACCGTGTACTTTTGAACATGAAGCACTCAGAATTCGGAGGTAGATGGATAGCCAGTATCCTTTATAAAGAGAAATGGATATATAGCTTATTAGTAATCTTAAGAATCTTAACTCACTGACACTAGTGAATTCAGAAGAAAGTTAAATTTGTCTTTGGGTTTGTAATATCTATCTGTATTTGGTCATGGGATCAAAGCAGAGCTGGTTGTGAGATGTTGCAATATAGAACAGTTGACTGCTGCCATGTGGGCTTGCTTAAGTGCATAATTAGGTTTTTTTTTTTTGAGTTAACATCAAGAATGAATGATTCAGAGGAAGAATCACTCCCTGATGTGGCTTACTGAGCCCCAGATGTAGGAGATCTACTGAGGAGAAGACAAATATCACTGGGATTGAAGAGATGTCAGAGACTTCAGGAAGTATGGTATTTGCAAATAAAATATTGAGAATCAGGGAAGATTTATGTAATAATTTCAAAACCCATATAATACAAAGAAGTCAGGTTTGGTTCCATTTGAGGAAGCGCTGATAAAGTTTATTGAGAATTGTTTTTTTTTCACTTCCCTTTCTTGATCAAAACCCCTGACTGAGTGGGGGATACGTTCCTTTTAACTCAGTGAGGTCAGAACTTCCCTTATGATTGCCTAGTTTTACTTAAATGCTAGTGATCAGGTGAGAATCTATGAGTATTATCTGGTTGTGGGTGAACACTAGAATAGGCACAAATAAAAGAAGGAAAACTATCCCACTTATATGACAACACCAGCTCTCCTCACTGATGAAAAGCCATTTTTCCTGCCTGACACAGAAATCTCTCAGTCCTACAGACTACATCAACGAAAATACATTCATCTTTCCACACCATTTAGGCCATTGCCTACTTAATGGAACATATAATGGAATGAAATTGCCACCTGGTGGTTGAGATACAGGATAGTTCCCAAGGGTATAATTATACAGGCTGTTTTTTAATATTCCAATGGTACTGGCCATAGAGATGTATCCCTGCCTCTGGATATTACAGCTTGCAGAAATCAGTGGCGTCATTTTACTTTGTGTTTTCCCTAGTTGACAAAAAAATCCATTTTAAGAAAGAATTAACTGTATATATGAGCTGAGGGCTATGGAACTCTGGATTGAAGTGTGCTTGAAAGAGCGGAGGACAGAAAGGGTAATAATGAACAGTAATGTATTAAGTTGGAAAGAGCTAGTGTCAAGTAAATGCTGCACTAGCTTGGTTTTACACAAGACATATGTTGCTGATCTAGGAAGTGATATAAAATAGCTTTTTAGTGGAATCTGCAAGTGCTCCCAGCACAGAGAATTAAAATAAGTCCAGATATTGACAGTCAGAAAGCCCATATCTCTGTACTTTTTTTAAGGTGCTAATAAGGCAAGGAAGGAAAAAACTCAAAGTAACAATGAGAGAGAGGTGGCATATAAGCCATATTCATTGCTTTCAGTGCTCTTGAACTAGAAAAATCAAGATTTGCTAGGCAGGTGAGATGACCAAGCACAAAGTCATTTACTAAATACGAGCTGGCAGGTTGATTTAAAAGTTGCCTCTAGAGAGACCATCACTTCCATAGATGTTTGTCTCGCTGACATGCGAGTGGAAACATGCACAGAGTTATCCTGCAAGAAGGAAAATTCTCTGATATGTATAGCAGGAAGGAATCAGACACATTCTCTGATGGCTAAAAATCCATGTAAAGGTGTAATGCCAAAAAATATGACTAGTAGTAAATTGCATTTGAAATTGCATTGTGGAAGTATGGCTCAACGTGCCATTGCTGGAGACAGACTCAGTCACACTCACACAAACTCACTCACACACACACCAGTTCCCTGAAAGCTCAAATGCTCATGCTTCTAACACTGCTTCTGATAATAATGCTGCTTCTGTGGCTGCAAGCCCTTTTATAATCATTCTAAATAATAAGTGCCCACACCTGATTGGCCCAATCAAAGACCACCTATCCACAATTGGGTGCTTCTTTCTTTCTGTTATAATGTTGATAAGCTTTCCCAGTTTGTGAATTGGGGGTTCTTTTCTCAGAACTTTCTGGCCTCCTCAAGGGTACACAGATGTTCATTCAAGGTTAACTATCTAATTCTCATTCTAATCCCTCGGGCAAGCCGAGGCCTCCCACAACATTGCATCTGTGTGTGATACTGCAAAATGATTTGGAAACACGTGTGCTGAGACATCCTATCAAGGAACAGAGGGGACAACAGACCAGACATCTGTAACCTAGGTTTTGTTTAAGCACTTTTCTGAGAACTTTGGTTGGTTTTAAGTTGTGCAGTGACTGTTTGCATGGGGACAGACTGTCTATGCCACAGAAATGAAGCCTATGTCATGAAGTACTGTTTCCTTTTTGTTATCAGGAAGATGTGATAACCTTTGAAGAAGTTACAAAGGAAAGAGGAATGTTTGAAGGCAAGGATGCTTTGGGATTTTTTAGCATGCCAGTAAAAGTAACTTGTGTTTCACAGGGAATCAGTCTTGTACTGACTGATGCTCCAAAACTACTGTTCTTATATCCTTAAATTTTCCTAACTGGTGGTGGCAGCAGCAGCACCCAGTTGTGCAAAATAAGCAGAATGGCTGTTTTATCCTTCAGCTGCTTCCTGGCTACTCTGGGCAATAGTCTACTTTGGTTCTTAGACAAGACTAATTAAATTGTACACACTGCCTTTTTTAGAGGGTTGGAGTCTTGATGCAAGGCTGTAACAGGTATGATTCAGTATAATATATTTTAGTCCTGAAGCGTTTCCCATTCCAGCATGGAAATATCTTCTCAGAACTAACCAGCATTTTTACTACATTGGATTCCTCAACAGGCTTTCCTCTTCAATACAGTGTCTTCAGCCTTTCTGTCCTACTGCTTTTCGTAACCTCCCCTTCCTTCCCATTTGTATTTCTTCTTGAAATCGCTGGGTTAGAGAGCATCCTCAGAGATTATAGTTGTGTAGTGCTCATGATACAAGTGGCAGTATTTCAAAAATAGCTAATGACGATAAGAATCATTCCTGTGGCAAATGAAAAGATTAAATTGAATAGCACTGAGAGGAAGAAGACAACATGTTACCAACAGTGGAGCCTGCTAGGCTCTGGAAAAGCCTCTTCCAGAATTGCTGTAGTCACTTTGAAGTGGACTCACAGCCCTGAAGAATACAGTGTTTTGTAGTAGTCTCCAGGGAGATGAGATAAGTATAATCTAACAGGACAATTTTATCTCTTCCTTATATGTCTCCAGGAGTTGCAGCCTTGCACTTCATTACTTCAGTAGCTGAGTTCACCGAGTGCGATCAGCTATCAGTATCTCTTCTGCCAATTTGTGGTTTTAAGCACTGTGTTCACCAGCATATTCCCTCCTTTCTGAGGATAAGTGTGAGGAAGGAGGAGAACAACAAGCCAGGGAAAGCTGCTGAGTTTAAGGCTCATGGTTAGTATTCTGTGCAGACAGACAAATCAATCGGCCTCTGCCTGGGCATCTTAATCAGAACTGTGTGGTTCACTGCAGTGGTTAAGTGCTACCGTGCTGGTGATGGCATCTTCTTCAGAGATGCTATTGATTGCTCTTCTCTCTCTTCTGAGAAGAGATTCCAACTGTGTACACAGCATCAGGGAGAGAGCTGATGGAGAAGTGCCCTCTTACAGCTCTACAGGATTAGGATAGACAGTTTAATTTCCCTGGGGGCAGGCAAGCCGTCATTCTAATTCAGGCAGGCTAGTGTGGGAAAGAGGAAGGAGATGACTGTTTGAAAGGTCCATTGATTATCTGAATAAACCTGGTGTAAAGCCAAAGATGCGCTGCAAGAACCATGCAAACTGTGAGGCGAGGGAGCTCACGTTTGGGAAATGTCTTTTGAGGGAAATCCAGTTTCAGAGTGAAATAGAAGAGAGCAGCATATTGCAAAATGACCTTTTCTTGGAGTGGCATCAGGGTGGGGATGTTATAACCTACTGGTAATGTTAAAATACCAAACTATTAAAAAAGGAAAAAAAAGAAAGAGTATGCAAACTAACATAAGATATTTGTTGTAGGAGTACTTTTGGTAATGGCATGTTTGACTAGATGTGCAAGCATCTGCATATATGCTCTCTGTTAGTAGTCTTGTCACTGCTAAAATACAAGTATACTATTAAAAAAAAAAAAAGGTGGTGCAACATAGTCAAGAGTAAATTTTCAAGAAAGGAGGAGATCCAATGTGACAACATGTGTCATTACACTTTTATGAGAAATTTCTTTAGACGTTAAGTAAAACTTTAAAACTTACTTCCTTCTCTCTAAAAAAATAAAAAAGAGAAACAGCAATACTTATATAAAACATACCATGCTAACAAAAAATGAAGTCTATTCAGTTACCTGTTTAATGTGTGCTATCCAATGTGCCTTACACATCAGTATCTAGACTGCAGATCTTCTGGGAACAGATAGACGAAGTCTTCTCTGCTGTGTTTCATTGTATTGTATCTTCAAGAAGACAAAAGCCAGGTTTGAAGTAGCTTTATACGTTCTTTTTTGAGGAGATTGCTCATAAATGTACCAATTAGTTGCTCTATGCAGATTTACAAGTGAATTTTTGTTGGGAGTTGCACTGCAACACTCACCTTGATATAATGTAGTTTAGTTCAGTTGTGAAACACTTGATATTTTAATTTGAGAGATGTTGAGAGTAAACCAGTTACATCCTTCCTGGGAATGGAAATTTTACCAAAGATAGGTCCTGAAAAATGCAGCTGGTGCTTCTAACCTTTTGCCCTCATTCCCCATGGAGTGTCATGTAATATAATGACAGGAGAGGGTGAGGTTTTAGCTGGAGGGTGGGTGTCATATGCTGCATGAACGATTATCAGGATGCAAGAGAATTGGGATGCAAGAGAATCAGGAAGGCTGGCTGGAAAATATTCAAGTGAGTAGTATCTCTTCACCAAACAGATTTATGTCAAGTTGAATATTTATCAGGAAATGCATGTTTATCTAAACTACAGGTAATTCTGCAAAGAACTAAATTATACTTGCATTGATTAAAACACTTCCTCAAAGGTACTACTGATTTGCACTTATGCAAAGAGTAGCATCGTGTTAAGTTGTGGATTTGTGTGTGAAGATGTATGTGTAAGGGGAAGGGAGTGCTATTTTCTTTGCATTCACCATTTTCTTAGGTCTTGTTCCTCCTTCACACAAACTAATCAACTGCCAACCCTGTTTTTTGTTTCTGGGCCCCTATTGCCTCTGTATTGACTGGCACGAAGGAAATGTGTCTGTGGGAGCTCACTGCTGCTGCAATAATGAGGAGTATAAACAACAGCATAGCACTGAGACTGACCTACCTATACAGCTGCTTTTTGGTGGAGCTTTAATTATTCTTTGTGTGTGTGCAGAGCATTGAGGAGGCTGAAAAAGAATATTCTTTTTGAGAACTGATGGTTTTTTGCCTTAATAAGCTGTGGTCAGGTTGACATGGATCCAAAAAGCATCTCTTACCTGATACTGACAGTGACACTGGTAGGATAAAAAGGGGTGTGATGGTGGTGGGTCTTAGAGGAAGAAGCCCGTGTCCCAGTCTGTTTAGCTGAAGCTGCAGTGCATGGTGACATGTGAGAAATTAGAATTTCTCAGTGGTGGTGAAGTGTAGTAAAATATTCATTCACATGGGTCTTAAAGTACCCAGTGAGAAGAGACACGATTGACCATTTTTTATAAGGCTTTTTTATTCTGTAGGTGAAAAATATAACACTTTGTTTCACTCAGCATCTTTACAGCGTGCATATCTTTTTACTGAAGCCATTTCCAAATGTGTATCTCTGACAACCTCAGCAATAATTCCATACCTCAGCATAACCAAATTTTTCAGAATGAAGAGGTGCTGTTAAGTGCACCAGACAGCAAAATAAAACCAAACCAGGGAACAGTGCATGGATATATTTTTGAATATGCTGATGTTATGGTATGCTGATACTAATAGCACACCATTATCAAGTGCTGATAGGTTTAAAGAATGCCATTTTTTTGGTTTTAGGTCCAAACTTTGATGATAAGATGTGTAGAGCTTGAGAACTCAGTCTGTGCAATTGGAGATTGGAAGGCCTGCACTGAAACAATTTGCAGTGTTTTCCTTGCTGTGACCTATTTTACAGCCCTGTAATGCTTTTGGACTCCTTTGTCACCCAGTCATTCAGGAAAAGCAGTTGTCACATCAGACTGGGTCTGACTGGGAACTCAGAAACTAGTGGTCTCTATAGTGGGTTGCAGGTTTTGGCAGGGGTTTGTTGTAATGCATCTCATTGCATGGGATTTCACACTCATGAAGTGAAGCTGCTACTTGGTCAGCCAGTGTTAATTACCACATACTGGTAGAGGATGAACCACGTCATATCACAAAATGGCTTTTGGCAGAGACCACAGAAACTCTGAGACTAAATTACTAGGAGGATTTAATCAACCCATTAAAGCTTACCCACATCAGCCCAGTAATTTGCATTAGATTAACCATTTCATCATTCAAAGGCTAAAGGAAAAGAAATATTTTACTGGAAGTTTTCATGCATCCACAGCCTGCAGGGTATTGTAACGTTTCAGCCCATCTAAAATTTTAGTTACAGCTGTGGTTGCAGCTAGTGGTCTTGCTGGCAAGGCCCAAGGGCTGGATCAGCACTGAAGGGTGGGACGTTTGTCTCATGCACAGTCCCTTTCCGTGCTCTTGCAGAGCAACACATGTCAGTAATTGCAAAGTAGTTGTACTGTCATGCTGCTTTTGAGCTGGATTGAACTGCTGGTCTCTGAAAACATGAAAATACACCAGGCTCTTGAATACTGGATTCAGGAATTTACTTATTTCTTGCACAGAGGAGGTAGCTATATTTCTGGAGAACATACAGAGGTTAAGCACAATCTAATGTTTTCTTCAGCCATGTATTCAGGGAGAAAAAAAAAATGTGTATAAATGAGTTGATGATAGGGTCATACCTCTTCCATGGACTTGTCCACCGTACACTTCAACACAAACTAGACCCCTTGAATCTCAGTCTTCGCAGAGCTGTGAGGATGAACTATGCATCTTTGTGCAAGGCACTGCGAAGATAAATTTAGATATTTTAATCTTATTGTTCTTAACCAATGGAACTTGGAAGAAACCTCTCTGTACTCCAATATTCTTCACTCGGTTCTGGCCTCATTTTGTTTTTTTCTGAACAGCAGGAACTCAATTATGTAGTAGGATTTGGACCTTATTTGCCTGAAGCTGACAGGAAAATGAACCTCTGATGAAGATTGAATCAGTTTAAATGCATAGTAAAAAATAGATTCTTTCTATGGACAAGGTGGGAATAAGAGCCAGCCCTGCTGCAGAACATCTTTGTAAGCCAAGGAGTTTGCATTGTGTTTCAATGTGACCTCCCAGTCCCCCTCATTATCTTCCACTTATTAACCCTGATCTAACTGTTATTGATAGCTCCATTATTCTGCTTGGGACAGCAGTGACAGTATCACTGACCTTGCCCTGGGTGATCAGAAACTCATTTAATGCTCAGAATACTCTTTGCAGAAGTATACTGCGGGAGAAATATATTCAACATGAGAAGCGGGCATGTATTTTTATCAGGATTTCTTGCGGCGTTATTAATTATCTCAAGAAGTGTATTGTGTTCCACTAAATATATTGAAAACGTCTAAATTCCTCTTTAGTTGTAGAGGTAAAGGTTGTAATAAGAACAAGAGAATAAGAACTGCTGGTCGTTCATGCTGCATGGTGTTAGTTGTAGGCAAATGGCCCAGGAAAGCAAGGCTAAACAAAAAACTGCCCTGTTGGGCAGTATTATTAGCTGCTTTCTAAACACACATTGTCACAAAGAATAAAATTTAAACTCCCACCCACAAACCTTGTGTAGTCAATTTCTTTGCAATGTGAAAGCATTTCTGCTCCATAAATAGGATATAATCACAAGGATTGCACTCTTATCAGGACCAGATCCTGAGCACTTCACGTACAAAGAATAATTAATACTCTTGGAAAAAATGAATGAAAATTGTGGCTTTCTGCCTCTTTTTCTGAAGACTGGAATTTGGCTTTGGTACTCTGTCTTGCACCACTGAGGCTTAGGCTTTTATGTGTGAAGAAGTTTGCTATAAGAAATATTACTGTAAGTTTATGTTGATCTATTCAAGCTTATATAGATATATTTATTTATGATAAAGTTACAATGTATCTTCTTGTGTTGGAAATGGGTTTAAAAGTTCATCTTCTGTAGTAATTATTTCCTTCTTTTATATTTCTCAATTTCAGCAATGGAAATAGTTAGCTTGTTGATTAATCACTGGTTTTAATTCCAGTTTTGGTGCACTTTCTGTAGCTCCACTACTTGCATCACACATACTATGCAAGAGCATTTAATTGTTTTAAAATAAGGTCATTGATGGAAATAAACCAGATGTGTTTTCCATCTGCTCACACAAACATTCATACAAGTATATTGGTTTTAGAAAAATATTATTTAGAAAATCTAGTTTCATGATCAAATGAGACCTTTTAATCTTAGTGGGGATAATGTTGGTGTGCTTGCTAATTGGAGAAAAGAAGGCTGAGGTTTTCTTAAAACACTGGCTAAACTGCATATGGACACATGAAAAAACCTGCACGTATTCTTTGTTTCAGTGATACTTCATGTCATCTCTCCCCACGTTGTCAGAAAATTTATTAAGAATAAGTCATCTGATTAATAAATATAAAGTGCATGATGATGCATAATAGTATTTGGTTAAAATGACAGGACCTCATTTTTTCAAAAAAGGATGTCCAAATAGTCTATGCAAAATGTGTATGTGTATCATAGGGAAAAACTCTGATGTTCATTCTCCCTGGATAATGAAATACCAGATTCACACAAGACAGATCAGCACTGAAAACAATCCTGTGGTTTCTATGGGAGTGCTCTTTTATGGGTTTCAGATTCTTTCTTTTTTGTTTAGTTTTTACCTTCAGGTTTCATGCCTTTGTCTCCGGATACTGTTTCTTCCTTACTTTTGTGTGGCTTCAGTAGTATCTAAGTTGTAACAGATTAACAGCTACTGAGTAAGTGAAGGTAGAAAAGTTGAAGCATATTCCTCCTAGCACCAAAATTTCTCTTGTGAGGCCTTTTTTCAGGGATTCCTCTGTTAGAGACTGATCTGAGGCAGAAATAGCCAGATTTAGGAGAAACCATATAAATACAGCCAAGTAGAGCTCAACACATACTGTCCCAGTTTACTCTGGCACCGAATTTGTCCTTGAAAATTCTAAGTAATAACTTAGAAAAGGATGATTATTCTGCAGATAGGGAGGAGTAAATTCAGACATAATTTATGTGTTTTCCTGTATGTGTTAAGTTGAGATGTCTGAATGTTGCTGTTGGAAGCAAAATGATAGAATCATTTAGGCTGGAAAAGACCCTTAAAATTATCAGGTCCAACCAGTAACCCAACACTGCCAAGTTCACCACTAAACCATATACCTCACCACCCCATCTACATGACTTTCAGTACCTCCAGGGATAGTGACTCCACCACTGTCATGGGAACACTGTTAGAGAAGAGATGAACCTCCACTTAGCTATAACCTCCTTTCAGAAAGTTGTAGAGAGCAAGGAGGTCTTCCCTCAGCCTCCTTTTCTCCAGGATGAAAAAAACCCAGTTACCTTGGCCTCTCCTCATAAGACTTCTTCTCAAGACCCTTCATCAGCTTCATTGCCCTTCTTTGGACACACTCCAGAACCTCAATGTCCTTCTTATAGTGAGGGTCCCACAACTGAATGCAGTATTCAAGGTGTAGCCTCACCAGTGCCAAGTACAGAGGGACAATCACTTCCCTAGTCCTGCTGGCCACACTGGTTTTGTTACAAGCCTGGATGCTGTTGGCCTTTTTGACCGACCATGTGAGCACACTGCTGGCTCATCTTCAGCTGGCTGTTGAACAACACCCCCAGGTCCTTTTCTGATGGCCATGGCCATCTTTCCAGACACTCTTCCCCAAGCCTGTAGTGTTGCCTGGGGTTGTTGTGACCCAAGTCCCTGGCCTTGTTGAACCTCATACCATTGGCCTCAGTCTGTTCATGCAGCCTGTCCATAGTCTTCTGCAGAGCCCTCTTACCCTCAAGCAGATCAACACTCCCACCTATCTTGGTGTCATCTGCAAATGTACTGAGGGTGCTCTTGGTTGCCTTGTCCAGATCATTGATAAAGGTATTAAACAGAACTGGCCCCAGTACTGAGCCTTGGAAAACAGCACTTATGACCAGCCACCAACTGGATTGAATTCCTTCCACCACAACTCTTTGGGCCCAGCAATCCAGACAGGTTTTTACCCAGCAAAGCGTATGCCCGTTCAACCATGACAGACAGTTTTTCTAGAAGAATGCTGTGGGAAACAGTGTCAAAGACCTTACTTAAGTCCAGGTAAACAACATCCACAGCCTTTCCCTCATCCACCAAGCAGGTCATCTTGTCAATGAAGGAGATCAGCTTAGTCAGCTAGGACTTTCTGCCTTTCACAAACCTGTGCTGACTGGGACTAAGCACCTGGTTGTCCTGTATGTGTCATGCAATGGCAAATAAATGCAAGGAGGAGAAATCTGAATGCAAATATTCTTATATGAGAGAAATGGATCAGTTACTTAATCCAGGATCGTACCATCTTCTTCTGAACTTTGTATCATTCCGTCTTTATTAAAAAAAAAGGTAGATTTTTAGATGTTAGATCACATCAGAACTTCTCTCTCTCTGAACTGTCAGAAGTCTTAGCTAGAAATTTCATTCTTACCCAGTGGTCTATGCTAGTAAGTCTAGCCTAAAATATTTCTAAGATAACTTTTCTCTGGAGTATCCTGAAACTTATATTTTGATCTTGGATAAATCCTACAATGATTCTGAAAAAATCTGGTGCCTTCGGTGAGATTTTTTTTTTTTTCCCCCTCTGTAGTGAATAAAGAATTTCCAGGAAGTGGAGGCTCTTGTGAAACAATTTATAATTTGATACTCTTCTTACTCTTCATCCTCCAAGTCAGTTGTCTAGAGTGTTCCTGCCTCATTTTGGATGCCACAAAAATATGCACTCTGAGCATGTTCTTTTAGGGCTTAATTCTCTGTGATACCAGTGTGAACTAGGGTAGGTTCTTTGATCTCCCTAAAGACCATTAACACATAACTAGTTGGAATGAATGGAGTCAATCATGCTGGCTTAATCTCCCACTGCAATTAGCAGAAATTCTGTCTTCAAAGTGATTGAAGAGTTCACCTTCCATAGAAGCAGTTTTCTTCATAATATGTCATGCTAGTAGGCTCTGATAAGACAGAAGAAGGGGGATTATAAAAATAAAATCTACATCTGTACACACATGTGTCTTCAAGGGTGTTTGTTTAAATTTTTAGCATGAGTCGGGAAATGGATTTGAATGTAAAATGTGCTGTCCCCACACAGACAATGTCAGTTGTCTGAGTTGTGCTGAGGTGGATCTTGCTTTGACTAGACACCATAGTAATTCCCCAAGGAACTGATTTTACTGTAGCACTTTCCCAGGATTAAGATATAGGTTTACTTTTCCTCTTTGCACCAGAAATCTGGAATCTGTCTGTGGTGAATCTGTGACACACTTTTAAGTGCAACAAAATAATTTTATGAGTGCAAAATCATTTCATCACTATTGCTGAAACTCAGGTAAAATCATATCTCAGAACCAAAGCTATTCTTGTTTGACCATTTAAGGACATAAACCTACAAGCAGAGGAGAGGGTAAAGAAAGGAAAATAATGGAGAAGAACATTCTCAGAGAAAATATTTAGAGTCCCCTGTAACTGCTGAAAATGGTTCATTTTGTAAGAATCTAACTAAAATGTTGACATATTTGTTTCTTCAGCTCTTCAATGGTTCCTCAGCTGTCCCTAAACTCCTCTCCTTCTTTATTTCATTAGTAACTAACTGTGGGATCATCAAGATATTAGGCTGTTTGATTTGTCAACAGTTTTTTAAATTTTTTTTTTTTGCCTTTCAGGAACCCTGGATGTTTTTGGCACTAAGAACCATCTTACTTCATCAGTGTGATGAGAGGGAAAAGGAGCAGTATCTAAATCTGTCCAAACACATCACTGAAAGACAACAAAGGTAGTGGAGAATGAACGTATGGAAATGCCCTCATCAGGTATGTTCTGGTGCATGCATAGTCTAAAGATTTCCTTCTTGAAACCTCAGTACGAACCAGTGTTGTTGTATGTGAACAGTGCAGAGACTCTTAGCACAAGAAGCTTCAAGAAGATGTAAAATTTTTATTACAGCTAAGGTTTTGGAACTCTCAGAATGATGAGCATGAGAAATGCATTTTTTTAAAGAACTTACTGGTTAAATTAGTTTTCCTGAGGTCTGTAAAGGCCTCGTCTCTGGTTGCAAAAGAAATCCCCTGGCTTTGCTGCCTAACTCCAATGCCTGATTCAAATCAGGAAGGCAATAAAGAATTTCAGAGAAAAGAAAGTCTTAGTATTATCTTAATACAACTAAATATTTTCCTGTGGATTCAGTCTCACAAACAGCTTTTGGTTAACTTTGTGTTTGTTAAACAGTAGTAATGGTGAGCAGCCAGGCAGATACCTGGCATGCAAACTTAAATTTAGACTATGTAAGTGGCATGACATCATAACCTCTAAGGCTGCCAGACAATTTTCATTATAATGATAGGCAGCACTGTCAACTTGGCTGATAATGAATCCAGTGCAGCCTGCTATTTCAGAAAAGAAGTGTAGATACTCATTTGTTCACAGAAGAGACATGCATCATTTTCCTCACTCAAGCCTTGTTCTGTGAGAGCAGCTGGAGTTTTGACTGAATGAGGATTGCATTATGAAGTTGACAGCATGGAAATAGGAGGGTGGCCTTTTTCAAGGGATGCTCCAGAAGCTGTGGAGTCGGAATACAGTCACTTAAGTGGTCTGTCATTGTGAAAGCCTGTGGTACATCTTTTTTGATTTAAGAACTTCATTAAAAGATAAGGAGCCATGTCTTCTGAGGTGATTTTTTTTTTAGGAAGGATGTTGCCACTGAATCCGTGCATAATGCTGGAGATCAGGAGTATTCATAGTTTTCTTTGGTCAGGAAGGATCATTCAGTCTAGCCTTGTGTATATGATGGGCCAAGTAAACTTCATGCAGTTTTTCTTGCATTAAGTCTAAGACCTTGTGCTGGACAGAAGTTTATTGACTCACATGTTCATCAAGAAATTGACAATCTGCCAGTTCTTTGGATAGTTTGCTTGTAGGTTTTGTTTTTTTTTTTTAATCCATACCATTTATAAATGTTACTTATTATATTAATTTTAGTTTTATTTTCATCTCTGGGAGTTGCTTCTTGATTTGTCTTTCTGAATTAGACTGAAAATGTCTTGTGGTAGAATTCTATAGGAATCTTCATGAAACAATAAAATTATTCTTATTCTAGTGATAAAACTGGTTAATATCTTTAGTTTCATTTAAAGTTGCACTGAAAAATTTTTTCACCCTGGTTCTATACTTATTTTCATAATACCTCTCTATCTCCTTACCTTCTTAGGGAAACTTGTCTTCAGCTTTTTTTCAAATTGTTGCAGAACAATGGACAAGTATTGTTGCACTAAAAAGGAAATAAAGACTCCAGCATTGCTTAGAGAAAGAAAGATAAACCATTACAAAAATCTTTAATCCTGGATTACACTTAGTGATTCAGTGAGGGAAGAAGATCACTGAAGTCTCTACATGTTAAAGGGTACCTGGAAGTGTAGCGTACACTTCTTCTGTGTAACACCAAAATATTGTGTGAAGTATTTTGAGTATCTTGCACTTGAAGATACCAAGAGTGATATACTGATACTATTAAGTAGGCTATGCAACACTGTGTTGACAAAGATAAATTAGTGTCCTCTTCCTGCAGAGGAGAAAAGAGGCAGACTAAGTGATGTAAGGAGGTTGATAATGAGTCTAAGGAAAAACTGAACCCAGAAGCCCTAAAGCTCCATGTGTTGGGTTTTTAGGTTGATGCCCAGTAATAATTAATAGGTCATGGGTTTGAAAAATACCATGTGACATTTTTTCTTGGAAAAGTCATAGAATCATTTAGTTTGGAAAAGACCCTTAAGATCATTGAGGCCAGCTGTAAACCAAACAAGTGTTGCTTTGTGTTAAATACAGAATTATCATGCCAGTTGTGAGATTTTCTCATATAAGAGAAAAGCAATGCGAAAGTGGTACAGTTACATTCAGCATAATTCGAAGTTTAAATCTTACTACTTTTCTTAGCACAAGCCTGTTCTTGGATGTAGGTGTAATTGATCATTAATGCAAGACATACTGCTGTTAGGCGGAAAGGCAATTCATCTCATGTTAACTTCTTTATTTCAAAGACATAAAATACTCCAAGTAAGATGAAAATGAAGTGTTTAAAAGTCCCACACTGTGAATCACACTGATCATTGCCATACTTTTACCTTTTCCAAGAGTGAAGGATATTATTTACTTTTAAGAACATTCAAAGATTTCAACTGTGATGAAATAGCCACATTGTACTTTGAAAGGAAATGTGGGACAGCAGATGTTCCATCATGTCTGAAAGGTACTGAGTTGCCAAGTCAGAAGACCAGTAATTAGCGTTTATGCACACAGCAGGGTGACAGATAAGACATTAGTAGCAGCCAATGAGAAAATGGTCGTTTAAGAAAATATGCAGATTAACTTGATTGTTTATACAATGATAGGTATCAACAAAGCACATAGGCACAGTGATCTGCTCCGGCACAGTTAAGATGTGCACGTCACAGAGAATTTATACCAACGTGTACAAACTTTTCTGCCATAATAAAATAAATGCTCCGTGGGTTTTAGTAGAGTGAAGTATTTTAATAATAGATTCTTGCAGCAAGATTCCCCATAGCATCCCATATGCTTATAAATACATGCAAGGTATGCAGTCACATGTATTATTTACATTTTGGAGGCAGAAATGGAATTACAGGTTAAAATCATCTATCCCAGATTGTAAAAGAGGATCTAAGCTTTTATCCTACACTTCTTCTAATGTGTATTAGAGAAGTAGAATTGTTTCTTTTCCCAAAGAGGCAGCAATTGAAGGATTCTTGGTATGAATAAAGCAAAAAAAGAAAGTATGAATTGTTTCTCAGTGGATTAACCTGTTGTCAGGATTTAAATTCTGCTTGATGTTGCTACAAGGAGTTATCAAAGACTGCTACCTTTAATTTTAATCTGCACAGATTCAAATTAATTTAGACTAAGAAAGCAAAATATGAAATTATGAACAGCTCACTTTAAGCTGGTTTCAAAAGAAAACTGTATATTGGGGCAGAGGTTTTAACACCCTTAGCATCCAGCAGAAAAACATTCTGTATTTGTGTATTTGAAAGACAGACAAGTCCTGTGGCTTTGAGTTCATCATTTTTGCTCTTCTGGCTTTGTGAACAGGACTGACATAGTGATAGAATGAGGGATGATTTGTTCAGTGGGAGCCTTGTTCTGGAGAGTTTTTTTAAAGGTGAATTCATTTTGGAAATTGCTAGGTGTATGGCAAGGACTCCCAGTCTCAGTCTTACTCTATAACTCTCATAATCAAAGCTAGGATGAGATTGTTTGCTGAACTGGAATATCAGAGTGCTTTTAGTAATTTACCAATTACTTATAGCATGGATCAAAACAAGAGGGCAAATGGTAGAAATCACTGTTAGCTTTCATGCTGCACATTTTCCTATTGAAAAAAAGTTTGTAGTTAAATCAAGCTTTTCTTAGAAAAGCATCCATTTCTGACAGCTACTGAGAGTTTGTTTTTTTAAAAGTGACGCCGTTTATGCACCAGGTATAATTTTCATTAAAAAGTACTTGTAATTTTGTTTCAGTAGAAAAAATGGCTTTCATTTCTTTGGTTTAAACAAATAAAAGCCTTAGAAAACAACAACAGAAGTGTTCAAATAAATCTGTGTTCTACTTATAAATGTCAGTGTGAAATTAAAGGTTTCATGTAGTTTTATTGAGTATCTACAAATTTTTTGACACTTCCTATCTCAGAAATTTTTTGGGTTTTTTTTTTTGTCTTAGAACAATCATCCAGTTTGGTTTTTTTGTCTTAATTGAACAGTCCATACGATTTGAAAAAAAATCAGTATCTAGTGCTACCTTTCTGCAAGTGCTGGTGAGCTCAGAGAAAGTGAACCCAGGTTTGCAGGTTATGTATTCAGCGCATTTTGAACCTTGTGCAGTTTTAGACAAATCACCTTCATTTCTTTTTCTTTAGCTCCCCAAACACAAAAGGGAAATAAATGTTTCCCTCCCTCAAGCAAAAGCTGAGAGGCTCAGATGGAAACTACTGGAGAAGGACAAAGCATTGTGCAGTATTATTAGCTTCGTTAATCCAGGTCAGACCATTTGTTTCTCACAAAGACTGTAACAGAACTGAATTGCTTCTGTTCTGCTATTTGTATTTCCTCAGTGTTTCCCATCCTGTCTCCAAACTGAACAATTTTAGCTGTTGCTAAAGGGTTTAAAACTCTTGATTTGTGGCAATAACTCCTACAAAAATGCATTATGGGTACTAAAGTGATTAACTTGAATGGGCAGAAAAAGGCAACCTAACTGGTAATTGCATTCCAACGCCTGCCCCTCAGCCTAACACCTGCTTTACTGACTCACTGCTCCATCCCAGAAAGCTTTAATCATTAGTAAGGGCCATTCAGGCATTTAATGGAGCTTTTTACATTGAAACAGCTTTCTTTGCTCCTATCTGTCTTTCAGGCTTCTTTTTGCTGGAGAATAGTCTTTTTAAATGATATTTTGCTATGACTAGCTTCACTGCCCCTCACCTGCAGATGGAAGAAGTACCCAATTAAAAAAAAAAAAATCTTAGCTTTTATTTATTTCTTTTCATACAAAACATTAAGAATGTTCAGCTAGTTTTTGTATATATTAAGATGTGACTGTAAAGCTTTGTTTTATAAAACTTGGAGGGTCTTGCAGAATTTTAGCAGTCTCTACATTTTTTTCTTTGTATGATTCCTAAGGGTTTGGACCTTGTACTAGATTATACCTACAGGCACACTGTAATATTAAAAGTAACAAATTATTTTGGACTTAATAGACTTTTAAAACTCTCAGAAATACAGCCCCTGAGCATGGAGAAAATCCTAGGAAACATATGAATTTAGAATTAAACCCAAGTCACTGTAAATAACACATGAGTAAGATCAGTGGCAATAAAATACTTGAATAAAGTATAAGCCTTTTCATTGAAAAAAGGCAAAATTGAATCATTAATTATTGATGATCCACATATAAGTTCACCTCTTTATAGACTTCTGTATGGACAGCATGATTTAAGCTGTGAACTTAATCCTGTTGTGGGAAAGGCTGTGTCAGTCCTTAATAAGGAAGCAGAAACATTCTCATTTAACTCCTTCTATCTCCAAGACCCAGTTGAGTCAGTAAAGGATAAGCTTAACTTCTCTGGACCTAAAGATTGCAGTCCATTATGGTTGTAAAAGTCACAATTGCAAAGTCCTGTGAAGTCGAAATCTTTTTTCTGTTCAAGCTATGAATGTTACTGTTTTGAATTTTAGCCTTTGGAATTTAGTTCAACTTATGTAAATAATGATCCATGTTTATTTCTCATTGGCTAGCTTCTGAACATCACTGGTCTCTGTGTCCTGGCTGCACCAAACTTTCTCTTCCTGTTGTGATACACAGAACTCTTTTGGGTTTCCCAAATTATTGATTTTAGACTTTGAAGACTCAGTCCTGATCCTTTTTAAATTGGACTAATCGTGTTGTCAGTTAGGCCTTACTTTAAATTGGAAGAAATATCATATTAAATATGCAAAGGTAAACTGCCACTGTATTTCTTTCATTTTAGGTTTGACTCTTATTTCTCTGAAATATTACTGTCTGTCAAACTGTATTCAGTAGTAGTTCCATTTGTATAAGGAGGAGGATTGGATGTAGTTTCAGCCCGAGTCTTCTAGTCAAGGAAATGCAGAACTTGACTTGCATGGTCCAGTTCCCTTTTTTGATGCATCCCCTGCTGTTTTCCAAAGGATTAGTGTCTGCTCTAGATAGGAGTAAGATATTCTCTCCAAAGCACTCTGAATACTTTTATAGATGTGTAATTACTATGTAATAAATGCTGTTTGACTGTATGCCATTGCTGAGTGGTGCATGTAACTCATCAGAAAGCAGTTTATTTTTATTATCTTTATTTGCTTGCACTTCTTGAATGAGGAATGCTTTTTAAAATTTAAAAATATGTGCCAAAGTGGATATACAGGCCAGTAATAGTCTATTAGCTTTTGCATCAATATTAGAGTTTTCCAGAAGGATTGAAATTAAATTTATATTGAAGACACCAAGCAAATGATATATTATGGTGATTGGCCATTTTTTTCCTTAATATATTGTTTTCAAAGTCTGTGATTTTACTCAGGGGATAAATGTTGTGGATAAAGCCAGATCTTTCTCTGGTATGCATCAGTCTGCCACCTCTAGTGACAAATAAAAGCAGGTTTTTCTATATCATCATTTATGGAGACAACCAGGGAGATAGCATAGAGGAAAAAGGTATCTCTCTTTTTATGGGTTTTAGAGTATTTAGAAACATATCACGAGCCCAATTACATGCCTGAAATAGCTGAAGAAGATACTGGTCAGCTGTTACTTGTCGCAGGTACGTGTTGTGGCTGCCAGCTCCTTCTGGTTAAACCCTTATCAAAAAAGTGGGAACCTAGAGTTTCTCTCCATTTAAACCAATTGATTTTCACATTTGGATCTAATTGCTAGACATAAACCCCACAGATAACATGGAAAGATTATTCTATGGCCATTTTTGGTTTTGAAGAAATAAATGGGGGCTTCCACTTACTGCATAGACTCAGAGGTAATGATTTTTCCATTCTGCTTTCTGTAGTCACTCATCTCTACTAGCTGCTTAAAAGAGTGCCACAATGTTTACTAGTAATGTTTAAGCCAACCTATAGTAAACATGGGCTTGAATATACACCCTGAAGTCTACGAGACCAGATCAACCAGGGACAATCTGAAACCTATGTTTAATTCTGTAGCTTTGACTTGTCCTAATTTATAACAAGAGTTAGGCTACGTTTCTGACTGTGATTCATGTTTTGCCAGATGGGTACAAGCCATCATTTGCCAAAAGCACAGCATGTTTCATTGTGAAATAGAGAAAAACACTGCATGCTAGCATGTCAGAATGCTTTTGACTGAAAAATAAGACAGGTCTCAGTCTGAGATTTATGCAGCCTTTACCTTTTGGGTTATCTATTCAGGTCAATATAAGTGCTGGGAGGGATCAAAAGGAACATTTCCATTCGAGTATTATGAAAGAAACATTTAGATTAACCCCAAGAGATTATTCTGTTTATTGGCATGTAATGGTATCTCCAAGTAGAAATCTGTGCATACTCACAGACTGGGAAAGAGATTCTCCTACATTGCATTTGGCTGGTGATGCTTGTTCTACAATGTACAGAAGGTGTCACTTTCTAGGGTTGTTAATCCATAGAACTAAATAATTCACAGATAAAAATATTATAAATGGTATTTTTGGCCTTTTGAATGTCCCAGAGAATGGGGTTCATTGTTGTTCAGTGTATTTTTTAAAGAACTGTGCAAAATAGTTTAGATAAGAAACCTGGCTCAGATTTGTACGTCTCTGTAAGTTCTAGCTGTTCTACACTGCTTGTTCAGCAGCTGCCTTTCTTCATAACTGGGTTTTGGCAAAGAAATTGCATCAAGTTCATATACAGTAAAAACACTTGGGAAAAAAAAAACAAACAAAACCAATCTCTTTGCATTTCTGTTTCTGAATCAAAATCAGATTGTAAAAAAGTCTGTTTCTTCAACCAGTGAGGCTATTCAGCAACTTAGAAAATGGTCTTGGATGCATCTATATGCAGTCTCTCCCTTGTGGAGCTTTGCATGAAAGCATTTGTCATTTCATTTCACGTAATTATGCATCAATGAAATGTGAAAATGGCAACAGTTGTTCCATATTTTTTTGACACTGCAGCTAATTCATAGCGTGCTGCTTTCCTTCAATGTCATTATTAGGAAAAAAGAAATGTGAGAAATGAAGTAGAACTACAGTATTTCAGTTTTGGATGCTGAATTTTCAAACTTTGCTCACAAAAGCAACATAGGTTAGGAAGATTTATATCAACACTGAATTCTAAACACGTTACTCTGCTTTTTTTCCCTTTTGATCCTTCCCTTATTTTACTGGGGCTCAGCCACTGTAATGTATATTAGAGATTTTCAGGAAAGCCAAATAAGTGATCATTTGGAGCATATGGAAGTGACAACAGAGACACTTTTACTGTGATTCTGAAGAGCCAACATTGACTGAGATGTTGCATCTTTGCATAGTCTCTTTCATTGGAACAACTACTGCCCTAAACACTATCCTTTTTGCTTCTCTGTACTTCCCTGGGGAAACACAAATACAGTGTGAACAACCCATAACAACACTTCTTGGAAATGCTTAGATGGGATGCAGTGTCCAAGGAGAGGTTCCCGCCCCTTCACTGCTCTATCTTTTTATTCACTGTCATTTCTCTCCTGAATGCCCAGCTAAACTTCTGTTCTCTCTACCACAAGGCTTGGATTGTAGTGGTGCAGCTCCATTACCTCATAAGTTTTGGTCTCCACTTAGAGTACTCCATGGCTTTCCAATTGTGTGGAATAACGGAAGCGTATTTGAACTTGTTTACTGGCTTATCCTGTGAGAATCTGAATGGGACAAAGTGTCTTTTGTCAGAGAGAGGTAAAACAGATGCTGTGGTTTAAAGACAGATTGCTCAGAGGAACTTTGGCTAGAAGGTGCCTGGGAGACATAGCAGTTACTTTGAGTTGATTTGAGTCTTGATTCCTTTTATGATGCTAATGACCATTATGTCCATGTTGCCATAATGGTGCTGAGTTAAGGAAGCAGTGGTTTTCTCCAAACCCAAGCAGCTGCCAGTTTTTCTGTTTTAATATGTATTCATCTTTGCTATATTCAGAGGAACATGTAATAAAAATCACCATATTAGTTACAAGCTGTCTACAGTGAAGAATTTCAGTTAATGTGGTAGAGAATTGGCTTCCTTCAGAGAAGGAATACAGGCATGACACATAATAAATGCATGACAGATCCATTTTAAGTCTCTTCCCTATTTGTACTTAACCTCTTTCGTAGTAAGAAAAAGAATGAAAGAGAGGAACTAGCCTTCTACTCTTAAAGATAATGGTGGAAGGCTTGCTCATGGCTACTCTTTGCTGGGTAAAAAACTGTCTGGATTGCTGGGCCCAAAGAGTTGTTGTGGAAGGAATTCAATCCAGTTGGTGGCTGGTCATAAGTGCTGTTTTCCAGGGCTCAGTACTGGGGCCAGTTCTGTTTAATACCTTTATCAATGATCTGGACAAGGGAACCAAGAGCACCCTCAGTACATTTGCAGATGACACCAAGATAGGTGGGAGTGTTGATCTGCTTGAGGGTAAGAGGGCTCTGCAGAAGACTATGGACAGGCTGCATGAACAGACTGAGGCCAATGGTATGAGGTTCAACAAGGCCAGGGACTTGGGTCACAACAACCCCAGGCAACACTACAGGCTTGGGGAAGAGTGTCTGGAAAGATGGCCATGGCCATCAGAAAAGGACCTGGGGGTGTTGTTCAACAGCCAGCTGAAGATGAGCCAGCAGTGTGCTCACATGGTCGGTCAAGAAGGCCAACAGCATCCAGGCTTGTAACAAAACCAGTGTGGCCAGCAGGACTAGGGAAGTGATTGTCCCTCTGTACTTGGCACTGGTGAGGCTACACCTTGAATACTGCATTCAGTTGTGGGACCCTCACTATAAGAAGGACATTGAGGTTCTGGAGTGTGTCCAAAGAAGGGCAATGAAGCTGATGAAGGGTCTTGAGAAGAAGTCTTATGAGGAGAGGCCAAGGTAATTGTTTTTTTTTCCTTCTTGCTCTCTACAACTTTCTGAAAGGAGGTTATAGCTAAGTGGAGGTTCATCTCTTCTCCTGGGTAAGAAGTGATAGGACAAAAGGAAATGGCTTTAATTTGCAGTTTAGGAGGTTTAGGTTGGATACGAGGAAACGTTTCTTCAGCAAATGGGTCATCAAACCCTGGAACAGGCTTCCAAGTACCATCCCTGGAGATGTGAAGATGTGGTGCTGAGGGATGTGGCTTAGTGGTGTACTTGGCAGTGTGGGTTACTGTCTAGACCTGGTGATTTTAAGGGTCTTTTCAGATCATTTTCTGTGATTCTAAGTTAAAGCAGAGGACGGAAAGGCAGCCAGCAGCTATCAACTTATGAAATGACATCAGGGAGTCCCTCCATGGAGACCAGCTGGTGTGTGTTTGCTGTCCTGATCAAAACAATTTCTGTATAATCATCTGATTGGATATTCCTGCTGCTTGCCACTGCATTATTCATCAGATAAAGAGGACCAGCTGGCGATATGTTGTCATGAGCAGGGTTTTGAATGGGGTAATAATAGAAGTTCTGCCAGTGATTCCCTGTAGCTATACAGGAGTTCCTTTAAGTTGCTCCCTCTAGAGCAGTAAGGACTTTTTTTTTTTGTCTTGTTGATTTGTCTCTGAGTTTTTCATCTTCTCTGCTCTAGAATTATCTTTGCCTGGGTAAGGTGAAAGGGTTTGTTTATTTAATGATACCAGTGGGGTTATCTCCAGACTTGCAATCTACTCAGCTCAATTTTCTGCAACTGTACATCACTGTACATTTCCTGCCATCTCTGGGGTAAATGAGACCATTTCTGAGCTCTTTTTTGCAATGCTTCCCATACTTAAGTAGTCCAGATCAACACCATACTGAATATACAGAAATATGGGTGTTGTTTGTTTGTTTGAGGTTGTTTTTTGGTTTTGGTTTTTTTTTTTTTTGTGTGTATGTATGCTATATATAAGGGTAATTCAAGGTGGAAGTGTTTGAGAAATTAGTAAATCATTGGGTGGGCATGATTTTCCCTTAGAAATAAAAATGACTTTAAAATCTGTAGACTTTTCTGGCATGTTAGAATTATAATTACTAGAGCAAAAGGAGGCCCTAATCACCACTAATCCATCCCGTGTCTACCAAATGCAATTTGAATTGTAGTTGCTGATTCTGGCCATCTGTACTGTGGGCAGAGCAAGATGAGCCTACTGTTGTATTTCAAGATGACTGAAAGGTGCAAAGTAAATAGTATAGAAGATGAAAAAGCAGCCTGGAACTTTGAATGGGCTCTTGGGATCTGACTCATGATTTCTGCTTGACAGTGGCCTTTTATGTTAGTCTAAATATGCAATATAAATATTCATGAGCAGTCCTTATGACACATGCCACACAATTTTTCAGCTGTGTCTGTAGATTCTTCACCTGGTCCCTTAAAGATGCTACTGGTATGCTGTTAACTTATAGGTTATTTTATCCATTATGATGGATTGGATGTAATGTTTCAAGATATAATAATCAAGTTTTGTTGTTTTTTTTTTAATTATTCACCTGTACTTGCATCCCAGATATCATTCCTTTAAAGTAGTAGAGAATTTCACTGGAGATTTTTAACAAGAGTTTGATTTTTAAGCACATGAAAAAATACTAGCTCTCTAACAAATGCTGGATTTTATAAGACTGTTTATGTTACATGGAAACATCTTGATACTTTTTCTTAATTGCTTTGGATTTATATTGTTAGTGAAATGGACAAGTCATTCAGTCCTAAAAGGAATGTTATTTCCTCTGATGGAAAAGAAAACCTTGGTCTTTGCAAGTAATATGTGCAGCTCATTGTGCTGTGCTTCCTTGGCTTCTCACTTGATTTTTGTTTCAAAGTTTTTTTCATATCTACATTGCCAAAACACTACTGTACCCTAAATCGATTTATTATGGGGCTGGGTCACTGCGTGCGCTGGATAAATTCCAATTTCTTTGTCAACAATTGATTGTGCCTCATTTGGGATTGTATTGCTGTGTGATTGCTATTGTGAGCTGATCTTTCCTCAGTGTTGGATCCCAGAAATAATAAGATCTGTTACTTGGATTCCTTTCAGTTGCAAAATCTCCTGTGCTTTCTTGTTGGTTTTGTAGCCACTGTGTTTCATTTTGCCTGGAATTCATGTTTCTGTATTAGGATTTCATAAATAGCCTACTTAGTTTGAGTTAACTGGAGCTGCTAAACCACATCAAATGACTGAAGAATCACTCATTGTCAAATACAAGGTATGTATTATGTTTTTTATTATCATGCGTTCCTTGCAGACTCTGCACATAAATGTGTTTGGATAGTTTCCAGTTTTCTGCAATTCTGGAGAATTTAAGGCCTGACAGAGCTTAGAGCTACTTCTTGCTTGCTTCACAGAGTTCACTCTAGCCTCTGGCAACAGGCACTATTCAGAAATATATCTCAACAGAGTCTGATGTCTTCAAAGTTAAGTATCTCGGTGTTTTGACTTTGGTTTTGGTACAAGTGAGACTGAAAAGCTCCCACTACCGGTGCACTTTGTCAACTGCAATTTCATTATCCTAAAGATGCAGAAGACAGTGTTATCAAAATCACTAATGCTATGTGTGGAAGTGTTGACTGACAAAGCTTGAGACTTACCTGGATGCTGAAGCTGTTCCATAGCTTTTTGATGGCTATCCCCCATGAAATCTGAAGGTAAACCAAGTAGTGTAGTTTTGACCAAAAAAATGGGGAGGGGGAAGGACGGATAAAAATTCTTTGGCTATTATTTTCTGTGAAAATATCAAATTAGATACAGAGTAATAAGGTTCTGTTTTGTATGCTTTACTGAAGTGCATAAAACTACTGTGTAGTTATTTAAATGATTAAAGTTAGTGTGGGGGTATTGGTAGAGGCCATACAAGAACCAATGACTCCACTTTTCAGAGTTTTGTAGCTTCTGTACTATTTTTGATCCACAAGGCAGGAGTGGAATTCAAGTAAAATGAGTAAAAAATTTCGTAGAAAACACAGTCATTTTTAAGTATTTAGCATGACATTTATGACTGTCTGCTTTAGAAAAACTATCCCTGTATTTGTGTCCAAAGCTTTAAAGTGTGATTCTATGCTGAAGAATGATGGCAATATCCTAAGAGATCTGCTCTTTATGTGTGTTCAAAGTCAGATTACCTGTCTTTTGAGATGACTTATTAATGGGTTTTTATGATATCCACAAGACATTAAAATGATATGATTAATTTAGCAATGGCAATTAAAAAGAAAAAGGGGGGGGTGGGGTGGGAGTAGAAGAAGCGACTATCATGTATTTAAAAAATCTAGTTGTCGTTGTCTATATTTTATTATCAAGGGAGAGAGATGGAACAACTCTGTGTTGAGACTTGAACTTTAAATCAACTCAATTACCAAGTTGCTTTGGCAGATATAGTCCATACATCTTTTAAAAAGATTTAAATGGTTATATTGGTATCCTAAAAACCAGTTCCAGCAGTTTACTCCCTAGAATGGAGACTCTGAAGTAGAGCATGTGAAGGAGATCATGGCAGAACTAAACAAGCAGCTCTTCTTATAGGATGGTGGGTGTAAGAAAGGAGCAAAGACCAGGTCACAGAAGTAAGCTGAAACAGACTGTGAATGTGCAGCTCTTACAGAACCAAGGATCTGAAGTAAATTGAGTTTGAATCTATTTTAATATTTTTGGCATAGAGCTTTCTGCCGACTGCCCCACGGTTGCCTGTGATCCCTCAGTCAATGGAGAGCAACAGTATCACCCATATCATAACCATGGGTTTACAGACATGTTAGATGACAGGAGAGAGGAAGGCTTAGCAAATATTAATGGGGATAGCAGCCTATTAGAGAATAAAACCAAACCTACCCAAAAACATAGTTTAAATCTACAGTCCTGGGCTAGATTTCCTGAGATCCCAAAAGTCCACATGTTAGCAAACAAGTGTCACCTAGTCAATGGAAGATTAGAAATGGGAAAAAATATATATACTCATTAAAGGAGAAACACCCTGAAGTGCCATAAAACTGGGTTATGAATTCTCAGTGTCTCTACTACCCCTAATTTGACTATGTCCAGATGTCACCGTACCTCTGTACCAGCTGCACATGCCTGGTATGACACATAGCAAGACCCTTAGATCTGGATCCTAGCAGGTGTCTGGGGCTGCTGGTCTGCACCTTACTGTGGTAGAACAGGGGCTGTACCTATCACAGGCTCTTGAAGCCTCCCTTTAGAAACCATCATCCCACCCCTGCAGGGCGGTGAGGTTCCATCTTGGGCAAACTAGGACTGTCCTGATCAGCCTCTGTGGGAGGCTGTAGCTCTGAAGTAACCTCCCTTGTTCTTCTGATTGAGCTTTCGTATCAGGCAGCAGCCAGGGTCATCCCACAGCTCAGGCCATCAGGGAAGTCCATAGACAGGAGACAGGTCCAGCTGAGAGTGCAAATGAGGACATCAAGACCAGGCCCAGCAAGGAGGATGGGGTCAGATATAACCCCGGCATAGCAGACCCATGGGGATAAGGGACAGTGAAGACCACTGCGGGCTAAACTTTTCTTTGTAAGTATAATTTTTTCCCTTCTAGGGCAGAGCTGTACTCACTGATGCAATGTGCATTTCTTGTTTTGAATTTATTGGCTAAATTTAGTCATAGTATGTGCCTGCATGGCAGCCAGGAGTACCCAGTTTCTCATGCCCTCAAAATACTGATCCCTCATAAAATACTGGAAAGAGCTCAGGTGGATGTGTTCCTGCTCTGACTGAGCAGCCATGACCTTGCAATGGAGTAGTGTGCTGTGTTTACACCATTAATTTAGCTTTAACCACCTCACATTTAACTTGAACCTCCAGACTGCCTCTGTTTGATTTGTGCTGTTTTGGCTCCCGCTGTAATTCTGTCATTGGGTAAATCAAGTAAAGCAATTAATGATATTTAAATTAATTAAAACAATTAATTAATCTAATTAAAATAATTAAGTCAATTAGTGAAATGGATTCCAGTAACTCAGCTTCTGCTGCCTACTTTGTGTGTCCTTGGTACCCAGGCATATTGTGGTGGATTGTCTGATGGGTACCAAGAGGAAGTCCCCTAAGGCACCAGTGCAATGGTTTAATCACCAGAGGTCTTGAGAGGCTGTGATGTGCCTCAAGTAACTTGTTGAGTACCTATTTCTCAAACCTATTCCCCATTTACCAGAATTAGGCCACACCAAAGAGGCCCTGGTTTTACTTTTTTGAATACTAATGTGTACCACCAAGAGATTGCTAGTGCAGGTGTATTTACTGTTTGAGTGTCTCTTGCCATGGGGCAGGTGTCTGTCCAGAGTAATCTGCATTTGTTACCAAGTTTCTGTTAGTGATCCTTTAGGTCTATTTAGTGTCTATTAGCACAGCTCTATTTAGTGAATTTGAATAGTAACTGTACAAGTGTGAGGAAAACTTCCTAGGAGATGCCATAGAATGACTGGCTAAAGACCCCAGGCAGTTGACTTATGTCAGCTAATAAATTTGTAACAGGGGCATAATTGTATAGATTGATTTTCTTTGTAAGGTGAATTGTAAACATTTTGGGATCGCATCGCCCCAGCACCAAAGTAGTTTAAAAAACCAGAATTTTTTCCTGTTCCTTCCATTTAAACAAAGGTGGAAAATATTTGTAACAAAAAGGCTCCTTAACATAAAAGGCTGTAAATCTGTAGTGAAAATAGTGAGAGACAAAGGTCATCGGGATTTTTTTCATACTGAAGCTAGTCACTGAATTTGTGCAGAATATAAGGCATTTATCTGAAATTTTTAGAATCATAGAATTGTCAGGGTTGGAAGGGACCTTAAAGATCATCTAGTTCCAACCCCACTGCCAATGGCAGGGACACCTCCAACTAGATCAGGGTGCTCAGAGCCCCATCCAGCTTGGCCTTAAAAACTTCCAGGGATGGGGAATAGTCCTAGTTAATTTGCATAGACCTAGTTAGCGTTACTTGTATGTATACTCTGTTGTCTCATTAATTATTTTGTGCCCAGACTATGCTATAATCTCAGTAGTTGAGATTAAGAGCAGAAGAAAACAATGCTGAAGGGAAGGAATACAAAGACAACAATGTTATATATACACCACTGGGTTAAGGAAATTCTAAAAGTTTGCAAGTACAGATTGCCAACGTACAGATGCAGGCTATATACACATGTAGGCTATACCTTCTGAAGCACACAAGGACTAATATATTCAAACATCTGGGTGTTCAAATATCTTGCCAATACCTTAACACTCTAAGGCATGTAGAGTCTCCATTTCATCTCCAAGCTGATGAAGTGGGGATGGTGGAGACAGACTTCATTATCCCTTTAGAGATTTCTGGTTTATAATGATATAGCTGTAACTAACAATCACATACAGAATTTGTGAGTCAAGAAGTAATCCCAGATCTTCTAAATGCCAGTTCAGAGTCATGATCTTTTCTCATACAGGATATTTTCTTGCGTTTAAGTTCTTGTAATCTGTGTTCAAGTTTGTATCTTATAAACCTGAGGGATTTCAAAGTAGAGGTAAGTATATTCCAGACAGATTCTTGAAGTGTATTGGCACAAAACCACAGAATTAAGAGGTTACTTATTTCCAAGGGATATACGCTACTCATGTAGCATCACAGACAAGCCTGGAAAATATAAAGGGATGTAACAGAATACAGGAGCTTCCAAAAGCAAGAAAGAAAATAAAGCGTAATAAAGGATGGTGTGTACTGGTGAGGTCTGATTACTGATTCTGTAAGGAGAAACAGTGTTAACTTCTGACATAGTTTGTGTAAAAATTAAGGGCATTGAAAGGAGCTGGATGATAGCTCCCCTGAGACCTTTAGAGCAATTAAAGAAAGGAGAGGATCAGGAGATATGTTTACAGATAAAAGACAGTAAGGAGGCCTAAGAATTTGATTGTAGGTTTAATTACTTGGATATTGATTTAAGTAATAAGTATGCAAAAGCTAAGGAGGATATATGTTTGCAGAAATACTTCTAAGGGTTGCTGCTGTAAAGAAATGCATCAAATGCATATGTATTATGAGGCAATTTGGGGATTCTAAAACATTAAATGAATGAGAGACCCAGTGTTTCTCAACAATCTTTATTTCTTACGGATCTTAATGGAACTACATACACTGTGAACCAGATCTCCCATTTTTTTCTGCATCCAGGGTCCTGTATTCTTGTACCCTTGAGTAACAGCTCAAAATAAATGGAACTGTTGGCAGAGTCAAGCACTGCAGTGAGTAAATGAAGCAAAACGTAATCCTCAGTTTTCACTCCTACACTGGCCAAATACGATTTCATTTGTGTGTAAGGACAGACCAAACACTTCAAGTTTTGGCAGAGTTATTTGTTAAACACAAGATTCCATGCTTGTACTGCAGTGATGCTTATATTTCTGTTAAGTGTACAGAGGGGAAGAAAACAGTGGATATTTTTGGTTTAATTCAGTCCCTACAGTTAAGTAAATATAAACACAGAATAGCTAAGACATCTGGAAAGACATCAGATAATGACAGGGCATGTGCTGTGATGTCTGAAGCAGCAGTGCAGAGGATTTTTGGTAAAAGCAAACTCAGAGCTGCCAAAGGGGTGCCTTCTGAGAGCTGAGCCTGTCAGCTCTGGGGCAGGAAAGCAGGAAAATACTTGGAGGGATAGTCATTATGAACACTATGGAGGTGGATAATGAGGTTTCATGTTGTGTCTAAAGTGAAGAATGCATACACTTTGGATCCAGCTGTCTTGTTTGAAGCAGAGGTGCTTGGTAAGTGATATTGCCAGTATGACTTTCTCATGACAAAAAACTTGTGCTCAAAACAGCTTTTGTGTACAGCTTGCATTGTCAGGTAAGAGTGTTTATGCTTTTGTTCTTAAGAGCATGCATGGTACTGGTCTTCTCATTGATCTACCCTCACTGTTACTGAACTCGTGTCTTTTGTAGCCACCGTAACCTGCTCCCCAGGTTTGCTGTTGTGTATTAACTCTTTCTATCAGTGAAATACTTCTGTGGTTGGGATGGAGTTTATTATTTACCAGTAATGCCAATTCATTACTACCTTAACTTCCTTTCTTTCAAAAGGAACCTAGCTTTGACACCATTACTGTGTAGTATTTTCTTATGCTTTACCTGCATTTCAAATCATTGCCTTTTATGGAGTGTAATTTCATTCAGGTTGATGAAAAAAACCCTGTGTACTTTCAGAATCTTGGGAAGCTGATCATTGACCAAAAAGCACTTTACATCACAAGAACTAATCTCTGATAGGACTAGTTTTCAGGTAAGAGTAGTTATACAAGACACTGACTACAAGCACTGAAAATGGCTTAAGGAGCTCTTGCTCTCTGTTGCTTGTTAATGCTTTCATGCAACACTATGTTGTCCTTTCTTTGTGCCAGTAGTTGTTAGTGGGACTATACCACTGTGTTCTGGATTCAGCCCCCCTTCAGCAAAAAACCAGAAATGGTTATCTTGAAGCTGAATTATTTCAGATAATCAGTTTGTAATGTGGTTTCCCAAATAGTTCTGTGAATAAAACTGAAGGGAGGAATGGGAGCCATTTGAGCTATCTTCACTATCAAAAGTCACAGTTTAAGTATATCCTAACAAGGAAGATTCTACTGTGTAATCTATATGCCCTACTAAAGCTTTTGCAGTTTCAAATACTGCATTGCCTTGAAGTGCCAAATGGGCTACGACGCAAAATTGATTTCAGTGAAAATAGCATTTGCTGTTAAATGTTCATACAGCATTATCACATATTGCTTCTTCTATGAAATCCAAGACAGAATATTTAAAGTGAGATTGATGTTAGAAGAATAGCAGGAGTGATGATGCAGCTGCAAGAATATTAAAATACTTGTATGTATATGGTTATTTTATCTTAACATATGTCTTTCCTTCCCAATGTGGCACTGTCTTCCCATAAAGGAGAAAGGGATTAAGACTTCACATGAACTCTCAAGCATTTTCCAATAGAGAAATTGAGTCATGGAGTAAACAGTCAACCTAGTTCCCACACACAGTGAAATACAAAGATGCAGCAGAGCTTCTGGGGCTTGAAGTTCTTCCTCTCACAAGTCTCCTGCTTTCAAATAAAAGATATTCTGTAGTGCAGAAAGGCATTAAAACAAAAGGTAGATAGACATGGTTTCATCGTGGGAAGGAGGAAGTGATGACTTGTGCTGTTCTCTGTACGATAGAATCATAGAATTATCAAGGTTGGAAGGGACCTTAAAGATCACCTAGTTCCAACCCCACTGCCATGGGCAGGGACACCTCCCACTAGATCAGGGTGCTCAGAGCCCCATCCAGCCTGGTCTTAAAAACTTCCAAGGATAGAGCTTCCACCACCTCTCTGGGCAACCTGTTCCAGTGTCTCACCACCCTCATGGTGAAGAAATTCTTCCTAATGTCCAATCTGAATCGACCTATCTCTAGTTTTAATCCATTCCCTCTAGTCCTACCACTGCCCAACAGCCTAAAAAGTCCCTCCACAGCCTTCTTGTAGGGCCCCTTCAGATACTGGAAGGCCACAATAAGGTCTCCCCGGAGCCTTCTCTTTTCCAGACTGAACAACCCCAACTTTCTCAGTCTGTCCTCATAGGAGAGGTGCTCCATCCCTCTGATCATCCTCATGGCCCTTCTCTGGACACGTTCCAGCACATCCATATCCTTCCTGTAATAGGGACTCCAGAACTGGACACAGTACTCCACGTGAGGTCTCGCATCCCTCGACCTGCTGGCCACGCTTCTCTTGATGCAGCCCAGGATACGATTGGCTTTCTGGGCCACTAGAGCACACTGATGGCTCATGTTGAGTTTCTCATCCACCAGTACTTCCAGGTCCTTTTCTTCAGGGCTGCTCTCAAGCCAGTCACTGCCCAGCCTATATTGGTGCTTGGGATTGCTCTGACCCAGATGGAGGACCTTGCATTTGGCCTTGTTGAACTTCATGAAGTTGGCATGGGCCCACCTCTCCAGCCTGTCAAGGTCCCTCTGGATGGCATCCCTTCCCTCCAACATGTCAGCAGCTCCATACAACTTGGTGTCATTGGCAAACTTGCTGAGGGTGTCGCTGACAAAGATGTTAAACAAGACTGGTCCCAGTACTGATCCTTGAGGGATACTATGTGCTAATGTGGCTGTGTGTGCTATTATGTGCTGTAGTAATAGTAATACCCACTGGCTGGTCCCAGATTTCTCATGTACCTTGAAAAGAACGTAGTGTGGGTGTTTTAGCATGTTTTGTGGTACCCATGCATCACAGGGCTGTCTCCTCTCATTCCTAATCTTCCTTTCACTCTCTTATCTTTGAATCCAAAGGTCCTGCATGACCGTGGCTTTTACTACATGCAAACATGCAAGAGAAGGGGAAATGCATAAACAGAAATATGATCTGAAGGTACCAGTATAATAGGGCTGTCCTTCTACGCCAAACTTTGCTTAATGTTGTTTTCAGTAGTGAATGAGGTCAGAAAAGATGGTGATAGGAGAAAGCACACATGTGCACGGCCAGATCGAAAGCTGGCACAGATGAAGTTTGTTTAGCTGTAGATCCTGGAGTTGTGCTGATTTACCCCAGGTTCAGGCAGAGAGAAAGCTGATAAATGTCAGTGCAGGGGTTGGTCAGGCTCAGTGGATTGAGGGTGCTTCCTATCCACAGCACCACAGTCATGTGTTGAATTAACAAGTAACACACAGCAGGGCAACTAAACAAACATAATCTGTGACCTACTCATTTTAACTGGCACTTCAGTGTGATAAGCTCATTAAGGGTAAATCTGCTAACACACATTTCATGTTGGTAGAAGACGGGTGCATGGTGCATGCTGTCATCTCAACAGGAGATCAAGAGATACCCAGCTATGACATGACCCGTTATTGCTAAATAGCAAATTTCTGTAGTTACTTGTGTTTCATGAAAATGCTTGATGCACATTAAAGGAAACCTTTTGAACCCAAAGCTCATTATTTTTTTTTTTTTATTTTCAGTTCTTCACATTTGCAAGCAGGCTGCTGTACAGTCCATTTCTCAGCACTCTCTTGTCAACTGTCTCATGAATATGGATATTATTTGTACTGCTCTTTTGGGGCAAAGGTCCAAATCCTGATGCCTGTGTTTCCCCTTTGGCATTAACTAAATTTGCAACAATTAGAGACCGATCTTTTGAAGTGTTGAGAGACCTTAACTCTGGTGATTACAGCAGACTTTTCATCCTGACCAAAAAGTCCATTATGCCCGTGGAAATAAGCAGAAAATCATGACATGGAACCAGTTCCATGTAGTAATTTTTCCAGCTTTCATTTAGGAACAGAAATTGTGTGCAGAAAAATTATTAATATGTTCTTTTCAGTAGATTTACAGCAATTATTAAGTTTTGCATGGGATTGATTTACTTTCATGATAGGCATAGAATTTTTTTTTTTTTGTTGGTTTTTGTTTTGTTTTTTAGGGGGGGATGGATTTTTTGGGTTTGTTTTGATTGAAGTTTACAGAAAATTGGTCAACTTCTGCAGGTGGATATATGCTTTAGAACAGCCCTAGTATTTGGTACCTGGAGTTACATATTCCTTTGTTTTCTACTTAAAGGTATGCAGCCTCAGAACTACCCAGTGGTTTCACCACCAAGAAGTATTCAAATGGTAGCAAAGTTGAATGGAGTTAGAAGGACCTAGTAATATAGTAGTATCTCCAATGTATTATAATCTATCAAATTCCAGCAATTAAATAAAAGGGATAGCTGAAAAACATAATACTGGAAAATGTAACACTGGACCAGAGCATTGAACACACATTTTAGTAATCTTCAAAATGATCAGTGAGAGATACCAGACTTTGGACAGGCATTTGTGATGGACAGCAGTTAATGCTTTTGAAACTGAAAATACAATAGGGTGTAATTGCATTGACAGGACTGGTATATATACATTGACAAGGCAGGCAAGACTGAGTTTCAACTGAATGAGTAAGGGAGTCATCAGGAGTCACAAGTAGTGGGTGAAGTATGTCAGGATCAAGAAACTATGGATAGGATTCACCACAGAAACATCAGGAGGTTCTGACACAATCTGAATACACTCGCAGAAGTGTCAGTTAAAGAAAATGTAAGCGAAATTTGTTTACCTGACTGCTCTATCCTGTGCCAACAGTTTTTCTTTCCCAAATCTTTTACTGACCTGCAAGTTTAAATAAATCCTTTCACTCTTAGGTGCCTTTTTTTTTTTTTTTTCTTTCTTTCCTTTTCTCTTCCTTTCTGCAGTATCTGACAATATAATGCAAAATACTGACATTTGTGTTAGGCTTATTTTAGAAGGCAGTTCTGTCACAGACATTAGTAGAGTAGACTATGGGAAAGAGTGTCTTAAAACCTTTTCTACATAAGGAGTTTCAGAGCCTTTGCAAGATGAGTTACAAATCAGAGGTCCACTAGCTAATGAGGACAAACAGCAAGCCATTAGCACTCTTGCATGCAACAGACCTGTGTACAGCATAGGAAGGACTTTTAATCTGTGGCTGTAATCAGTAGGATTCCACAGAAATCTTTATTACAGCTTAGACACTAACCAGTGCGATAGCTGACCTTCGATTATTCACCTTGTCTGTCCTTATGAGGTCCATCTAGTGTTCTTAAATGTAGAGTGGGTTTACACTTTCCTGCCCTGTTCAGTGACTTGACCAAAAGGTTCTAGTCAGAGAGAAAGTACACTTGGAAAAATTTGAAAATACTTTGGGTTTTAAAAAATAGTCAGCTGATGACTAGAAACATATATGGTGAGAAGGGACAAAGAATATAGGCAGTATGTGAGCCTTTCTATTTGTAAGCATAATGGAAAGCAAAGCACTGGAAAAATGACTGTGAAATCTTTAGAACCAGACACATGAATTGGTCCTGCCTTGGATTAGTTCCCTTTCTGAAGTCCCTTCCAGACCTATTTTCTGCCATTATTACCATTTCATCTGCCTACCTGACACAGCCCAGGGGATTTCAGGAAGTCCAAAACTGCTGGGAGAACGAGAGAATTTGGCATACCTTCTTTACAGCCTGAGTCACTGTATTTACACTTTTCTGGCCCTAAGGCCAAGCGTACAGTCATATTGACCAACCATCTGTATAATTCAGTGCTGAATTTGTTGGTGGGTGTGCTGTCAGGGCTGCCTCTTGAGCAAGCCAGAATAAACTCCCAGGGCACACTGCTCAAGGCTGCACTTGGCTGTTATACACGTAAGTAATCTACCTGGACTTGTGCAAAGCATTTGACACTGTCCCACATGACATCCTTTTCTCTGAGATGGAGAGACATGGACTTGATGGATAGACCACCCAGTGGATAAGGAACTGGCTAGAAGGTCACACTCAAAGAGTTGTGATCAATGGCTTGATGTCCAGGTGGATACCAGTGACAAGTAGGTTTCCTCGGGGATCTGTTCTGGGTCCAGTGTTGTTCAACATCTTTGTCAGCGACATGGACAATGGCATCAAGTGCACCCTCAGCCAGTTTTCTGACGATGCCACATTGTGTGATGCGATGGACTCACTTGAGGGAAGGGATGCCATGCAGAGTGACCTTGACAAGCTTGAGACATGGACCAGTGCACACAGCATGAGGTTCAACAAGTCAAAGTGCAAGATCATGCATCTGGGCTGGACCAATCCCAGGCACAATTACAGACTGGTTACAGAGTAGGTTGAGAGTAGCCCTGAAGAGAAGGACTTGGGGTGCTGATTGACGAGAAGCTCAACATGAGCCGCCAGTGTGCTCATGTGGCTCAGAAGGCCAACCATATCCTAGGATGCATCAAGAGGAGTGTGGCCAGCAGATCAAGAGAGATGATTCTCCCCCTTTACTCTGCTCTTGTGAGACCCCATCTCGAATACTGCATCCAGTTCTGGTATCCCCACCATAAGAGGGACATAAATCTGTTGGAACGAGTCCAGAGGAGGGCCACAAAGATGATCCAGGGTCTGGAGTACCTCTGCTACAAGGATACACAGAGGAAGCTGGAATTGTTCAGCCTGGAGAAGACTGGGGGGGACCTTAAAACTACATTCCAATACCTGAAGGGATCCTGCAGGAAGGCTGGAGCAGTACTCTTCACAAGAGTGTCCAATGAGTGGATGAGGGGAAATGGCTTTAAACTGAGGGAAAATAGGTTTAGATTGGCTCTTAGGAAAATGTTCTTCAGTACAAGGGTGGTGACACTATGGAATAGATTGCCCAGAGGGGTTGTGGATGCCCCCTCCTTGGAGATGTTCAAGGCCAGGTTGGATGAGGCCTTGAGCAACCTAGTCTAGTTGAGAGGCATCCCTGCCCATGGCGGAAAGGTTAGATTACTCTAAGGTCCCTTCCAGCCTAAACTATTCTATAATGATGATAAGCTCTAGGGCTCTGCCTATATGAGAAGCTTCCATCTGATCCATCTGCTCTCATATTGGCATTACATGGCTGATGGCACTGAGTACTTTCCTAAGAGGCCCAGGCATTGGCTGCCACAAGGACAGGAGGAGTTTCTAAGCACTGTGTGCACAGGCCAGGTTTAATTATCCTCTAAGACAGCAGAGATGCAAAATGTTGGGTCTGGAGAGTTCTCTGTGACAGTTCAGGTCTAATACATGTCAGGTCTATCATGCATTGGTACAAGGTCAATTTGCCTACATTCAACTTTTCTTTACATTAAAGAGCTCTCCTCTATATGGGGAAGAGATTGCTTATAACAACTTTAGTCAATATTTGAGCTGGATTTTGTTGACCAAGACAGACTAACTTTCGCTTATGTCCTCAGACGTCCTCCATCAAAAATTGGCAATTCTTTCAGTTGCTGTTTTTGAGGTAAACATTCAACTAGGTGAAAGAGCTTTGAAGTTGTTACTAAAATGAGAAGAAAAAGAAAATCAGTTTTCCATCTTTGCAGTTCAGCTTGTTCTGTTTGACACCGGGTGCTGGACATTACGTCAGTCTGTGCTTTGTCAAAGTTCAAGTTCAATAAAAACATACTTGATGTACCATTTGGGTGAGACTAGATACAGACATAGTCAATAGTCTCTTTTTCCATACGTGGAGATCCAGCAGGCTTTCAAAAGCCTAGATCCACATTTAAAGTTCTAAAGACTATTGCTAAAGCCTTTTATTTTGACTTTAAAAGTGTGCCTGAAGGGAGAGGATAACCATTATATCTGAGACTGCAAATGTCATGAAAGAAATGAATAGTTTAGTGGAAACTTAGCTAAAATACATGCACATCAGAGGATACTAGAATTTATAAATATAGCTCTTTCTATTTAAAATAGACTGAAGTAATAATAACAATAAAAAAAACCCCAAACCAATCCTAAAGATTTCCACCTGGTCATTAACATGTAAATCACTATCTTAATTAGAATTCTACTTAATGAAAGATTTTTTGGTCCTTATTTCTAAGTGTTTTTAGTATTATTAAAATCATCAGTTAGATTTGTTTTCATGCTTTTAGTTGATGGAGAAGGACTGAGCTGGCTTTTAAATTTTTGAATGCTCTGAATAGCAAAAAGGTGGAGAATTGAAAGATAAGATCAAGTGTTCCCTGTGCTTAACGTATAAAAACTAGCAGGAACTATTGATGACTTTTTGTGTAGTATTGAAAATATGATCTAGGGGAGCAGTGTTTTACAGCTCGACCGACCAAGTAATGACCAAACGAAAAAAGAGCCTTTCTTCTACTCCTTTTTCAAAGCAGACCTGTCAAGTCTCATGCTGTTCACAAGAAGCTTCAGTCTCCCACAGAATCTTGAATCATGGTCGGAGCGGAGTAGCTCCTGGGCACACTTTGTGCCCCGGCAGACTGTTAGCTCTCATCAGCCCAGCTTCTCCTTGTATGTCCTCTCTTCATTACATCTCCTGTTGTGATCCAGACAGCCTGGATAACATGAAACAGACACTGATTTTGCAGGATGCCATCTTTTTACAGCTGGGTGGAGACAGAAAATCCAGTTTTCAAAGCATTATATCCCTCTAGCCAGTCCTGTTTCTATTGAGGTTGGGTCTGTGGTACTGCAGGAGGCAGGGTTACTGTGATTGGTTTTCTTTCTGCTGACTGATAATGGATACAGTCAAGGAAGCACAATGAATAATACAGTAACTAAACAGAAATCATGATCATTTGTGGTCATTCACTGAGAACTGAAGACCACAGATACCACCCTCCATTATTCAAGCTAAAAAAAAATTCCCATGTTGGACTCACCAGCACATTATCAGTCCTGGCCAATCATCTGTGTGCGATAATTGTGTACACTGAATGTGCAGTTCATCGTCTTTTTCAGCCTGGCCACTGTAGGCCTGCCAAACCTTTATGTTAAAGTGACAGCCTCTAATCATCCTTCTGAAAGCCCCTTTCCTCATGCTGAATTGTGTCTCTTGCTTTGTAATAGTAAGGTTGCAGAACCTATGATTTCTAAATATATAATAGAGGCAAATTCTGCAGAAATAATGTATTTTATTAAATCAGTGATGAGGTTAGGAAAAGCAGACAAGATTTCTGAGCTCCCAGTCACTTCCTTGGATCATTAGAAGTTTATCTTCTTCAGCCAGGAAGCACTTGCTTGCTTCCATTCTGACAAATGCTCTTAACAAGCTCCCTAAATTCCTCCTTCATTGTGGATTTTTTCCTTTATTATTTGCTGAAGGTATTGTTGTCTGCCACTGACAGCCTCTTTTCAACTGACATTCAGAAGACTTTCTGCCATCTGTTCCAGACCTTTCTGCTTTGGACCAAATGTGCATTTGAATTTTTGCATTCAGAATGAGCTTATATGAAGAAAGTATGATTTATCATTTTCTTTCTTCTGAATTAAAAATTGCAAGTGATCAAATTCACTTAGAGACAAGAAGATTTTCTTTTTCCAAGGGAAATGGTAGACCTCTGGGCTTGTTCCACCTCTGATCAAAATAGCATTATTGAAAAATTTAAAAATGAACATATTTTAAAAAGCATTCCACACTTTTTCTACGTGTTTTGGTGTTCATGGTTTTGTTTTGTTTTGTGTGCTTGGTTTTTGTTTGTTGGTGTGTTTTTTTTTCCTTTTCTTTTTTATTTTTTTTTTCTAAATATTTCTATGTCTCTTTTGAAAATCTATTTTATTCCTTCTTTTTCCAAAAATGTTTTCACAGAGCAATCAAATATCTGTCTATTTCTACATTTCATCTCAGCATTTTCATCACAATCAAGCTCATCCATAAGAAGGGCTTGAATGAAAGCTCCCTGTCCTTTTTCTTTATAATTTAAAAATAATTTTGTTAGGTGTCAGTTTAAAATTTACTTGTCTTTGATGAGTTCTGCTAAATTTAACTCTGAAGCCTGAAGTTTTTCATTTGTTCATAGGAATTCAGCTTAGTGAGGAAGGACGAGAGTTTTTCTCATCAATTCTGTACTGAAGTACAAACACCTTGAAAACTCACAAATGAAAAATCTTGAAGTGGCACAGCAGAAGATTGGGACCTACCTTTTTATAATTGCTTACTTCAATCTTGGGTGAGTGAGAGAAGCCTGTGATCGAAGCAATAGTATTACTAAAATAAGGAGACTCAGAAATGCTACAGATCCTTTTGTTAATCAGTCTTATTAAGGCTGCTCAAAATAGAGTAAGACCAGTTGATCATCTTACATGTATGACATTGATCTTTGGAAACAGTAGAGGTGATCACTACTAGGAAATGTCACCTGGCAGCATGTTATTCATAAAGCTGACATGCTGAAAACTCAGTGGGGCTCTACAATCATATTACTCCTTCT
The DNA here is from genome assembly GCA_025345505.1 of Todiramphus chloris collaris. Lineage (NCBI taxonomy): Eukaryota > Metazoa > Chordata > Aves > Coraciiformes > Alcedinidae > Todiramphus > Todiramphus chloris. Next base: position 2,252,519 of record JANVCC010000033.1, on the reverse strand, counting down.
CTTCTAGGCTCCCTGAGTTGGCTGGTAATATTTCTCAAGAGGCTCAAGCTGTTACTTCCATTCTGTTTGGTACAGCCTGAAAAACAGTTAGAGTGCAAGCTTAGGAGTGGTAGAAAGGAGAAGATGGGAAGCTGAGCACAGATGGCATTGATTATAAAGCAAAGCAGCTGTCAATATTATCTCAGAATGAGTTATTAATGAATAGCACTCTAGTTTGATTATGTTAACAAGACCAAGCTTGCAGTTCAACGTGTGCTAACTTGCATGCCAAGAGCAATATGACTAAAAACAGAGAAGAGGGACTAGCCTCTAAGAGTTTCTGATTGCTGACACTCACTGCTTTTTTCAGTAGGAGCTGCAGTCATTTGCTGCAGTGCCTCACATAATGAGCTCATAAGTATTTGAAAAATGGTAAGAAGAGAAAGCAGACAGTAGAACAATGTCTTTCAGTTGGAACAAGTAACTCCTGAAGCATTTTGAAACTTACCCTTCACTCACGCCGAGATCAGAATGCATCTATAAGTGTGCTGTTTATACAGGTCAGACAAGAATATTCTCTCACATAATGATGGACTCAGTCAATAGCTTTTCATATTCTTGAAGTGATAATTATGGGCTCTTTTCAGAAGCAGGATACTGAACTAGGTAAACCACTGGTGAGACACAGCTTAACTCCCCCACACGACCTCATTGATTGATTGAATAAGCATGGCTTTTTATTTACCTTTTTCTCACTCAACGGTGCCTCCTCTACTCTGGAAATGTGTTTATTGTAAAATATTTACTGCAACTGCTCTTATTAGCTTGAATTCTATTCTCCCTGAGTGGTACAATATGCAAAGGATATATTATGATACTCTACTGTACCCGGCTGCAGTCTGAATGTCTCAAAAGAGTCTCTGAAAATTAATGTTTCTATTGCAAGTCTGTGATGAGCACCTGACAGATTGTAGTATGTGTTAAAATAAGAAAGTAACAAAGAGGTGACTATATCATATGTCCATCTGAAAAACTGTCAAATAAATGAAAGGAAGATGAATCATCTTTCAAAAAGGAGAAAAAAAGATCCTTTTTAAATTTTTAACCAAAGACCTTTAGTTGAGGTGCCTCTTGTATGTCTGTATTCTCCACTAAGTGCATTTTCTCATTTCTTCCTCTTAAAGGTATCAAAGGCAAATATTTGGCTGGCTTGAGTTAATTTTTTTTTTGCTTCAGTTGAGTCTCCTTCTCTGGAGATAACTCGAAAGCTGCCTTGACATGATCCTGTGCAATCTGCTCTAGGTGAACCTTCTTTAGCAGGAGGTTTTGGCTAGATCATCTCCATAGGTCCCTTCCAGCCCCCACCATTCTGTGATTCTGTGATTTAGTGCTGCTTCTGCCCATAGCACACCACAACTGGGTAGTAGCCTAGTCTCCCACCTTGGCGAGTCTGACTCCCACCATGCTAGTTTGTCTTCCTGGCTTGGCCTCAGACCTGCCTCACTGATGCCGATTTGCCGTGTGGTCACTGTGCTGTCTTTGACCCTGACCATTCTCTCAATTGCTGTCTTTTCTTACCTGAAATCACTGCTCTGCATTCTGCCTCCTTGCTGATGAGGACACTGCTCCCACACACTTTTATTATCACACTCAGCTGCTCGCTCACCTTTCCTTGCAGAGCACCTGGCCCTTGCTGCTCCCTGAAAACTGTTGGGTACCAAAACCTGTCCAGGTCAGTCAATCAAGAAATGTTTTGTTTGAGACAATGATGCCTTCATTGCAGATGATAAACATAATATCTTGTCACTATTAGGATGGAACTAGCTCAGTTTTCCACATCAGTATGTACAATATCACCTGTATCTAAAAATGGACCCAGGCAGAGGGCTTAAAACCACAGTTTAAACCCATGGCATTCGTGTACCAGTATTGATGGATTTTTGTTTCCGGTGTTGTCTTGAGGATGTTTTGTAGATTTCTTTTGTAGATCTGGTCTGAAAGGTCAGAGATTGATCAGATGAGATGACTGGCTTGTGAAGAGTATTATCCTCCTTGCAAATGGGTATTTCTGACTTACTGATTGCTTTGAGAAAGTTTGCCATATAAGCAGTTATTTGATTTCATCCACAGAGCTTTTCCAATGGCATGTAACGCACTGATGGAAGGTGATTACATCTGCAAGAGCTTTGAAATGGAGACAAGGTGAATGTACTTTGTTGTGGTTGTGCGAAATGCATTGGAAGATACTATATTTGTTGCTTAGGCACAGTCTGACTCCGCTGTGTGGTGGCATACAGAAATCTGTTTCTGAGTGTTTTGAAAAGGAAGAGCCCTATTTGAAAAGGAGAAGGAATTTGAAAAAGATATTCAAGTTATGACCTTCTTCCAGCATAGTTTATAGTTTGAGGATTGACTTTATAGATATGTTCCAGGATAGGAGACTATGTGGCTTATAATATGACCACATGTGCCCAGCAAGAAGGTTCTTCAAAGAAGTAGTCTGTTTGCTAGAGGCATGGTTTTGGTGTGTAGAGGTTATCTTTAGGATGGTTGTGTGCATTGTGCACTTCTGACAAGTGCACTCCTGTCTGCAAAATTTAGGATGAATTCAGTTTTTTGTGGAGGCACTGGTTTGTGTATTTTGTACAACACCATTTTTCTGTCAAACACCAGCTCTGGAACACTGACATTGGTAAATGATCATGTATATTTTACATTTTCTCATCCCAGTAGCATCTATGGGAATGGTTTTATTCTGTGGTTAGCTGACAGTACAAGCATGACATATAAAATCCCTTATAAGTCTCCCAAGTTTTTCCTCATGAATCCTCAGTGACTGGAAAAACTTGGCTTATTTCATTTCATCAAGTCAGATTTGATATCTAATTACGTTTTCTCTGGATCTTTACCAGAATTTAAGTATCTGGGCCCAAATTTCAAGAAGTTAAGAGCTGAATTAAACATATGCAAAGTTTGGGTGTTCATGGATCTGATCCATTTGTGCAGTCTGACTACTAATTTCTGATTTCCACTGCATAGTACTCGTATTGTTGCTTTCTTTTCCATTGCTACCAAATGTCCTAGTGCATTTTAGCTCTTAAAAAACAAAAAAAAAGCCTATGCCTTACAGTCTGCTATGTATGACAGAATATCATGTTTCTTTCCTTGTGTCTTGTTTCTTTAATTTCTATTATTTTTTTTTTCACTGGTCTTCACTGTCTATGTTTACAAGAGTTTCAAAGAAATCACAGTAAAGTCCAAAATTATGACATGCGTTGAGAGTGAAAAAAGACTTCCCAAAGCTTACTTCATTTTCTGCTTGAAACCAAACTGCTTGGAACCCCATGAAAGAATGCAATAGCTCTCAGAAGTTGTTAGATATCTCTATACCCCTGATGATATCTGGTCAGTGGGATTTTCTATTGATGATGTAGTGACTCTTATCTGATAGTTCAGCTACCCTGTACTTGTTGCAAGGGTGGTACCTGGAAGACTCAGGAACTACTACTGTAGTTCCTATGAGTGTGCAATCTGAATTACTGTCTCCAGGAAAGAAGTTGACATGTAATAAACTTTTCTAATAAAAGTTTCCATAACTCTTTCTGTAAAGTTTAGTTCTATTTCTGTTACCACATCCAGCAGTGGAGCCAGGAACAGCAATGTGAACATGACCGGGGACTGAGTCTCCCTTGTCCCTGGTATGGGCTCTGGGGAAGAAGCATGGAGCAGAGATGCTGATCCTGCTGGAGGATTCTTTTAGAGGTTGCTTTGAAAGGCAGATAGGAATTTTACAGATGTTTCTACTAAACTGATTTACTTCCAACATAGTCCTGCCCATGGTGATATTTCTTTTTGATTCTTAAGCCTTTTAATTCTAAAACAATCTTTTTGATTCTTTTATGGTCATTAAACAGTTATTCTGAAGATGTCACTGTTTAGAAGAACTGAGCTGAAAAGTAAAATTACTGAACAGAATTAATTCTGTTCTCACTCAAACCAGGACATTAGAGAGAGAAAAACTTTCACCTTACTTTGTTTATTCCTGAGAATATCAACTCAGATCTGGTCTGGATAGTTAGAATATATAGACAGTTCTGTGTACATAAAAACTTTTAATAATGGCATTAAAAAAAAATAGAAAAATACAATGCAACAGTAAAATGTATACTTACACAGATGACATAGGAAAGTACCAGCAAAACGTGCTGAAGTAAAAAACTCAGGGAGGTGCTTTCTCTGCACTGACAGTGGTTCTGATGGTTTGGGGAAGACATATTTAAAGTTTGATAACTGCTCGTAACACATAGAAGCCATGGGGCTCAGGATGCTTTTGATGAAACATTATAATCAGAGAAATATTCTTTGGTGAAAACATGACTTTTCACTTAGATGGCTGAATAAAAGTTAGATTAGGAAAAGTACTCCTGAGTACAGGATGAATTTTTGTGGGAAGCAGAAAAAAGAAAATCATGTTCAAGTCTCATCTCTACTTGTTTCGGACCAATAATTTTATTCATACTGATACTTAGGGACTTCCTAAAACATCAGTTTATTTTATGTGGAAGCTCAAACTTATTATTGTGTTGGAGCCCTTCTACACTGTGGAGAAAACTATAAAAAGGAAAGGTGAACATCTTCAATATTACAGTTTAGTAATGAGGGAATTAACTGGAGCTAAACAAGACAGCTAGAGGGAGTTCTGTTCCAAATGAATAAGTAATCAGAATGTGAACAAATGTCTGAGACCGTATCTTTCTCAGATAAGCAAATCTTAGCTTTTCTTTCTGGAGAGAATTTTGAAGGTCCTCATGATATCACGGTATGGATTTAGAAGTTTTCTGGAAAATTCTTCTGAAATTTTGTGAGTGGAAAGAATAGTGTCTTTTCACTGGAGACCAAACAGTGACCATGACAGGATAGTTCTTGTTACAGTGGATGGAATAGCTGGCCCCTGGAGCTTCCTTCCAGCCTTGTTTTTTTTATAATTATCTTTAAAATCCTATTGAATGCATTAATTTCCTTCCTAATCCCATATTCATACCATTAGCTGCTCTTCATCATTAATGAGATTATATATTTCAATATTGACATTGCATTCTTAATTATGTATTATCTATGGGTGTATCATTGAATCAAATTCTAAGAGTAACATAAAATAATTTGTCAGATAAATAGGGGAGGGAGAGCCATGAAACATTATTCCTAACAGTTGCAAATTCAGTGTATTTTGAGGCCACTTCTACAGGTTACTATCAGCTAAAATTTTTCAGAACTAGTCTCCTGGATTTTTAACATTTGCTTTAGTAGTTCTTCTGTAGCTTTAAGAGTTCAGTATACATGTGCATCTCCCATCTGACCATTAGTCTTACTTGTTAGTAACAGGACATTTTGTTTCTGAGCATCAGTGTGACTCTCCAGCATTTGATTTTTTTTTCTTCCTGGTGCTGCCCCACGTTCTTCTCAACTACATACTTTTCAACCATATGTGTAAGAGCCAAAATATCCAGGATATTTCCTGCCAATATTAACTTGCTTTGCAAATGCACTCTTTTTTTCACATACTCATACCTCTTGTGTAGCTTTCTGGGAATATCCTAGAGATTCAGCTTCAGCATGAAGATACTGTGGCATTACATGCAAAAGCTTTAGAAGAAAATGAATGCTAAAGTTGCTAATGCAAGTCTTTGATCCAGAAGTATGTAAACATTTATCCAGTCTGGGAATAAAGATCTTATGTAGCTTATCAGGACAATTAGCTAGTCATCAGTTCAGTAAGCCCCAGCTTAAAGACCATGCACCTGTGAATAACCCCAAAGAAAAAATCTATCAAACTATTCTGGTATTTTTCTGTGTTGCAACTATAGCAAATACCGAAACACAGAAAACTACTCAGCCCAATTTAAGGAGCTTGAAAGTTCTGCAGTTATTGATTACACAAATGTTTTTTTTACAGATTCAATAAAGCTATGACTTCATGATCACTGCTTTATTTAGAAAGAGAGGTTTCAGTAGTAAATCACTTATTTCTGTGTGTACTTTTAGACTTCTATGTGCACAGGCCCAACTGCACAACAATATAAAGGCAGCATAAAAGAATATATTTAACTATTATTGTAATAAATGGAGGAAAGAAGCTGAAATCTAGAAAAGGTGTCACTGAGGCAGCCATGCTCATAATGTAGAAAAACAGTATGCTAGGGTCTTACTCAAGACAGAAGAGTCAATGGCAGAATAGGTGGAGAACATGTTTCTTAGGCTTGGATTATTATCAGAGCATTATTTTGTATTACGCAGGTTTTATAAATGAGGTTTGCTGTTTCTGATTGTGCAAAAGATGGACTTGCTAGTAACTGCTGAAGGATCACAGAATTGCTCAGGTTGGAAAAGACCTTGAAGATCATCTAGTCCAACCTCAACCTAACCCTACTACCCTAACTCTTAACAACCCACTGCTAAACCCTGTCCCCGAGCACCACATCCAAATGATTTTTAAACACATTCAGGGATGGTGATTCAACTACTTCCCTGTAGAGCATGTTCCAGTGCTTAACAACCCTTTCTGTAAAGAAGTTTTTCCTGATATCCATCCTAAACCTACCCTAGCGCAGCTTGAGGCCATTTCCGTGGCACCAGTGAGAAGTGACCAACCCCGCTGTCTCTACAACCTCCTTTCAGGTACTTGTAGAGAGCAATAAGGTCTCCCCTCAGCCTCTTCTTCCCCACACTAAACAGCTCCAGCTCCCTCAGTCACTTCTCATAGGGTATGTTTTCCCAACCCTTCACCAGCCTTGTTGCCGTCCTTTGGACCTGCTCCAGCACCTCAATGTCCTTTTTGAGGACACTTGGCCCTATTGAAACTCATACAATTTAGCCTTGGCCCATCGATCCAGTCTGTCCAGGTCCCTCTGTAGAGCCTTACTACCCTCCAGCAGATCAACACTCCCTCCCAACTTGGTGTCATCTGTGAACTTACTGAGGGTGCATTCAATCCCCTCATCTAGATCACTGATAAAGATGTTAAACAGGAGTGGCCCCAGTTCTGAGCCCTGTAGGACATCACTTGCGACAAGCTGCCAACTGGATTTAATTCTGTTGACCACAACTCTTTGGGCCCAGCTATCTAGCCATTGTTTCACCCAGCAGAGTATATGCCTGTCCAAACCATGGGCAGCTAGCTTATCCATGAGGATATTGTGGAGGACAGTGTCAAAGGCTTTACTGAAGTCCAGGTAGACTACATTGACAGCCATTCCCTCATCCACTAAGCAGGTCACCTTGTCATAGAAGGAGATCAGGTTAGTCAAGCAGGATCTGCCTTTCATGAACCCATGCTGATTGGGCCTGATCTCCTGGTTGACCTTTAATTGCTCCATGGTGTCTCTTGAGATATCTATTCCATAACCTTTCCTGGCACCAAGGTGAGACTAGTGGGTTTGTAGCTACCAGGATCCTCCCTCCAGCCCTTCTTGAAGATGGGCATCACATTTGCCAGCCTCCAGTCCACTGGGACATCCCAGGTTAGCCAGGACTGCTGAAAGATGATGGAGAGTGGCTTGGCAACCATACCTGACAAGATCTGCTTAAAGTGTAAATGGCAGAGGCCTCAGCACTTCTCTTTATGTTAAAATACAATCCTAATTTCGTAATAATGCATAGTGTACTACTGGCTGTTGCTGTTCTCTATTGGCATAGGTTCATTGAAACTGAGCCCGTGTGGAGGATGTCTGTTGCTTCCCTGGCCTTATTAATAATGTAGCATTGTGCTACACCCTCTGTAGTGAGAAGCAGTGCCATAGATGCCCAGATAATCCCCTTGCTACAGTCAGATGCAGTAACAAGATACCACAATATATGAGATAGGCTGTTGGTCTTCGGTCTTTCTTGATACCATAGTCCCTATTCTTTGACTTAATTCATTAGGAGGAAAAGACTATTGTGACACTGTTCTGAAACCAGGACTCCTAGTGTGTTGTAAAAAAATTAGTTGTCTAAACCTTTGTGACAGTATTAAATATCCATTTTAATTTGCTTGATTCTGATGCACTTATGGTTTTATATATTATTTTATTATTTATAGGGTTATAGCATGAATCAATGTGACGTATTACTAGAGTCTTATAAATAATGTGGAGAAGGATTACACAGAGTGATAAAATTACAGTGATTTACTTCCTTCAACTTCATAAGTATCATGCAACTGCTAGGAGGTGAGGTATACATCAAGTATAACTAGTGGAATCTACTCTTACATATTTATCTTGACAGTCCTTCTGTAAACTAATTTAATATTTTTCCATGTGTTTTAGAGGTGACTAAGAGAAAATCAGATGCAGTGAGCACGGGAGTTAATAGACAACATAGGGGCATTGGCTTTCCACTGTAGGCCTTTAACTTTCTTATGTAACTAGGCAAATTCATATTTCTTAAGGTTCAGGACAGGTTAGTTACTGAGTAATTGGCGAAAAGTTTTGTTCTTGTTTAATTTAATTATGGTCTAATTAATGTAACCTGGAGTTTGCTTGATATCAAGATAAATTGTCTAACATCACAGCTGATTTTAAGATCACCGGTGCTTTGGGGTTTATTAGGTTGAAATAATCTTCTTTTGCTTCAGCTGCCCTTCTTTTAAGTCCATAGAAACTTAAAGGGGATATGAGTCTCTTAGCTGGGAGGCAGACATTTATTCTTTATATTATATTTCAAGAGCTTATTTTATTAGTTAGGTTTTCAGCAAGATCACTGTTAATTATCTCTGGAGGTAATGATTTGGCAAAGGTTAATGACTTGCCTCAAATAGGAAAATCTGCAGTTTAGTTCTACTTTTAAATGAAGTTGTTGATTCCTGTGGGGAAAAAACCTTTTATGGCTCAACTAAACTTTAAATGTAGCATTGTAAAGACTGAGAGATCTGCACTGCATTTGGAATATTTTGAACCTAAATCCAAGTGAGAATTTCCTTTTTTGATACATTACACAATACTGGATTTAGCACTAGGCAGCACAGAGGCAGTGTTATATATTGACTGTGATACTGCAAGATAGTTATGAATGCATCTTACTTTGATATATGGCTCATATAAGAAAATTATCTGGAGGAATTTAAATAAGGGAGAGTTTTAAAAAATGTTGCAACACTACCTGCTTATTCCCCTGCCCCACCAATTAAAAAAATACTGTTTACTTTGCATGAGGTAGATGGGTCAGAATTTCACTTGTTATACATGGGCATAATCACTTCTTATTCCCTTCTGTGATGTTCTGGTTTCCAGTATTACAGGAGAAGTCAACATAAGGGAAAAAAAAAAAAAAAAAGACCTTTCTCAAAGCTTATTTTTTTAAAAAATAAACAGCAGCAAATTTTCAGTTTTTCAACAGCATGTAATTTAGATCTCAGGTACTTAAGAACCTTTTTACGTTATCAAGCCAATATTTGAAACTTATCATCATGGTGGAATCTGGGCACTGAATACTGTATTGCACTCTAGGAGGACTATCATAAAGCACATTTTTTACATGATGAAATGAAAGGCACCCAGCTTTCCTTTCCCTGATGTTGTACTGTAAATATCCTAAATCTTCTTTGCCTTATGGATTTGTTGCCTGTATCCTCTCTCCCTTTGACATCATGAAAGAGAAAATAAAACAATCAGGCAAAAAAAAGCGAAGAAGGTACAGTATGTTCCTTTCAACTTGTGCTTCATACACAATTCTTGGTGACCATTTTACATGTATTGCCCAACACCAAAGACAGCCAGAGGTCAAATCAGTATTTCAACAGACATTCTAAATGGAAATGAGCTGTAAGTTGCTTAGATGCTCTCACTGCATGCAGATGCCACTCTCTCTGTAACAAGGGTGGAGAAGAAGCCTGAAAACAAAACCTATAAATATTGATTCCTCTGTATATTTGAATGCAAATCTGCTACAAAGATATTTCATTATCTCTTGCCCATCTCTCACACAGTGATAAAAACAGGGGTATTTTCTTGCAGTAATTGTGTCCAGTCTTAGTTTCTGAAGTGATGGCACTTGCACCTTTTTTTCCTCAAAATGCTAATTCCATCGCCCAATACCTAGCAGGTTTCTACACTCTTTGAGCTATCTCATTTAGTTTTCCTATGATTAATTTCAGCTTTTATTTCTATTCTGCAAATGAGTCCTTTTTCCAATACATTTAATATTTATTATTGATTCTTACCAACTCAGTTGCCATATGGCTGACAGCTCTATGACCAATACCTGTTAAATGGCCATATGGGCTTTTCTGCTGTTAGCAGGTTACATATTCAGATCCTTCTGTTACTCAGTGTGCTGGCTGGCTGGCTGATGCTCCTCTGACCTAAAAGATGTTTTTTTCTTGAAGATGGGGGTCTTTAAGTAGAACAATCCCCTAAAAACATGCCCTGCATATCTGAACACAATGTTCTATCGCTGTTATTGCCCCTTTTGTGCCTGCCTTCCAAAAATACTCTAGTAGGCAAGCTTGCCAGCAGAGATGTTACAGGCATCCTCCTGGGAACAAACACATGCCATGTGTTTGCTGTAGCCTATCAAATCTGAACAGCACAGCTGGAATTTCAAATAGCAAATCCTTACAGCTAAGTACTTGTGGATGAGATGCTAAATTTATCTGGGAAATAAGTTTGAATAGCAAATTAATTCAACAAAATCATGATCTGCTTGTCAAGAGAAGTGGGGGAAAAGGGAGGACTTGTCAGCATATTCTTTTGGAGCATTTTTGCCTATGACTGATACATAATTAAGTAGTTCCAAGAATTCTAACACCAATACTAGTTCATTAATCATATCATTGTCTTTAAATCTGTCTCTCCATATGTTTTCCAGGGTTCCCTTTATTCTTTCAGTTCTTTTGTGTTAGTAAAACAGTCCAGGACTAAATATTGTATCCTCAATATAATTTCACTGAAACAGCAAAGAAAGAAACTGTTAACTCCTTGTTCTGTAATACAAAATTTCTATATATCCTTTATATATATCTTCTATATATCCTTTAACCCATTTATCCAAAAGTCTGTATAGCCCTTACTTTTGTACAATTCTATTTGTCATTTCAGCTGCCACAACTGCAGATTGTATTCAGTGGCAGCAAATAAAGACAGAGCCTACTATGGGGAAAATATATTTCCAAATCATTAGGGGCTCATTTTCAGCTATTCACTGAAATTTATTGCAGCTTGATGCCTTCAGAATGTAGTTTAGGACGCTTATTACTCAGTAGTGTAATGAGAAGCTTTCTCAGCCAAAGACCAGAAAAAAAGGTTTGAACATACAGGCTAGGATGTTTGATTACTCTTGAATGTATCTGATATTTTAAACCCCCTTTGTTTAGGATATTTTCTAAAGGCACAACTTGGGAGAATGTGTACATTTAAATGCAAGTCCATCACCATTGCTGGTTTTCTTTGATCAAAAAAGCTGTGTGTTTCCTAAATTCTTGTTAGATAGGAAGGAGAATTCAAGTTCAAGTGGAAATGATTTGCCGAGTCAGGAGGAACTAAACTAAATATGTCATTGTGAAGCAGGAAATGACTACTGTGCTGCTCTGTTCCAGCCAGATAGTCAGGGACTTGTTGCATGTAAGAGAAAAAGTGGAGCAAGCTGTAAAAAATATAAGTTATTGACTGTTAATCTAGAACTCCTGCTCCTTTATCAAAAAAGTAAGTACAGAGTAGGGAGTAAGACTGGAAAAAGAACAAGGCAAAACAACTGAGAGCAACTATGCAGATCTAGAAAATGATTTTGCTGTACTTCTTTCAGTGTGTAGCATTTTTCACAGGTGGAGGGAGGTACTTGGAGTGTTATGGAATTCAGATTCCTCTCATTATTTTGCTGATTGAACTGTCTGTGATCTTTTTTGGGTTTTGTTTATGTTAATCAGAAAATTATAGTTACAAATCTTATTTAAACAAGGATCCTGATACAATTTGCATTATCTCCTTTTCATCTTATCCCTTTATTTAATTGACTAATGAGCAGCCTATAGAATGCTGACTGGTCAAGTGCAGAATTCATAGTAAAATACCAAAGCATTCATTTTGATTTGCTGTCTGAAAAAGCACTAATTGCATGGCCAGTGAAACTAAAATTCACTTTCTAGTGATAGTTCATTTTATGGATTGATGTATGAGGTTCTGAAGATGAGACCTTGTAAAGAAGCCTGGATGTTCATAAAAGGCACAGGAAAACCTTAGAATTTTCTAGTGGCTTTTGTTGAAAAGTTGTACTTTCCCTGGAACAGTCTGGAATAAAATAAATTTTATAGTGTATTTTGGTCAACAATTTGACAGATCTGGGCAAAGATTTCTTTCTCACTTAGGAGACATCTCACAGTATTTTTTAACTTTTCAGTTTTAATACTAGCAACTCCTAACTAAAACCATTGAAAATACTAAATTGAAATAAATCAGTGAGGACACACACAAATTTTCTAATTATTGCTGAAGACTTTTCCCAAGGTCTGACAGAAAAAGCATCCTGTGGAATCTTTTAACAGTGTAAGTGATTGTAGAACATTAATAAATTTTGTAAAATGCAGCTTTTCAGTACTGCCATCCAGACCAAAATCCATCAGAGTGATTAAATCTGCATCAGTTATGTAGTATAATTAATCAATATAGCATAGAGAACTGTGGTGCAGTGCTGATTAATTTGTATTTTAGATGCATACATTTCTTGCTTCCAGCTCACCTGAGAAATATATTAATCAATTTAGCTGTACAGACAGAAGTGTTTTTAAGCAAAGATATCATAGCTACCATTCATTCCTCCTATCACTAAATTTAGTGCTGCCATCCTTATAGGATCTGTTTGCCATCCAGTATTTTGTGGATAGAAACTTATCTTTTCAGATGTCCAGAATAGCATTTAGGCATCAAAGTGAAATTTAAGATCCTACACTGAAGCTCAAGCTTGCAATCCTGAAAACCCCATTAAAATGCAATTTAATTTCACAACTCTCAGAACTCCCTAAGCATTCTGTTTCCCAATTCCTGAGGCACCTGATGTTCTTCTCTTCATGAACAGCAGTGCATTGGTCATGAATAAATTGAACAGATTGAAACTTAAGTTTTAACAGGCTTCAGGAGGTAGGCACCACTTTAGTGTTTGACTTTGATGAGCAATCTTAGGCATGCTTAGTGTAAACATGGAGAACAGGAATCCTCGGAGTTAGCTTTTCATGTCAGTGGAAGACAAGCCAATTTTTGAACGGCTGCCCTGTTTGGCGTGTATTTGTCCACACTGAGCACCCAGGGTCACATATGTCATGTTTAGAGAGAGACAGGTACTTGAAGTTCTGGATTTCCAGTGGGAACAAGACTTCTAAAAAAGGAGTGACAGGAATGTCTTTAACACCACTATCCCCTTTTTGGATCTGTCCAAATGTAGGTATACAGAAAATCAAAGATTAGTACCTGAGCTACTAAGTTAACATCTACAAAAAAAAGGTACAAGATAAACATAGGACTTTCATCCTCATGTTTCATCAGACATTCCTTTAGTTTGTGATTCGCGAGTTATTCTGCCACTTTGATTTTTCTAGTGCTGCTCACAGTTGTTATTTCCCAACTTAGTTTAGATTTTTAAGTGTTTCATCAATGATACTTTCAAATTCTGGGAAAAGCTGTACAATTACAAAAGAGGGGAGAGGTAGAGAGATTTCCTGTGTAGCCGCACAACTTTATTTTTTACATATGCTGCAAATCTAGATCAGTCTGAAAAATAGCTAATTATCACTTTCTCCCCTGCCCTGGTTACATATCGCTTTTAGTTCATGTTAAAAGAAGTTGTCAGCTTGTGCTTGTGCCCCCTCAGTGATTGCTCTATTTCAAAGTGAAATGTACAACAGCTGGTTGAACTGTAAGGACTGAGTGAAGGGAAGACAGCAATAACGGGAAACAACAACTTCAAAGCTTTTACTATCATCAAAGCATCACAGTGCTTTAGATTTCTACAACTTTAGAAGTCTAAATAAAATAATACCAAAGTGCTTTCACTGCTGTGAAGGGATGAAATTAGCCAGAGCTGAAGCCTAAATGATTTGAAACTTTGGGTCAGGGAAGCACCTAAAAGTCTGATTTTTTTTGAGAATAATTGGACAACAAGGCTGTTTCAGCAGTTATCAGAGTAATATGGATTAGGAACTGACACACCTCTGCTTACAGATGCAGTGGCCAGGGGGCAAAAACACCCAACATACGAAAGGAAAAAAATTATTTTCAGTAGTCTGACAGGTCCTACTCAACAAGAATCTTTGCTACAGCTTCCCTTTGCCTACTGTCTATGGACTGGAGACATGAGACTTTTTAACCCGACCAGAAGAGAATCAAATTCATCCCTGTAGATAGCTGTACATGGATAGATGAACAAAGAGGAAGTAATCACATAGCTTCTCAGGGATACAAAATACAGCAAGACGATAAAAAGAGATAATTAGCTCTTGAGCCCCAAAAAGGTACAGACTGACCCCAAAGCAGCAGCCAATATCTGACATTGATGTCAAAATGTCAGTGTGATAAAGGAAGGAAAGAGACTCCTATATAGGTTCCCTGCCTCCCTGGGGGAAGCTACATAGCATCAAGTTGAGTTTTGAAAATATTTTCTCAAGATGGTTTGAAGTCTTCAGCTGTTTCTCCCTGCTTCTGCCCTTTTCTTGTAAGGATGGAGACATTGTTAAAGCAGCAATTCATTAGGACTGACAAAGAGGAAATTGTCTGTTCTTATTCCTTTGTTTCTAAAAATAGATATTAAAGCCTTTAAATGACTCATTCAGTATTTTCATATGAAAAGGTTTTCATTTTACTTTCTAAATCCTTATTCCACTTGTAAATTTCAATTATAATTATAGTAAAGTACCAAGAAAGGATAACTTGCAGTTACCAAACTGAAATATTTTGGAAAAGAAAATATTTAGTAATCTCAACATTTTTTCTGGGCTGCAGTCCCTCTCCCTACTCACTTCTAATTATATGTAAGAAGTAATTACTCTCATCAACGGGGAAAATGTGTTTAGTCTAACTTACACATAAGTTAATTTTTCATCGAAGTTCTTCATCCTTTCTACATCCTTCATGTAAAACTGCCACTTAAAGAATGACATCAAGGACAGCCTGGCACAGCTTGTCTCTTGCACACAGGGAAGCCATAAGTAAGATTCTTCCCTGATATGGGGCAACATATGCAAGTGCCACTGAAAATGTTTCTCAGTGAATGTGATGCATTGGTCATACCTCTTCCAGTCAGGAATATTCTCTTATTACTCTGATGTCATTCCTTTTGATAAGAGTCTTTAGCAATGTAAACAGTACCTATTGCTTACAGGTTTTTTTCACTCTCCATTATTACTTAACAATTCAGAGCTTCCCATGAGTTGCCAATTTAGGCTGATAAATGGCCTGCGCTGATCTATAGGTTCTTCGTCCTCTTCTCTCATTCTCTTTTATCCCAGAACTGCCATCTCAGAATCCTTCCTTGTGGGCCAGACAGCTTTGCAAAATGCAAGAGAGAAAGTAGGGAAAAAGAAAGGAAAGATTTTAAAGACTTCCTTGCTTTGTTCCCATGCCTGCCTTGAATGTGGATTTGAATAAGTCATAGAGTTTTAATACAATGTCTCTTTCACCGATTTCCTGTGATCTAATAAGCCAAAGAAGTTACATGTGTGCTGGAAAGAGAAAGCTACCTCACCTCCTCTTCGTCATGTAATCTCAGCTTTCCTTGTAATAAATTACCACTTTTAATAGTGACAGATTTTGCAAATAGCCTTCAGAAATTAGTCCATATCAGCAGTCATTAAGTGGTTTGTCTCCCAGACACATCTTCCCAAGATCCCTAAATTGGCCAGAGGAGATGCCTTGATGCTTTTTATTGGCAGAATAGTGATAAAAAAAGTAGAGCATGAGGGGAGGGGATTTGGAGCTGAGAGCAGCCAAAAGACTAATTCCTGTAGCCACAGCAAGTGTAATTATGAATACATACTTAAAATAGTGACCAAGTCGTTCCTGTAGCTTAATGAAACATTGATTTGGTATCTAAGTCACAAGCTCTGATCCTTACAATACAGTCATTGGCTGAAAACCGTTACTGCACAGTGGCTGTCTGAAATTAATTGATGGTTAGTCTATCTCTTAATAGACAGGCATATATGAAATCATGGAGTCATTCTCATTAACACCCAGTCTTAGAAGGGGAGCTTGGAATTGGCAGGGCCATGTCTAAATGTGGAAATGGTTTGTGTCCGTAGAAAAGTGCAGAATAATAGTGGTAATGTGGATCAGAGTTTACACAAGTCCTGCTGTGCCCCATACTTATTGATGCACTGAGAACTATCAGACATGTGACTAGGGCTTGACAAACTGGAAGCTTGCTTATTTCTATTAGCTGTTCCTTCCAGGAGACAAAAACTAGTGCTTCCAAAATTATATTTTAAGAAGTATTAGAAATGCATCAAACCTGATAATTAGACTGAGTAGCTCCACTGCTGTCATTCATTTCCAGAGACCAGGGTCTCCGGATTTCCTATGACTATGCTATAGTATTTGACAACATGAAGTGCCTTACTGTTGCACTCTCCTCTTTGGACTTGTCCCAGGATGCCCTTGTAATGAAAAAGACTTAATAGGTTTTATGGTTGTGAATCATTTCTGTGAATACTTGAGTACATAACATTATGTTCACTGGAACTGCTCAGTCTATTCAGCTAATCAGTGCAAGCACATATAACTTATTAAATAATTTGTTCAGCTTTGCAATGTATCTACATTTTGTTTGAACTCAGCCTCTCTAAGTCTGAAAGCTTTGTGACACTACAGGTTTTCAAACCTATGCAGTTTTTACCCTGGACATCCCAACATTGGTAAAAGGTTATCTTTCCAACACCTCTGTCACAGGAAATTTTAGCTGTTCTTCATCAAGTGATTAATCTGTATGGAAGTGCAGAGTTAAAATGTTTGAATATGCAACTAGAAATACTGCTCTTTAGTCTTGCCAATCAGGCTGCTTTCCAGATGCTAGCACAGCAGAAGTATCATTTTTCCCCCTCAGAATCATTGTTGATAATTTGATATGACTTGTATGAGAGGGAATTTCCTACAACTGGACTCAAAAATTGCATCCCTTGGAGGAAAGAGTGGAGGAAGCAAGTTTAGCATATTGAGAACATTTGGGCATATTGGGAACATTTGGGCACATATCAGACAAGTTTGACTTTCTTTTTTATGCTCCACTTTGAAATCCCAGTTATGAAACACTACATTTGTGTTGATAAGGCTTGTAATTCTTAGTGACAAATGGGATAAGATAGCTGCAGCAGCAGTGCTCAAACTACACAGCATCCTTCATCATCCTCACAAATGCATATAACACTTAAAAGAAAGCTGTTTCATTTTAGGCTTTTTCAAAACTCCAGCTTCCACTCACAACAAAGTATTTCACACATGTAGGACTTTCTGTCCTAGCAAAGCCCTCTTAAAATCGGTAAGACTTTGGAATATTGCTGTGCTATCTTGCTGCAAAGGAGGACTCCATTGGTTTTGGTGTAGCACCTAATTGGGAAGCAATGTACTATATATTCTTAAAATGAAGAACTGGTACCTGACAGTACATAGGCAAACTTTTGTGATGGCGGAACACCAGTCAGCACTGAATTTAAAGTCTTATTTGAGCTATACAGGAACCAAACACCCTCTTTGCACAGAACTGAGAAAAGTTTTGAACATTTTCACATATGTCAAGAAGGGTAAATTATTTTACACAGTTCTACAAAGAGTAGGATCTGAGCAGGCCTGTTCTATTTGACCAAAATGAACTATCTGAAGAGTGGATAACAGTGTACTTTGAGAGACAGCATCCTTAAACTATACTTTATGTAGATATCTTTGATTCACTGAGATAGAAAACCAGTTTGAATAAAACACTACTGCAGTTCCAAAGTTTTTATATTTGAAGTTTTGGGTTTTAGCTGTATGGAGCTGACAAATCTGTTTCAATATATAGCGAACAAGTTGCAGAACATTTATTCTCTGCTGTATATCCATCAGCCTGTCATCCCATATACATTTAAAAGTCTTTCAACAGTTGCATGTTCTAAATCAAAAATGTTCTTAGAAAAACTACATGACTGTCTTAATATCTCCTGCATAACCATTGCCTATAATTACCTTAATAACACACTGTGGGTTGTTGTTTTGTGGGGTGTTTTTTTTTTTGTTGTTTTTGTCTTGTTTTGTGGTGTTTTGGTGGGTTTTTTTAGTTTGTTTTTTGTTTCTTTTTGTTTTCTTAAATAGACTAGATGGGGCTAAGAGGAGGCCCTTTAAAAGGAAGAGAAGGTCAGGTGTAATTGAAAGATACTAATGATTAACAGGTGCATCATACAGCTTTTGAAAGCTAAAATAGGGCCCTTTTTTTTTTGATAAGAAAATACAGAAGTAGTAATATGGAGTATGTTTTCAGCAAAGGTTAAGGACTGTGAGAGAGGAAATGGAGGCCTGGGAAAAAGAATGAAAAATGATTGCTAATAGGCTACCTAGAGACCTTAAGTTTGATTGTAAAAAAACAGTGCATGCTTGGGAGGTGAATAATTGCAGAAGAAATAACCTAAAACTCTAGGGGCTCTTTCAGTCTAGTGTTAACTTAGTTCATCAGGGTTGTAATGTTCTCAGAGCAGAATTAATAGGGTAGTGATTCAGGTTTACTAGATTTAAACTGTATCGCTTTTCAAAGCTATATGCAAATTTTGTAAGATAAATTCAAAGACTCCAGCTCTGAAAACCAGTGTACTGGAATATCATTGCAGACTTGAGCTCAGCAAGAGAGATTAAGTATGAAGAAGTATCTTTGCTCTGTCACTGATTCTAGGTGTCACTCCATAAAAAACACATGCAGCCTACCTGTAACGTGGACTCTGACAGAAGCCCAGTTTGAGTGTCTGTATTCTTTGCAGGGTCTCAAAGAAAGTTAGGTACCTCTGAGTACCGTCCAGGTGATAGAGTACAGTCCAGAGCGAGTAAATAGGAAATAAGGGTGTGCCTGAAATGTAAGGGTATCTGGGTTTCTTCTCCATAATTCTTGCCTGAAAAGAGGTGCCTACTATGTTCCTCTTCTTGTAAATAAAATGTTTTTATATCATGTGCCTGCCTTTTCTTTGAACTAGTCTAGTGGAGGGAGTGTGGGGATATGAGCTAGTCCAGGAGGCAGTAATGTAGGAAGATATTTCAGGTGCTTCTGAATGTTGGTGAGACATTATGGGGAAAAGAAAACACAGTTTGCTGGGCCAGAGATGGGTGGGATGGTGACTTTTTCTAGCTTCACAGGTAAAGATTTTATCTAGTCTTCTAAAATGGAAGAATTTGAAAATGAATTTGGCAGAACTAAATGAGGTTTAACAAGGAAAAATGTAGAGTCCTGCATCTAGGTAAGAATAATAAATTACACCAGTATAGACTGGGAGGTGATCTGCTGGAGAGCAGTCTTGTGGAGAAAGACTTGTGAGTCCTGGTGGACAACAAGTTCTCCATGGAGCAGCAATGTGCCCTTGTGGCCAGAAAGGCCAATGGTATCCTGGGGTGTATCAAGAGGAGTGTGTCCAGCAGATCGAGGGAGGTTCTCCTCCCCCTCTACTCTGCACTGGTGAGACCTCACCTGGAGTATTGTGTCCAGTTCTGGGCTCCCCAGTTCAAGAGAGACAGGGATCTGCTTGAGAGAATCCAACGGAGGGCTACAAGGATGATTAAGGGACTGGAGCACGTGCCTTATGAGGAGAGGCTGAGACACCTGGGGCTCTTTAGTCTGGAAAAGAGAAGACTGAGAGGGGATTTGATAAATGTTTATAAATATATGAGGGCTAAGTGTCAAGAGGAAAGGGACAGCCTCTTCTCATTCATGCCTTGTGATAAGACTAGGGGGAATGGATATAAGCTGGAGCACAAGAGGTTCCACCTTAACATGAGGAGGAACTTCTTTACAGTAAGGGTCACAGAGCACTGGAACAGGCTGCCCAGAGAGGTTGTGGAGTCTCCTTCTCTGGAGATTTTCAAAACTCGCCTGGATGCGTTCCTGAGTGACCTGTGTTAGGGTAGATTAGGTTGTAGGTTAGATTATATGATCCTGCCCTGGCAGGGGGGTTGAACTTGAAGATCTCCAAGGTCCCTTTCAACCCCTAACACTCTGTGATTCTGTGATTCTGTGAAATACAGTTACTGAGTTAAATGTGGGAAAAGCTCGCTATTTTGCTATGTGGGTGAGCAGTGCCTTCATTTATCTGGTGCCTGAATATGACTTACAGAAATAGTAACACTTCAGTCTTGACAGTGTGTAAGCTTGGAGACTGCTTTTAATTTCTCTTAGCTAGCATTTTGAATTTGCTTGTTTTAAGGCCATTTCAGGAGTTACCAATGCTTGTAGAGTTAACAGAAACATCATTCTGAGCTGTTAGTTGTTTTTTGGTTTTTTTCTTTTTGCTGAGGAGACAGAGGTATTTTGAGACCATTTAAGTCTTTGCATTTATATCCACTTTTAAACGACTACATGTTGTATGCCACCTCTGATAATGTATGTTGCTAATGTTCACTGATGTTGTGCTCTCCACTGCAAGGATCATCCTTTTCTCAGCACTTGGAATGAAATAAAAACTTTAAGTCAGAAAAACACGATAATGTTATTAGACATTGCCAGAGGTCCAGGTAGAATATAAAGTGGGATATCCTTGCTCTCCTAATACAAATGAGTCAAAAAGCCAGTTTTACCTATACCATTGTTTCCACTAACAACCACAAAACAAATCTGCAAGAAAATTTTGTGGAGCAAATCTGAAAATGATTGACTGCTGAGAAGCTCTGTTAGGTTTGGAAATAGTCACAAATCCCACCTGAATCCAGAAAAGAAGCAGTGCTTAATGGGACTTGAAAATAGAGGCACAAGAGTGGTGTCCCTGGGTAGCCGCCTCTTTCAGTGACTTTTTCTTCTCTCAGCTTTGTCTGTGCTGCTTCTTCAGATGTCAGGCTCTGCCTGAGGATCCATCTCTTGAGTAAGTCTATCACAAAGGAAATGTAGACAAGATCTGGGCTGTGATCTTTCTCTCTTACAGTTAATAAATATCATGGTCACTCAGTATGCATATTATGTGATACAGTTAGCTTAAATGTCTTTCCATTCCTTCATGGGGGCAGCCATTTCTCTTCTACTTTCCTTCACCTCCTCCCAGCACATTGCCTGCATTCATATGTGCAGACGGAACAATATTGTCCTCTCTGGAGGATGCTCGTCTATTTGTTCAAGAGGAGGAGGAATAAACTGAACCATTAACGGAGGAAATAGTGTCTGAGCACACAGCAGCAAACATTTTCTAATGAGACTATTTGTACTGGGCCAGCGGGTAGCCCTGACATTGAGTCAAGCCTGAGACTAGATCTGGCAGACAGCCAGCATTTTACTGAGAAGCTAAATTATGCATCTTATTTAGTACCTTTATTAAAATAGCTTCTAACATTTCCAGGCAAATGTCCCAAAACAAATGCTACTATCATTTAAGAGCCTTGCAGTCCTGAGCTTTAATGCATTACAATTCCCTCATAACAGCTTTCTGGTGAGCTTCATCTCTTGATGGTGTTTTATAAATTGTTATGGTAGAGGCATATTAAGGGGAAGGAGTTCTCTCTGGGCTAGAGGTGTAGAGGAAGATGATTAGTGACTGTGAGAAACTGAGGTGAATTGCACTGCATCCCTGACAGTCCTGGGTTCAAGCATCAAATTCTTGATCTGGGGTTTTGCACGGGGGAATGCCCAGCTCCATCCTATCTTGCTGCAAAGCCTGAGGTTGCATCCATGGCTGCTCTGTAGAAAGGCACTTGGGTCAAGCAGTGCAGCAGTACAGCATCTTCTGCTAATAAAGCTGACACACATGCTGCTTGATCTCAGGCAAACACAGTGGGGTTACTCACACTTACTTTGATACCCCCACCCTTTTTTTTTTTAATCTTCTTGATTTTGAGACCAGAACTGCCTCCTGGAAAACAGTTGACTCCTCTGCAAGCTTTCTAATGCTGCTTTGTAAGCATGGGGTTTCTGCCTAGGAAACAAACTTTCTTCCAAGACTGGCCCTAACATGATCTGCTACAGTGTTTTAATAGAAAGTCAGGCAGCTGTACTACAGAAGTCTTTCTCTGACTGGAACTACAGCTGTTAGGATCCCTTTACACACTGCTGAACCTTTTTACAGGTTAGAACTATGAGATCAGAGCTGAGGATCTCAGCTTGTGGCCAGAGTTTAGCTTACTTGCTGAATGTTCAGTAAACCCCATGCCATAGAAAGTAGTACATCCTTCTGACCAAGTCTTGATCTTTCATTATCCCCTACAGCCATATTTTGCTTCTCAGGTACTGCGCTTCTTCCTTAGCAGGTGAGCAGTTCCCACAGGTGCTACTGGCTGTCCTTTCATTATCAGAACTGCTATATGCATATCTGAATGAGCCAAACTCGGCAAATCTGGATCCTCACAGGGCCTGGATATAAATTCTGGCTTGAAAATCCAGCCCTTTTAAGAGCCTTTTCTAATCAACAGGCTCTCTCTATTTCTACTTTACCCAAATTATATTTCTAGAAGGGCATGTTAAAGTAATGTTCACTATAGATGGAAAGAAATCACCAGATAGCATTTTAAAAATTGCCTCGAAACTCAGAAGTAATCCAAATCATTGTGGAAACCACTCCAGAAAAGCTCTCTCCCTCTGTGTAAATGTTAAAAAGTGGGACAAAAAGTATGGCATCACGCTTTGAAGTAGCAATAATGCAGTCGGCAGTATGTTGCAGCTCATCAAATCATCAGTCTTAAATAAAGGGTGGTACAGGTAGCCTAGAGACAAACTGTCCTTTTGCTGTAGTGTACATGGGACATAGGGGCTTCGTGGCTCAGAATCCTATTTCACTTTCTTTCTTAATGCTCAAGTTTGTTTATGTTTTTTTTTTTCATATTTTCAGTGCTCTGTTCAAGTGATAACAATATAAAGCGTAGTGACATAGAAGGCATGAGAGAGAATTAACTGTTACCACTTTACATTAAATGTTATCATTACAGCTATTGTAGGTGGGCCTGATTAGACTGCCTACTGTAGCAGCTCCACAATACTTAAAAGTTGAAAACTGTATATTATTTAAAGGTCAATTCCATTAAAAGACACAGTTTTCCAATTGCCAGACTTAATGATGTGGCCTGAACAATTCCCATGCTGAATGTCAGCTTGCTGCAGATACTATTTTTGAATGTGCTGTCCTAAATGGCTCTGTGTTTTTGAGAATAAGAACAGGGAAAAAGTAGTTTGCTTAGTTGTTTTAAATGCCATCCTGCTTTGAAGGAAGATGTTAATGTGTGGTTTTATGAGAATGTCTTTGGAAACATGTTTGCGTATCTTCTACAGGATCTGCCTAGAAATTTGCAGCTTAACTCTGTGTCTAGGGCTCTTCTTTGTAAAACCTCAAAGGTACTGGGAAGCAGTAGGCAAATGAGAGAGGGGACAGCAGGGAAAGAAAGCATGGTTTCTTCGGTGTGGCAGCTGAATTCTACCGGAGGTCATCCCATCTTTCTAGGTGATGTGAAGCAAATTACCTACACCTGATTAGTGAAAAAATGGGTTTATTTTACTTTCAGAATGCCTCAACTGAAGACTCTCAGTAATTCTGCAGTTGTTGAATGACAGGCTGCAAGGAGCTACTATGGAAACTGGATGTTGAATAAGCATTGAATACTGAGTGACCACTTCAGCAAAACAGAGGCAAGAACCATGAAATATGTTACATACCTGGATATAACTCACTGTCTATGCTCACCTTTTCATTAGTAACTTAATCAGCCACAGGACTATCCTAACCACTAGAATTTAAGGTACACTTTATTTCCCAGTGTGTATTCCTTGTGCTACCTCCTCAAATGTTGAAGTTGTTTGTTCATTCACAAGGGTGAATAGGTAGTTGATTAGGCAGTTTTTAATTTTGGGAATTTAGATAAATGATTCAGTGTGAATTCTTTTGTACAGTTCTTTCATTGCTTAGTTTTAGTCATTTTTAAAAGGACTCTTCAGTGTCAGAGTGTTTTTAATTCTTGCCTAATTTAGGTTCCCTGAAGGCTGCACATACTTTCAAACAATTGAAAACCAAACAAAATAGACATATGAAGATCACCTAAAAGAAAGTTATGGAGTGTATGGCTCAGGACTGGTAGAGTTTCTGTAGGAATATTTCCTCTTTTCAAGGCTCTGCCTTTGATGGACTTGATTATTCATAAAAGCAAGCAGTGAAATTGCTGAATTCTCACAGGCTCTAGATGGACCTAGGATAACTCAGGAAGCTCAGCAAAAGCCAGTAGTGTTATAGGAGCTAGTGCTCTCATAATAGGTATCAAGGTCTTTTGGGACTGTTAAATTTATCAAAAAACCAAACAAATGAATATGCTGTAGCAACTATTACACTATGCCAGTGATAAGTCCTGTGAGAATTGCTGTGTGTTTATGTGCAACTCTTTGTGACAATATTGATACAACTTACCCAAAACCTTAATGATGATTTAACTTAGTTTCCACAGGAAATATTTAAGTTATTAGAGTGATGTTTGAAGTCTACAAAGTGTTGGGGTTTTTTTCCAAGTAATCTGATTTTTATCTAACTACACACAATGTAGAATGTAGTGAGGATACAGACAAAATGGTGGGTAACACAAAGGCTATTAAATTCTGATTTAAAGGCCCTTATTCTTGGACAAAACCTTTTTTTTTGTTTTTTTTTTTTTTGTTGTTTTTTTTTTTAGCTGATAATTTTAATTAAAAGCATTAAAGAGCACTTCATCCTGTATAAACAGGAGACATCAGTATAAAGCCGTATCTGGCAAGTGCCTAAGCATCTAAATAGCAATTAAGTATCTAATTCCTAATCTCAGCCAGAATTTGTTTGGAGCTTCTTTAAAAAACTCCTTTCAACTGCAAAATAATTAAACCTTGTAACTGTTTTACTGTGGGGAAACCAAAGGAGTGTCTTGTCTTTAAAGAATGACTTTCCTGTGACCATCTAAAAGTGAGATGTTATTACATGTGTGAATCACATATACTGGCTGGCAATCTTCTAAAGCCATGAAGTTCTTCCACCCATTTTGCCAAAGCTGTCAGTCTTCAACAGCAAAAAAAAAGCATTCACTTGTGACAGCTCTTGTTATTATCTTCTAGAGTAACACCGTTTCTAGGACTATCTCAAACAATGAACTTTATCTAACTGTTGAGAACATAGAGACTAATGAGAACAGCTTGTTCTTGCCACCATCTCAAAGAATGTGGAGGAAAGGAGGCTTATCATGAGTAGTCAACATGGATTCCGTAAGGGGAAATCACGCTTGACTAATCTGATAGCCTTTTATGATGGCACAAGTAGTTGGATAGATGAGGGGAGAGCAGTAGCTGTGGTATTTCTTGACTTCAGCAGAGCTTTCGATACTGTCTCCCATGGTATCCTCACGACCAAGCTTGGGAAGTGTGGATTGGGTGATTGTGCAGTGAAGTGGATTGGGAACTGGCTGAAGGACAGAGCCCAGAGAGTTGTGGTCAGTGGAGCAGAGTCTAGCTGGAGTCCTGTGAGCAGTGGTGTCCCCAAAGGGTCAGTGCTGGGTCCAATACTGTTCAATATATTCATCAATGACCTGGATGATGGGATAGACTGTACCCTCAGCAAGTTTGCTGATGATACAAAACTGGGAGGAGTGGCTGATACTCCAGAAGGCTGTGCTGCCATCCAGCGTGACCTGGACAGGCTGGAGAGCTGGGTGGGGAGAAATTTAATGCAATTTGACAAGAGCAAGTGTAAAGTGCTGCATCTGGGGAAGAACAACCCCATGTACCAGTATAGGCTGGGGGCTGATCTGTTGGAAAGCAGCTCTGGGGAAAAAGACCTAGGGGTCCTGGTGGACAGCAGGATGCCCATGAGCCAACAATGCGCCCTCGCGGCCAAGAAGGCCAATGACATCCTGGGGTGCATTGAGTGTGGTCAGCAGGTCGAGGGAGGTTCTCCTGTCCCTCTACTCTGCGTTGGCGAGGCCCCACCTGGAATACTGTGTCCAGTTCTGGGCATCCCAGTTCAAGGAGGACAGAGAGCTACTGGAGAGAGTGCAGCGCAGGGCCACCAAGATTATTAAGGGAGTGAAGCATCTCCCTTATGAGGAGAGGCTGAGGGAGCTGGGTCTCTTTAGCCTGGAGGAGACTGAGGGGAGACCTCATTAATGTCTATAAATATGTTAAGGGCGAGTGTAAGGAGGATGGAGCCAGACTCTTCTCAGTGTCATCCAATGTTAGGACAAGAGGCAATGGGAGTAAGTTGGAGCACAAGAGGTTTAGGGTAAACATAAGGAAAAACTTTTCCACAGTGAGGGTGATGGAGCACTGGAATGGGCTGCCCAGGGGGGTTGTGGAGTCTCCTTCTCTGGAGGCGTTCAAAACCTGCCTGGACACGTTCCTGTGTGACTTGATCTAGGCGATCCTGCTCTGGCAGGGGGGTTGGACTAGATCATCTTTCTAGGTCCCTTCCAACCCCTAACATTCTATGATTCTATGATACTATTACAAGAGATGTTACAAGACCTTCCTCTAAATTGAAAAGTAGAGTTAAGTATCTGGCTTGTAAAAGGAAAATAAGAATTGAGAGTAAACAAGTTAATTCCTACCTGTTCTAACCATGGTTTCTGAAAGCCAATAATTGTGTTGTTCATTTAAATAAAATTCATTTGCCATTGTATTAGTTCCACATGAAGATTTTTAAATCCAGTGCTGACCCTAAACCAAGACATGGGGCCAAGTTTTTCCAGGAGCAGTGATTATACTAATTTGAAAGAGTGAATAAACCATATACGGCAGTCGGAAAAAAGTATGTACTGGAAAGGTGGAGAAGGAGACTATGCTACTTAGAGTTGAAGATGTATCCAGATTAACAGATGAACCTTTGTCAGAGATCTTTTTTCTGCCTTCTACTCTCGAAACATAGATATACAGGTATGATTTATAATCTCTCCTGATTGCTCTTGGGAAGGTACAGGATATATCTCATCTGAGAATTGCTATGCCACTTTTCTCCAACTAGAAGTGGAATCTCGTTCTGTGTTGTATCAGGAAATCTTGGATTATCTTAATCTAACTATAGAGTAACAAAGCAGAGATTTATTCCAAAATAGAAGTCTTTTAAGAGTACAATTTAATTTAAAAACCATCTCTATTTCTTTTATAGTGAATGCACACATGAGTTTGAAGATTGATGAAATAAAAAGTGCAGGGCTTCGCAATTTCTTCCTAAAATGGAACTGTCAGATCTTTGATGCTTTGTAAAGCTGAAGCCTCTATGAGATTTACTAAATTACCTTCTTTCAGGATTTTATTTTGTGATTCTATTTCTCTTCTGAAATTATTTGGGATAGGATATAAATTGTGGGATGCAGCTATCCAGATTCAATGCTGACATGTAGGAGTATTCTTTATAGCATCTTATGATTCTAAGGCTATTGTGTACTGCAGGTGTTTGCATTCCCCGCATTTTTTTTCTCTCAGATGTCCTGTGGGTTGGAGCATCATTTCACATGCTAAAGACAGAATTTCTGTGACAGCATGATCATCTGCCTCCTCCAAGTGCTGCACAATGGATATGCCATGCATTAAATAAGTGACTATGCCTTTGTAATGCCAATGCAACTTTATGGGTGAGGGTTATTTGTATTTATAGCATCCATAAAACAATTTATAGTCCTTCTGCTGCCTGTTATTTTGTGCTTCTGAGCAGAAAGAATGGACTATGATGACTTAAAATGCAACTCAAAGATGCTTCAAAGGTTGAAAGACTTTCTGGGTCAAAGGCAATGAATGTGAATAGCGGTAATAATTACTTTTTTTTGTTACCTTGTACTTAGGGCTTTGCCTTGGGCTGCTGATCTCCTTGGGGAGAGCCAATGTTAAGCATGCCCTGCAGAATACATGTTTTGTAAGTCTGCAAATCAGGAAACAGAGGTGCTGAGGTGACAGTCTGTATCCCCTACCAGTCTGTGGAAAAAGCAGAACTGAAGTGCCTGACTCTGAAGGTGCTACTCAAATACTTCTGGTTTAATCTATGTAAATCTGGAGATACTAGAAGACTGCTACTCAAAACTAAATTTGAAGCTTAGTGGTTAGTCAGACAGGGAAGTCTGAGAATAAAGGCACCATCTGTTGAAAAAGGGACAGGATTTTTCTTGATATTTGATCCTGCCTCAGTCGTAGGAGATGATGCCTTAACCTGTGTACAGAGGGTCATGATGCCTTCTGGTAGTGGTGTTGTGCATGGGTCTTCACATACATACAAAGGGAAGAAAGCCTTAAGAAAGCCAGTGAATGCTATGTTACAAACCACATAATGATTGTGTGATGGTGCACCAACAGCTTCTTTAGTTGTACTTATTAATGTTATCTAAAATGACTGTACCTCTGTAAACATACAGAGAGTAGCACATGATACCAAGAAGTTACATAATTTTCTCATTTTTGAATCACTGATGTCTCCAGAGGACACATTAATCAAATGGGGAGGAAGGTATAAGGATAAGACTATAGCATCATTAAACCTTAAAACAGAGTGCCTTAAAACCAACTTTCCTTCAAGTAGCAGTACTAATCCAGTCACTGAACTATACTACTGAATCACACTAGAATTTATTTTCTGAACTTTATTGAAATTTTGAGAAGACAATGTATATTGCAGCGGCAATTCAAGAAATGCAAAACTGCTACAATAAATGAAATCCAGACAAGCGTCTCTGGTAAAAAACAAAACCAAAAACCAATCAACCTCCCCAAACTTTTAAGATTACTAGGATTGTCTCTTGGCATACTATCTTCTGTCTGTTGTTGGCCAGGGGTGTTTCATTATGGAAAACACTCTCTTACATATTCTCTGAGGAAGTATACATACTTTGAAATCCAATGGACTTTTTGCTGTAACTTTTTTCTTCTTTTCTTGTGAGTAGAGAGCAAAATAGGCATCTGTAACTGGTGTCTGTGCCTCCTACAGCTAATTTTTCAATTTACATAAATAAATAACCTGCCAAAACTAATTACTTATCTTCAAATTCTAAATACATTATTTCTCCTTTTCCTCCTTCACATCTGTCTTGGTTTAATTATTTTTGCATCAGTTGTCATTTTAGGAGATGGTTTGGTCTAAAAAGGGATAAGCTTACATGTCTTGCTATTTTAATTTAACTAATTAAGATTACTGCTTTTGTTTTGGTATCTAGAGGCAAAAATGAGTGGGTGCTCATATATTGGTGCTCTTGATTTTATAAAGAAATTGTTGTGATCCAACATTACATAGTAAAAAACTCCATCAGAACTCAGGACAGGGTTTACAAAACTGCTGGGTTGATTTTCAAAAATGTTCTATGAGAATTAGCCTCCCAAATAGCATTTCAGTCTATGGGACTTGTCCTCTGTAATCTCTGGTGCGTGATTATTCTGCAAATGAGTTGATTCAGGAATGAGTTGCATGGCACTGTTGGTTTACAGTGCAAAATTTAAGTATTAGAAATATCAGTGAACTACTACCTAACCTTGAGTGTGTCTACCGCTTTGTAGATTTCTTGCAAGTATTTATTCTTTACTAGAAGTCCTCATATCACGAAGCATCCCAATCATGACAAGACCTTATAGGTTTCTTTATACCTGTTCCTTTTTTGGAGTTCTTCAGATTAGAGGTTGTTCTTCTATCTCACTGCATTGTTTAACTGGGAGCATATCTGTGCTGATGTACTGGATTCTGTAGCAGCAGAATCTGTTGCAAAGGTACTTCCCCAGCACAGGGAAATCTAGTTTTGTCTTGTTTTTGCCTGAGTATACTTGAACTTATCTTTTTTATTCTTAAGACAAGAATCTGATGCACTAGCTGTGAGGGATCCTGCGGTGGTAGAAAGGATGTGCTCTTACTCTCAACTGTTTCAAGCCATTTTTCTCTAAATGAAGCAATTAAATGAGCATAGAAGATCAACCTGAGTTCACCATATGATACTTCCAAGTAGATGCAAAGGTAGCATGTCCACAGTTGCTACAATTGCAAGGGCAGGTTAAGTTTGCAGTTGTACTATGTGTAGAAGTAGATACCAACGCCATTTAACCTGCTTCCCTTCTGGAGAGCAAGGGCTCTAGCTCGCATGGCCTGGTCCAGATACTGGTGACAGCAGTTTCCTACAGATGTGTTTTAAAATGAGGTGGTGATGATGATTATTCTGTTCTGGGACATTGTTCCAAGAGACATTCAGGCTCTCAGGCTCTGCTCTCCAACTACCTTGTGCTTTCCCTGCACATTCTTACCCACCTCGCTTCTCACTCATCCTACCTCCTTTTCTTCAAACACATTCTCAGGCCGAGACAAAACACTTCCTATGCTAGACTTATTTTTTAACTTATCACTAAGACATATTTCTTGGTACTGATACTAGACGGACCTTTGTTTTGTGTTGTAATTCTCCACATGATCTTCATTATATTTTTGTTGAATTTCAAAAAAAGGCTCTTCTAGTCTCACTCTGCTTCACTACGGCAAATGTCTTTGACTATCATGACTGCAGGACACTTACAGAAGTGAAAACTTATTCTACCACAACAATTTAAATTCTGGAGACAACACTTTGCCTTGTAATTTTGACATTAAGTACCACTCTTCCTGTTTTCAAGTCTGAGAAGATCACACATTTCATTATGTGCTCTACATGCTGAAATCTTAGCTGTGGTTTTAGTACCAAAGAATCTAGTCTTTCATGTGTCCACTGGTAACACACTTAACTAAGATCTGGAACTCCCATTTCCCAATACTTTCTGAGGAGATTCTCAAAATACATTTTTATTGTAGTTCAGTTTGTTTGAAGTGTGCTCATTAATCCATTTACATTTAAAGGGACTTTGGTAAATAAATTTTCTAAGACACTTTTTAACTTATATAGTTTGTTTTAAACAAAGATCTGTATTGCTCTTTTTCATACAAATAAGCATACATAATTTTATCTTTCACATATATATTTTACACAAACACATTAATAATCCTATCACATACTCTGGTATTTTCCACATGAACAGAAGTGATTTGCTATGGCCTAAATTAGTCATGCAGTTAAAATCATACACATTTTAAATTTCTTTCCTTAGGCTACATTTAGATTGTTATTTTCATCTTTTAATAATCTAATTTCTGTTTTATCAATACGAATAGTATTACAGATTACTCCATTTGATCATCTGAAGCAGAAGTTCCACTTGTCCTTAGGGTTTCCTATTCTTTTATTACCTTTCAGTGTTTGCATTCTTAGGGCCTGTAAGACACTGGGTACACTGACTAGGATTATATTATACAAAGTATGGTACACAGGATGGAATTGCATTAGATTTTTCATTGTCACCTTCAAGTCTTCACTTATCAACCTATTGCTGCAATCATAGAATGTTTTGGGTTGGAAGGAACCTTTAAAGGTCTAATCCAACCCCCCTGTAATGGACAAGGATATGTTCAACTAGATCACGTTGCTCAGGACCCTGCTCATCCTGACTTTGAATGCTTCCAGGGATGAGGCTTTTATCACCTCTCTTGGCAACTTGTTACACTCTTATTGTAAAAAAATTGCTTCCTTATACCTACTGTAAACCTACACTGCTGCAATGCTTTGGTTGAAAGCACAGCAGTGAGAAAAAAACCCCAAACCAACAAACAAACTACACATGTGTTTCAATTAGTTATTTAAAAAGCTATATTTTCCATGGATTATTTAAAAACATTAATACTGCGCTGAACTGTTGAAAAAGCTTGCAGTTTGGTCTTTTATCGTGGATAGATTCACAACAGCAAGTATTTTGAGAACCTTGTGACTGAAACCATCTTTGTTTTCCTGACAGCACTTATAGGCCTGCACCGTATGCAACATGCATTAAAAATAGCCTTCATTATGAGCTTAATTGAATATGAGACTGTACTAGGACCCCTTCCCCATGATTAGCTTGTTCCAGCAGTGGAGTAACCAGTTTTGTAGCAAGTCCTTCAGGCACAGTACTTGCCCAGATTGGATACTCATTTTCAAGTCTGTCCTTGCTGATTTTGTTCAGGTTCACTGTTGCATTAGCATGGAGGAAGAACTTGCCTTTCTGTGTTTTGGGACCTAGAGGAGAACCGTGAACAAAGAATGGTAGTCACAAGAATCAGTTCACAAGTGGCTTCCTTTGCACAATGATTGTGGCAACATCAAAAGTAAATTGACAAGTAGAAAAAATTCTGAAGGCTATTTGAAGTGGGGACTGCAACCTTCAGTGTCTGGCGTGATTAACATACAGAGAGATCAGTGATGAGGTAACTGTTGGCTGACTCTGCCTTATTATCTAGAACCTCTGCTTCTCTGAATTCTAGTGGTTTATGGTGTATATTTCTTATGTTGTTACAGTACATCAGATGCTACTCTCTTCATTTCTCTCAGCCCTCACTGAGGCAGGATATTAAGAATGAACTTTAGAATTTGGCCCTTGATCAAGGTGATGGCTTGGCTGAGATTTGAACTGACGTATCTCCTTGCCAATCCCAAATGTGCCCAAAATATATTCCAAGGAGAAATGATCCTACGATTATCTCATTCTGAAACACGGTTCTGCTTTTTTTCCTAACCACTCAAAAGTATGCATGTGCTCTCTTTGAGGTCTACCCCATAGTTTCCAGTGTTATGAGCTTAAGAATCTGTTTACTTCTGCCATGCTCTTCCTGGTGTATCCTGTGTGAGACAGGAGCCTGGTGCTTAAGCAATTCTGAAATAAATGGAAATTTACAGTTCTTGCTACTTTTCACAGACAAGGAACATTTTGTGGAATCAGGTCCTTTGATACTTGTTTATGCACTCATTGTGCTCTTATACCGCATTCCATCCAGATGGATAGATAATGTCCTTATATTTTGGCTGAATTGGATCATACATACTCTAAATTTGTATCCTGGAGGTAGCCTCAGTGTCCCACTGGAAGAGTATGCAAACGCATGATCTCCATAAAGCTGAGGGCTGAACAACCAGGAAGGACACAAATCCCACAGTAAGATAATCTTTCCCTTTCTGTAAAAATTCTGTCATATTAATGCATGATGCTAAATTCCAAAGGGCTTGTCAGACTTCCCAGGGCCAGGCATATGCAACACTGAGAATCTTAACAGGCCTTGTATAGTCTTACTACATTTCACAATAGGCATCTGATGTGCCTGAAACCTGACAGCTGTCAGGGTCTCATTGCTAGAAACAGGACAGATCATTAATAAGTGTGAGTTTATTACTGTACACCTCAGGCTCCTATTGTATGTTCCACCTTCTTTATTGTTCCAGTTAACAACAAAAATGAAATTAAAAAAACTCTGAAAAAATCCAAGGGAAAAAGTGTATTATGCTACTGTTAACTGCTATTTTATCCATATATATTAGAAAGTCTCACTTAAGCTGCCCTTAGCTGAAAGGGTGCTTCATGCCTTCACTCTCTTTTTCAGATTTAGGGTGCAACAACAACGCTAATTTTGATCAGCTCACCAGGCAGTAACATATCTGTAACTTCTAACTCAGGAATGAAGACAATAGGCCAAGGAATTGTTTGTTTTTTTTTTTCCCGAATAAAACTTTGTTATGTGATAGCCAAGAAAGGGGAAATATGATGGCTATCTAGAGGTATGTCTGTGTTAAAGTGACCTCAGTTGTACACAACTAGATGGTAAATGCCTTTGGTAAATGCCAATTCATCAACATGTTCCAGTGTTTGAAATTTCATACTGGAAACAAAAATTAAAAAAATCAGTAATGGCAATGCTCTAAAATTGAACATTTATTTCAATTTCAGTTGAAAATTGAAAACTACTGCTAATTTTTACTGATAGACAGAGGCAGTTAATCAGATCATGTATGCATGTCGAAATTGGCAATGCTTGTTAAGATGTGAAAGCTGACAGAGGGGGTCTGTAGTGGTCTCCTGAGTACACATGTACACTGGTTATGCTGAGAGCATCCACACTACTAGTATACTTTTAATTTATGAGGACAGAAGTGAATCTTCCCACCAGTGCCTATCAGGATGTGTAAGCTTTGAATGTCACCACTACGCATTGTGCCAAATGAGAGATAACCAGTATGGTCCTAAATAATATAGGCTGTTGGCAGTAAATAAACTGCTGCAGGTAGTCACTGCAGTTCTGAATAGTCTGAGAGTGCAGTCAGATGCCTGACTTCAAGGGGGGGATAACCTCAAGGAATGGACTGGATGTTGCAATGATCAGTTCTGAATTTTTGTGTGATGCACAGTGCTATTGTCAAAGGCTCCACAGCGTCACCTGGTTGGAAAATATGTCTGTGTGCCCAGTCTCCTTCCTCTTTCTGAAAGTCAAATGCAGAAGCCATTAGGGTTCATTACAGTTGTCTTCTGCTCTGGGGTCTACTACAGACCTGGTGACAAAAACGGTAAGAGGGTGACAGTGAAAAAATGTCTTTATTAGTGACGTCTGCCTCTTTGTGGTAGACGGAGTTGGAGGGGCAGAGGGAGCACATCTTAAATTCTAGACCCAGAATGTCTCAGCTGACTCCTGGGTGAAGAATGTCCATTTGTCCTGAGAAAGAGAACTCTGCTGAACAGCACTGGATGAGTATTTGCAATCCTGGGCCGAACATGGGACTTTCAATTTGAACTGGGACTGTATGCATTAGCTCACCAGTAGCTTGTCTTGAATGTCCTTGCTGCCACCTCATATATGTTCAGAGGTTCACTGGTCCTGAACTACTTTCTTATAGATGTCCCTGAAGTTTTCTCTCATTTCCTTATGGCTCTTTTTTTTCTGTTTTGTAAGGTTTTTTCCCCCTAATACCTTGAGATAAAGAAGAACAAGTCTTACGAGGAAACTGGGATTGTTTAGTCTGGAGAAGAGAAGGCTGAGGGGAGACATTACTGCTCTGTTGTAGTGAGGTGGGTGTTGGTCTCTTCTCCCAAGTAACTAGCAATAGGATGAGAGGAAATGACCTTAAGTTGCACCAGCGGAGGTTTAGATTGGATATTAGGAAAAATTTCTATACTGAAAGAGGGGTGAAGCATTGGAACAAGATGCCCAGGGAAGTGGTAGAGTCACCATCCTTGGAGGTGTTCAAAAACGTATAGACATGGCACTTTGGGACATGGTTTACTGGTCATGATAATGTTGGGTTGATGGTTGGACCTGATTATCTTAGACGTCTTTTCCATCCTTAATGATTCTATGATTCTAAGTGTAAGGGTCCTGAGTAGGTCTTAATTTCCGTGATTAGTCTCACCTGGGATAACTCCCTTCACCCTGCCCTGACATACCTTCTGCTCCTGGTACCAGGGGCTCAGGTTCTGTCACCCAGTCCTTTCTGGAGCTCTGCTATAGGTGTGCCTGTTTCTGATTGTGTTCCCTGTTGTTGTTGTTCTAATTTTATGAACTGATCTTGGCTTTGATCACTACCTTCTCTTTGCCTGGCGGTTGTTGGACTCCTGAGCTGGAAGTGGCACCTCTTGAAGTTATCACCCCTGCTCTGTTCACCCTGTTTTGGACTGCAGGATTGTGCCCTGCTAGTCATGTTGCTGCTCTGTCTGTGCTGTGGTCACTTTCAGAGTCCATCACTGCTGCTTTTTTGGAGGTGCTTTGCTCTTCATTTGTAGCTCCTGAGAATATGAACTGGGTTGTGTGTCAAGATGTGGTTATGCATGTGCGAGGCCTGAAATACTCCACAGAACTGCTGCAGTACCACTGCTGGCATGTGAAAAGGTTGAGGCCTTATCTGCACCAGTTCATCTGGAACTTTTCCTGACTTGTGCTAACTTGTGAGCTGTTCTCCAAGTTGCTCGAGTAGTACAGGTGATTATTCATTTCCCTGTCACAACTCTTATTTGCTAGTTTAGAACTAGCCAGATAGCGCAAACATTTGTTCTCCTTGCTGAGCACCAGCTGATTGCATTTGTTTCAGATGACTCTTTACCACACAGTACTTAGAGTTGCCTGCATAATTTACAAAATACTTATAAAAATACTTTATATAAAATACTTACAAAATAGGCATATTCATTGAGACTTCAGAGTATTATATGGATAAAGCCCAGTAATTACTGTGAGGGTTGCTTTGACATAAGTAATAACGTTTTGGGGTTTTCTTTCATACTTTGTCCCCGTCCCCCTGCCCCATGCTCTGAGGAAACACCTGCTGTCTTTCAACTTGGTTTTGCCTACTCTACCATTGCTTCATACTGAAGTCATTGTAACTCAAGTTAATGAGAGAGTAACGAGAGCAGCCACAAAAAGATAAGAAAGATGAAATCTGAATTCTGAAACATATCCTTTTCTTTATTTTCAAGTAGTGCGTTGTCTGTTTTTCAATTGCTAACTCACACCACGTCTGCATCACCTCTGTGAACACTGCTGCTTCCTGTTGTGTTGTACTCGACCATTCCCTCTGCTGTCATCTTGCAACGTGTGCTGGTATTTGCAGCGATAATCAGCTCATGCAGTGAAATGCAGAATGATTCTGGTAGCCCCAAAGGAGCAGTCTGCTCTTCGAGTTTGAGATTAAGGAACTTCAGACAAATGTGTCATTCTTCCTCAGAGACACTTGAGGGAGCTTTCAAGGCTATTCTTGAAAAGTGTGAAAACAAAAGCAAACTTGAATGACATTTGGGAGAGAGGTTTGCCGAAGAAAAATACGTTCTTGTCCTCCTGTTACTGTGCTGGCTTTCTCTAAATTGGGATCCTAATAGTTAGCCAACTTGAAAATTACTTAGGTTCAAAGCTCCTAGCCTTTGTAAAAGGAAGAAAAATTAATCAAGCTACCCTTTTAGTGCAAAATCTAGATTCCACATGTCTCAGGGTCAAATATATAATTTAACATAGAGACCTATAAAGCTAGTGTCTTGCATGCGTTTCTTATTTGATGGGAGCTTTGCCAGAAGTTCAGCAACATGAAGTTTGCTCCATTGCTTTTATCCTGGCTTATCTTTAGTATCTGTTAGTTTAGAGTGTGTGAAAAAGACTGATGGTTTTACAGACCCTGAATAAGTAGATTTAATGTTGTCATATACTAATCCACGTTGTTGCACTTAACTAATCTATTGATGTATCTTGACGTTTCCTTGAAACCTGATTGTAAGGAACAGTTTTCTTACCTTCCTTACTAGTACACTGGGTTAGATGAGCTCTTCTGTGTGTGGTTTACCCACATCTTCTAACACTAGACGAAGCTATTCAGTGATACAGTCAGGTTATATGTTCCATCAGAAATGGGATCACAAAATTCCTTTTCCTCATGTCTCCAGCCATAATTTGCATAGAGTCACCAAGGTGAAAAGACAAATTAGTCTGTAAAATTGCCTGATTGAGCCAAATTGTAAGGACTGTAATATGGTCTCATTAAATTTGTCATGGACAGTTTCTTTCACATTTCCAGCTTTGATAAAACAGTCAGGTTTGTCACTTCTGTGTTTGTACTGAGATTCATTGCTTTCTGAGCTTTTTTGCTTTCTTCCATATCGCATATCTGCCATATGTGATATATATCATGCTCCAATTGGCCCACTAGTTTGGAAATGGGATATGAAATTCTTCAGACTATAGGTTGTTTCTATGAATCCTTTTGTGTGATTGCTACATGGCAGCTTTTCAGTGACACATATGAAAGAGGTGGCTTGGCTTAGAACCAGAATGAGTAGTCTGATATCATTATCATCAGTAACCATTAAAAATGACGTTTAGCAGAAAGCCCAGCTGAGAGCTTGATGCCAATCAAAAATATCAACCTGTACTTCACTCATACTCTTTATAAGCAAAATACCTGTTGTAATGAAATGTTGCAGAGCCATTCCCAACCTCATATTTCTTTGTGGTAAGGGGGGGCTACTAATTGGGCATATTTCATTGGCTCTAATCAGTCAGGAAATGATTAAAAATCAGTTTGGATTTGCATGGGTGTACTGTCAAATCTAGATCTGTAAACAGGTTTTAACAGCTTCCAAAGCCTTCATTACATAAATTTGTGGCTGAAAATGCATTGTATTTGTATCGGTGGTTTGGAAGTGCTTCAAGGAGAGCAGTGCAGTCTGCTGTCGGATCAAGGCTGGCATGACCAAGGTGTTCTAGTGAGAGGGACCTTTGTCTTACTGATGCTTGGATACATGACAAGAAAGGAGGTTGCCTGTTTCATTTCTTTTCAGAGCAGTGAGGGATGAGTGTGTCATTATATCAGCAAGAGAGGTATATGAGAACTTCCTCAAAGCTTGTTTGGTGGTGTAAAGATGATTTTCTTTTTCCTGTGGTAAAAGATTAAAAAGGAATGACTGACCATTCCCAAAGAGTGCTTGTGTTCGGTGCAAGGTGACTATTGCCTTTAGCACTGGTTTGTATGATGGCTTTTGTTAACTTCCATGTTTACCTTAATAATAAGCTTTAAGCACTGCTAAGCATTGTCAAGGAAGACATAATACTAAATGGCTAGTAGAAGTATGTAAAAATGAAAGTGGAAACTCACTAGAAGATTTTGAAGAATTTTTATTCAGTTTTCAAATGAAAAGTCAGACCTTAGAGATAACTCATACTTCTAGGTCATTGCAAATGGAGAAATGCAAGGAAAATTCTTATGAAGTTGTCACTTCTTGAAGCATTTGTAGTCTCATGTAGAAGATTTAAGAAGTGGAGAGCTCATGTTAGTGACTAAACCTTCAGTTGTTTTTCCCCAGCCTAAATCTGGAATTTTACCGAGTTCTTCCTTTCACAGATCTTGGGCTTGTTCCCAGTCCACCAGCAAATAAATATACAACTAGCTTGTCCTGGCCTGAGTGCAAACAATTCTGTGTTAGCTTAAGGAATATACATAATTCCTGGAAAGAAAAGGAAAACTTTTTTTTCTTGGGTTTGTCCATTATGAGAAGAAAGGCACCATTATTGCATATATTTTTGAAGTACCACAGGTACCTGAAGAACAGACCTTTTAATTTAACTAGTAAACTGGTCAAAAGGTTGGGAAGGGTTCTGCAAGAATCATCCAACTTGTTTAGTATTACAGGCTCCAGTATCATGCGAGTACCTAGCTAGCCACATGCTTCCTGCTGCAATTTCATTATTTTCCTCACAGAAACGGCCTTGAAAGTGGGAAGGAGGAAATGGGTGATTGCTTGTTTTTCTACAATAGGGAGAAAATATTTTCTAATTGCCGAAGTACATATAGGAACACACTGCTAACCAGCTCCATCCTCAAAAGCCAGTGCTAACTTACTTATCTAAGATTTTTGAATGCTAACTTCAGCTGTACAGCTTTTGATTACAAACTGTATGTGTGTAAATACAGTGTGCAGCAGATGAAAACATGTGCTTCTAATAGGAATTGCATACACTGGATAGATAACACCATTGAATCAGTGACAGTTGGGGGTGAGGGACAAGAACAAAAGAAGCTTGGCGAGGCAAAGACTACATCTGCAGTGCTGCAGCTCTGGTATAGACTTCCTGTCTTGCTTATCAATGGCATGTATCTTACTCCTTATATATTAATGCTAAAAATATACTTTGTCTATCCTAACTTGTCCTTAAATGCTATAATCATTCATTAGAGCTCACAGGTGATAACTATTTCTTAAGAAGCCAATTTTGCATGCTGAGTAGTTCAAGTCCTATAGACTTTTCTGCTCATTTTCACTCCTTTAAGGCAGACTCCACTCTCACTGAAGTCAGGGTTAGAGAAAGCTTGCAGGGTGGATTTTAAGGAAGGGAATGAACAAGAAACAGCAATGTAATAAGACAGCTTCCCTATTGTGGACCTCTTATGACCATGAGTGACACAAAATGTGCCCCATTTTCTGCACCCTGTTTTTTATCTTCACATGCCACTTAAAAGTGCTGCATTTCTTCCTTAAAAACTGGTGATGCTGGGGTTTACTGATCCTCTGCCTAGGATATTAAACTGCCTGGATATTTTATTTTTATGTAGAGTGGTTTGATTACTGCAATTCAATCACTGTCAAAACACCCCAGTGTGATGTGAACCTCTGTTAGCCTCTTGTCACCCAATGTATGCAAAAATAATTATTAGTATTGTAATGTCTTTGGTTCCTGTCTTGAATGTAATGGAATTGCCTGCCAGATGCTTGCTTGGCTGCTGAATGTCTTGGTATGTTCTCCAGGTGCTGCTGTCTTTATTAAATTGTAAGTCCTTTCTGGTTGTTCGGAAATATCAGAGATCTCTTTTGTATTATTATTTCCGCCTACCGCTTGCAGGCTCCTGAATTTTGTTTATGACAAATCTCTCTTTCCTTTTTCATTTATAAGGTAATCTTTCCACAGTGCCTTCATTTTATTTTATCTCTCTTCTTTCCTGCTCTCCCATCCCGGAGAGGATCCTGCAAGGTGTACTAAATGGATATACTTCAAAACTCTCAGTGCTTCTTGGAAAGGTTGAGCAGCTCTATCTTCTGTTGCTCATCCTTACTTCTTGTTTTGCTGTAAGTTCTCTTTAAAATCTAGTTTATGAAACTACATCTGACAAAGTTCTTTTTAGCTTTTTTAATGCTTTCTGTTTGTATGTCATTTTATACCTGCTTAAACCATACTTCTGTGTAACATGATTTAGAGTGTTTACTAGGATTGAGTATCTCTTCTATTTTCTTTTTCCCTTTCAAAATTTCAGAAGCACTCATCCTGCTGCATGTATCTATTTAGACTGTCAGGCTACTTCTATTTATTAGAAAACTTTTGTGCTGAGGGCCTAGGCCTATAGATTAAAACGTTTTTCTCTGTTGGCAATTCAGGTCATTAGTGATACTGATAATGACCAAATGTACGGAGCTCAATGGAGTTATTGCTAGTTATGAGCTCCTCTTTTGCAATTTCCATCTCTGGCTACATGTTTCTGAAACAAGTCATCAGTGTAAGATTATAGTTCCCAAGTAGTATGTACTTTCTTCTAAAAAACGTTAGAGTCAGTAAAACCCACACCTATGAAAAACAGGAAACAAGCTAAAGTTAAGGTACTTTCATCCACAAGCTCTTGACAACCAGGAAAAACAGTTAAAATAACCTGACTGAATCTTAACACTGTTGCTGGAGCTGGCAATATTTACTTGTGAGATTCTTGGATGAGGTTTCATTTGTCTGTGTTAGGGTACCTCCATTAAGTGGAGATGTAATGAATGATGCAAGTTTTAAGTGGAGAAGGCTGTCAGACTCATGGATGTGATACGTAGTGATGATGCCTTGAGTGTGGACACACAATCACATTACTATAGCTGTCTTCCAGATTACCAGTGCAGACTGGTAGTCAATCAGCAGTCTCACTGTGGTCCAACAGACCTCCAAATGGGAAATGCACCTTGTCTTGCAGTCACCGGAGCCTAGGAACATTTAAACTGGGGTTTGGAGAG
Source organism: Todiramphus chloris collaris (assembly GCA_025345505.1). Classification (NCBI taxonomy): domain Eukaryota; kingdom Metazoa; phylum Chordata; class Aves; order Coraciiformes; family Alcedinidae; genus Todiramphus; species Todiramphus chloris. The sequence continues at coordinate 2,211,089 of JANVCC010000033.1, read as the reverse complement.
CCACTGTGGGCTCCTATAATTTGCGTTGTATTCTGCCTTATGATATGATTGGTCATACTCTCGTGTTTTCAAAGACTGTGTGCAGCTCACTCTGACTAAATCAACTCACTCTGATAAATCAGCCCCTTTTCCATTGACTGAAAAACTAGCAAGGCTCCAATTCAGTAGAATTATATTTGCCCAGTGGAAGAAGTAAAAATGGAGGAAAACAGCTGCACATGCTTGGGAAAACTCACAGTGCTTGAAGGCCACTCACAGATAAGAGGGGAACACCTTGCATGCACACAGCAGGCATTCAGGGACAGCAGCATGTTCCATATTCCCTTAAACCTGCTTAATCCTTCTGGTTAAGGAGTTAGGACAAACCATTGCAGAGGGATCAACCACGCCTTTAAGAGTACTCTCACCATTGCTTCCTGTGAGGAACAGGACATTCATTGACTGAGGTCATTGAGGAAGTCTAGCAGGGCTGTTTTGTCATGGCTCACCACATGCACAGCTCTTTTTGATGCTTAGGCTGAGCTTGGCATTCAAAGAGGGTGGGGAGTGGGTGGGTAGTTTCTGACAGAGGTAGTTGCTTTGTGGCTTTGGGAGAATTGCATTTTGAAGCATAAAGCTCTTGTCATCACTCTGCTTTATGATATACAGCACTTATCTGCATTTCTGAGCACAGTGCTATTATTGTACAAGAAACCTCAATCATCCTCTCTCCACCTCCCCAGCCTGGACTAAATGTGAAGAAAAAAAAAAAGTGGAGAAAAAAAGAAGTGAAAATCAGTGCTGCTTTTCCGTCTGATTGGTTTGGTATTGGGAGCTGACAAAGGTATTGCAGAGGGAGTTCGGGTGGGATAAAGCAGCACTTTAGGTTGTGTCCTTGCAAATGTTTTCTATGGGCACAAGGTTGAGAGGCAAGAACAATGCTGATAGCCCACTCTTGGTAATGGGGCTGTGGGATCACCTGGGAAAGAATTAAAAGTCTAGTGGAGATGCAGTTTCAGCACAGTGCTCCCAACAAATGGGATCCCAACACATTTTGCCACCTTGGAAGTGTATCACATCTCTTGTTTTTCTGCAAAGTATCTTCTCTTTTTTCCAAATGTGAGTGGGTATTGATCACTATTTGTCTCAGCTAGCAGTGAACAGGAAGTTTGCAGTATTCTGACACTGCCACCATATAACCCTAACTCCTAAGAAAACCATGCCAGTCTTCAAGGAATTTTAGTAGGTAAGTATTTTCCTCAGTTTGTCAAATTGCACCACTTGGAATTTTCCACTGGGAGAAAGGACTAGCTGCCAACATGCTGAGAGAATTTACAGAAATTAAAAAGCAGGGGAGAAGGGAAGAAAAATAAAGATTCAGAAAGGGGTATGGCAACAAAATGTTGACCAGGTAAAAGCCAGGCAAAGGTATAAAATGTATCTTCTTCCTGAAGAAGAAGTAGGTGATGTATCAGTTGGAATAGTCAGTAGAGGGCTGTCAGTTTGTGCTAGAAGGCAACACTGACATCCCTTGCAGAATGTCAATTGCTCCATATTGTCACAGGATCTTTGAAGGGTTCAAGAGCGTTACAGTGGTAGATAGGTGTTAGGTAACCACTGGGGGGGATCATGTGATAGTTTTGCCCATAGGTGGATTCATAACCCTGTGTGCCATAATTTTACTTCATTAAATACTGAAGTACATGTGGAGCACAGCTGTTCATTAAGTTTCCTCTGAAAGGAATTTAGTGTATGAGCACCAAAACCACTCAGATCGATGACAGGTAAATGGAGACAGCTGGCAGGAAGGTGTCAGAGCTGAATCAAAGCTATGCCTGAGCTGAAGCCAAAGCTCTAATGTAGGTGCATTTTAAGAAAGCATGCAGATTTTGGAGGTCTTTGAAGCCATAATTTTTAATAGCAAAAGGTTTTGTTACTTATGTATGACAAGCGCTCCAGTACTACCTTTGTAGCCAGCTAAGTTTTTCACGACTTTTTACTGACTAATGCTGAAAAATTTTAGATTACTGTCTTCCTGTCCTCTCTTGTTTTCTGTGGTATGTAATGAACAGTTTGTTTTTATAGCACTCCAGACATCAAACCCAATCCTGAGATGTCTCTGCCCTGACCAAATGCAGGGGCGGGGAAGCACAGAATTTCATGTCTGATCTGCAGTGTGAGAGCGCAACGGCAGTCTTGGTCCTGCTGGTTTGTGGCATATGCAGCTGAATTGAGACAGACTTCCTCTGATTTATCATCAAAGTAGCAAGGAAAATTCAGCTGACAAGACATACTTTGAATACCTATCTAGGTGTTATGAGGCTAGTTCTCCAGTAGCCACTTTCACACCAAATTGAAGTAGCTTTATGAAGATACAGGTTTAACAGCTGATGAATGGTTTATCATTTCTTTCTGCCTTGAAATCAGTTGCTCTAGTTCATTCCTGCTCTGGGAAGAGATGGCTAAGTATGCTTCTGGCCCACTCCTCAGCTTCAATGAGATGCTGAACAACGTGCACAGCTACTTTTTCTCTGAAAATCCATAGCCTTTTTTAGCTATTTGGCAAAGCTTACCTGCCTTGGTTGTGGAATTTTAACACAACAACTGGGGTCACCTTTTACAGCTAGGGAATAATGGAGGGGCATAATGTAGGCATTCCCATCAAGTAATGTTACTCACATGCATGCTTTATGCAGATGTTCACCTCCGTGGTGCAGCTCCATCTATGTGTCTCATACACTGTTAGTCTCTTAAGACAAAGGATCTATGAATCTATGTGTCTATTTGAACATTTCTGTTTTATTTGTAGACTTCAAGGTAGTGGCTTTAAGATACGGACTAATGTAGAAACCTTCATTAGAAAGCTTTCTTCTCTAGAGATGGACAGTCAGAAGGGGTGGGGGGAAAAGTGTCTTGAGAACAAGTAAATCATTGTGTGTTTAGAACTGTAAATTGTCTAATATATTTTTTAGGTGATTTAAGTTAATATAGATTCCAGCATAGTCCCCCAACACAAGAAGGACATTGACCTGTAGGAGTGGTTCCAGAGGAGGGTCACAAAGATGATCAGAGGGCTGAAACACCTCTTCTACAAGAACAGGCTGAGACAATTGCGGTTGTTCAGCCTGGAGAAAAGGCTCTGGGGAGACCTTATTGAGGTCAGTGAGGGGCAATGGCTTCAAACTAGAAGAGGGTAGATTTAGATTAGAAATTAGGAAGAAATTCTTTCACTCTGAGGGTGGTGAGACATTGGAACAGGTTGCCCAAGGAAGTTGTGGATGCTCCATCACAGATTGGATGGAGAAACCTGGTCTGGTAGGAGGTGGCCTTGCCCTTGGCAGGGTGTTTGGAACTAGATGATCTTTAAGGTCCTTTCCAACCCAAACCATTTGATGATTCTATGATTCTGTGATATATTAAAAAATAGAAAGTATTCTTTCATATGTTCTCAACACAGGATATTGTACAATTTTATCTCTCACTAGGCTATGTTTCTGCAGCAAGTTCAGAGCAGTGACAAAGCCATCTCCCCATTCCCATCCCAGAAATTTCTCATGCCAGAAACATCTGGAACTGTTAGGCTTTTAAAAGCTGTGTGCCTATGTGGTATGATCTGTCAGTTGTAGATTTATTTTGAGAATATACAGTAGGACTATGTTTACATTAGAATTGCCAGGGAGATTTCCCAGGGACTTCAGTGAGAGCCCCAAATTTTTGTTTGTTTATCGTACATGTAATTATGTGAAATCGTAGACAAGTAGAACTTTTCTCTGGACAGCATGCACAGTTTCAATTACTGTCAGCAGAATAATTTGTTTTCATTTTAAAGCATTTCCTCTTTGCCTTTTTAAATTCTAGAATCACCTGGGATTTTTCTTCATTCTCAACTGCAACTTGAATCAAAGGATTCCAGAAATGATTATCCTAGTTATGTTGGGTGGGACTCTTCTCACTGCATGTAGAAAACTCTGGAGAATCCTATGTTGTTAATCCTCATAGTCAAAGACAGACATACAAAAACTAGACAGCATTCTGTTGATAATTCTCCATTCATTACAAAGGCAGCCTAGCCAACTCTTTCAGAACTAGGTCTTTAAATTAGATTAGGTGAATCCCCAAACTGGAGATTAATCCTCCAGAGCAGACTGTTGCTGATCTAGAAATGAGTGTTGTATTGTAAAGGTTGTGGACTTGATTTGTCTTTGATTTGGGTTTTTTCTGTGAGCTCTTCTGTTGACCTCTTGTACAATCATGGGTGACTCAGTTTACCCTGTTTACTTCTAGTTCCCTAAAATGTCTTCACATATTATTCAGGCTATAGTCTCTTTAGGGCTGGGAATGTTTCTGGGGTTGTACAGCAGTTTGCATAGTTGGGTCTATCTTCTGCTAGGCCCTGTAATTACCTACAACATCCACAGAGAAAGGTGAGCAGAGTGTTCCTTGCAAACCTGTTTGCCTATACAAGTATTTCCAGTCTTATAACATCTCTGACAAAGAGTGTTTGCTGGAGATGCTAAAGCTCCATACCACCTACTGTCTCTTCATCTGATGCATTCCACCCTTCAGTTCATTCTCTTGGTACAGACCCTGTCTCTGCCTCTCATGGACTCACAGGAGAAAACAGTCTTTCCTGACAATTTCAGGATAACAACCTTTAAAATAACAGGTTGTGGAACCATTTTCAAATTTCTTCTCAGATGGTAGTGTTTCCCGTAAGACCAAACTCCCAAACCAGCTAAATAAGCATGCAGTTTGTCTAAGAGGCTGTGTATCAGCAAATAACTTATGAAAGCATTAATAAAGCGCAGCTAACATGTTCACTGTGTAAAATACAAACTCTGGCATATAACTTGCTTTCTGACTCTGTAATAATGTACATTTTTCTTTCGACAAATCAAATATCCCTGGTTCTTTCCCCTTAGGTTGCATTTTCTTTATTAATGCTTCCAGATGTCAGCTGGAGCCAAGTTTGCAGGCAGGTACAATGACACAGTGGTATACTACAGTAAATTCCCCAAGCTTGCACTCTGTGTCTTCAGTACAGTGGATGCAGTGAACCTTGGGGGCCTTTATTTTTATGACAACAATAAATTCACCTAGTGAGATGAAGACTTATCTTACAACTCTTCCCTTTGATGATGATAGCACTCTATAGTGCTAAGCCAGTGAAACTAGAGATGCTTAAATAGTACAAAGATTGGAAAAAAAACCAACCCAAAACACTGTGATTGCTGTGTTAAAAACCCCAAGCTATTCATCTGTCCAAACCCAGTACAGAGGGAAGGTAGGTTTTACTATTTTTATTCTTTGGGCTCTGAATCTACCAAATGACACTACCAAAGGACACTACTCAATCCCACAAACTAAAAATGTGTCTTGAATGAACTCCAATATAACATTAGGGTTCATTTGAAGACTCTCTGTCAAGGATCAAGGCCCATGATTAAAGAAAGTGACAAATAAGCAAAAGTGTTTCCCTGCCTGCTTAGCAAAACGTGGCATGCAGAGATGAGACCTGAGGTCAGGTTTGCTGTCAGAACTCTTTTGTTAGTTATCCATTATGGAATTTCTTTGCCCTGGGTCAGATCAAATCCAAACCACTTTATTGGCTTAGGTCTGTATAAAAATTTCATTTTGAGCCTGTTTTTAGCCATGGAGGTGGCTTCAACCAACAAAATTTAAAAAAACAAAAATCTCTTTTTATTCAGGCTTTTGTTTTCTGGTAGAAAAAAATACACATCCAGTAAGGAACATTTGTTTGCTAATTATTAGTTGAACATATTTTCTGACAGATAAGTCATATGCCATACAAATAGTGAATATGTGTGCATGCATGTCACCTTTAATTATGGAACAGTCAAGTTTGCTGCTGAAAAAAATAGGAGGTGAAAAAAGCAGAGAGTTTAATTTATTGCTGCTTTTAACCTCATGGACAGGATGAGTCTCTTCATTTTCAGAAAGCTAAGGACCAAAAGTAATGGAGTTTCAGTTAGAAGTTCCTTTACAGGCAGAATCTCCTTGTACAACCTATTTCTACAACAGAAATGACGATTTAAAGTATTCTTTTTGCAAATTATCCAATTTAAACCTAGCAGATTGCATGGGAAAGTGATAATCTTCACAAGACCGCTCTGAAGTAGGTAGGTAAGTGTGAATGCTAAGAAGGTGGCTTGTTCTTTCCACATCATCAAAACACTGTCTCTGATCTTCTGGTTCTGGAAGTTATGCAGAGCCAGGAGATTCTACCATGCTTGAAAGAGAGTTGTGGATAGGAGCTGCACTTTTAGGAAATTCTCACTTTGGGGCACTGGACACTTGGGAATGACTGCACAAGGTTTACAGAATTTTACCATTATTTTGCCCCCTTTTGTGCCAGGTTTGTGGTTCTTAAATACCAAAAGGATGCTTCGGATTCCAAGATCTTTTGTATCATCACTAAGTGCTTTGAAGGTTTTTATTGGAAGAGCAGATGGGGTTTGGGAAAGGCAGGTAGCTTACAGTACTGGCAGCTATAGTGTCCTATAGCTGTTTATCCCTAGCTTTGACTTAGCTTAGAAAAGATGCGTAATTCTTTTGTCCTTTACTTTCTGTCTACAGTCAGCTTTGATTTATGTAATGAATGCATGATACAATATGAATGTGTTATCAGTGTTTTATAACTAAAGAACTACTCCTAAAACTCCAAGCTCTGCTATTTCAGGTCCGTGTAGAATTGACATAATTGTGCATGTAAATAAGGAATTTGTACAGGGTTTAACTCAAAATACTTGTGTAACTGAGGTAGCAGGACACATACTGTCTTTTAACATTGGCGTGTTGCAAGACAGCTGTTTTTAAGGGATTAATCCCCTAGTTTTGACACTGTAGAAGAGAAATCTTTACCACAGTAAGATTCAGCGGCTGGTGAATTCATTACAGAAAGAGCTTGAAAAGCTAGGTCTGTTTTCCCTACCCAAAAATAGACTAAGGAGAGACTTGATTACAAGACATCAGTACTTTCAAAAATCAAAACTGATAAATAATAAAGGCCTCTTTATTCTAGCAGGGAAAGGCATGAAGGAAACTAATAGCTGAATGTTTCATCCAGACAAATTCAAATTAAGAATTGGTGCCTCATTTCTAAGAGTGAGATTGATTAACCACTGGAATAACTATTAAAGGACATGGAGTCCTTATGTTTTTAAGCCTCCAATTGAAGACAGGGCAATGAAAAGCATATTTTTAGAAGATGTATCTTAGTAAAAAGAAGAAAAAAATTGCCAAGCTCAGTACACAGGTGATGATAAAACTCAAGGGTATGTATTACAAAGAAGGTCAGACAAGGGGATCTGATAGTACTTTCTGGTCTTAAACATCTGAGTGAAGACAGACCAAGGGAGAGAGATTATTCTCAGTATTTTCAAACACTGAATAAATTGTTAACATTTATCACCCTGCCTGTGATTTCAGCATTCTGCTTGTGAAGTGCAACACAGAAATACAAGAACCCAGAACACTCAAACTGCAATTACATTATATGGATGGCAGGCAAAGCTTTTATCATCCAACACTAGGCTGCTGTTGTACCCTGGAAAAAATATGTCTGCTATGGCAAACACTGAATCTCATCTGCTTTATGCAAAATGAACAAGGGGGAAGAAAATACATACACATAACAGCACTTCCTATCTGACAAGAAATATGTTTGTGTCTTACTCAAAGAAGCAGAGCTGCCTACATATGCATGAGGTAGGTACATTCAGGCCCTTATAGACATGGAATTTGGTTAACATTCGGTTTGTGCATCACTCAATGAAGCTGACATTCCTTAGAAATTAAATGTGGTAAACCGTTATCAGAAGATCCCACTTTTTCATATGCATTATTGAGCAAATGTGAGAACTGGGCAGGTGGACAAGTCAGGTAGGGAAAGGAATTTTTCAAAGTTGTCCAAGGGTATCTAAGAGAGATGAATTTATGGCACCGGATAATGAAAGGTAAGTCAAGTGAAAGTTCTAGCAAGTTGTAACCTTGCAGAGAGAACACAGAGACTGGGAGAAGAGCAGAATAGCTTCACTGATGGATCAGTTATATCTGAGCTAGTCTTTAGTAAAAGTTCAGTTTAACGTTACAGAAGAATCTCCTTGAGAAAGGCATGATGTTATACAGTATGCAATTTTTATGATTGGGTTTGTAGTAATGGGTCGCATAAAGAGCTGATGCAAGGAAGTGAAGAATGTGGAGATCAGCAGAAGCAAGATACCAGTCTGTATTAGGACTGAATTTCTACACATGAGTCAAACACACATTTGTGTATAAGCTGATGCTTATGTGTATTACCTGGAAATCTGTGGGTAAGTACATGCTTAGCAAATAGGGATAGGCTTATGCATGTGTTTTAAATATGCAAAAAAGCCTTAGTCTGACAAGTGGAAGATTTAAATGCACACTTTGTGAGATAGTGAGACATGGTTATGTCTCCGTTACAAAACAGACCTTATATAAAACTTGAGCTCCTTCAGTGATTAGAATAATGCCTGTTAACATTGCTTGTACTTTGCTTATTGGTTTACAGTATTTTCCAGGGGAATTCAGTGAATTTTGTCGATTTTGATGACTAGTGAGGGATATCAACAATTTTAGTGGGGGCTGGTCACTTCCATAGCACTATACTTTTTTTTCTGATTCATGTTGTTCATGCTCAGCTATCTGTATAAGTGGTTGAGTTTCAAGAACTGGGGTGAAAATTGACCTGTTTCCATTTTGCTAAAGTCTTTGATGAAATAAGGAGCTCTAAAAATCTTTAGAAGATAAGCAAATATGTGCCCTTTACTTTTTTTCTGAATCTTTTGCTCAGGATAATATCACCCTGTTTTAATTTAGCATAGCTCTCTTTATTTACACTGAAATGGCCTCAAAGAAGGAACTGTCTCAAATACACTGATACAGAGCTGCATCTCTTTTTCATGACCTGATCCAAAGCCTATTGGAAAAAGAATGTTTACAACAGGTAGCACTATGCCTATTAAAATTCACAGGTTAGGTGGGAGGGAGAGTGTCAATTTCTATTCAATTTTATAGGGTTTTTCCAGTAAGGTCCTTTCCATGTAGGAGAACTGGATGGAACCCAGAAGAAAGCTGGAAACTTTTCATCCAACAATTTTAGATGTATTTCCAGAAACAAGTAAAATGCCACAAAGGGAAATGTACCCCACTGTTAGAAATGCTGTGAACTAAGTGTGACAAAGAGATCACCGTCCAAGGCAAGCACAACACTTTAGAGCACAGGCAGCAGGTGACCGTTCAGCATGACTGAACAAATCAGTTTAATAGAGGCAAGATACAGAAAACCAAAAAATTAACATCTCAACTAATTGGAGACTTACTCAGCATGCAGCAACACAGCAGAAAGAACTTTAATTCCCTGCATTTACAGAGGGTTCACAATACCGATCTAAATTGTTCAGAACACATTAATGTCTTAGAGCAGTGCAAAATGTATAGCTCCCTGAACTGAAATTCCCAGCCACATGCATATGGTAAAATACTTTTAATCCCCTGTAAACAAAACAGAACAGTTAGAAATACTGTCCCTTTTCTATCTCTCCTCCCGCCTTTGTCTTTTCTCTTTCTAAAAGGGGAGCACACAGTGAATAACAAGAAGTGTTTAAATCATGCATATTGTTTTCTCTGTTGTCTCAAGCTTCAGTTTAATGGATGCATATGGCATGAATGTCAGCAAGTGCAAGTGGATGTTTTTTTCCACAAGGTTTTGACCGTGCTACATTAGAAGGCATTGAATTCGTATGTATACTGAGGCTTCCAGACAGCAACCTTTCAAGCAAAAGGGCAGTCTAATGAACTGCTTTTCAGCCACAGTTCTGCCTTGAGTACTTGTTACTCTGCTGTGCTTTCCTGGCCCTCTGCTGTCTACGTTTGTGCAGTCATTTTGTGAACTGGTCAGGAAATTGGTCCACTTTTGAGAGAGTAACTCTAATAATAGCAAAAAGATGATTTCCAATTGGGTTACCTATCAGCTGGAGCAGATTCCCACTCTGGTTTGCAACCTGATTAGAGAAATGTTTTTACTGCTGTTACCTGGAGGATGATTCAGGGTTAAAAAGAAAAGCAGAGGGTAGTAAAGCCAGTTTAAGCAGCCCTGCTGTTTGGATGGCAAACCCAATTCTAGAAAAGGAAACCTGCTGTTACTAGTAATCCTTTGTGGAGGTATAGATCTGTGTACTGGAAAACATTTAGCGATCTAGTATATAAAAATGATTAGAAAACTTTTTGCTGAGTGCTGAGGAAGCTTCATGATAATACTGTTGTGCAGCATTTAGAGCAGATGGGTGGTGGCCAAATTGCAATATAGCCCTGCTCATGCTAGCAGTGTTGGCTAGTATTTGCAGATTCAAAAGGGGGGAACAGGTCTGTTCTCCATACAGATCTATATCCTCTTACATCAGTCCTTGCTGTTGGTAAACTTAGGATCCTTTCCAGCTGAGGGGACCTGCTGTAACAGAACCAGACAGATCTTAGTCACCATCCATTTAAGACAACAACAGCCTTAAGTGCTGAGTGTGCCACCTGTGTCACTCCTAGGACATCCTGAGCATTGCTGGTGCCCTGCAAAATGTCCTTCCAATGGAGCAAAGGTAAATATCTTGAAAATAACATAGACATGTGAGAGCAGTGGGTGATCAGTCAGTTGTGAGTGGTGGAAAACTGCATTGGATGTTATTAGCTTCAGACATGGTATTCCTGGATCTCTGATCCAGTGCTCTTCTCCTTCCACATGGCTGGATGGGAATACAGAGCCATCAGTCTGGAAGTTTGGTCTTGCATGCAGATTCACTGCACAGCTTGCCGTAGGAGTCAATTCCTTAAAACACAGCTGATTGTGCAGGGTCTTGAGCTACAGACAGTTTAGCAAAAGGCTCTGTTATTATGGCAGCATTAGTAATTTTGTTCTGAATCCACTCAGTGAGCGAAGCAATAAATGTAAGAGAAAATGTTGTTTTCAGAGCATTGCTTCTAACCCTTGCATGTCCACAAGAAGGCAATCAACATGTTGATAAAATCCTCTGTTGGGGGTCCCTTCTCCTTCTACATCTTCACTAATGATTTGCAGTGCTGCCTAATGAAGTTACCATGGGGTCTAAGGCAATTGTCTGAGTTGCTTGCCTCACTGCTGTACACTGAGGTATTAGCTATTCAGAATTGGTGCTAGGACTAAGGACCGTTTATGGCTTTCTGCTGTTCAAGAGAAAGGAAAGTGCTTTTATGTGTATTTTTCTTCCTTTTAGTTGTATGAGGGGTAATTTTTTTTTTTTTTCCTCATGAATAAAAAGTTACCCTTTTAGGTCTTTTTGGCCAGTTATATTTGAAAATTCTCATGTCATTACATGCTTTCCAGATCCTTCCACTTAACAAGAAATACAACTGGATCCCGTAGTAAAACTGCAAGCTTTGGTAGTATTGCAAATCTTGGTTTCTTGTAAAATGTTAGATTTGTGGTACGGCTTTTCAAGTAAACCACCAAATAGCAGGTTAAGATAAGGACCAGGAGGAATGGTAGCAGCTTGGTCTTAGTACATTACTATGCACAAAATTAGTTGAACAGTTTTGGACTGATGAAGTCCTATATCTAAGTCCTGCATTGTCAAGAAAACTTTTGCAGCTTGAAAAGATCTGATGTTTGTGTGTTTATTTTGCACAGATACAAAAGCAGCAGGTTCCAAGTCCATGGAGGATGGAATCAGGTTATATAGTATTGGAACTGTAGTAGACGGCATGTATTTTCTTATTTTACTTGTGTGAATAATTAATGCTTTCATTTTCATATATTCACATTACAAAATTAGAATTCCTTATTCCAATATAATAATTCCCAGAAAATAAATATTCTTCAATGATTTGCATAGCATTAATTTACTGCTCAGGTTGCTGAAACTATTTAGAAATTGTGTGTAGGTGGAGCTCTGTATGGTTAAGGAAGTCACCAAAAACTCTCAGTGGAATTATTATCTAGTCATTCTTTGAGTCATTTGTTATGCTGTGTACACTGGCTAGCTCAGAGACAAGCCTTAAGCTTTGCTTCTCTTAGACATTCCCAGTGGTAGCTTAATTTTTAAAATAGCAAAACCTGTTTCTTAAAACACAAGTCTTCATTAGATGGTATTAATAATGCTACATCTCATATTTGGTATTAGTGCTGGAAACGTAATGAGTTAGTGTAGAGCACTTAAGAAATGTTAGCTGATTGAGGCTATCCACTTTCACAGCAAAGTATCTTTTCTGTTAATGTTGATTCTTGTCTTGATTTTTGAGCTAGCTTTCTTTTTGCAGTTGAAGCATGGGAATCGAGTGAGTTAGCCTAGGGGGCAGGAACCCAGAATATAACAAAGAAATCCTGATTTGATGCAGGGAACAGAAGGTCTTTAATGCCTCCTCTGATGAGAAATGCTGATGCAGTACGGAACAGGAGTTTGGATGGTCACAGGAGATGGGACTGATATCCCATGATTTGAGAAACCCTTTCATTCTACAGATTTCTCAAGAACAAATTAAAAACCTAGTAGAATACTACTTTTCCCTTTCTGCAGAACCTACTGTAACATTTGTGGCAGCTCTGAAGTTTGAGAATTAGTTCCATTAAAATAAAGTGTTGTGTTCACAGGTCATTCAATGCTAATGCTGTACAGTCAACTGCAGTATGTTTGCTAGTGTTTTATACAGGCTAGTTTTGAATATCACAAAGGAAGTGGTTATATAAATAAACCTGTATTAATGGAATAACTGTGTGACATTTAAAGTAATGACCTTTAAGAGTTTTTTAATGATCTACTAGGATTAGTTTTGTTTGTGCTTGGGGTAAGAATTGCAGATCAAGATTTCTGGGTTCTTTCATGGCTTAGGCAGTGGTACACCAGTGCACGTCAGCTTGTGACTTTGTATGTTGGACAGTACATTTGTGCATATACGTGCATATATGTAACCTGCAGGAGCTGAATTGCTGTCACTGTTTGTAAAATGGCTGCAAAAATGTAGTCCTTTAATAGAGCAAACACTGATCTTTTTTGAGGGTTTGAAGAAAACCCTCAGAAAAAGAGATGCTTAGAAAAAAAGAAAAGAAATGCCCCCATTAAAACCTTTGCAAAATACTGGATGAAACCCCAGTAGGTTTAGCTTGCCTGAAATGTTTTGAAATATTTGTCATATTAATAATTTATTAATATTTATAGATAATTTTGTGGATCTGTTAGTCTAATCATATATCATTGAAAAGAATGAATTTGTTCCTGCTAAAGCTAATAGCTAAAATACTCAAAATACAACTTGTTGGAGCAAAGTCATATCAATTTTATGTGAAAAACATGCAATGATGATGGGCAGTTCCAAGTGGCTTTTCACATTTTACTAATCTGCCCTGATCTGATTACTCTGGAATAAACACATGGTCACATTTGAATTTAGTCCAGAATAAAAGAGCAAAGTCATTGAGGTGCTCTGTGACTCTGTATTTGTAGGATCAAACTTTCTGGCTTAGTAACCATGACTAAAAGTTCAACTTACTTTTTTCTTCTTGGGTGCCATTTTTTTTACATTCTTAAATGATTGCACTGTCTTAACACAATGACGTTGTTTAGACTAAAAGTAGTATCGTATGTGTTGTGATTTTTGTAAAAATCCATAGGCTCCTTAAAGTTTTCTGCAGTTCTAGAATATATCTAAGGGTGTCTGGTGAATATTTAATGGTTGCAGACAATTGGTGTGCATGAAACATTTTTAAAATCAATTTATACCATGTAACAGAATTATTACATGTTTAAATCTCTGATTCTTCAGTGAATAGGTCTGCAGCCTGCCATTGTGGTGCTCCATAGTTTATGACCTAATTTTTTGTGCATTAATATTCTTTGTTCTTAGTTTGTTTACTGTACTGAGTAAAATTATATGATCCTTAGAACAGATCAGGGAACAGAAAGCTCAATAATGGAAGTTTTCTGTATCTGCTATCTGAAGACATTAGAATAGGACTGAGATGATTTGAGGAAGCCTATACACCTCTTGTAAATTCTAGTAGATTTTGTGTAGTCATTTTTAAAAACGTACCATGGAGGGTTTTTTTTCACTCTGGTGGGGAGTCCAGAACTTCTCTGCTAGTCCAGATCCAAAATGTTAACTACAGTGACTGAACAGTAAACATACTGGGGAGGTTTCAAGTCCCCAATGAGGCAGGTAGGAAAATTACCAGAAATGACATAAGGGAACATATAGGCATGGAGAAATACACATGAAGCTTGGGCAAGAAGTGAGGCCAGGTGTTGGGGTTTTGGGAAGTTGTCTTCCTTGGCAGACACCTGTCTTTCAAACCAAGACACCAGGTTACTTAGGATGTCTTCAAATCTGGTCTTGAAAACTGCCATGGACAAACACATAGGAATATTTCTGGGCAATCTGTCTCACTGCTTGACTGCCTTCTTAGTGAAGTGTGACATTTTTAAGACCAGCTGCTGCATTAGTGAAACAAAGAAGTCCACAAAAGATTGTTTTCTCTAGCGGTTTTTTGTTTTGTTGGGGTTTTTTTAATCCCTTGGAATGTCTGAGTGGTACATTGTGCAGCAGTCCGTCTCCATACCCTGACATGAAAGTCTCTGAATTCAAAGCAACCACCTTTCTGGAAAAGGTGCCCTTAAAAAGTATAGAAGCTCTGGGGGTTAGCATCTTTCTAGTTGATATAGATATTTTCCCATGAGTATACCTTGAGAGTTGGCCATAGGCAGCCATTGACTCCATTCAGATTGTAGTAATAGGAATTTTTAGGTGCACACAGGATCTGGAAGAGCCACCCAAGCAGCCCATGGTCTTCAAGAGGTCTGAGAAGAAGAGTGTGAATTAGCCTTACATTCATAGAATTCCCTGTGACAATTCTTGATTTCTCAAATGCATGGAAAATATTTTTTAAAAGTGGGTTTCTGTTGCTGTGAAGCATTAGTAAACACAATAAGCAATCACAGTACCTCAGTATATACTGTCTTTTGCATGAAGAGCTTAAAATGCTTCACAGACACTAATTAATTAAGCCTTACAACACACCTGGGATGGAAACACTTCAGGCGAGTTTATATCAGTTCATTTTGTATTTACATTAAACACAGTCACAGAAAGGTTAAAGATTCCCAGGGACACAGCAAGTCAAAGCCACAGCAAGGAGCACAACCCCAAGGCCCTACTTGGATGTCATTCTGCTAGAACAGTGGAAAATATGTATAACAATCATACAGTTCATAGCAAAGTAAATAACGTGTGTAAATATTTTTTTACTTTGCGAGTTTGGGATAACAAAATGTTCCTGTGATTTAGTGAAGTTCATATTGTACAGATTGAGGAGTAAATGCAGAGTAACGCATCACAGAGCTCATTTCAGCTCATTAGCAGTACAGAGGGATGCTACCAATCTGCTGCCATCTGCTTCTGCAAAGGTGCTGTAGATGCTGCAGCAGGACTAATCTTGCTTTAAGAAGAATGACTGCAGCTGGAGGGAACTGGCTTCTCTGAAGTCCAAGGAATGGTAGTAATAAACCTTCTTTGGGATCTGGCTCTCCATGCCCTTTGTCAGGTCTCTAGTATTTCATTTTCTTACCCTGAGTCCCCTGAGGTGAAACTCCTAAAGGAATAGAAATTGTCATTTAGCTCTTTTTTTTCCCCAGAGTCAATGTAAGTGGCTCTTGAAATAGCTGTATGGGCCCTGTTGTGTTAAGCATTATCCCACAGACCCTTACAATATTAGAGGACCTCATTTCTCTTGAGTCAGTATTGGAAATTTTTTAGGGAATCCCTAGGAGATTTTTTTTCTTTGCAAAGAAAATAGTTGAGATTCAACTTTTCATTTTACATTTTGATATTTCTCAGCCCAGTCATGTTGGGAAGATGGATGGGCATATATATGAATACTGAAAAAAAAAGAAATAAGAAAACTCAATACAAATAGAAAGTTAAATTACTTGTTTAGTTCAAACTGTGCCTAGCAGTGTAGACTCTGCATGGGCTACCAAATTTGTATTAATTCGAAACACACTGTAAGCCTTTGAACTTTCTGGCCTTTCACAGTGGGAAGGTGCATAATGAATTTTCATTGTTTCCTCTGAACTGTAATCCTGGTTGTTTTTTAACAGCCTTTATTGCCTTCTGAAGTTAATTGACTACTACTTGCCAATTAGTGGAATCAATCTGTTCCCAGCATGAGTTGCTGAGATGAAATAAATACATTGGTGCAAATTCACACACAGTAATCCAAACAGTGTCATATCTTGGATGATATAAGATCATGCCCTTTGTCATCTTAGGATCTGAGCCAGCAGGTTTTCTCAGACTGCATCTCATGAATTGATATTCACCCTGAAGTTTGAGTCAAGCTGCACAGTATACCCAACAGAATACTCTAAAGCCAACAGAACCATGCGTAGGGAAGTTGTCCCACCTATGGGACACTCAAGATCAATCCATTCTTCCTTATCTACTCTAAAGAAGAGAACTGACAGTACGTCTAGTTTCCTCCAAAATACCTTAATCATCGAATTTTAAGTGTTCTCAGATGGGAGTTGCTTATCCTTTCCTGGAGAAGTTGATCAGCTTAGGCTCAATGAATAAATTTATATAATATATATACACACACATTTATATAATATATATACACACATGTATATACATTCAAATTTTTATATGAATGTAATTCACAACTTTATAGAACTGTCATAACTGTAGACTAAATGGTTTGTTTCAACATTGTATACATGTAACACTTTTTCTTATGCCCATTCACCTGTTTCTCCATATTAGATCTTGACAATCCTCAGCAGAGACATTAATTTGTAAGTCATTCAGTCATCTTAGAAAACACTTTCTGCTTCATTGAAACCTACATTCCAGAGTGCTTAGAGAAAATGGCTTCCTATCTGTTTGTTTTTTAAAAAAAAATCCTTTTGAAAGGGCTTTGAGTGATTTCTTCCTGTTTGTGAAATGGTGGTGGGACTGGAGCATCTTTCTACAGTGCTGTGTTATGGGAACCAAAACCCACATCATCTCTTGCTTTCCCGAAGAGCTTTCTACTGAGTGCCACCAACGTACCAAAGCACTACTTTCTCAAGTACTCATTACCTTTTTAGTTAAGAGTTTATGTCCTCACCTCCTCCCATCAATGCAGGCAGCTCAAAAAAACCCCAAGTCTTGAATTACATCCTATTTTCTGTGCGTGTGTGCTATGCATACTTGATACCAAACCTCAGCAGGGCATTTGTAGTGTTAGGTAATGACAGGACAGGGGGTTGGGGTGAGAATAGCAAACCCATTGTTTTTCACAAATGATTTATTAGGCATTCACAACTGCTAAACTCATTGTACGCCCATAAATTTGCATACATTTTTACTGATGTGACCCAATTACAGAGTGAATTGAATTTCATTAAAATGTATATGCTGTCTCTCCTTCCAGTAAAGTGCTTATTGTTGGCTGTCTTTTGTACTGTACTGAGGGAGAGGCTTGTTTCAATTAAGTCTGTAGGCTGGAGCATTTTATGTTTAGACTCAGATCTTACCTCTCAGCTCTGTCAATATTTTTTTTCCTTTTTGTAGTCAGCTTAGTTGTATTGCTTTCAAGTACTAAGGGCAATCCCGTTAGCTTTCATAGACATTGTCAGCTGCTTTGGTGCATGATCCACTATAACATGCAAGTGGGTGCTCATTCCAGTGTGAGAAGTCCCATAGTATACACCGTATTCTTTATCACCAGGGTGATCTTGGGGGATGAACTACCTTTCAGCTCCTCTGTATTGTTCCAAAATCTATGGGGTATAGTCCTCTCTTTTTAATGCAGGATATATATCTTCTGGTGATGATGAGATTGAAATGGGTGGAAGATTGTTGAGTTAAATGCCTTGAAGATGAAAGTTCTTTCTTCATGAATGAGGTACAGTATCCAAGCTCCACAAGCTCCTGCTTAGAGCAAATTTACTTCTGTGCAAAGCAGCTACTTAAGTCTTACTTAAGACATGCTTTAAAAATAACAGTTGAAGATAGCATCTTTAAATTAGTTTTCTGCCTTACCAGCATAACTGTTCACATATCTCATTTTGGATGGGAGAAGATGAAACACAGAGTGTTTGGTTTTGTGTTGTCGTATGTCTTGAGATGGTGTACTTCAGGGGAGATGAATTCAAAACCTGGTGAAACCCCACAGAAGCAGTTTAGTACACGGTAAGTGCTATGTTACAGACACAGCAATGAAGAACATACACATAGCAAACAACCCAAGAGGAAGACATAGATCCCAAAACTTGTCTGCTGTTTTCTACTGTATCTGTCTGATTGAAGGTACTACCACTAAGTGTGAAAATTGCCTTACTAACATTGTATGGCAGTTATCTTTATTTCTACCTGTCTGTGCCTACTTTTTTAGATACCTAATATGCAAGGTTTCATACACCAATAGCATTTGCCAAAGTCATCTGTTGTTCTGTGGTTTTCTGTCAAATATGCAGACCAAATATCATTAACTTTAAATGAAGTAATGCGAGTCATTCATCAAGAGATGTCTCTTCTTAAGTCTGTGCAGTGAGCTGTGAAAGGAAATACTATGATTTGTATTGCATGTTTTCCCAAGGTAATGTTGCTTTTAAGTGTCATAGATTTAGAATAATGTTAACAGACATTAATACAGTGATGAAAGATATATTATAAAACTCTGAGGTAAATGGATAAAGACAGAATATGTACTTAAAATATGTAGCATTACTTGTTTGTCACCCATGTTGCTTTAAGGTGCAACTTAAACCAAACTTTTCTATCTTTATTTCTGCATACCAACAGCATCACCACTTCCATACCGGCTAACCTCAAGACACAGAAAAATCATCAGTTAGTTTGGATGCCTACTGATAGATCTTCTCTCTGCAGGGTTTAACACTGAATAGGACATCCCATAAATGAACAGTAGTATTTTCAAGTTTTCATACTGTTGACATGTAGTAACCTGACTGTCATGGTTTAGGGTCAGGGCAACCCGCTAGACCTATAACAGATGCTCTCTTTTAACCCCCCCCTTCTTCCCCTAAGGGGGAAAGAAAGGGAATAAGGGAGAGAGACTTAGCAATTAGAAAAGGAAACTAGAACAGCTTTAATGAAAATAAAAATAATAATAATAAAAACGGAATATATACATTTCTTTATAAAACTAGTATCGAACCCAACCCCTCCTGATGGCAGTTATGTCACCATCACCACTGATGCTGTGGAGCAGGCACCAGGAACCAGCAGCGTATGGGAACTGTGTTCAGGAGCTAGATTCTGGTGCTGGATTCAGGAACACACAAATGAGGATTGAAGGCAGAAGGGACAGAGCCGTCCTAGGATGCCAGCATTTGCAAGAGCAGGGAAGAAATTGTAAGAGCCAAGAGCTTGACCCCAGTGATTCCTCAGCTTTATACCAAATATGCCGTATATGGGCTGGAATCCCTCGTTGGACAGTTTAGTGTCACCTGTCCTGTCCGCTCCTCCCTGCAGGTGCAGCCTTTCACTTCTCTGCACCTCCCAATGTGGCACACAAGATCCAGAAGTAGCCTTGGTCTACACATCAGTCCTTGGTAGTAACTCTAAATGTGGGGTTTTATCACTGTTAGAAGCAGACATTGTCTGTGAAAAGATGCTGGTAACTTCAGAAAATGCAGTTAGTTAGCAGATTCTGATCTGGAAAGTAAAACCACTGAACAGAATTAGTTCTGTTATGACTCAAATCAGGACAGTGACTGCAATCATGAGAGACATGTACCTGTCCTCCAGTCTTGTTTTTGAGTGGTTTCTCTTTTAAATCTTTTCACGTCAATGATGTGACCTGTAAAGAGGAACATCATTTGTTTATAATCAGAGTAGACTCAGTACAGAATGTAGTAGGGCAAGATGTTTCTATATGCTCCATATCTGTTGTTCATACCTAGCCCTTAGCAGGCATCTGTATTTAGGGAGTTCACCATTCATTACTGCTCATTAGTTGGTCTCTTTACTAAAAGTGCTGACAAGGCACCCAATTAGTGCTGGCTATAGTTGTGGTCTGGTGGTTTTTTTTTTTACAGAGACACCTGTTCAGCCCTCAAGAAGGCCAAGACCTACCTGCTCATTTCACACAGGGCATTGGGCTACTACCAGATGATGATGGTAAATGATGATTAGTCTTCATTGTCCTGATCTATACTTACCATGAGAATGAAAGACATAATATTCATTACCATCTCTACACAGCCTACAGAATTTATTGCTGGTGCAAAAGTGCCCCTCAGGGCTATGAGCTCTTTCATTTATTAACCCTACGTGAAAGACAGCATGAGCAAAGACCATATTACTACCATCCATGTAATCTGTAAGCCTCAATCCTGCATTGAGGGGTTGAAAGTGAGAATACTTTGATTGGAGGTCTTTCATTTTGTGATGCCTTTATTTCAGGACCTTCTGAAAGTGTTGGAAAGAGAGCTAATTAGCAGTAACAGTCATGTAATTTCTGTGCTGGTGGACACTTGTCCAAATAAAATGAGCCATGACCAAGGAGCTGCTTTTGTGTGAGCCACTGAAATTAACTGTGATTTTACTGTATTTCAATTATTCCTTAACACATGGCCTAAGATAGATTCATTTGTGACAACTAAATGTGAGGCAATCATTCCAACTGTACTTCTTTTTATATCTTGCCCTCATATTTCAGACTTCACTGTTAGATGGAATTTATGCCTCTCCAGAGAGCTGACTGTACTTTTACTATCTTAGTCTTGTGGCAAAAGCAATGGCATCACTTTCTGTGCCTGTGACTTTTCTTGTTTGCACAAACTTCTTGAGACATTTGGTTGCTAATGATCTCTGCCTTTGGTTAGTGTTATATTTGCTGAAGATCACAAGATATAGTGAAAACTAAAGTATGAGTGAGAGCAGATTTGTTTTCTGAGCTTTCTTATCTCTCAGTATTTCACACATCTAAAAGGAGGGGAGGAGTTCCAAATTGTAGGGGAAAATATATTAACCATGTTTGAACTGCAGTTCTTGCAAATAAACCTTCCAAATAAAAAGTAAAATATATGAACTGAAGCAGAGTTGCATAAGAGTTCATTGAAACTTTTTTCCTTCTTTGCACATCATGTTGTATTTGATATACCTTACAGCTACTCTCGGTATTCTTAAATTTCACTAACAATGATTAAAATGTGCAACAATTATCTTATCTGGAAGATGAGAAAAAATGAGCAATGCTTAGGAACAATACAAAATATTTTTCTTAAAAATAATACTTAACATTGTTTTCACACAAATTAGAACATGATCCACAGTATATAATCTTTCAAGTATTTTAAGTTCTTGATTTCACTGCTCTTGATAAGGAATGCTTCCAAGAATTCAATGCCTCTTAAATCTGGTAATTATACAAGGCAATATAAAGGGCACCCTAGACCTCTATTTACCTAGTAAATTTAAGGTTGTGAAAGCTTTAGAAAAAACGCGCACTTTATAACTGCTTTTCTTAATAAAGTATTAATTTTGCACTCTCTTCAGCATGTTTTAGTGTTGGACAACATTAAGGATAGGCTAACTATGTTCCTTTGGCTTCTTTAATTTGTAAGACTGGCAGCCAAGTGGGCAAACTGCATTCTGAGATGCATTAAACACACTTTAACCAGGTGTCAGAAGAGGTGGTTATCCCACTGTTTTTGGTGTTGGTGAAGCCTCACCTTAAGTACTGTGTGCAGGTCTGGGTCTCACAATTTAAGAAGGTTGCAAAGGTCCTTGAATGCATCCAGAGGAGGGAAACAAAGCTTGTGAAAGGGCTGGAAGGCATGTCCTGTGGGGAGCAGCTGAGGACATTGAACTTGCCTAGTTGGAGAAAAGGAGTCTGAGAGGTGACCACATTGTGCTCTACATCTTCCTGAGGTGGAGAGGGATGTGGTTATCTCTTCTCCCTGATATCCAGTGATAGAACATGTGGGAATGGCTCAAATCTGTCAGGGGAGGTGCAGACTTGACATTAGGAAACATTTATTTACTAAGAGGGTAAAGGCTGTTATAGGTCCCTTCCAACTGAATTAGTCTAGTCTATGTTTCTGTATTATATTTTTTTTAGAAAACCCACAAGGAGAATCTTGGTATTTTTGGCTTCATCCATCATATGTACGTTGTGCCAAAGCCAGATCCTCAGTGGAATTAGGAAATAGCTCACTGAAATTCTTCTCTCTGCCTCCTGGGGGGAGACATCTGCACAGCCACTGCGGCACTGAGTTTCTATGAGTGTCACGCATTTGCAGCAAAGCAGCCTTTGGTGCACAGAGCTTGCCTCAGAGGCAGTTTCAGACTGCCCATTGGCTGGCTGTACTCTGACACACCAAACTTCACAACAAGTGAAGTCATCTAAAACCTTGTCAAGGAGACAGGCTTTCAGGATAGGTGGGATTCTTTCTCCCTAAGAAAGAGTTTCTGGTTATTTGTGGTGCTGTCCTCCCACTAAATAAGGCATAAGAACTTTCCTGCTGTAGAATGCAAAGGGAGAGAAAAGTAGAAAGAAGAAGAGAAGAAAAAGCCCCAGAGCAAAAGCTCACTTAGAGTATTTATTTTTTCATTAAATCCTGGCAGATATTTTAAGAATTAAAATATTACTGGTTTTCAAATTTTACAACTGACTACCCTGTGAATTTAAAAGTGTTTGGGGAGGGGTGAATAGTTCATTAGCTTGTTCCCTCAATGACACTTTCAAATGCTTTCCTTATGTTGACCTCTATTTTAAATTTATGGGAATTACTTAAGTGTCAAACAAGCTAAGTGGTGCATTTCATTAATGAAAAATTAATGGAGAAGACCTTGGGCTAGTTTGCAGTACTTGTTTACAATACATATAATTCATTAGAAGAACATCAGTCAAGCAAGGACCCTGCATGGCTGGTGTTGTAAATGGGACTTTATTCTCTTTTTTCCAGTTAATGAAAGTATGAGGCAGCGAAAAATACACATAAAAGAGATTTAATGAGTCTTTGGAAAAGTGTTAAAATAGGGAACACAAGTCATAAATTTCAATTACTAACTCTACTCCAGCCATGCTTATTAGTGTATAAAATAGATATCAGTTCATAAAAGGATGAAAGTATTTGTGACAGACAGGGACCAACTGACTTGCAGAAATTTGGCACTATAGTCTACTGGTTAGAATAAGGGACTGGGGAGAAAGTCTTAATGCTCCCATGTTGTCTCTTCCACTGAGGTGAAACATAACCATTCTATGATTCTGTGACCTTAAAGCAAGTAACTTGTCCCCAGAAATGGTGCTGCTTCTCAAAAACTTGTTCTATTCAGAAGCTCCTCAGGGACAGCCTTCAGAGAGAATCTTGCTCTGTCCTTGTACGTAATGAACAGTATGGGTGACTGAAAAATCAAAGTCACACTTCCATAAAATGTGAAAGGCATAGTTTATTATCTCAAATGAAAAGCTGTGCACAATTGTACAGTTCAAATGTATTCTCCAGTTTAAATCAGGCTATAGCTACCCATAGGCTTTGGCTCAGGAATGAAACAAATCTTTTCTTTAAAACTCTTTTCATCATAAAATAGGTGAAGAGTCTTTTAAAAATACTTCCTTGCAAGCACACTAATGCCAAAAACACCATCCTATATTAAACACAGATACTAATAATACAGCAAGCTTTAAGTCTATTTATATGATGCAGTTCTCCCCATTGAGGTATAGGTATGTTTATCAGACATTTGATCCACACTGCACAAGACAGTGAATCCCAAGTTATAAACAGTATGGTATAGAACAATTCAGACATATGGATTTGTAAACATGAAGTATCCTGACACACAGAAGAATTGCTAGGAGGTCCAGGTGGTCATCTTTCTTCTGCTCCCTGCTTAAAAGGAGGACAAAAATGTATATAGTTTGGAACACGCTATATGATAATGATAAAATTACTTTGTAATGTGCTGGTAACACTCAGATACCACTGTGCTGAACACAGAATTTCATTTTTTGAGTGTAGAAGGTCCCTATTGTACTTCAGACTTGCTACAAAATACAAGACTAAGAGTGTAAGAAGCCATGCCTTAGTTTCCCTGCCTGTAAAATGAGAATAATAGTAATTGTAAAATTGTTGTACCACCTTGTTATTTATCCTTGGCACTGCTTGCATCCAAACACTGAACTATCATCCCAATTCTCATAGCAGAGTTACAAACTTCTTATCTTCATAGGAGAATGCTCTCAAATGCTCTGAGCACCTGACTGCCTTCAGGCCTGCTGGAGCTCATCTGTCAGTTTTCCAAGCAGAGCATTCAGATCAGTCGGAACAAAGGAATAAATGAGGAATGAAAGTTATGGCTTTTCTGGCTTTCTATCAGCAGTGGATTAATAATTTAAAGTACTCTGCAAGACAATTTATTTGTTTTTGCTGAGATTAAATGGAATCACTTGGAAAATTATGTGGGTTTATTATGATAATAACTTTCATACAAATATGAGCACCATAATATCATCCAGATCAGTCCTTAATGGTCACAAGTGCTGTTTAATGTCCTTAAATCAGATTTAGAATATCAGATCTGAGGTTTATTTTGTTTAACAATACTAATAAAAGCAACAAGAAAATATCCAGATGCTAATTATATTAATCATAAGGGGAGGAGAAGAGACTGTAATTATGCAGTACATTGAGGCAGAACTGAACTGACATTTGCAAGGTTTTTTCCAACACAAACTAGTTGACTTAAAAAGCTTTTGAAAGAACCTTTTTCTTTTCCTTTACCAGGCTTCAAAAATTTGTTCAGAATGAACCAATATTTGGAAATAGACCAGCATGAGCTGGTCTATTATATTTTTGATATATATATATATAAAAAATATATATGTTGCAAGACTGCAGTGTCCCTGTGTTGTGAACAAATCCATTTAGCTGTGCCTGTACCTGTGAACGACTACAGTATGTCCTATTCAGAAAACTGGGATCAAAATGTTAAAAAATTCCAGTAAATGTGAGTTCAATGAGGCCAAGTGCAAGGTCCTGCATCTGGGTCGGGGTAATCCCAAGCACAAATACAGACTGAGTGATGAGTGGATTGAGAGCAGCCCTGCAGAGAGGGACTTGGGGGTACTGGTGAATGAAAAGCCTCATATGAGTTATTATTCCTCTCAGACAAAGATTAAGTTTCCAGAAATGAAAGGATTGTTGAGTTCGACCCATTAATTCTGTTATTAAGTTGTAACACGCTCAACAAAGTACCAGTGAGTGACAATCAGTGTGAATTTTCATCACTTTGATGGAGCTACCAGGTGACCAACAGACCTGTAACCAACAGGCTGTTAGTTACATGGACTGGGGGAAAAAAGATCTAGAGCTTCAAGACCATTCAGTCAGGAGTGATTTTGTTGATGTCATACAAGCAAGCCAGTCAATAAAGCCTAGAAGTTAACATAATCATTATTGAAGATGCTTGGAGATAGAGCTGCATCTCTTTTTTGTATACCTGATGCCTGATACCACCCATTACTGAAAAGAAACAATACTGTCCAAGTATTTTAAAATGGTATCGGAAAGAGATTAATCAACTGGCATCTGGCTGACTCATTAGTTCACTTAATGGCTTATGTCCTGTCCTTTTTCTAGGATCTCTGATTTTTGCCAGAATCTCAAAGTTAATTTAGAATCATCTCATTAATCTCTCAAATCAACACATGAATAAGAACATGTATTTTAAGACATTTTTGTCATTTATATTGATCAAAGACTGATAGGCACTTCTTGTATCAAAGACATACTAATCTGTTAAATTAAACCCTAAAGTTTTCTTCTTTTGACTATGATAATTAAAGAATGTTTCATAGGCACTGGGAGTTCCCAGTTCAACACCTAAATGGGAAGTTGTCATGCAAATGCAGTGTCAAAGTTCAGAAGACCATTATAAAATGAAAGGAGAAAATATTCTGTAGTCTCTCAGAACCAGGCACTGAGATCCTAATGTAGTAAAGGTAAACTTCTGGTTAAGTCAACAGTATTTTTCACCCACTAAAGGTTTAAGAGCCTGGCACAAAAAGTCTGTATATGATTTCCAGAATGAATAAAATTGCTACAAAGTGTGGGGACTAATTTTCTCTTACCTGCCTTCTGGACTTCCAGAAAATATTTGGTGGGTTTTTTAGTCTAGAATTTTCATTAGCTTCAGGAACTAAATGAGAAAAAAAAATGCAGAGTACAGCACAGAGAACTGTAGGTGGTCTGTGAACATATTTTTTCTTTATTGTTACAATTTGGACTGATTTGTGGAATAATATTCTTTTGAAGTTGAAACATTTATTAGAGAAATCAACAACTATAAATACTGATCTACACGTCATTTATTCTAATGTGATTCTCCTTGTTAAGCATGAACCATATGCCATGCTCTATGCAGGACTGAAAACCATCTGATGACTGGTAGATACGCTAGAGGATAACATGCAAGAATACAAGACTGGATGTTACACTGTGGGTGGAGGGTATCTACTGCAATCCACTACCATTTCATCAACTGCATCTTAGAAGTAGTTATATGGGTTTTTAATGGTACTTCTCTCTTTAACGTTGTTCCAGAACCTCACTTTTTTCTCTGATGATTAGTATCTGCATGTCAGCCCACACATTTATTTGGATAAGAGAGAGAGAGCTAGCGGGTCAAGGACAATTTGTGAAAATCATAAAGGTCAGATTTAATATTTTCCACAATTAATTGACCAACTTCCTTCTAGTGATTCAGCTGTACTGGCAAAGTTTGTAAAGTGCATTTAGGCAAGGAAGTGCTCATATCTATTTTTGTTCAATGTATTTCACATATACACTTCAATATAAAAATTAGAAAAGCACAAAATGAAATTTTATAGCTCTTAGATAAGGAAACAATCGTTCCTTTTTTTGACTTTCTCTGGTCTCCTGAGATTAAAACCAAGTCTCACCCTAATTTAAATATGTTCTTATCAGTCAGGTTTGAGAGGATTAACCTTACTTGTAGAAGGTTTCTCCTTGTGATCTCTCTTTCCTCTTTGTGACCTATTAGGGAATACATAAAATAGCTCCAATGTTTGATATGACATTCTTCTTTTGAAATTATGATTTATCCTGAGTTATTTTTTGCCTAGTGGAGATAAATTCCAGCCATTATTTTCTTTATACAAACAGTAAAACATTTTGTGTACTTCACTGTCACCTTGCAGCGTGTTTTATTACAATAATTGTTAGAAATGAAAGCAAAGGAGTAATGGAAAAGTTCATACTTCTAAATGCTTATTTTTTTCTATGCTGTCTTACACAGTGTGGCTCACTCAAGTGGTAATGCAAATGTCCTAAAAGCCTACAGATATTAAAGTGATCTTATGATCTCCATTTTACATTCAAATGTGAGAGACGTGAATGAGTTTGGTGTAAAGAATAGTTATGCCTTGGCAGCATTACTTTGTGCCAGTGAATCACAAGTCTCTATGAACTAATCAAAAAGATACTATTGCTTGAATATGTTGAATGCTCTGGCTCAATTCCTTCCCTAAAGGGATGCATTTCAACTTCTTTTTGCCCAGCTCTTGACTGTAATCTGTTCGATATGGTCCATTACATGTATACAGCTTATATCTGAATCTGAGTGATTACTGAGAAAAGCTTATGCTGTTGGACAAGATTCTTCTGCAGCTGAATTACCTTTTATTGCTCTGCAGGATTTCTACAATGCTTTTCCATTAGTTCCAGATGGTCAATAAGACAAGTTTTTATGTTATTTGCAGAAGCATCCAAACTTGGCAGTAGGATAGACTAGAGCAGTTCAGCCACATTTGCTAATTCTCCTGTAATACAATTTGAGATGCTATAGGCTGTGAGAATAGGTTTAACATTTGCTTTTATTCTTAAGGGAGGTACTGTACTCATAACCTACCTTTCTGCCCTATGAATAGGTTGCTCCTGGAAGGGAGAAGATTCCTGTTGACCAGAGTACAAGGATGATAATGTGTGTTTTGAAGTTTAAAGTCACAGGTCGGTGATACTGTATGTGGAAGCTTTCATATCTATTGCTTGTGGTGATTCATATCTATTGCTTTTGCTCACCTCCAGTGATGCTCACTGTAATGCATGTCCATCAGGAACGCTATTCATGTAGGTCTCCAAAGGGAAAGGGCCTTCAGGTGTAAGTGACTTTCCAAAGTAGTGAACTAGAAGAAAAACTAAAACAGCAAATGTTTTCATGCCTGGACCAAATTTATACTATAATTACCCCACAGAAATCTCACCTTTTTTTTTTTTTTTTTTTTTTTTCTTTTTTTTTTGTTTTCCTACAACATGTTGTGGTCACTTTTGATTTCACAGAAAAGCCCATGATAAGCATTCAGTATGACTTGTGGCATAGTAAAGAAGAACTTGACTCTGCTTTCTTTTGTTTCTCTGATGTATGTTTCAGATGACTTTATATAAAGTGCTTTGCAATCAAGTGAATTTGTCTCTGTTTCTCCAAGAGCTTTACCTCCAGATAGGAAATCTCGAATTTTTCTCCAGGTGAACAGTGTTATCAATATTACTTTTCACAGGCTGGCATAAGATTGCATAGCTACAGGAAGAAATTGCCCTAGCAGCAATTTACCATAGGAGGGTGTGAGAGTGAAACCAAGTCACAAAGATGTGAGTAATATGGAGGAGGTGTGATCTCTTTGGAAAAATAGGAATTTTGAGGTGACCCCAGCTTGAACTAACTTAAATTATGGAGTACATACACCAGTATATAAAATAAGGAAGACAGGTTTTCTGTTACTGGCAGGAAACATGGAAAAAATCACCTGAAAATGAGCAACTTGGGAACAGTCTTTCAGAGAATGTGATTTCATGTACAGGAGTAATAAACATATGATAAAATGTCGAGAAGGTAGGTGACTGGAGCTAGAATAAGCAATACATTAAAAATAGAACTAGATGAGATTCTTACCAGACACATCACAGGAAAAGAGAAAAATAGAAAATAGGAAGGTGAAAATGAGGACATAAAAGAAAAAAATGGAAAGGCCTACATTCCTGGATTGCCATTGATTTTTTTTTTTTTTTTTTCTATTGTATAATGATTGTATTATTTTTCTGTAGGGACAGAAGTTTACACTGAAAGAAGTTGCACCAGTGTGAACTAGCAAATCTTTCCAATAGAAGATTAGAAATGGGAGGCAAGTTAAAGGAGTGGGGGAAATGACAGTAGGAGTTGTAGCAAATGAAACCCAGGGACACGGACTGTGAAGAAACTGTGTAGTATTTATTGAGTACCTGTGTAGTATTTATTGAGTACCTGTGCTGTTCCACTTACCAGTTACCCTTTCACATTTCCCTTGGAAAAGCAGAAGCTGTGGCATGTGTGCTTAATCAAGAAATGAGGTACATTTTCCAGTGTTGGGAATGGCAGAATAGGAGTAGGATTTCCTTAATTCTTCTAGTTTAGCTGTTAACTCACTATATATCTTTCTCTCACTTACCATTCCATCTCTGTGCCTTATTTTCCCTGTCTGGAAATCAGTGTTGATGATGCTTAACCACTTTAAAGGGTTGTAGTGAACACTAAGGTTTGCTTGGAGGTACTCTGTCAGAGGCAAACAAGTGCAAAATAACATTAGGGATAATTGTCTGCTCTGGTTGATGGAAGTACTGATCTGGAAATAGATACGTTTGGGATTGGTAATCCTACTAGAAAAATGCGTAATTTCTGCAACAGTGTTATCTTCCTGGTGCCTTTGAAGAATCCAGACAAATCCACCAGATTCCATCTTCATGGGATGATCTTGCTCTAAGACCCTACATTAGTAAAGCCTGTTTCTTTAAACAGTTAATTTTCAGTAACTTGCCCAGTCCATCAGCAGATCTTTTAAGATTCTTTGTCACAACAACCATGTCTAATCCAAGATGAAGAAAAAATATCCTCAAATATATTTTTTCAAGAAAGATATTTTTCTAATGATTTTTGTGACTATTGGTATTGTTGTGACTGGTTTTCAAAAACTGGTCATCATGAACATTTTTCATTTATCTGTATGATATGATGACCTGCAGTCATTTCTTCCAGCAGCTAATTTAAGCCAAGTAAACAGGTAGTAATAGATTAGTTCTATCACTCTGCTAGTGCAGCCCTTTGAGGTTCAACTGCCAGCTAGAACCCAAACCATAGGTTTTTTTTTTTTCCTTATTTTCTGTCACTGGTACAGAATTTCTGCCTATCTCTTGTTAACATGGGCATACTGTGGCTGAATGTGACATCCCCTTTGATTTTCAAATGATAGAAGTTCTACAATACTGAAAAATATTGGTTATATAGATGGAAAACAATGCCAAAATATTTATAGTACTTAGCGATTATTAAAAATACTTAGTTGCTTATATTGAGAGGAGTTATACTTCATGTGGTTTATTACCTTTCCAGTTTTGCTTAGCTTTAGGTCTTCTTTTATTCTGCAGCTAATGTGATATAGTCTAGTCAATGAAATTTCTGCCTTACTGGTTACTAGATTGAAATTGATTAATGAGGTGCCCAGTTTTCTTCATATCTCTAAAGCAAAGTGAAGGGGACTGCAGCAGATTAATATTATAAAAGAATATGCCAGCTAACATGTCCAATGAAAGGCTTAGTAAAAAAATGTAAAATATCACAAACATGTAGATGTCCTCTAGAAACACCAACTGTGCTTTAACTTGAGCTCACTTTCTGTCAGATTGATCTTTTACTTCGATTCCTTCAGAAGCTGTTCTCTAGTGAATAACTTCTTTTTCCACCCTTGTCCTCAATGGACTTCAGAAGCTTTTCTACATACAGGTGAGGAAGTGGTGGGGAAACTATCAGAAGCTTTGGAACTGGCTCTATTCTGAATTAAAACTAGCTTTTTATTCCTTATGTCAGTAGTAATGGGGAACTTTGTAGTAGCCAACAGCTGAGGTGCTGCAAATACTAGATGACCTTTAAATGTCCCTTCCAACCCAAAATGTCCTATAAAAATCCAAAAGCAGAATAAAAAGTGCCTTTTTCAACCTGATGAGGCTGCATATCAAATCTTTTCTCTCCTACATCAAAGACCTACGTTTGTTCTTCAATTATTTGATTAGATTAATTTAACCATGGACAGCTAGACTGTGTCTAGATAAATTACTCTTATTCTGATACAGTTTTAACTGCTCAGAAGAGACTAGCGTGTCTTAACTCTTGCTTTATTGTGGGTCTTGCTATATCACTCATTACTTGGGCATGTTTTCTTCTAACCTTGTTTAGGTATGGGAGACTGCATGTAATGTAAGAAGAACTGCAACAGTGAGCTTGTGGAGAACATTGTGTGTAGGAAGGAAAAATAAAAAATTAAAGAAACCTTAAATATTCACTTCAGTCCTATGTGTTTACTAATTTGTTTATTAATTTTCTTAGAATGCAAAAGAAAGCCCTTTCATAGGCAGATTAACATCTACTGAAGGAAAACATTCAAGCCTGTAATGGATGTCCATCCTTAAAATTGCTGCACATTTCTCATTCAGGCTCAACATTTTTGACTGCTATGCAGATTTTGGTTTTTATCTCTACCTGCTTTTTTTTTTTTTTTTTTTTCCCCCAATATAACATGTATTTGCATTACTTGATTTGTGATATACAGACACCAATTTTATGACTGAGATTTAGTGCTGTGCAAGCACCACTGGAATCCCCTCATGTAATCTTGGTTTTGTTCAGATATGGTTAAGTTCAGAAAGGTTACAATAGAACAGCAAAGCAAGGGGCTATAATAATTGGTTCAAGAATGACTAACATAGGGAACATGACATAGTGAGGTACTTATAACATTCTAATTTAGTATAAGCAGATTCCATCATTTTAAGCCAAGGAGTTGTTTTAGTAAGAGAATTCTTCACAGCAGGTCTTCTGGTTTTTTGTCTTATGTTTTTCCCTTATGTATGTCTTACGTTTTTCCCTTCAACTTACTGCAAGATGTTAGAGTGTGGAAAGGAGACACATAAAAAGTATTACGTAAAGAGTTACAAATAGTTCAACCAGAAAACTGAATAATCTGAACATACAGGAATCTAATTTTTTCTCATTTGTATTGATCTGAAAAAGCAGTAATTACCTTAGGGTTATGCCAACAGAAAGATGATTTAACATTCTGATCATCTCTTTTGCAACTTGACATCGCTACATATTTTCCTTCTGATCATCCAGCTCCTGTCCACATAGCCAAGATAAGGCTATTTACAAAAGTTTGGCCTTTCAGCATTTGTAACTTCAGTAAATTTTACACAGACCCACAGGTCTTCCTAAGAAACAGGCTTTCTAGACTGCAGTAATGCATTTGTGTATGAGAAAGTGAATGTAAGAGGTGGTGCTTTTCCAACCATTATCTATTGGCTATAATCTACAGTGATTCATCTCAACCAAAATGAATGCTGTCTCATTTCTGGGGTCATTCCTCCAGGATTAACTTCTCAACATTTCTGGCCAGAAATCTCCAGCCTTCTTGATATATATGTCCATGGAAAAAAACCCTCAAACTCTGGTGACTTTGAATACATCTTACTGCAGAAGAAGAGGGGAGGGGAAGGGAAAATCTTGCATCTCTTTTTGGGATTCCACTTCCTCATTTATTTGCCCACACTCAGGTGGGGTAGCTGTGGTTTTTGTACCCCTGTCAGGGCTTTACTTTCTCTGTAGCTGCATCTCTCTGTCTCTCTCCGTGTGGCACATTTCATAAATTGTTTGTTAATTTGTCTTTAACTCTCCTTCCCTCTCCCCATAGCTCCCCACTGAGGGCACAAACTGGGTTGTTTGGAAGGAGTTAGTGCAGGTGCCATCCTGTCTTTAACAGCAGGTGGAATTCTGGCCACTAGCAGCTGAATCAGAGATGAGCACGGTAATGGGTGAACCTCAGCCTCCACAGTATAAAGTAACAAAAAGAAAGAGGAGTGGCTGACTTTTGTTCAGTAGACTGCTTTATAAAGACTAACATAACCCTCTAGTATCAGGGTCAAGAGCTAATCTTTACTGCAGCCATAACAAGACAGCAGGAGCACGTTCCAGAGCTATTTAGCAGCGTAGAGCATCACCACAGTGCAATGTGGCTTATTGCAGAACTTCTTAGCACATCAGTGGTGTTTCTTTAGAAAGCACTGTCAGATTTCTCACTAAACCCTCTCTCTGGTGGTTTCTGTACTGCCTGCTCTTCTTTCTAAGGCTACAAAGGGTATTTAGCATGTGCAATTAATAAAACACTTAATCTTCTTTATATTTAAAGTGTTAACCTGTAAATAAGGAAGACAAAGTGTGTAACTTTCTATTGTTTCAGAGCTGAAAGTCTTCTATCTAAAGCTTTCTTTATCACTTTCTGTGTATGTTACTGTATCTCTCTGAAGAAAATGAAATAAAAACCACCTACATTTACATGCCCCCAACCCCCCTATCTGGCTCTTACACAAGAATATCAGGAGTAAGTACATAAAAAATGTCTCATATGTTCAATACACTATCTGACAACGGCAGTCTGTGCCCTTCAGAAGAAGAAACGTGTTAGCATAGCATTTTCTTTCAAGTTTCATTCTGTAGTTGAATCTGATTTAATCATAAGCATCTGGATGCTGTGCTAAATGATGAAGTATGAATTAAGAGTTAGATGGAGATTCTGTATACCTGGAATATAATTCCACAGCCACATTTGAAGCCATAGAATTGCAGCTGGTGTGACAACAGTGCTGATTAAAATAATCAGTCTACCACTTAATAGCACTTTACATTTTCGAATACAACACATTAATGGATTGATCTTTGCCACACCCCATGGGGTATTTTTCTTTGCATTTCTTATATATGTAAACTGAGAAACTGCACACAGAGGAGACAGACTCTAATTTAATTTGTTGTTATAACAGCTCTTGATCTCATTGAGTACTGCTCTATGACAGGAATAATTGCTTTCTGCTGATTTTAATTTCTTTACTGAATTCAGCTAGCTCTGGGAGCTCTCAGTTAATTCAGAGGCAGGTTGGATAAAGTAAGAAAGGTAAAAAAGTTGGCACTGTCATGAAGTAACTCCTTTCCTAACCCCTTTTCTCTCTCTCTCTTTCTTAGGTTGTTCTCCAGTCAGAATAGCAAAGAAATATGTATAATATGAGCCAGTTAAATAAGACAAAACTAGTTTTAGCTCCTGAAGCTTCAGCTAGTGCATTGGCCACAGATTTTGCAAGTTACCCTCCTCTTCTTCCTTATATTACCTTTTGTTAGAACAGTGGGGAGTGAACAAGAGAAGAGCTGATGGCTGAGGCAGCTCAGTCATTTACATGGAATAAAAATAAGAGGGCATTGTGTTGCTTAGGTACCAGAATTTGGTATTTTTTATTGTAGCTAGTGTCTTAGGCAAGTGGAAAAAATCAAACAGAAAACTAGGCATTGTACAGTAGATTGAGGTGGCTTTTGGACTGTAAAGTGTGTTTTTATTACATCGTTTATCTCAAATAAGTAATTGAGGTTCAGCAACTCCTGACAGGAAATGACATGCAGACCAGCCTTGTTTTGGGCTGAAGTAGAAGCATCTGTCATGTAAATTAACTCTGAACCATGCCAGCAGGCTGCATACATTGAAGGGATAATGGGTGGATGATATATTTCATTATCCTAGGCCTTATTTATCTATTTCAATTTTTCTTTTTTTTTTTTTTTAAAGCAGCTATAGTGATAAGTGCTAAATGTCTATACAGTAGAAGAACATGATTATCAGAAGAGCTTGAGGACATCTGAAACCATAATGAGGTATTGAAAGATTAGATGGGGGGGAACAGTCTGCTGTACTTCTGTTTTCTTCCCCATTTCTACTCAGCTTTGTTCTCCTTTTCTCTGTAAGAATTCAACATCATGTTTTGGATGTCCAAGACTAACCTAAAAGGTACTAACACTCTGTGTTCCCTAAATGCTATCTTCCTTTGCTTTCTGTCTTAAGTCATCAGGAACTGATGTCCTGGACCATGTATCTTTATGGTTCAATGAAATGGCCTGAATTGATACCTGAAAATTTGGTATAGCTGGTATTATAAGATGTTTATCTGCACTTGTTGGAAATTGCTGTCACAAAACCTTCTGGAAGGGGAAGTTGATACTTATTTTCATAAACACTAAGCAAGTTGATTTAACTTATTCATACTCTCACACGCACAAACTTAAAAATACTAGAATGTGTGTGCCTCAGATCAATTTTGTGCTGCATGGGCAATGAGACATGCCAGCTGTTGAGTGCTCATTCTGGAGTTCTTGTCTGATGACACTAAATTAGTTTTGGGAATGATTGTCTAAACTTTTTAGGGATCAACAGTTATTATGGGGTTGCCCTCTCATTCAGAATCTTGCATAATTCTCCGTAAGTCTTAGGCAAGGTTGTTGCTCATTGTCCATTTTGTCCTGTTTGTAAAATATGTTTGTAATATGTACAGATCTCTGTATATATGTCTATGTAGCTATAGTCTGTTTCCTGGTGGGCTAACAAGATGAGGAATGGTGTATGTGGTTGGCTATGACCTTGATACCATACTCCTGTTGTCAAAGGGTAGGCTCTCCCCCTGGTGACCATCTATGCTATGGCCTTGCCCGAGTCCAGAGTTTCTGATCTTGACATGAACAGCACATCTCCCATTTCTGTTTCTGGGAACAGTATACTTTGTTACCAATGCAGACTATTCTTTTAACACTTCTTCCACTGTTTCTTCTGGTGCTTGCCCACATTCACTTCTGTTCATTCTCAATTTCTGCTAATCTTAATGTTTCTGTTGCAAGTCTCTATACATCCATTAGGGCAGTTTAGCTTTAAAGTAAGTAAACCTGGGAAGGATACCAAGTGACATGGCCATGGTTATACATATATGTTTATTGTCTGAGAGGAATCCTAGGGTTTCATTCCTAACTCAGCTTAAAACAGTTTAATGTTCCATCTCTGAAATATTAATTTTTCTGGTCCCAGTTTCAAAACTGCTCTACTTAAAAGGTCAACAGAGCATCACCAAGAGACTATCTGGGGTTTACCAGGTCATTATGCAGTTACAATGGATTAGCTTGGATAACTACCTTTGTTCTCAGTCTGTTACAGATTGTTTTTCTGTAAGCTTTCCCTGCTGTGCATATATTCTCCAGATAGTGTGTGGTTTGCAGCCTCACAAATACTCATCATTACTTTTATAAGTTCTCAATTGGCAAAACAGCAATGAGGGAGAGTTGCCTCACAGCACACTGAACTGCACAGTCACTTTGTGAACTGAATTAATACAGCAGCTAGTTAAAAATCAGCCATCACAAACACCAGTTTCCTTATAGAAGTACAGACCTAGTATTTTGCAGGTCTTACAAATGGTAAGCCAAAACCACACTGAATGAATCTGTAATCTACAGAAATAGCTGAAGCTACAGAAGCAGCTTTTGACCAATAATGTTTGTAGCTATGTTAGAACAGTGTTAGCAAAGAGTTAAACCCCTTTACTTCTAAAACTCACTAATACAGATATGTGTTGCATCTCAGTGAATTATGCAACATTGTGTGTCGTCTACTTCTGTCCTTTTAATGTCTGTTCCAAATCCACATCTTCTTATTTGTACAGTATTTCAGAAACAGGAGCAATCATGTAGCCTAAGCCAAGCAAGAAATGTTGCTGTTCATATTAGAAGGGTAGAAAAATCACTGCTTTGAAACATAAGTAAGAAAAGACAGCTGGAATTATTAACGGTTTCAATGACCCATTCATAAATTCCTTGAAGTGATGTCCAGAGAGACCTTGTTTTTATGAGGTGACCAAAATGACCACAGGGAGCTATCATGAATTCTTAAAAGTGAGTAAATCTACCTCAACATGAGGAAGAACTTCCTTACTGTAAGAGTTGTAGAGCATTGGAATAGACTCCCCAGAGAGGTTGTGGAGTCTCCTTCTCTGGAGATTTCAAGACCTGTTTGGATGCATTTCTGCATGATCTGCTCTAGTTTTGTCCTGCTCTGGCAGGGGAGTTGGACTCGATGATCTTCAGAGGTTCCTTCTAACCCCTAACATTCTGTGATTCTGTGAAATCTGTATTAAATGAGTAAATAGCATCATGAGCTTGAGATCACAAGGCTGCTATTACATCCAAGAAAACAAAGGACGTCAAAGTCAGGTCTGGTATTAAATTTCGAAGGAGTGATTTCTAGTACTTGATTGATCTGTCCTGTCTGTTTCATGTTTATGTATAGTACCTGCCAATGATGTATTTTATATGATGACTGTTACTATACTGATTTCAATAGGATTGCATAGGTAAATCACACAGAAAGATTCAAACTAGTGCAATCTTATTCATCAAGAGCAGTACTGTATTTCTCATGTGGGTCCTTTGGTTACTGATATCATGAAGAGCCATGTAGTATTGAGTCTGAGGATGGGGATTAAGAACTTGACCCTACAAATTTATTTCTGTGTCCAGGTAATTTTCAGTGCTTTTGGTCAATTTGCTTTATGTTGATTTTGGGGTCAGGTAATGTGCATTTTCCTTGAAAAGAAGACTTTGTCATTATGGTAAACATCTGAAAGAAATTTGGTATTTAAAATCAGTATCTGAAAATTATTACTGAAAGCATTAATTTTACATAAATCCTTATGTGCTGAATTATTATTATTGTTAATCCTTGTCGCTCCATAGTGTGGCCAGCAATTTCAGAGAAAGAATTCCAGTTTGTATTGCAAACTATAGTCCCTCAGCAGCATCTGTGATGTGACAGAGGATCTGACTCCTTCTGTATGGAAGTACATGTGTATACACAGAGATTAATTCACTTTTGCTCTTGTTAATGTATATGTATATACAGCAGCTGTTAAACTGCTCCCAACTGTATTCTTTACTATATTGGAAAAGTTAGAATTCAAAGATACAGATGTAGGATCTAAGCTGTGACAGAATGTAATATCTGCTAGTCTTAAGTGTCTTAAAAAAACCAAAAGGTAATGACAATCGGTTTTCTTTTGGGCCTTGGCTGTACAAGAACATAGCAGCTCTACCAGCCTCAAGCTCCTTGCACTGCTGTAAGGCAATGATTCAGTACAGTGAAGGACACGTGCTTATTAAATCATCACAGGTACCTTCTGATGCTCCAAAGGGGACATGAAATTGCTCTGAATTGGTGGGCAGACCTCTCCTTGCATGAGGTACTCTTCAGCTGCTATAGAGTCATGGTAGGAAGAGGTGCAGATGTCTTTCTTTTGTTCTTTGGCAGTCACCGTGCTGTTCAGGGACCAGCACCAAACCAGCCCAGCTTATGCTGTCATTTCAGAAGTATCTGAAAGGCTTTAGTAGTACATTGACACTGGAGGAAAAGGTCTCTCTCCCCTTTCCTACTCTTCTTCACCTTCTTTGTCATGCAGTCCCATCTTTTCCCTCTGTCCAGTGCTTTACCAAAGTAACCCAACTTGCTAAGACATTTCTGTAGGTTAGTTGTCTCACACTCCTGAAAACTGAATCATCTTGTTGTAAGTCCAACAAGCAGTGCTCTTGGATGTATATGGGTGGAAGGGAGGGAAGAGGAACAGAGGGAGGACTCCCTTTCAGCTTGGGGCAGTCCTGTCACTCCATCTCAAGTAAACCCATCTCTAGGTGTGTGCTAGGACTTTGAGTGCTAGGACTTCTGTGAGAGGTTCAGGATGTACAGCACCTGTAGTGTAATCTGCCTGTTCTTCTTGAAGATGATACA
Organism: Todiramphus chloris collaris; assembly: GCA_025345505.1. Classification (NCBI taxonomy): domain Eukaryota; kingdom Metazoa; phylum Chordata; class Aves; order Coraciiformes; family Alcedinidae; genus Todiramphus; species Todiramphus chloris. The sequence continues at coordinate 2,172,358 of JANVCC010000033.1, read as the reverse complement.
GAAATAGATTAGACAGCATTCTAGAGCTTCAGAGATCAACTGACCAGTGAAGGTCCTGCTTCTGTGTTTCTCACACAGGAATTCAGTTACACCCTTTAGCTGAAGACTATCTTCTAGATTTCACAAGTCTTACCAAGACATGACGCTTTCTTTGCTCCCTCCTGGACGTGTTTTCTACACAGAGATGAATCTGAGATGGACTCTTCCACACAATCTCCTTAGAGGTGATGAGCAGGAGCTAGTGAACCAGAATGATGAGGGAGTAAGGAAATATGCTGTTCAGTTTGTCTCCTCATACAACAGAGGTAGGTAAGTGTTTGTGGCTTGAAGTCCTGAGAGAACCCCAATGAGTCCTTTCTTCAAATACACTTAGAATTTTAACATATTATGTGTTACGAATAAATGCAGTGGACAGTGATTGAAAACCCGTTGGCTTGGCAGTAAGAAAATGCAGATGATTTACCTCCCATTTAAAATCTTGCTTCTAGAGTTCCTAATTGGTCACTGAGTCCAGATGCAGCATTTTTTTTCAACTCACAGTCTTCAGTAGCAACTCTTGCACATCTCACTTTATGAAGAACAGGTCTGCTTAACCAAACACAACTTTGTTTTTGAGAAGGTTAACAGACAAGAGGAGCTGTGCTGACCTCTACCTTCACTTCTCAAAGCATTAGACTCCATATCACATGACATTCCAATTAAAAAATTAAAACTATGCAAAATTAATGTAGCACATAATAAATAGATTATAATTGGCTGATGGATTTTAAAAAAGGAATTGTAAATGAGGAATCCTTATTCACAGAGGGTATTTCCAGCAGGGTTCCATGGGGATCTTTTCCAGCCTAATACAAATCAGTGGTTTTATTAATGGTTCAGAAGTGAGGAAATCAGTTCCTGTAAAATTTGCAGAGAATACAGTATTAGTGACAGTAAACAGTAGTAAAGTTGGATCAGTTTGACAGATCAATACAGTTCATTTGGGAAGTGGGTCTTGTTTAACAAGCACAAATGTTAATGTAGCCAAATGCAAGGTCATGTGTTTGGGAACAAGGACAATAGGCTACACATGCAGAGTGGGTATTTACTTCCTAGGAAACCGTGACCCGGAAAGAAGTTAGAAGTCAGGGAGTCTATTTGGCTGAACAAGATGTCTCAGTGTGATACTGTTGCTGAAAACTAGTGTGACCTTGTATGAATAAGCAGAAAATTATTGAATAGGAGCAGGAAAGCAGAGAATATGACTCTACATAGTGATGTGCTCTTATGGAGTCTGGAATGAGATCATTAAATGCATCCCTGATTTGGGAGTTAAGCCTATAGTGTAGGAGGTGAAAACACTGCACAGCACATCCCTCTGTCCAAGAAGGCTTGTATCAGAAATAGTGTGGCCATCAGGACTAGGGATGTGATTGTACCTCTGTCCTTGCTGCTGGTGAGGCCACACCTTGGATACTGTGTTCAGTTTTGGGCCCCTCACTATAAGAAGGACATGGAGGTGCTGGAGCATGTCCAAAGGACAATGAAGCTAGTGAAGTGTCTAGAGAATAAGTTTTACAAGGAGTGGCTGAGGGAACTTGAGTTTTTAGCCTGGAGAAAAGGAGGCTGAGGGGAGACCTCATCACTTTCTACAACTACCTGAAAGGAGATTGTACTGAGGTGTATAATGTGTGACAAGTGATAGAACAAGAGAAACTGGCCTCAAGTTGCATTGGGTGAGGTTTAGATTGGATAGAAGGAGAAATTTTTTCACCAAAAAGGTTGTCAAGCATTGGAACAGGCTTCCCAGGGAAGTGGTGGAGTTGTCATCCCTGGAGGTATTTAAAAGCTGCATAGATACGGTGATTAGGGACATGGTTTAGTGGGATGTGGCAGTGCTGCATTAATGGTTGGGTTTGATGATCTTAAAGGTCTCTTTCAATCAGAACAATTCTGACTCTGTGATTCTGAACTTGGTATGATGAAGTGGAGACACCTGAGGAAGTTCTCTCTGACCAGGGACCTGCTTGAATTGCAGCCTTCCTTGAAACGATACAATCTGTATTTAAAGGGTAGCATCCAAGTTACTTAGTATTTTTGTGCTAAAGTGTCAGTCCTAGGTAGGGAAGAAGGAACAGAACTGTCTAGCATTGAATATAATGTTGCTGAGTAATAGAAATGGTGAAGTCATGACTCTTGATTTGATTCATACTCTAGAAAACTCACTTCCGCTGCCTATTTGAAGGGGTAGGGGAGAACATAAAAAAATGGATGGAGAAGAAAACCATACATCAGCTAAATAATTCATCGCATTACATTGCTAATCAGACACCTGAGGGAATAACAAATGTATAGTGAGCCTTTTCCTGCTCAGCACAGACTTCACTGGTTAATACTTTCATTCAGATGCTAGAACTTCTATTGAATTTACAGTACAGATGCTGAAGAAAACACTACAGTAAGTGACAGAACTCAAATGTATTTCTGTACCTCCTGAGATCTGTATCCTACTCAGTGTTTTGGGGCTATACTTGCAAAATTCATCCTCCCCTCCCCTTTTCTTTTTTTCACACCATCATCTACATTAAGTGATTGTCACGTCTTATTCTTTTTAAATATTTAAGTGACTTTAATTTGATGTTTACATTTAGGGTGCTGCTGTTGAAGCCTACCCCCATGTAGAGAGCCTGTCAGTGAGACCTCTGTGTTACAATGTATTGCAGACACCTGGAGAATTTCTTTCTCTCCTGTTGAAGAGTTTGAAGAACTGTAGTATCAGTAAAACCTGCTGTGACTCTGACAGCACAAAGTGTTACAGATATTTACTTCTGGGGATCCAGGAGTTAGTAAGGGGTATCTCTTCTGTGTGTTGTTCCCCCCTACCCCATCTCTCCCAGGTTAATACTGGAGAAATCAATATTAAAAGAAGTGAATTTTCTAATAGCTTATACTTAAATTTTCTTCTGTTCTTGTTTACTGTGATCAGTCATGGATTGGCTGTGGATTTTTTTCTATGACTTATTTAAAAGAAATCAATGGGGAATGTTTTAATTTTTAATATTGGGTATTCAAAGCAAACCAGAAAAATGCTTAAAGAAGTGTGTATATTTTGTGGAGACTGAAAAAGGACATCCAGCTCATACAAAACAATTTTCATGGCTTCATTAGATCCCCTTCAGAGAATTTAGTGGGAATGTGACTAACCTGATAAGGGAGAAAATCACGTGTATGCTAATGTTGCCAAAATCACCTGGGATAAATACTTTTTTAGCCTACAGCAAACCCAAAATGTTTTGGAGTAACTTAAATCTTATTGACTGTGAGGTAACTTGACCTCTCTTGCGTTTACGTTGAGGTGAGAGCCTGTATCTGAACTGTCACTGGGACTCCGGTGCTGTGTGGCAGCTTACATCTGAACTGACTCTGTGTCCAAGTCTTTAGATTCAACTCTTAGGGCTTTTAAAATGGGGGTTGGACTGCATACTGGAGCTGGAAAGTACCTTCAACTATTATTATTATTGCTCTCCAACCAGGTTGTTTTAGTCTCACCCTCACAGGTGAGAGCAACTTCTCCACTGAGTTACAGGTTTGTGGATCTAGATGATGTCTATTGCTTGTTTCATGGCTTCAGCTGAGTTTCTGTAGTGTAAAATGGACATGATTGTACAATTCAAGAATTATTAGTTGGTTGTGTTGTAATAGAAATGTATTAATTTTAAAATGTGTAATTCTATGTTCTGTATAGACTGAAGTCTTGTGAAAGATACTGTCTGCTCTCCAAACGATTAATATCATATGTTGTCACATTCCTGTGTCAGTATCCTACTTGCTGACCTTATGTTGAACATATATATTTATATGCAGCCTCTGCTTATGGTCCAACTTGCCTTTGCTTGATTCAGTATGTAGTCAGTGCAAGCTCAGGTCTGATAGAAAAGCTCTGACAGAGGTGAAAAAATGGACGCTAAGAAATGAAAATACTTACTCATAATTATTAATATATTAAAAATTGTCCCTGCCTGTAGCAAGGAAAGCTTATATTCAGTTGTTGAAAAGTCTTCTTGTTTGTCTGTCTCCTGTATAAATGAAGCAAAAATTACTACTACATGATGGATAGGTACTCCCTCTGACAGGCTGTTGGATCACTGCTTTTGTAACCAGCAATAGGAGCTCCTTTAAAGCAGCCCAGTGGCCAGTACAGATGGGTTTGGATGTAGGAAAGGCTTGTGTGCTATGAAATATGGAATATTGGTGTACATGCGCATTGTGGAAGGACATGCATGACAGGACAAGAAGCAATGGGCACAAATTGAAACACAGGATGTTCCATCTGAACATCAGGAAATACTTTTTTCCTGTGAGGGTGACCAAGTATTAGCAGAGGATGTGCAGAGAGGTTGTGGAATTTCCATCCTTGGAGATATTAAAAACCTATCTACACAGCCCTGGGGAACCACCTCTAGGTGGCCTTGCTTGAGCAGGGAGGTTGGACCAGATGATGTCCAGAGGTCCCTTCCAACCACTGATAAACAATTGATAAACCTGTCATGGCCTGTAGTTGGTGACTCAATTAGAAAAAAATGTAAGAGTTTTGCTTGTGGCTTCTGGTGTTTGCAAGTCTGGCATCGCTAATAAGCAGAGACCAAAACCCAATATTCCCTGCTGCATTTCAACTTGCAAGTTTCTTAGGCTCTCAACAACTGTGCCCCAGGTATATGAATATTTCCTTTCCTGTGGTGGTCTAAACTTCATCAGAGAGCTATGTAAAGCGTTTGGAGATCTGCAGACTACAGGCACACAGGGAGTGACTGTGCTGTGTTATGCTGTGCTGAGAGTTCTCATGCTAGTGAAACTGGCACGTGGGCATTCACTCAAAGAGAAAAAAGTGTTTCTTTTTTGCTTGTGGCAGCCATTTCCTTACAAAAAAAATGTGCCCCTGTGACAGAGCAGGAAAGCCTTTGCTTTTCACAAAGCTATTAAAAATGAACACTGTTGCTGTGCTGAGAGTTTTAATTGGAGTTTTATCTGCCAAATTCTTCCATTTTAAATGAGGATTTTAAAATGTGTATCGGTGCTTCTCTGTGTATTTGCCTATGCGCCTAGATTTCCTCACCTCGTACTGAAACGTAAAAAAGGTTTGAAATTCAGCACATCTACCCCTCTTTTGCAGGCTGGGAAGGCAGGTGAGGGTTTCGTCGGCCACCAGAGAGCACTGTAACCATATGCTCGAGCCGGTTTCCAGGGCAGGTGATGCCTGATGCTGCCTTTTCCTTTCACCAGCTTTCCTTTGGAGTTGGCAGCAGCAGAAAGGTTCTTAAAGGAGACTCTGTACTTATTTTACTTCCATCCTTTTTTTTTTTTTCCTCTGTGAATCCATGCTGACGGTGGCTAGTCACATTCTTTGAAAGGAAGAGCTCCACCTTGTCCAAAGGCAACCAACCACTTGCACAGCCCTTTGGTTTCAAGCTTGAAACCAGGTTGTACAGGCTGAATGCATCTGGCTGTGGGCTGAGGGAAAGGGCATTGCTGTCATTCTGTCATCCCACTGCTAGCCCTCACTGTTGCTCAAACACAAGAAGAAAGGGCAATGCAGCAGCTGCCCCAAACCAGGGAGTTTTGACAGCCGGCTCCCTGTTCTCTATAAGGTGTTCATTTGTTACTCAAAAAAGCTTTCATTTACACTTGAAGTAAATGTTCCTTATTTGTCATTAGCTTAAAATCTTACTACTCCTGTTTCAGACTTGAAGAAGGACTTTTGTGTTCCTGCAAACTGCCTTTTGTTTTTTCTGCCTTTATTTTGCACACAGACATAGCCTCATGTCCTGCAGTGACATGGCTGTAGCAAAGCTATCAATGCTTCAAGTCCTTGCTCAGCTAAGGAGCATAATGCTGCACTGTTGGGACATTTTGTGATCATTCATGTGATTTGCACCTACTTTGACATCACTGCACCATGCTGGCCTAATAATTACTTTTAAATTGGATGCCTCCTTGTCTAGGGATAGCAAAGAACTTTGTAGATGGTATGGCTTCCTGTCCAGGAAGGAAACATACCTGCAGATGCGAAGACAACATTTGGGTACTCCTTCTGGAAAGGCTACCTGATCAAATTATATTAATCCTTAGTTTTATGCCCGATTGCTGTGGGATGTTCACCACTGGATGAGAGTGGTGTTGAAGATCCAAGAACACTGCACCAGAGCATCATTCTTCTGTCCATTTTCTGATTGAGTTTTTCTCATAGTTAGAAGCAGTGTCAAAGGGCTTCCTTCGTCTCCTCAGGAGCAAACTAGCATGGGACTGAAGCATAAGAATTCCTCAGTTCTTATCCCTGGGGTTAAAATGTACATGGGAATGTGGCAGAAGGGTAAGCTGTCTGGCTGTATTCTCCTTTTTCTGCAGTAACTCAAATGCTGTTTCTGGGCCATGATGGCTCAGCTTCTCAGAGCAGTGATCTACTGCCTTGTGGAGATGAGCTGTTGTCAGAGCTATCATTTCAGAGTTGATGTATAACTGGGCAGCATCTCTTATAGCTTAGATGCCATAGCACCACAGTAGGAGATGCAGCTCCTGTGGGTGGAGACACCCATGATACAGAGGCTTCAGAGAATAGCATATAGGTGGCATCCCAGTACTGCTGCTCATTCAGTAGTTAAGATAAAGTGCCTGTGCTAGGGTGATAGTCCTGTCCTGAGTCAGAGAGAATAGAATTTTCCCTTAAATGAGTCCTGTGAGTTGAGGCAGCATCCTCCTGTTTCTTACAGCACTCCCTTTCATGTAACTCCAGGGCCAAGTCCTGCTTAATTTATAGGCTCTGACAAGATCTTAGAGCAAGAATGATAGCATAGTTGCAGAGCACAGGCTATCGTTTAGTATCTAAAGTGCCAATTTTCTGACAAAGTGTGTAATCTAATACAGTGTTGTATAGTGTCTGTGTTTGATAGGGAACCTCTGTAAGTCACCTCAGATTAAGAAAGGGAGAGTTTAAGCTGTTATATGGGTAACGACAAGGAAGAAAGCAAACAATTCAGGCACAAATCTTCATTCTTTCCCCCAACAGAGATTAAACAAGACAGGAAAATACAAGCTGCCTGAAATCCAACATACATTTTTACCCTGATATCACTGTATAGTTCCTCTTTTCTTCCCCTTCCCCAGGGCTGAGAGAGCTTTACAAACAGGCACTTGTACACATATCCCCATGAAGTGTTTTGAGGGAAATACTTTCTGTTTTGCAGTCTCCCTTGCTGGCAGTGTTTAAATTAGCTTTATCCAAATCTCAAGTTTCAGGAAGGGTTTTAAGAATATGCTCTGAGGGTATCATGAGGGGGATTTCACCTAATGGCTAAGACAGGGATCTGTCTCTTTAGAACTTGCCAAGGTCTGATGACAAAATGACATATTGGAAAAAAACCATTAAAAACTATTTCTGAGTCCCAAAGCTGAGGAAACAGCTAAAAATCCCACTGCAGAATTTGATGACTCTTAAAGAAGTTGGGTAGTCAGGGGGAGGAAGGGAGGATGAAATTTGCTCCGATTAATTTACTTGTATGTATAACTTTCAGGCTTAAATTAGGAGATGTAACTTTCCATATAGTCAATGAATTGCATAGACCATGTGCTGAAGAGGACAGAAAGCCCAGGGTTGAATCATGTGGAGCTGATGTGGACTAGAAACAGGAACAGCCACTAACTCAAGTGCTGAAAATAAACTTGATGATTAGGTGGGCTCCCTTCCATTGTAGTATTTACCTGTAATGTCATGCAGTTCAGTCTGGAAGATGCAAAAAATCCCATTCTCCTCCACAAGTATTTGCAAACTTTGGCAGAGCATGTGGTGAATTGCTATGCCATCATTGAATGCAGATTTCCAAATGACTTTGAGAGCAAGGAAAATCTTGGAAGAGGGGATATTTGTGAGCATTGCCATGCTCTCATTTGCATATTCAAGAAGAAAAACATGAATGAACAGCAGTGAAACCACTAGGATATTTCACATACAAGAATACTTACAACGGGGCTTTGGTCTACTTGCCACCTGCATTGTTGATGGTGATAGCAATGTTGTACGAAAACTAGAAGGTGAACTAAGTGTGGTACATTAATTCTTCACCACATCAAAGTGCAGGAACTTGAGCAAAGCAAAACAAAACCAAACCATGGGAAAGGTGAACAGCAATGTAGATCTTTTTTCATTTGTGTCTTTTCAAAATCTCCTAGAATCACAGGAAGAAATAGTTGTGATAGAGTGCCATTTGTCAGCTTACAGCTCCACTGTCAAACCCATGGAATCTTCGAGCCATTTTTGTTCCTCTGGCCCATTTTATTCTTCTTTCTGCTTTGAAATAACATACCACTCTTAACAAATCTAAGCAGGGAAATTATTTCTCATCCTGCTCAGAAGCTTTGAAAGCAAAACATTTAAACTAAAACCATCCTTACTCTTCAGAGATGTTAAGAGTTGAAAATAATTTGAACTGTAGCCGTTGATTTCACATGACTGCTCCTGTAGGTAGCAGTATAATACCTTATTAGTAGGACATGGCATGATGACACACAAAAAATGTTGTTTGTGTCAGCAAACAACTTGTATAGTTTCAATGGGCATCCATTTACTTTGCCCAAGGAGACAAAGTAACACTTGGGTATCTGTACCTTTCCTTGGGATCTCAAGATGAAAACAGTTCATTCTCATCAATAATAGATTATGCTGAGCTGGGGGAGGCAAGTGTAAGGTAGGTCATGGACGATCCTTGTACATTGTTTTGCAGATGAAGAATGAGAGACACGGGAAAACTTAGGCCAAGACTTTCAAAGGAGGACACTAAACTTGTGGATGCTGAAAAGCTGATAGCAGAGGAATTTTCCTAGGTTCTCACAATATTCTGTGAGAATCCTGCCTTTCTCACACGTGTTATGAGAAATAGTAGGATGGTTTTGTAAACTAGACTAGCACATGGTGTTTCGATAAGTTCTGTTTATGGTACATTGTAAAAATATTTTGAAATAGGTGCTGTAGGACTTTAGCCAATCACCGTAGGAGATGGGTGATCACTGACCAATCGCCCTGTGGGGCTGGGGTATAAAAATGGGGTTGTAAATTAATAAATTTGCTTCTTTTGCCTGCTCTTGCTGAATTTATATGTTGCTGCATCTCTCCACTCCTGGCATAAACAGCGACATAAACTTTAAAAATTTACTTTTGGGTGCTCGTCTTCAGAGAATTCAGTGACAGATTTTCAGGACTACAGATCATGTCCAGCTACAGCAGAAGTTAAGGATAGTCTTTTCAGAAATCCAGTGGCCATTTTATCATTTAAATCGGTGCATCTGAAATTGGAACCCACTTTGGAAAATCAGCCTTGCAGGCTTTTATCTTAAAGAGAGACTGCCAAGACTGAGTGTAATCAAAGTCTCTGAAAAAAGTCTTTTACTTAGTGACAGACTGTTTTTCTCCAGAATTATTAAAGATAAATATATAAACAGAAACAAGTAATTTCACAGTAAACTGGACTAAGGTAATCTGTATTTCCATGCTTTGTGATTTCATCAAAGTATCTTTTACTCCCCAAACAAGAATCCCTTTCAGGACTATGTAGGAGATTGAGTCTGCATCCATATTTGCCACATTCATTCTTCTAATAATTTTACATTAAGCTGCCAAAGTACCAATGTAAATTTAGGTCTCCATTGAAATTAGAGGTTTTAATCTTCACAGAGGCAATGAAAATATTTCCTGTTATGTTATTCCTTAGTGGCAGATAATTTAGAATAAAAACAGATTAGTTTACTATGGAAGATACCCTTCAGGAAAGAATAAGAGCTGCTCTTGGGAGTGTGTACTAGCGCCGGTTTCAAGAGCTGGATGTAGGCTGCCAAACTGAAAGGGTCTTAGCTCTCTCTTTCTGGCTTAGCATTGAGGCTGGAAGATGAAGGATGAAGACTAAGTCTAGGACCCCACATTTTCCATAGTGGAGTCACCAGGCAAGAGCCAATTTTATTTTCTCTCATTTGGAAGCAAAACCATATTGAGAATTCCTCCTAGATAAGCAGCTGACAAGCCAGAACATTCTTTTTGTTGTCGTTGCTTCTACATTAAATTCTGTTTTTTTTATAATTATGACAAGAGAAGGATTTACAAAATCCTCACTATGAATTGAATTCTTTTTTTTTTTACAAAGACATGACAATTTTCATACAGAATTATCTTCAATTTCAAGCCAGTTCCATTAAGAATCACCTTCGAGTTGCAGAGTGTTATGATTGATGGAAGATACACACTTTCTCATTCTAAAGAGCTGATGGTAACTTTTATGTCCTCTAATTACTGTCCCTTTAATTCAGATTGCTCTTTATTATTTTATATAAAGCTTCTCCTTGCAACAAGGTACAGAATATAGATTCAGATTTCTGGTGCCTCAAAGGGAGAGGACAAATGGGATTTAGATTCAGCTCTTTGTAGAAAACATGCCAGGTGCAAGATACTGACTGAAATAAATTTTCAAACCCTCTACTAGTTCAGATGTGTGATGGAGAAGAATCTTCATAAGAAAGTGTTTTTTTGAAGTAATGAGAAACACAAGAAGAAAAACAATTGCTTGCATTCTTTGCATCTTTCTTTTTGATAATTTGGGCTGTGAAATCAAAATACAGTTAGGACTCAATTACTGTGGATTAAAGCAAATTCTGCTTCTGCTTTGCCTTCAATCCAAGGTTAAGAGGACAATAGGACACTTTATTTTTCACTATCCTGCCTATATCTCTATTTAGATGATCTCTGGTGGGGTTGTGTGATGATCAGTACTAGATGCAAGCCACTTGGGTTTTTTTCAGTCTTCTGGTGGTCAATGTTAAATCCTTAATGATTTCCAATTTAAAGATGACACAAAGAATTGACTGATGGTAAATACCAGTGTGAATAGGGCAGCCATGGGAAATGGTCTGAATTTCCTGGAAAATAAGGCCCATTCATGAAAGATATAAAAATTTGAATAAGCTAAGTCAGAGATGTATGTCTGGAAAACTGAAAGCATTCAGGGGTTACAGAATCAGGCTCTGTTCCAAGGAAAGTAGTGGCACAGGAAAAGACATAGAGCTTAGAGTTGAAAAGCAATGTGACATGAGACTCCCAGAACACTCCTGTGGGGGAAAAAAAACCCAAACAAAACACAACAAAAGCCCCAAACAACAAAAATGCTCAGCCCTTGGAAATTGAAGGAGTAACATGTAGGATTAGGGAGGGATTTACTCTGTACACAATGTAGTCAGAGCTAGTACCGGAATACTGAGTCCTGCTGAAGCGCCTACATTTTAAAGAGAACACTGAGAAAATAACTGAAGTGAAAAATGTTATACCGAGAGACTTAAGAGTGCAATCTCTTTAGTTTTTCCTAAAGGAGTGACTTGATTGCAGTGTGTAAGTACCTTCCTGACAAGAAAATGCCTGGTGGTAAAGGGCTCTTAAATCTCATAGAGGAAGACATAATGAGAGTCAGAAAATATAAACTGAAGCCAGGAAAAAAAAAAAAAAATCATATCAAATTAGATATAAAGCAGAAGTTTGAGCAGAAGGTAAAAATAACCAGGGATAGTGGTGGATTCTCTGTTCCTTGATGTCTCAAAAGCAAGACTATTTCTTTGTGGAATGATTCTTTAGCAAAAACATGCTTTAGTTAAAGAGAAGCTGTAGGGATCCATTCCAGCCTAGATCAAACTAAAACCAGAAGCAGCAGGGCATATTTGCATTGCTGGAAACTAAATACCCTGGGAGTACCAGAACAACCAGCTCTCATTAGAGGTTCTTTTTTGGTAAACACACAAAAATGTTGTCACGTGGGGTTTTTTTTTTATTATTTCAAAGTCCATGGGTTTTTTTCTTAACTAAAAAGAACGAACCCCTAAAGGGTTAAATACTCTACACATGTTTCCAACTCCCATATTTAAAGCTTTCTAGTTGTACAAAAGAAGATGCAACATGCCTGGATTGAATTTGGTGTTTTCTAATGCTAGCCAGCTGCATCCTCTACAGTTAAGCAGACTCATTTTACTGACTGGTCCAGCATTGTTTCTGATTTGTGGATGGGATAAATCATGGGTATCTAGTACCTGATAATTCTAAACAAAATGCCCTCTTTTGAGTAATGAGCATACATCTAGTTGCTCAAAAAACTTATTACACATTCCCCTGTTTATACTCATTTCAGATGACTATGCTCCAGTGGATCATCAAAAACATTTTCTTGAGATATTTGTAATATTGTCCATTTTCTTAGTGGTTCATCTCTAATATTAATACAAGTGGTATTAATTTCCTTCTAGCATTACCTTGTGTCATGATGTACAAATAAAGACATGGACATTTAAATCTTAAGAAAATAATCAAACAGAATAAGGAAGATACTTAACAAGTGTTCTTGTTAATCACGTTCTAAAGAAAGGTGAGCTGTCTGCAGGGGAGTTTTTATTTTACCCCGGAGGATATTTAGCTATTCCTATTAGAATTTCTATGTTCCTTGGTCTGATTACCGAGATAACAAGGTGAAAGTGGTGCATTTGTCTTGGCAAAGACTATAGCCATACTTTTCAAGGATAACACTCAATTTATTACATACCTGGATTTTTGGCATGCCTCTGCTTGGAGAAAACACTCTTTCCAGAGCAGGAGTTTACCTGTTTTCTCTGATTTAGAGCTGGAGGTTCAACCACACAACCCACCTTGAAGCTGTGCCGGTACTGTTCTACTACTGCTGCTGACAAACTAGGCTAGTTGTCTAATTAATTAAGGATGAGCTAATAGGTGATGTGCACCTGGAAATCATTAGGTGCCTGGAGGTTACATATTCATGAGTCCTCACCTGGAAGTTGTAGGTTATCTGTTTGTTTTCCTGGTAAAATTCGAAGTGATCTCTGAGAATCTGAAGCATAATACTTGTCTTCTGGACACATGTAATTAATTGTATCTATTTGTAATAGGAGTGCATATTAGAAGTTGCCAGGGAGTGAAAGTGGAGAAAGCATCCTGGGTCACTGTGTCTGATTAAATTTCTTCTGCAAAATAACTTCTGCGGAAGTTAAAGAAATAATGTTACAGTTGTATTATATATCAGGATCATGTTCTTGTAGGTCACTCCAAAGATGGAAAGAAAAGGTCTGTGTGCCGTGGTAATTCATATATCTCATGGCCTCATAACAGAGACAGAGTGAAAGTCACTCACAGATTGTCAGCTTTTGAACTTTCTTTTTTACTTTTTCTGCTATGCACAACAGCAGTATGTTTTTCCATGGTGTAAGGTCTGCTACGTTGCCTTGTCACAATTTGAGTCTAGAAAATAATGACAGTAGTATAGAGATGATCCAATAAAACTCTTCTGTTGGTCAGAAAATGCTTATTCTTTAAGATAAACATTCTCATAAGATGTTATCTGATTCAATGAAAACTGTAATGAGTTTTTCAGGTCTAAAATTATTTTCTAACTAGAAATAAGGATAAGAAGAAGTTGCTTCAGAATAATGTGTCAGAGATAAGCCTGGGTATATAGGAAGAATGATAAGACTATATATAGTGCAAATGTAATTTTTTTTTTTTTTTGGACAGTAGGTACTTTTTTCCTCTGCTAATAATGTTTTCTTGCTTGACTCAGGTAATGGGAATTTGTTTTGGAGTCAAAGATTTCTGAGCTGCATTGCACAGTGTAAGAAATTAAGCAGATAATTTTAAAGATGTCAGTGAATGATCAGTCATGGAGATCAACAGGACTCCTTTCCTTCTGTGTTCTACCAAGCACAATATAGTGCTTTGAAACATTGCATTGGATTAACTAATCTGTGTTGGAGCTTAAATTTATGCTTCAGTGCCACTGAACAAATTCCTAAAAGTCATCTGAGCCATGGTAACTCATGCTTTCTCTGAGATCATTTAGCTTTTCTCTGAGATCATTTAGCTTTGCCCACCATGAAATTACTGGTAATACAATAGAAACATATGCTTCTACAGTAAACAGTTTATTTTAGAGGCAGATTGTAGGAACTTCCTCCCTCCTTCTTCACCCCCCCCTCTTCTTTTTCTTTCATTCTTACTCTTTATCTCTCTCTTTTTCTGTCTCTCTCTTTCTCTCTCTCTTTCTTTCTTACACTTTGTCCCTTTCTGTCCCCTTCCTCTCCTTTCTTTTCTTTCTGTAGTAATGGTATAAACAACATATTTGCCCTTTTTTTTAGGACTGCCACAGAGGTGTCTTGTTAGTTTCTGCTACCATCTGTTCTTCTGTTTCAGCATCCCAAAATATCAAATAGACCATTTTTTTTCTTTTTTAAGCCATTGCCAATTTCACTGAAAGAAGAGGTGTGCACAAAAAAGAACAGAACAAAATCATCAAGAAGTTTACAGGAGGAACAGTTGCAAAATCATGGAGAAGCTTTTGTGTTTGTTGACAAGTTTAATTTAAAGCTTGTCTACGTCTTTCTGAGCAGGTGGTGGTGTTGATCCTATCTCCCATCCAGCTGAAGCTCTGGGTTTCAGTAGACTAGAGTCACAATGCACATTCCTCAGGTGCAGAGAGAAGACATAAAGATGGGAAGTAATTGCACAAAAATAAGACCAGATTCTTTTGGATGACATCAGTTCAATATTCCCCAACAAAAATGATACTGCCTCTTATATTTTTAATAACCCAAGGGAGGAGAGACATGGATCATAAAATACAAAGACCTTAGTACCAAACTCAGCTAAAATACCAGGTTTTGTGTTGCTGTTGACATTTGCCTTCCCGGAACAAAGAAGGAATGAGACAGACATGTGACACACATTACAAATACAGATTGCAGCCACAGAAATTTGTTTGCATTAATTTTTTTAAAAAGACAGTCTTTATTGTCTAGTAAACAGGGTTGTTCTCCTGAAAGGAGCAAATAATGAGAGGCTGTACCCTTTAGGGGGAAATTTAAGATCAATACATCCAGAGAGGAAAACTACATGGGGAGGTCTCTGGGGAGGTGTTAACTTAGGATGCTATCTATCTGTGTGTCACATCAAATAATGTACACACCATACACTGATGAAGGTTAAGGTTTATGATCTTACATGGATGTAAGTCTCTAAGAAAGATTTAAATGTTATTTGATGAAGGCCCAGAGCACTGGGATTGAAAACTTATTTAGGTGATAAAGCCAAGCTGTGTAGGTAATAGTGGGCAAAAGTAGTAATAGGCTGATGACAGCAACATCACTCAGAAAATGAGGATAAAATGTGTGATAGCTTTGCTGAACTTTCAAAGCAGAGATGATGGAGTGGAAGCAGTCAGAGACACAATTCCTCCATTTTTGTGAGATTAGGGATACTAAACACCCCAACTTTGAAACCTTTCCTTTAAGAATTTTACAACCTCTACTTGTTTTGAGTGTGATTTGCAGAAAAAAGGAAAGAAAAAAGACCAAGTGTACTTGCTTGTGTGTATGAAGTTCAAGGTCTGTGGAAGTTCACTGTAAAGGTCAGGATCCATTCTTAATGGTAAGATTTACTGGGATTGTGCCATCATTTCCCAAAAGGAAGCTGCCATAGCAAACCCATCGCTTGGCCCATTTAAAACCAGGCCTCCAGATATACTAGGGAGTCTAGTGTAGGGAGCACTCCTATTGGAGCCAGGGAAGCTGCAATACACTTGCCATCCTGATGCACCTTCCCTATTTCTAATCTCTGACAACCTGCTGAAGTGCTTTCTATAGCCCAGTTGGTTTGAGAAGAAGGTTTAAATAATTTTTTCTTTTGGCATAACTAGTCTGGCCACTTTTAGTGATCTTCATTTCATTTCTTAAAAGCAGCTTCATTTTGACAGTTGTAATTCATGGATTTCTTTATTATCCTCATGCTCACTGTTAATGCATCAAGAGAATATATCATCTTCCAGTACAGCTGGAAAAGAATAGCCCGTTATGATTTCTGTCTCTGTTAATGCTCCTTTGACATTGTAAGAAATTATGTAAAGAGCACTAGGATTCTTATTTCTGTTGCCAGCAGCCTACAAGACAGCTTAGACTGGGAGTGGGAAAGTTATGATTTGTGGTGCCATGCTACGCCAGAAGAGGTGGGAAACAACATTCACTCACACTTGTTCAAAAAGTTGAAAACGGAGAGACTGGGTCATTACTTGCAAGCCATTTGTGTTACAAGCCTCAAGTAGCTGCTTGTGCTTCAGCTTAGGTTTGGAGGAAATATATGAATCCCCAAAGAGCTGAACACTGCAAGAGGAGAGATTTAGATTTCCTCTCTTCTGTCCTGACTGGGATCTGGCTAATAATGTGCCTGCTTATTCCACTCAGTGCAAAATCATAAATGTCAGTAAGGCTTTCATAACAAGAAATGTACCCCCTCCACAACTATGCAGCAAGCCAAAAATGTGCCCTATGTCACAGTGATGAGCATATTAGAAAATGTTGAGATAGGCTGTTAAATGCAGCCGCAGTCAAAGAAGCTAGGTGATAAACTCATGGTGGTTGGTTTGCTTGCTCACACCACTTCTTGCTAGCCATGAATATTCAGGCAACTGGGTGCCTGAAGAAAAGCCTCTCCTAATACAATTATTGGTATTGGTTTGTGAGCAAGTGTGTGTGTGTGTGTAGAGAAATGTTTCTGTATTCCTTATTCACATATTTAGACAGTTTCATTCACCCAAGGATCAAAAAGGATGCTATGAGATGCAAGTTATCCATGACATCCTGTAAATGACAAGCATCAAGGGATACCTATGTACAACTCATAGGTGCAGATTTATCTGGGGAAATCAAGATCAGTTTAAAAAGCAGATCCTACTGTAGTGGGTCTGGCTGAGCTGCTTTTCCCCATCCAGCCCTCATGCTGCAGCACTGGGAGCTGGAGAGTGTTGATAACACACCCGTGTTATGACTGCCAGTGCTCACACAGCACCAGAGGATGGGGGGCAGGATGGGGGAGAGGATACAGCCTACCTGAGCTGACCAGTGGGATATTCCATACCATATAACGTCAGCTCAACTATAAAGGGAGAGGGCAGAAGGAGGATGGGGGGGCATTCTGCTTTGTCCTCTGAGCAACTGATACGTGTTCTGGAGCTCTGCTTCCTGGACTCGGCCTGACATCGCCGGTGGACGGGAAGTAGAGAATAACATCTTTATCTATCATAACCCATGTCTCTCTTCTTTTCATCTTATTCTCTCCCTGTGTGCTGTGATGATGGAGGCTGGGGGAAGTGATAGAAGGGCTTGGTGGGCACCTCGTGCCCAGCCAGGATCAACCCACCACAGTTCCTTGGCCAGTTCTTGAATTCAAGTGATTACTTGGGTTGGAAGAATAAAAAACTGATGAACCTTTTGCTTTCATTTCTTTTAATAAACATTGGAAATGGAAAAAAGTCATAAAACCTATAAGCAAAAAGAAAAAGAGCATAATGATCCCTACAGACTATTAAAAAGTTTCCTACAAAGTATTCAAAGGCTTTACAAATTATATATACGGGTTTGCTATTGATGAAAAGCAGCTTCCTCCCTATGCTTCAGTCTTCTTTCTTTTTCCTCAATAATTCTTCCTATTAGGAAGTCTCAAGTTGTCTTACAATTTTCCTGACATGAAAAAAAAAAATCCATGAAGTTGTGTTTTTTTCAATTATTTGGTCACAATATGCATGAAGAGCAGAGCACACAGACTGAACACCTGTGACAGGCTCAGATATATTAATCTATCCACCAAATGTAACATTGCTTTCTGTATTCATTTAAAAAAACCCTCTCTTAATAAAACCCTGAAATTGAAATAACTGCAAAAGTTGAAAGGGCTGTATTTGCACAGTTTTATCAAGCATTAGTCAAGAGTATATAAATTTTGTAATTTCTCCAGAGGATGTGTACTCTGTTAGGCAGGCTGAAGCCTGATGGGACCAAAGGAACAGCAAGTCTTGGTCTTCTAGCCCCCATTTCCCATTCCAGTTCTCTCTCATCTCATCTCATCTCATCTCATCTCATCTCATCTCATCTCATC
>JANVCC010000033.1:1966284-2154368 GCA_025345505.1 Todiramphus chloris collaris | reverse complement strand
TCTCATCTCATCTCATCTCATCTCATCTCATCTCATCTCATCTCATCTCATCTCATCATCTCATCTCTTATCTCATCATCTCATCTCCATCACTCTTTGTGAAAGAAGTGGCTTGGCTATGCTCCAGTTCATCATTCTGGGAGGAGCCATTTACCACTGCTGAGAAGTCTTGACTCTGCATTGCTTCAGACTGAGCAACTCAGAGGACACCCAGCTGCTTCAGATAAATTAACTCAAAACTGTAATTTAAACTGTTTAAATTTAAAAAGACAACTATGCACTTTGACCACTTACAACTGAACTATGGTTTCCATAACATAAGGACAGGAGAATGACCCTTAAAAGATCACTAGCTGAAGTACATGGAGTCTTTCAGGAAAGTTCTTGTGAACTTTAAAGGTGCTGAGGGTCTACTGTACTGGCATTTTTCTCTCAGTTTGTATTAACACTTTGAAGATGCATTTTAGTACTTTTTATTGGTAGGGCATTGAGTCTTGGCTGCAAGAATGAGGGTCACCATAGCCAGAAGCTGTGAAAGTCAATTTTGACTTAACATCAACCCTGCTGCTTTAGCTCTGGGACTCTGCAATTCCAGACACACATTTGTGGCAGATTGACTGGGGGGTTGTGAAGCAATTACAAGAGCACTTGAATACTTGGTCAAAGCTGCCAAACAGTCATTACTTTCCATCAAAGTCAGAAACCCCAGGTGGGATGCCGTGGGCTTGCAGGCTGGTGTCTTGTCTCACATATATCTCTATGCCCAATATCTGCATTCCTATAATTTTGTACAAGGCAAAAGTTCATTAAATACCGTGTTGTTTTTCTTTCTTTTATTGCTAGAATTACACACAGCATTTACTGACAGTAATAACATTTTCAAGTCTGTACAGAGGCTAATGTTTCTGTGGGTTTTTTCCCTTGACTATACACAGTTGATTATCCCGGGGCATCTTGAAGAATCATTTTTGGAGAATTACATGAAAACAAGCTGGCAGATACAATAATAAATTGGTAAGTGTTTTTATGCCTACCCTACATGACACATGCCCTCCATGGCTAACAGCTGGTTGAGATCCTCCTGTACATGCTAACTGCAGCAGTAGGATACTTGTTTGAAGGCTGCTGCTACAAGAGAATTCTGATGGACATGATGTACAAGATGGGTAAAGGGGAAGCTTTGAGTAGGCATGAGTTTTCCAGTGAGCACAGTGTCTTTTGTGGGAAGAGAACATGTTTGTATTTAGAAAATGAATTATTAACTGGAAAGGATTTTTATAGCAACATTTACCATGTGTGAGGCATATGTGACTAAATAATTTCCCTGCTGGTGTAGGAAAGAGTGACTTTCTCTTGCTCTACCACCACAGCCCATACACATCACTGTCTCCCACAGATACCCAGGCAACTATAGACTGGTCAGCCTCATCTCCATCCCTGGAAAGGTAATGGAGCAACTTATACTCGGCTCTATCCTTAGGCATATCGAGGACAAGGAGCATTAGGATCATTAGGAGCAGTCAACATGGTTTTACCAAGGGGAGGTCATGTTTGACTGACTTGATAGTCTTTTATGAGGACATAACCAGGTGGATAGATTGATGGTAGAGCAGTGGATATGGTTTATCTTGATTTCAGTAAGGCATTTGACACTGTCTCCCACAGCATCCTTCTTGCTAAACTGAGACAGTGTGGTCTGGATGACCAGGTAGTGAGGTGGATTGGGAACTGGTTGAAGGAAAGAAGCCAGAGAGCTGTGGTCAATGGGATGGAGTCCAGCTGGAGGCCTGTAACTAGTGTGGTAACAGGGGTCAGTGCTGGGACCAGTTCTATTCAACATACTCATCAATGATCTGGATGAGAGCACAGAGTGCACTGTCAGCAAGTTTGCTGATGATACCAAGCTGGGTGGAGTGTCCGACACCCCAGCAGGCTGTGCTGCCATTCAGCGAGACCTGGACAGGCTGGAGGGTTGGGCAGGAAGAAATTTAATGAAATTCAACAAAGGCAAGTGTAGAGTCTTGCATCTGGGCAAGAAGAACCCCAGGTATCAGTATAGGTTGGGGACTGAGCTGTTGGAAGTCAGTGAAGGGGAAAAGAACCTGGGGGTCCTGGTTGATGGGAGGCTGACCATGAGCCAGCAATGTTTTCTTGTGGCCAAGAGGGCCAATGCCATTCTGGGGTGTATTAAAAGTGGTGTAGCTAGTAGGTTGAGAGAGCTTCTCCTGCCCCTCTACTCTGCCCTGGTAAGGCTGCATCTGGAGTAGTGTCCAGTTCTGGGTCCCCCAGTTCAAGAGGGACATAGAATTGCTTGAGAGAGTCCAGTGCAGAGCCACAAAGATGATTCCTCTCCTATGAGGAAAGACTGAGGGAGCTGGGGCTCTTCAGCTTGGAGAAAGGAGACTGAGGTGTGACCTCATTAATGTTTATAAATATATAAAGGGTGAGTGCCAGGAGGATGGAGCCAGGCTCTTCTTGGTGATGCCCAATGATAGGACAAGGGACAATGGGTGGAAGATGAGTCATAGGAAGTTTCATGTAAACATGAGGAGGAATTTTTTCACAGTGAGGGTGATGGAACACTGGAACAGGCTGCCCAGGGGAGTTGTGGAGTCTCCCTCTCTGGAGATATTCAAAACCCGCCTGGACACTTTCCTGTGTGATCTGATCTAGGTGATCCTGCTTTGGCAGGGGGGCTGGGCTAGATAATCTTTCGGGGTTCCTTCCAGACCCTGACATACTGTGATTCTGTGATTCCTTTGGAAAGTAATGATCATTCTCAAAAATACTGTATTTGCTTTTGTAACAGTATTGGTTCCCCACAAACAGATTTTGACCTTAAAATCTGCATGTATTGTGCATCTGTCTTGTCAGTCTTGATAGTGGCCTAAGAATATGTCTGTTATTTGTGCACAGTGACTGTACAAACAAAAAAAAAATACTGGGTAAAAATCCTGGATTAGGAAGACGTTACTGGCCTTACTCACTTAGAAGTCTCAAGTGCTGAAGCCTGTCTCACTCCCTTATGTCTGCTAATGTGCTGCATGTATCTCTGAGTGCTTTACTTCTGCTCTGAACAATGCAACCCTCCCTCTTTGAGACAATTTATTTTGGTACCTTAACTGTCAGCGAATAGACTCTGCAAGCAGAACTTAAAAGCATAAATCAAATATTTATTGGATAACACATGAGAGAGAGAGGATTTATAGAGCTACTAGGCTAAACACTGGCAGGCTCACCACCCTGAAAAAGTACCCAAAGAGTCTTGCCTGACCAAGCAGGCATCAGTCAGGAGAGGAAGGGTTGATCCCTACTCCCTGTTTTTTCCCTTAGGATTTTATACCTTTCCATTTTGGTGTTTTTCTTCTTGAATCTCTGAGCTACCTGCAATCACTGGCCCAAAAATCCTGCCCCTGTAGTTTTCCCTTTCTTATCTTTCAGGTCACTGTTCTACAGACTTTCTCACAGCTGGTTTTCAGGGATAAGTGATTTCCTGAGAACTCCAAGCCAAGATGATACAACTGTGTCAGATCAGTGTTGGGTCTTGAATCCTTGGAGCACAAAGTTCCTTACAACAGGATGAAACTTTGCATAGATAAGATGGAATAAGTTCTTGGAAGAGAAGTCTGTTGAGAGTCACTGTATTCATAGAAACCATACTTGGCTTCAGAGGTCTCTGAGTATCACATTACTAAAGCTTGCAAGAGGCACTGAGGAATCACGTTTGCTGCATTCTTACAATACTTCCTAGGTATCAGCAGAGAGGGACCTTTCACCTGATCCAGCATGACTACTCATATTTTTATGGACAGTTACAACTACGTTGTGATAGAAAAGGGACTGGTTTTGAATCATAGAATTGTCAGGGTTGGAAGGAACCTTAAAGATCATCTAGTTCCAACCCCCCTGCCATGGGCAGGGACATCTCCCACTAGATCAGGGTGCTCAGAGCCCCATTCAGCCTGGTCTTAAAAACTTCCAAGGATGGAGCTTTCACCACCTCTCTGGGCAACCTGTTCCAGTGTCTCACCACCCTCATGGTGAAGAAATTCTTCCTAATGTCTAACCTGAATCGACCTATCTCTAGTTTTAATCCATTCCCTCTAGTTCTATCACTGCCTGACAGCCTAAAAAGTCCCTCCCCAGCTTTCTTATAGGCCCCCTTCAGATACTGGAAGGCCACAATATGGTCTCCCCAGAGCCTTCTCTTTTCCAGACTGAACAACCCCAACTGTCTCAGTCTGTCCTCACAGGAGAGGTGCTCCACCCCTCTGATCATCCTTGTGGCCCTTCTCTGGACACGTTCCAGCACATCCATATCCTTCTTGTAATAGGGGCTCCAGAACTGGACACAGTACTCCAGGTGAGGTCTCACGAGAGTGGAGTAGAGGGGGAGAATCACCTCCCTTGACCTGCTGGCCACTCTTCTCTTGATGCAGCCCAGGATATGATTGGCTGTCTGCACTGCAAGAGCACACTGATGGCTCATGTTGAGTTTCTCATCCACCAGTACTTCCAGGTCCTTTTCTTCAGGGCTGCTCTCAAACCAGTCACTGCCCAGCCTATATTGGTGCTTGGGATTGCTCTGACCCAGATGGAGGACCTTGCATTTGGCCTTGTTGAACTTCATGAAGTTGGCATGGGCCCACCTCTCCAGCCTGTCAAGGTCCCTCTGGATGGCATCCCTTCCCTCCAGAGTGACAGCTGCCCCACACAGCTTGGTGTCATCGGCAAACTTGCTGAGGGCGCACTCAATACCACTGTCCATGTGGCTGATGAAGATGTAAAACAAGACTGGTCCCAGTACTGATCCTTGAGGGACTCCACTTGTCACTGGTCTCCACTTGGATACCGACCCATTGACAGCCACTCTTTGGGAGTGGCCATCAAGCCAGTTCTTTATCCACTGAATTGTCCATCCATCAAATCCATATTTCACCATCTTGGAGACCAGAATGTCACGCGGGACAGTGTTAAAGGCTTTGCTCAGGTCCAGGTAAATGTTGTTGGTTGCTTTTCCCCCATCTATTGATGTTGTGACCTTCTTGTAGAAGACCACCAGGTTAGTCAGGCATGATTTGCCCTTGGTGAAGCCATGTTGGTTGTAGCCAATCACTTCATCGTTATTCATCTGCCTCAGTAGCGCCTCCAGGAGGATCTGCTCCATGATCTTACCAGGCACAGAAGTGAGACTGACTGGCCTATAGTTCCCGGGTTCATCCATCTTTCCCTTTTTGAATATGGGGATTATATTTCCCCTTTTCCAGTCAGTGGGGACTTCACTGGACTGCCATGACTTTTGGAATATAATAGATAGTGGTTTAGCAACATTATCCGCCAGTTTTCTAAGCACCCGTGGGTGTATTCCATTGGGTCCCATGGACTTGTGCACTTTCAGGTTCATCAGATGGTCACGAACCTGATCTTCACTTGCAATGGGCAGTTCTTTCATCCAGTGCTTGCCATCATCTTCTGTGACTCTGGGGGTGTGGCTGGAGCCCTTGCCAATGAAGACGGAGTAAAAGAAGTCATTGAGGACCTCAGCCTTCTCAGCACCACTTGCCAACAGTTATCCAGTTTCCTTTCTGAGGGGGCCCACACCTTCCCTAGTCTTTTTCTTGACATTGATATACCTGTAGAAATTTTTGGCATTGTCCTTAATCTCTCTGTCTAGATTTAATTCTAACTGAGCTTTAGCTTTTCTAACCAGGTCTCTTGCTGCTCGAGCAGCTTCCTTGTACGCCCCGCATTCAGCTACGCTTTGCTGAAAAAGCACTTCTTACTTGACAAAGTAATGATTAACATGACAGTGCTGTGGTGTAGGAGGATGGCAGCCATGGCCACTTGTTACTTCTGTTGTCACTCCATTACTCAGCAGGTCATTAGTTCAGGAGACTGACTCATATTTCTACTACTGGTTCATGGATATTTAGGAGGAGAGAGGGCAATCCCTATCATGTAAATTCTCTAAACTCGTCATGGACACAGACTGGAACCATCCCCTTGCCTTTGCCCATTTTGGCATTCTCATTCATTCCCCCAAGGTGAACATGGAATGGAAACTCCAAATTATAAGGGATAATATGGGAGACTATTCTGTGGAAAGCACCTGATTATCAGTGGAGTGTAACCTTTGTATATAGTGAAACGACTTTTTGAAAGCATGTCTGATCCTGATCTTGATTTTGTATTCATACATGACTTCTACCACCAGACTGCCAAAATCTGGTCTAGCATCTGCTTGCCCTCATTCCTTCCCTGAGTAACCTAAAGGTCTCCATTTTCTGCCCCCTGTCACTAGTGTTCCTCATGCACAAATATAACTCTTTGTAGAGATCCCTTGAAAACTTCATGAAAACCTTTTAAAAAAATGAGAAAATATGACACAGAACTTTGAACTCTGTTACTTCTAATATCCATCTATTTACAGTTATTTGCAGCCTGGTTACATCTCAGTAGAAGGATAAGAATCAACTCCAAGAATTAAGAAGACATTTCAGGTCCTGTAGGCTTGACTGTCAAATCTTTGCATCTTCAGTCTCTGTAAAAGTGTTCTACCCTTTTTCTTTTCCCAGAGGTCTGTGCTTCTCCAAAATCAGATAGCACTGCTGACATTTCTAATTAGTCCAATTGGAGGAGGTTTTTCAGGGTCTACACAATGTTCTGAATGTTCCTTAATAGAAGAAGGGAATGCATGAAAGATGAGGTAGGGTGAAATTCTTTTAGTAAAATATCAGGAGACTACAGGTAGGTATGGAAAGAAAGGTCAGCAGAGCTAACTACGTTTGCTACTTTTTTCACTTTGCTGACATTTTGGCATTCCTGCTAGTTAGCTGAACTTCAGTGAAGCCCCAAGGTCCCTCCAGGCTAGTAGTTCTATTACATGTTTCTTGGTCCTAGGTGCTACATTGCCCTCCCTGTGCCTTATGATGGGTTTAGACAGCATAGCGAATCTTGTCAGTAGTGGTGTGTATCCCCACCGCTGTGCTCTCACTGTTGCCTATGAGAGAATCTGTGAGTTCTCATGAGCTGTGTCAGCTGGTGCAGAAAATTCAGGGGGAAAAAAAAAGCCGTTGTCTGCAAAGTTTTTTGGGGTGCCATTACTAGTTCCTTGTGACAGAGGAAAGTGATTTGTGAATGTAGAGAAAAGGACATTGGCTTGAAGCTACTGGCCCAGGTCAGGAGCTCTGAAAATCCATGATTTGCTTGATTGTAGTGATGCTGACTGCTCTCCGGGTGATCGGGACACAGTCTTGGTTCTCACCACACAAAATATCTGACTGCCAATGGAGACAGTAGCTGTTGTTGGTAAGGGTTCTTGTGAGTGTTTGCAGATGGTCTATGGGGGGCACCTCTGATGTTC
Organism: Todiramphus chloris collaris; assembly: GCA_025345505.1. Lineage (NCBI taxonomy): Eukaryota > Metazoa > Chordata > Aves > Coraciiformes > Alcedinidae > Todiramphus > Todiramphus chloris. Next base: position 2,147,005 of record JANVCC010000033.1, on the reverse strand, counting down.
TTTTACATAGAATGGGGCAAGTGGCAGGCCCATATCATATGATGCATTGTTTCCCTCTCATTAAGTTTAGTTTCAGGGTGGTGGCATTGTTTCTTTAGATCACTAAAGGAAATGTGAGGATACACACTTCAATCAATTTGTGAGCCATTCAGATTCTGTGGCGATGCAGGTCTGAAGTAAGCTAAGTGCTATTCACAGCTACCGTGGCACAGTATATAGAGCTCATGGTATTCCTGCAAAAGCTCACTGTTGCATATACACACATTTTGTAACTACGGGGAAACACTTGGAAAGGTGGACTGCTGACATAAAGCTCAAAGTCTTGCACTTCCCAGTCACTTGTAGCAAGTGGACTTTATATTATCTGCAGTCTTTTGACCAGCTCACTTCAAAAAATAATAGAATGGAATAGAAATAGGAATAGAATATTTCAGTTGGAAGAGATCCTCTATTAGGCTTTTGCTACTGCATACTTACTATTGCCAAGTGACACTCGGTTTATGTGCAAATCAGTGATGCAAATCATGCTCAGTCTAAGGGACCACCTACCAATTTCACAGCTAAGCTAAAAATCTAGTGGAAAGTAGGCTTTGTTGTAAACTCTTGTGGCACCTTTTACAGACAACTGTTGCAAGAACACCTCGAGAGCAACTTTCTCTCAAGTACTTATGCTTGTCTTGTTCAGATGGAAACCAGAAGCAATGAAAATCCCATCTGAGTTTTGCACATGTAAGCAAGGATGAAATTTAAAGTCACCTGTCTCAATAGAGTTCACTAGCATTTTCACTTTACTGTTATTCAAGGATCCTTGTTAGTTCTTGATGGTGCACAGGAGAAAACTCCCTCTCAGAGTTGTGCTGCTTCCACCTCTTCACTAAACTGGATGTTGTGTGATTAAGAGGCATGCATTAAGGAGATGTGTTGAGTAAGATGACCCCATTTTGCTGAATTATAACCATGTTCTTGGTATTTAAAATGGGAATATTGGTGGCCTTAGTTTAGAAATGAAAGATTGTATACATGAGGTTGAAGATGTCTGTAACTTAGATTCATACAGTGAACACTTAAGAGTGTTGACTCAGGCCCTCTTCCTTTCCAGTATGGACTTTTTGAGGTTAGTGCAATGAGTGACTTTGAAGTATGAGGTGGTTTGCAGATGCATGTTGTATATGACATCTGAGGTCAGTCTGTGTAATAGTCTTCCTTGGTATGTTTGGCCCAGGATATGCTTTCCTGCTTCCCACTGCTGTGTTGATCTTACATTTTATGGTCTGATTTGTCTGTCCCAGATTTCCACCTTCCATTATGGGACTTGTTCTCTCCCTTTATAGTTTTTCAAACATTTTTCAGTTCAGCAAACAGTTTGTTCCTGCCTCTGTCCTTCAAATAAAGTTTTCTTTGGCAATCTCTGTCAGGATAAATTCAATAACTATTTAACTCAAAAGGATCCCTGAGGAGGAAGCTGAGAGTCAAATGCTGCAATTATTCACATTTTGGTGAGAGGAATCAGACTTCTCAGGAATCATTTCAAACAAAGCGGTAACAGTTTATTCCTGCTGGATGGAAGCAGGAAGTGTGCTAGAGGGAACCCGACGGCCTCCTGAGCACCATCAGGAAGCATAAAATGGATGGGCAAGGAGAGGAAGAGAAAGATGCATTAATGAAGAAAAATGTCTCATTTCCTCACTCAAACTAATTGGAAAAATGTGTTAGTGGTTGTGGCAATGGTAATTTCTCAAGGTGGTAATAGCTGCAGCCTGTCGTGGAGTGGAGTGGGACTGGCCACAGGTTGGACCTCTTTCCAGAATGGCTGTGATTAATGCAAATGATGGCAGCTTTGTTACAGTATAAATGTACACACGTACATACACATATATATAGAAACACCCCTACATATACATATGTCATTTTTTTTTTCCCTTCAGGATCTACACCTCATCTCTATTAATTCTTGGCTATGCATGTTTGCAGAGTAAGAATGATAAAATATAGCAGCAAACATTTTTTTGTTTCTTTTTTTTTTTTTTTTCTTCTTTTAAAAAAAAGAAACCCTGTTTTAATTCATTGCCTGTTCTCTGCTCTCATACCCAGTTGAGGATATCTTGCTCCATGAAAATGTAGGGAGGTATGGAGGGAGAACAGAAGCGGTGTGAGCATGTTGGTCACGATATTTTAGAACAGAAATGGAATTGCTTATAAATACTGAGGGAAGTTCTGGGCAAAAAATGGAAATTGGGGGATTTCCTTTGACACACCAAAACACGCTGGCATCACTCACCCTCTGTAATCATAGAACAGAACGGAATCATAGAATCGTTCAGGTTGGAAAAGACCTCTGGGATCATCAAGTTCCAACCATTAACCCTGCTCTACAAAGTTCACCTCTAAACCATGTCCCTTAACACCACATCTAAACGACCCTTAAACACATCCAGGGATGGTGACTCAACCACCTCCCTGGGCAGCCTATTCCAGTGTCTGACTCCTCTTCCTCTGAAAATTTTTTCCCTAATGTCCAGTCTAAACTTACCCTGTTCCATCTTATTCTATCACTAATTACCTGTGAGAAGAGACCAGCACCAATCTCTCTACAATGTCATTTCAGGAAGTTGTCAAGAGTGATGAGGTCTCCCCTTAGACTTCTTTTCCTCAAACTAAACAGTCCGGGCTCCTTCAATCGCTCTTCACAAGATTTATTCTTCAGGCCCTTCACCAGCTTCACTGCCCTCCTCTGTACTCACTCCAGCACCTCGCTATCTCTCTTGTATTGAGGTGCCCAAAACCGGACACAGTACTCAAGGTGTGGCCTCGCCAGTGCTGAATACAGGGGGACAATCACCTCCCTACTTCTGCTGGTCACACTATTTCTAATCCAGGCCAGGATGCCATTGGCCTTCTTTGCCACCTGGGCACACTGCTGGCTCATATTCATTTGCTTGTCAATTAGAACCCCCAGGACCCTCTCCATGAGACAGGTCTCCAACCACACTTCCCCAAGCCTGTAGCGTTGCATGGGGTTGCTGTGGCCCAAGTGCAGGACCTGGCACTTGGCCTTGTTGAAACTCACACCATTAGCAGTGGCCCAGCAATCCAGTCTAAGTCTCTCTGGAGAGCCTCCCTATCCTCATGCAGATCAACACACCCACCTAACTTAATGTCATCTGTGAATTTACTGATGGTAGACTCTTCATCCTCATAAAGATCATCAATAAAGATGTTAAATAGAAACGGTCCCAGCACTGAGCCCTGAGGAACGCCACTTGTGACCTGCTGCCAGCTGGATTTAGTACCATTGGCCACTACTCTCTGGGCCCGTCCATCTAGCCAGTGCTTGATCCAGCAGACTGTATTCTCATCCAGGTCACAAGCAGCCAGTTTTTCCATTAGAAATCTATGGGGAACAGTGTCAGTGTTCTTGACTCTTCATCCTCCTGAGATAGACAAATGAATCTCTATGTAGTTTTTTTGTGTATATGTTTTTTTTAGGTGAAATTTTTTAAACACAGATATAGAGTGAAACTATTAAAGGAAATCTTAAGTAGTGGGTTATGCCATATAGCTAGTAATGTAAATATGAGGACAAAGTCTAATATTACAGATCTGGAAGTTTAACCTTTAGAGATTTAACAGAGTCAGCAGTGTGCTGAAAATTCAGAAATCACCTACCTGGATTCTTAATGTAGTTTTGTTTTTATTAAAGACAGAGAAGACATTTCAAGAAGAGATCACACAGCAGCTCTCTGTTGCAAAAATCCCAAATGCACTCAGAAGCCAGCAACCTTTTAACACCTCTGAGCACAGCTCCTTTCTAATTTGTACATGTGCAAATTAGAGAATACCTTGTAATAATGCATCATCCTCCACTTTCCTCAATCTCTTCTGATAAGTGTGAGCATATGAACCTGAATTTGAAGCATGCAAATACACAAAAAGATAATGAGTTCTTCAAGTATCAATAGAGAAGCCATATTGTGTAACAGTGTAAAATGAATATGGTAGAAAACCTGCAATGTATGGATAGCTCAGCAACTGGTTAATTAGCAAACTGAAACAAGGAGATTTCATTTCAAATCCTGGTGGCTATTTCATATCATGTAGAACAGACTTGGAGATGGAGGTAGAGCTCTCCTAGTGGGCAGTGATTAGGGTATTATCTTGGAAGGGCATGGGAACTGTGTTCAAACCTTTAATTGAAAGCAGCAGAGCATTGCCGCCCATGGCTTCTACTTTGCATCTGAGTACCAGAGGTCAATAATTTGTAAGTCATTGGAACGATTTGTCTGGGCTGTGCCTATTTCAAGTACAAACTTAAGAGCAGATTCTAAACCAGAGGAATCGTCTTAGTGGTAGCAACCTCCTCCCATCTGGTAACTCTTACATTCTGTTTCTTTAAATGGATTATGTCCTTTCTGTTCTCAGTTTTTCATATAATTTATATAGCTGTGTATTTTATATTTGCTCAGATATTATGACAATGATTCCTATACCTTACATTCAGTAGGTCTCACCAGACAGGTCTTTGCTTCTACACATGGCAGCAGTAAGATCATTGTTCTGTGAACCTGGATGGACCCCCACCAGTTTGGGTGTGGTGTGGGAAGGCTTTTGTGGATGTGTGGGAGAGTTTGACCTCTAGACATTCTTGGACAAGCTGTACAGTTATTCTTTGCAGGCTGCACAATTACTCTTTGCTCACTGAAGCAGCTGTCTCAATGGTAAATGCAATGATTAGGATGGCCAGACAGATGGAGAGACATCTTTCAGAGGATCAGAAATACTTGCCTTCACAATTTCTTCTTCATTTTTCTTTCTCATATATGGGGAATCAGCTACCTGAATTATGGTCTCTCACAGAGACCTCATTTCTGCTCTTCATATGTGCTGATTCTTTTATTTAATGCAATGATTGTGTTAGCCTGAAAACACTCTTTCTATATTGAAGAATATACCCCCTCCCTAAAAAAAAAAGTAGGGCAGAAAGGAGGGCATATGCCAGTATGATTGTTGGTTTGTGGTTTTTATCACCGACACACATTTTTAAGTTACTTGATTTCTCAGTTGCAGATTTCAATGTTACTTCTACCAGAGATTTTTTAGGAGCCTGTTTGCTGGGCAGATTCTACTCTGGGAGATTCTGTTTGGGTATACTGTATGACACACCCTGATGGCCCAGCTTGCTATGTGCACAGAATTACTCTGCTTCTGCTTAAGAGCAAAGTTTGGGGAGTTGGAAGTAAGGGGAATGGCCATTATTCAAGCATACATGACATTTGGTGTTGATTTAATTTTCTCTCACCTAGTGCACAGCAGAACAGTGGAAAATGCCAAGACTTTCCCTGAGGTGGCTGTCTTCTGATATACATGAAACATAACATATAAATTTAAGCAAAAAAAAAAGTATGTATCTTTTAACTCTAATCCCAGTTAGTACTTGTTCTGAGAAAAAAGAAGGGAGGATAGTGATTATGAGAGTGAAAAGGGTTGTTTTATTTCTGCTGACACTATCTTAAGTTAGCCTTGATAAAATATGGCAATTTGTTTCTTAGATTACTCATCTTTCTGCATTTCTTTCCCTAGTCAATTAAAACCCAGCACATCTAGAAGATGCTTCTTTCTTGCACAAAACTGAATTCAAATGCAGCTGGCGAGACATCAACGCATCACTTAGCTGGCTGTGAAAAGTCACAGAGGCTCTGAGATCCTGTGAGTGTTTATGAGGGCAAAGTGCTAAAAGAAAAATCAGTCAAAACCTCAGATTCATTACAACCCATGAGATGCTTGCCAGAAATGAAATGCCCAGTGGAAGTCAGCAGAGTGTGTTTGTGTGTCTTCAATGTATGATAGAAGTCAGAAATGTATTTCTGCATGTACAAGTGGAGGAAGGAAAGTAGAAATTGAACTTTCAGTCATAAATACCCCTCTATCCTGGTGCAGAGTAAGAGGTAGAAAGGACAATCCTATATGCAATGTAGAATCTGCTTTCTTCTTTAATTTTGGACAGAGTTTTTCTTAGTATGTTGTAGTGTTTTAGGGTGAGTTATGGTAACAACATGACAACTTGATCTGGAGGTTTTAATAGTAATTCAGAGGTGCAAAGGGCATTCCCTTATATGCCAGCTCCCTCATTGAAAATATCCAAACAGTGCACAGAGAGGGAGTATGTTGTCCTTTCAGGAGCAGCTGCTCACTGCAGAGAGGAATGTCAGAGCCTTGGCTGCAGCCCTCCAGCATGTCCTTTCTGCACAGCTGGAGCAGCCAGGCACCCCTTTGAACTGGCAAAGAGATGCTCAATGCCAGAATGTACATCTTTGGGTAGCATTAGTAGACATTGTCCTACACACAGGGGTTATTGCATAACCATAGCTGGGAACTGAAAATGGAAGACCCTGGAATGGAAGCACTGAAATCTGGTTCCAGTATCAGACACTTTATGTTCATTGCTCCCAGCAGATCTAGTGAGGCATCTCCCCTGATAGACTTGATCTGCTTTTCAGAAACAGGGAGGGCAGGCCTGGTGGAAGATGTGGTGTTTGGAGGTTTGGCAACCACAAAATGATTACGTTCTCGATCCTTAGTGGCATAAGGAGGGGGTTAGCAAAACCTCCATCATGGCCTTCCAGAATGCAGACTTTGGCCTGTTCAGGACATTGGTTGAGAGAGTGCCTTGGGAGACATTCCTGAAGCACAAAAGGGTCTAGGAAAGCTGGACGATATTCAGGAAGGAAGTCTTAGAACAGGCTATCCCCATGCACTGTAAGACAAAATGGCAGGGAAGATGGCTGTACTGACTGAACAGGGAGCTTTTTCTGGGACTCAGGAAAATATGGAGAGTTTACTTCCTTTGGAAGAAGTGGCAGGCTACTGAGGATGAGTACAGGGGTCTTGTTAGGTCATGCAGAGAAAAAATTAGAAAGGCAAAAGCCCAGCTGGAGCTCAATCTAGCCACTGTCATGAGGGACAACAAAAAAACCTTTTAATGAATATATTAACAATAAAAAGAGAGGCAGGGAGGATCTCTATCCTTTATTGGATGTAGGGGGATGAACATTATAACCAAAGATAAGGAAAGGGCTGAGATACTTAATGCTGCCTTTGCCTCCATCTTTATTAATCACACCTGCTATCCCAAGTGTATTCAACCTCCTGAGCTGGAACATAATAACAGAGAGCAAAACACTCCTCATAATTCAGGAAGAAACAGTTAATGACCTGCTACAGCACCTGGACGCTCACAAGTCCATAGGGCCAGATGGGATCCACCCTAGAATATTGAGAGATCTGTCAGAGGAGCTTGCCAAGCCTCTCTCCATCATTTATCAACAGTCTTGGCTAATAGGAGAAGTCCCAGATGACTGGAGGCTTGTCAATGTGATGCCCATCTACAAGAAGGGAACTACAGGGCCTGTCAGCCAGACATCAGTACCCAGAAAAATTATGGAGCAGTTCATCTTGGGTGCTCTCACACGGCAAGTGCAGGACAGCCAGAAGGATCAGGACCCACCAGCATGGGTTCAGGAAAGGCAGGTCCTGCTTGACCAACCTGATCTCATTCTATGACCAGGTGGCCTGCCTAATGGATGAGGGATAGGCTGTGGACGTTGTATACATGGACTTCAGTAAGGTCTTTGACACCATCTCCCACAGCATTCTCCTAGAGAACCTGGCAGCTCATGGCATAGACAGGTGTACTCTTCACTGGGTTAAAAACTGTCTGTCTGGCAGGGCCCAGAGAGTTGTAGTAACGGGAGTTAAATCCGGTTGATGGCTGGTCACCAGTGGTGTCCCACAGGGCTCAGTTTTGGGGCTGGTCTTGTTCTATATCTTTATCAGCGAGCTAGATGAGTGGATTGAGTGCTTCTTCAGCACATTTGCAGAGGACACCAAACTGGGTGGGAGTGTTGATCTGCTTGAATAAAGGGAGTCTCTGCCAAGGGATCTAGGTGGACAGGGATTTTTATGGGTTGATGGTTGGACACATTGATCTTAGAGGTGTTTTCCAACCATGACAGTTCTGTGATTCTGTGATAAAGTGTTATGCAGAGAGTGTGTATCTTGGGAACACACATTTTCCATATCCTCTTACTGTCTGTTCAGAGTTTCATAGAGCAGTGGGAAGGCTGAGAGGTCCCCCTCTCAACTACTGATAGAGCATCTCTGCAGTCAGCAAATTAAATACTTCCCCTGGCCCCTGTATAATTATCTCTATCTTGAGTCCTGGCCAACATGACTCATCTTAATTTCACTAAGGGGACAGCCTGGAACTGGGAAAGGCAGAATTCATTTATCACATTTTAATAGAGAGGCAGCTTAAGAAGGGAGGGTCTAATGAGATACTTCTAAAGAAATTAGCCAGCTTCTATTACACGATTGTCTCCTGTGAGGCAGTTGCAGCAATGACAGATGGCATAGGGCATGGCCCCCATGCTCCCTCCCTGCCTCTTGCCACCTCCCTCTGTTGGATGCCTTATGGTGATTATTTCACTGTTGCTGAAGTGGAGAATCCTTCATGTGCAGTGCCAATGTTCAGCTCACATATCTTCCTGAGCTCAGGGTGTAAAGCAACTGGGGTGTGTGGCACATCTTAAGCAATGAAGTGTTCATATGTGAGACCAGTATGGTATCTCCCACTCCTTGGGGCATACATAGAAGAGCTTGGTTTTGCTGTTTTCTGACCAGTTTCTAGAAGTAGACCCAGGAGTCCCAGTAGTTCTGCTGACTCAACATTCACTCAGGATCCATTTGCAATTGCTCATTATTGAAGATTCAGTTAGCAAGGCACTTAGAGAAGTAAGTTTTTTTTCCCTTCCATTCAGGGAAGCATTTGAGAACATGCTTATCTTAAGTAGGTGATTAAGGCTTATTGCCTTTGAAAGTACAAGCGGGTGTTAGCATTCTGTATTGAATTGGGTCACAAGACTGGATTTCCTTCAAAAGTGACAATCTTGTACAACCTCATTTATGTACATTTTTATGTACTATTTATACCTAGAAATTGGTTTTTTTCTTGTTTTTTTTGCTTGCACATTTTTGTGTCCAAACATTTGCTGAACTTTGTTTCAAATGGAAAAGTGGAATAGAAAATAAAGTTCTTGTAACTGTTGAAAACAGTAAATTCAGCTTAAACCTCACAGGTTTCAGATGTGGTACTTGAGTCTGTTTCAGAAATTCTTAAAATAGACAGTCTAAACAATCCTCAGTTGTGCTGCAGCTTGCATACCTAAATAAATGCCAGGTTTTCTCTTTGGTTTGAACATATATCTCCTCCTCAAACCAAAACGTTTGGTTTGAACGTATATCTCCTATGTGCTCACTTTTATATCATAGAGTATATTACAGCATCACAGCTTGCACTATCTTTGCTATCCCATAAGGCATCATACAGAGCTCTGTAATGGTTAAATTGAATGGATTTTACTTTCTATAGACAAAGTAAACAACTGGTAACAAAATGGCCTGATTATCTTTAAAGTCATTAGCTTTAACTCTGTATCAATCATTCCATATTGCTGGGCTAATAATCCCTAATTATGAGCTGCTCGTGATGGTAGCACTACTCTTTTCCATTTATATCCACTTATTTTCTGACCTTCTGCTTCCCCAGAAAAGGGAGATGATGACTTCTCAAAGTCAAAGGAAGGGGACAGCCTGTCCTTGTGGCACCATGTACGCCACTGAGGGGTGTCACATTCCCCTGGGAAGAGCAGGTATTTTGACAAGGCTGGACAATGCTCTGCGCAGATTGGACAGAGCACCATTCCTAGGGTTTATTAGTATTGCAGACACATCACTGTTAGCTCGGTGTTAATTGTGATGATATGCAGTAACTTGCTGGCTATCTTTCAGTGCAATCCAGTGTCTGGTAGGTCAGCATGCAGTGTTTCATTGCAGTGAAGCAGACGAAAGGCCAAACATCTTTTGTCTGATGTCTTGAAGTAGCTGGGACTAAGCTTGTGTTTTAAACACAATTGAGTACTTCTTACATATAGATCTTGGTACAGTGCAGCTTGCTAGCATAAGGAGTTTGATCCACTTCCACCTGCTTTTCTTAAATCTGATGTGGGAGCTAATCACTTGTGACAGATGAGTTAGAGGAGAGGCAGATTTTCCCTTTTGTCAGAGATGGTGCTGTACAGCATCCTCTGATCCCTATTGCTGGGCTTACTGTCCAGCCTGTGCATGAAGGGTATGCGTTGGTGGGTGTTGGGGGCTGCAAAGGGTTAGGGTTGGGCTGGCCACTAGACAAATGACAGATGATCGCTACTAATCCCTCTCCCTTACCAAAGGCGAAGAGAAAGGAAATAAGGGAGACTTATGGATTGGAGAAGAAAAATAAACCAGCTGTAATGAAACAAATAATAACAATATAATGAATGAAAATATACAAAATCAGTATTAAAACCAACCCTGTTGATGGCAATTACGTCACCATCACCACTGATGCTGTGGAGCGGGCACTGGAGAAGTCTCAGACTGGACTCAGCAGCAGATGGGAACTGGGTTCAGGAACTGGATTCTGGAATTGGGATGGAAGGCACAATGGACAGAGTCCTCTTCAGATGCCAGCCATTGAAGAAGAGATCTTGATGATTGTGATCCCTCAGCTTTATACTGAATATGACATATATGGAATGGAATCCCTCACTGGTCAGTTTAGGGTCACCTGTCCTGTCCATTCCTCCCTGCAGGTGCACCCCAATGACGTATACGAAGTTTAGCAGTAACACTGGTTTCTTTATAAGCAAGTATAAGCAAGAGCCTTTCTGCACACTAGTCCTTGGTAGTAACTATAAACGTAAGCATTCTCACTGCTAGAAGCAGACACTGCCAGTTAGTTAGAAGAGACTTACAGAAAAGTAAAATCACTGAACAGAATTAGTTTTGTTCTAATTCAAACCAGGACAATGGTTTTGATGAGTCTATTGTGTCAGCTTTGCGGGAGCCAGTGGAGGTCAGTAAACAGCAATGCTACACTTGTACAGCCCTGCTGTGGGGGTTTGACAGCCCTGATCAGAGCTGCCCCTCTGCATACAACTGATAGTGTGTTTGGGATTGTCAGGTTTGCATCTTTCTGGATTTTCATGGTTTGGTCAGAGTTACCTCATCCCTACGTTATCCTAGCTAGCTGTGTGATCATAGCCCATAGTTTTCTGCCATTCCCAGAGGGGATAAAATACATATTGTTTTTATTATTTTGATACATATTATTAATTTATTTTCATGTGTCCCATGAAAGAAGAAATGACTGTGTCAGGTTGATTTGATTGTTTTGCTTTGATTTTGTATTTTTCTTTCAAAGGTACACCAAAAATATACTAATTCCAAAGAGAAAACTTTTCCCTCTGGAGATGCTGAAAGAAATGGAACATTCTTACAATATCATAATGGGCTTGCTCCTTTCTCTTCAAAATGCAATCCTTTTAAAATCAACATTTCTATCAAGGAAAAAATATCACAGAAAAGCATTTTCTGATAGTGTTTTATAACAAGGTGAAAGAAGGAATTGGAAAGGTAGTCCATTTGCCATGGCCACCTCGCATAGTACGAGTCCTTGTAACTGGTGTGCTGACTATGACTGCGGAACGGCGAGGGAAGAGTGCAGGAAATCAATATGATTGATATGCAAACTTCGTTTATTGCCACACTTGCAGCTACTTATATAGTATCATGCTAATCACTAATACATGCTGATTGGAGTACACACAAGTTATACATATTCATGATAGTTCCCATAGGTCCATTCAAGAAGTCACACTTTCCCTATGACCACCCCTTGGTGGTCCCAGCTGCTACATAGCTCCTCTTTCCGTTGACCAAAACATCCTGATATCATCTTATGCTGATATAACGTCCCTCTTTCTGTTAACCAAAACATCCTATTATTATCTTAATGTTCCTCCTCAAGGACATCCTGTCCCTGCAGCTGGGCTAGGCCTCATGCCTAGCTTCTGCTAATATATCTTGCAGTGAGCCCTGGCCCTTGTTCTCAAGCCATTCCCCAACATATGACCATGCCTTTACATTGATATATAGTTACCTGCTTAGTGGGAATAATACTGGGAATGTATGACACACTGCATGCATTTCACTATCAAATTATGCAGCAATGAGACCTATGGTTACCATGTGCCACATCCATCACTGCTTGTGGTGATGGTGGGGTTTTGGCTTTCATGGACATTGAGTTTGATGTCTGAACTTTAGACATCATTATTTCTTTAGTGAAGAATCCACAAGCTTCTGCTTATTGTCTATTGACTGTATGTATATGTGGCTTTGTGTATATATTTGTGTAGAATTTATATTATTGTCTTCTGTGAAAGCTGAGCCTCAGAAAATCTTCACACCTTTGCAAGTATTTTTCCTTGAGAAAGATATCTTTGAAGAATGTGTACAAAAAAGAGATCATTTGGGTAAAAGAAGTGGATTATAGGTAAATGACAACAAGAGATTGTAGGGAAGTCGGTAGTAAATTTTGTTTTATTTGCATGTATGTTCACATTGCAATGATGCTAAATCAGGAAAAAAAGAAAATAAAAATAATTTTAAACAGGAACCTTCTTGAAGACAATCACTTAACACTGTTTTAATAAGTAAATGAGAAAAGTTTGGATAGAGGAGACTTATTTTTCTTTGTGGGCATGTCAAGCTCTGGAATCAACACAAACATATTCGCCTCTGTTTAATGGTAATCTGGAGTGTAGGACTGGGTAGGTTAATGAAAGAAATAAATTTCTTCACTGTTATCTGGCCTTTAAAAAATAGTAAAGTATACCTAATTGTTTATACTACTTTCTGGAAGTGTTTCCATCAGTAAATTTACTTTATTTCTTTGCAATGATTTTTCTTTGACAGTTTAATTTCTGTTATACCAATTTTAGGAATAATGAGGAAATAGCGCACTTTTGGAAAAATGATAATGTTCCTCAATATTATTACTTGAGTTTAAAGAGGGAAAAGTGGGCTTTTCACCATTATTCCATGTTTATTTAAAAAAACCAAACTTCTTTTACTTACTGTCTCCTAACAGACTGAAAGACTCCTAAGATTTATTATTTTTATTATTCAGGGATAAATAAACAGATTGTAAAAAATGATCATTTAAAATAACTTGCAGACAGCCTTTAACCAGTTTTTCAAATCTTGAAGTACAGTTTGTGTTAGTTTCTGTATAGTCTGGGTTTACATGTCGGATGACTTCTTATTTTATCCAGTTCTGCTTATGGAGTCTACAAAACCAATGACTTTCATAATGGGAATCTTCTATCTAAACTCTCATGTACACTGCATTTTGACTGTGAGGTTGTACATATCCCTGACAGATGAGGTCTGTGCACCTAAACAAACATAGCGCTGGTGTCTCAGGTAGTTTGACATTGAACACAGAGAACACTTCCAGTGCTGTTGAAAGTGGTATAAAACTGATGTTAAACAGAAAAACAAACCTGCCTGATGATACAAAATATCCAAAATAATCTCTACTTTAATTCCACTCAATAAATGGATTCAAGAAAATTCAGCTTTTGCATGAAAGCACCTAAGAAGCCAATTAGGCTTAAAAGCCCAAGTACTTACCTATCAAGCCTTTTGTTCTTGCAGTACTAGACAGTATGTGAAGAGCCTCAGTGAAGTTTATGGAGCCGTTTCCAGCATCTGCAGTGGACTGTTTGTGTCACTGCTTGGAAACTAAAGAACTGCTTAAGAAAAATCTAGCTTCTCTGGTTTAATTTTTAAAAGATGTAGTTCTCATGAGTTTTGCTAAGACATTAAAGGTTTAAAAAATTCTCCCTAGAGAAATTAAATCCTTGTAAGTAGTATTTATTCTTGGAATGCAGTAATTCTTCCTGAAATTACTTTGATGAATATTGGATTGTATCTATTTTTACTTCATTGTTCAAAGCTTTTACATCCCTGTTCAATATTTATTCTTATTCCAGAGGACTTTTGACATACTGAGATTTTGTATGTCACACCATGGCAAAAGGTAGAACAATATAATTATTACATAGGATTTAAGTTCGTCTACTGACGTGCTCAGCAGAGAGCACACCCACACTTTCACACTAGCTGGTCATGAATGGTAATTATTTCTCTCCTCATTATCCCTTTCACTATTGGAAAAACAAGAGAAACATTACAGGGAGACTGGCAAGGGTGAAAAATAAATCTGTTGTTCAATACTTGCTACACAAGTACAAACACTTGCTACACATATGGAAACACTTGCTATTTCCATCTAAAAAAATATTTTTTTTTTTTGAGGGTGGGAGGGAAAATTTGTTTTTAATTAAAAAAAAGTCTAACTTGTCTGGCTTCCTCACCTGGAGCCTGAGCTTCAAGCTTCTTATACTCTGAGACAGACTGACCTGAGGAATCTGGCTTCCCAGCTCCCTGCTGCAAAGCTGAACATGGGAAATCTCTGACTTCTCAACTGTGGCATCTGTCTCTGGATGCATCTCCCTGAGTTTGTGCCCGTGAGGTTCCCACTCTGTTCTGTAGGTCCGTCAGGGTTGGAACCTGAAAACTGAGGTGAACTGACACTGCCGCAGTGAGGGTCTGGGACCTCCTCAAAAACTGCAACACTGAATGTTTTGATTATTTCAGACCATCATTTATGAACTTTACTTCCCCCTCTCTCATTCTGGAAGTTACAACATCCATTCTGAAATTTGATAAAGTATTTTTACAAGTTCATAGCTTCCAAAAGAATGTAATTTCTGACTTTCAGTTACCTCCAGTCCTTATCATATCCTGTTCATCGTGATACCTATGCTGACATTAGGATGCTTTGAACAAGTGACAGCTCCAGTCTGTCGTTCCTAGGATCATTTGGAGCTCTTTAAGAAAAGATTTCAATATCTGATATCAGTCAGTATTCAGTAAAGCTGCTAGATGTCATTACAGGTAGCAAGACAGGTCCTTGATTTTGACAGAGTGACAAGAAGATATCTTAATGAGTAGGCTGTGCCTCTTGTGCTTTTGCCAGTTACTTCAGTCGGAAATTGCCTTAGCAGTTCCACTAGACTCCGGTAATTCATTGTTGTTTATCAGTTTGATAGTACATATTCTCTTCGAACATCTTGGCTGCTAACAGAATCTTTCTTTGGCTGTTTTGAAAGGGAAAGGTCTGAAACAAACATCTCCCTGATGCCTTCACTGATGAAGCCTAAACACATTTTTTTCTGCTATGTTTTCATTTTCTGTGACTTACCCCTCTGTTTTTGAGAGTTCATAATCCTCTTCTTCTTGAAAGACTGAATAATATGAACTGAACAATGCAGTTGCTTGAGTTTGCCTTCTTGTTTAATTGCTTTTTAATTTCCCTTTGCTCTTCATTTCGGCCTTCCATGCACAAGTCTACCTCTTGGTAAACACTCCAGTATATTTTCAGTGCAGGCTGCCTCTCAAGGAGCAGGAAAAATAAGCAGAGAAGGTTTTGAATGGAAAAAATAAATAACAAAATATGATTCTCTCTGTTTGCCTTTATGTGGAACTGTGAACATCTTTTAATAATGAGGAGAATGATCTTTCTAGCCATCTTCAATTCTTACAAAGATATATTTATCTAAAGGCTTTGGCAATTCTCTTGCAAAGGAAGATTTTTTTTTAATTTTTTTTTTCCTTCTTGTGCTGGCTTGTAGTCAGGAAAAGTGTCAGGCTAGATGTAATGTGAATAATGAGAATAAGCATAGGAATATTTATGACTGCAAGAACAAAGCCCAGCAAGCTGGGTGGAGCCAGCTTTTGCCCTCCACCTTCACCAGGATAAATAAGAAGAACTCAGAGTAGGAAGACAAAAATACCAGGTATCAAAATCATTAATAATGCAGTTGCCATACGATATATTACTTGTAAATTCCATTTAAAGGGCATGTCACACCATTTAGTACAATCCATTAATCAATAACATACAAAGAAAGAAACCATCTGTCTTGGTCTGTTCCTGAAATCTAAACTTTTAAACAAGGAGAGATTGTTCAAGTTCAGTATTAACTGTTCCAGAACAAGGGATCTCGATCATCCAAAAGAGAGCAAAGGTGGTTGTTTACTTTCAGCATAGGCTGCTTTCAGTATGAAATGAATCATGTAATATACCTCTTCCCTGCTTACCACCATGAATATGTTATGGATCTCTGCTAAATTATGATAATCTTTTCCCCCACAAAATGAAATTAAAATAGAAATAAAAGATACTTGCTAATGGTGAGCAGTGTTAAGTGGTTATCTTGGAAATATACTGTAACAGTCATCAGGGTAGAATGGTCTGATAGTCTATTTAGCCTCCATCAGAACCTAATAATAGTTTTATTAGAGACTGGAGTAAATTTCTTACAATGCACCTAATAGGAGAAAGAATTTTTCCTGACCTAACTGTCCAAGCACAAGTATTGCAGTAGTCACTGTGCTGAAGAATATCTGCCATAATATTTACATTTTGGGACTTTTCTAATAGAACTGCATGCTGGCTTATGAACTTTGTTGTCTTTGTGACTGTTTATGGACCCCTGAGAAAGTGATCCACAGAAAGTAAGAGACCGACTGCAAACCACCTGCCAGAGACAGATTTGCAGGATGTCATGTTGGAGTCATAGTGGTACCTTGAGACACAAGTGCTGTGAGCAGTCGTGTGGACAGACTGCCATTCAAGACAGAGCTTTTGTCTCGTTCTTAGAGATGGTAAAATACATACTTCTGTCCTCTCCTCAGCTGGTTGTGGCCTGCTGTGGACATGGCAATTTTGTGACTCATTTCCTCCAATGGCTATCAGTCTTGAGAGGCACCACTGGTTCTCTTTCATTGTGAATATGATGGTCATGTATACATTGATGAGATCAATATGAGAAGATAGCTGAGCCAGCAGAAGAGTTACATTAGCATTTGATGAACCTGAGCCTCCACCTTAAACCCACAGCTAGAATTTCACTTATCTAATGTAACAGGACCAAATTTACAACAGACCCATTTTGTTCTTTCTGCTTCTTCCTATAGTTTTGGTTGCAGGATTAGTAGGGATAGAGAAAGATCAAGTCTGTGCTACTGCTGGTAAAGGTGTAGTCACAGTGGCTGAAGCCCCTCTGAAAAAGGACATATCTCCAACTCCCTGATGAGACTCCCAAATAGGTCTGAAGTGAACATGAACTCAGGAGTTTGAAGAAAGATGGAACAGCCTAACTGCTTAGCTGGATCTTGGACTTCAGTCTGGAATTAGACAGAGATATAGGAAAATGGTTCATGCTACTAATGACTACTTCCCACCTTTCATGAGGAGAAGGTTTTCATTTGGGTGATTCTGTGTCTTTTCTTTCATCTACTTTGAATGTTCTTCTAAACCAAGAGAAGAGTGGGCTGAGTCAGAGAGGGTAAAGGGTTTGCTCCTTTACTCTTGCCCTCTCTCACTTCACTGGGTGACTTCTGGCATTTTACTGAGAAAGTTGGATAGTGTTTGAACTCCTTATTGATTAAAAAGGGGGGAAAAAAAAGAGAAAGAGAAGAAAGAATCCATACAGTGAGGTCTATGTATAGATACCACCGTGCATCAGCACAAGGAATACAATTAACCTTAGAGAGCAGTAGCAGTAAAAAGGAACAGAACAAACTGAAATAATAAAGCTGGCTCTGCACTCTACTGTGGTGTCATGGACAGATTGTTCTGGAAAGCATCAGCACTGCGGAGCACTGGGGTGAGGGGGTTAATTACCTCTCTGTGAAACATTCATTACAGCACCTGGAACTACATGGGACTCACTAGGCTGCAGGTTTGTTGAGAGGTTCATGATCCTTTGGAGCAAACCCAGAGTTGTTCTGGCATGAAACCTTTTCACTTTGCTCCCCACTCCTCCAAAGCTGTGCCTCCTACATGCTGCAGCGTCAGTGCTTTTTCTCTGCTTATTCCTGTGATTTTGGCTTAGACTGTCATTTACTGTGTTTGTGCAATATGTAGCACAGTGGGACCTCATACTTAGTTGGAGCCTCTGGGTGTGAGTGTAATACAAATAATAATGCTCCCAAGCAGCCAGGACATTTAGGCTGTGCTGTCTTTCAGATTGTGTCATTTCTTCACATCCTTCACCAACTAGCCATAATCCACTGTGATTTTAAGCTTCTTGTTCTCACCTTTGAACCCTCTCTTGCTTTTTCCCTTTCACCCTAGTCTTAGCTCTTACTAATTTGCATTGCTCCATAACTGATCAACACATATATAAAAGATCCTAAAGACAGTCTAGCACTATACAAGTGGAACTCAAGCCATAGCTCTGGGGTATTTCTCACTTCTCCTCCACCACTTCATCTCTGCAGCACAAAGTGCTGCCTTGCTCTGCTGGATGCTTGAAGCGTGTGTGGAGCTGTAATGCAAGAAGGACCAGTATTCAAAGCTGGCAACTGTGTCAGGACAGAGATGAGATCTGCTGTGTCAGTGAGAACTAGATTAGCCAGGATTTAAGGTTGTAGCTCCTGAGGACAGAGATAAGAGTTTTTTGTCAAAGGGTCAGGTAGACTCTATAAAATCTGAGATGTGTGAGATTGTGAGTAAGAAGAGACTGAGGATTAACAATAAGTGAGCAAACAGTAGGAAGGAACAGAAAAGCATTCAGATGAGAGATGAGGTGCGGAAAGGCTTAGAATTGAGCTGTGACTTCAACATAGGATGGAAAGAGGAAAACCAATAAATATGGAGAAAGACATTCAGTGACAGCATTTCAAGGGGATTGGTTAATATCAAAAGGCCAGGTTGTCTTCCATGGCATTGTAAATGCGGCCAGTAATCCAGGCTGAGATTGCAGATGCTGGTCCATGTAAGGGAAAATAACCTTGCGAGCAACAGCGAACATCTTCAGAGAAGTCACTATGGACACTGCTGCAAGTTCAATGGGCATAGAAGAAATATTTGAAAGGATTTATCTGTAGAGCAGGAAAGACAAATCCAATGGGAAACTGAGGAGAATGGAGGAAAATGGGCTGAGGAAAGGAGACAAGTTATGTTTCTCCCCCTTTTTGGGAGCATCCAGGAAAATGTGAAAGTTGCGTGTGATGTCTTCCCTCAGCTGAGGAGCAGCCACAGGACATGCTGTAAGCACACAGCTCTGTTTTTCATTGGATCTGATGATGACATGCCACTTTGTCTGAGAAGAAGGCTCAGTGAAGCTACAAACTTCAGCTGGTCTTTAATTTGTTCTTTTCTCATATGAAAACCATGAAGGCTAATCCTCACTGCAATTTTATTTCATAATAGTGAAAGTAAATTAGATCTCAGTTTATTTTTCTCAAGCCTGTCATCCAAACTATTCACATATGCAACCCAGAAAATGGGAGAGATGGCTGGTACAGTAAAAAAATTGTTCTTGTTTTGCATTTTTAATGGAGTAGTAGCAGCATCTTCCTCTTCAGATAGCTACAGTTCTAATTTCCTCTCCAATCCAAAACTTTATGTAGGTATGTAGGTCACTTAGCAGCTCAAAAAATGTGCTACATACCCCAAAAGATTTTCAGAAATGCTTGTTACCCATCTTGTTTCCTGAGATTTTAACAACCTTAGCATTGTATTCCCTTTCCTGTTTGATTCAAACCAGAATGATAAAACTATAGCCGAAAAACACCAACAGTAAATGTGAAATTGATGCTTTGATGAATAAATTACCAAATAGATATTGACTGATAATAATTATTTCATGTATTATTACTGTTATTGGTCACAGTTTGATTGGATAAAGGACTTTAAAATACCTTCAAATGCAGATTGCTTTTGGAAGATTTTCATGAGGACATGAGGAAGGCAAACTATCAAAAGAGGCATGGCTCTGAAGAGTATTAGTGGCATGGCTGGAATACTTTGGATTGTGAGGAATAACTTTGTGTAATTGGTCTTTGAAATACAGACTAAATATTTTCCCTCCTTTATTTCATTACATCGCTTTTGAAAAACATTTCTGAAGTCCCCAAGGTTGAAGGTGTGGTTATGTCAGCACTTGTAGCCCTACCACAATGACTTCAAACAGTCATGGACTATGGCAGCATTTGCACCGCAATGCCAAAAAAGGAAAAAAAGCATTTGCACCACCTATGAATTAGTTAGTTCTGCTGTACATTGCAGTAGACTACAAGCCTACACCTGGCCAACCGATGCATCTGTGCTAAGGTGAATCACAAAAAGCAAGGAAACAACTAAGTAGCAGAAAAAGTCCCTGTCTTTGAATTCAAGCCTGACTTGGCTAGTGACTTTATAGTTGGTTCCCAGCAAAACACCATACTACGCTAATTCTCAACATTTTTATTTGCAAAGTAGAGTTAATGCAACTTTCTTACCCCATTGACAAGTTGTGAAAAACCTATTTTGTACCTATTTTGTTGCTACAATGATGATGATAATAGTAATATTTTTAAGGAAGAAAAAAGTCTTCATAGCACTTGATATTTATTTTTTAGTATTAATTAAGAAAGCAAAAAATACCACTTTCATTATTTGGAATGATTTTGTTTTACCTAGAATGGGATTTTAGACGACAACAGTGCAATAAAAGGGAGATTCAACACTTCTACTCCAACCAAAATGACATTATAGGGATACACTGAGTAAATTTGTGTGTAATGTCACTAGAAATTTCCAGAGGTACTGTGCTTATTTCAAAGAACTAATATTTTTTTTCTGTACATGCTAAACAGTGACTAAAAGTGTATGTAGGGTCTCCTTTGCTTTTTCAAGGAATGCGAAAATCACATCCTTAAAGTTTTCTCAGTCATGGTCTTAAGATCAGTTGATGGTTTTCCCTTAATTTGACACAACCATAATTAGTTTATTAATTAGAATAATGCCACTGGTAAATGCCTTATAATTTCTTCTAATTAGAAGAATTTAACTATGGAAATAATGAATCTCCTTTAAAAAATTACTATAAAGGAATAAGTTGCTTCCTCATGAATGGTAAAAAGGAGAAAAAAAAAAATTACAGTCTCTAAAGTAAATCTAGAAGGGGAGGGGAATGCTATCTTCCTCCTCATTTTTTTTAAGATTACTTTCTCTTGTTTACAAATAGTTTATGCCAACTTTATGGTAAAAAAAGAATTCAGACAACTTGCATTTTGGCTAAGAATCATGCTAGGAGAGTCAGCAGTGCTCAGGATGAAGAGCAATTCAAGCTGCAGAACCAGGCTAGAGGTTCAGGGCTGTCCTGGAGTTGGACTAAATGGTTCTGGATAAAAAAAAAATTAACTCCAAAATGTCTGTGTCCTGGTCTGGTTTAAAATTCTTCTCCCATTTCTTTCCTAATTATGCAGATGCAGCTGCTCTTTTGGCCTTCTTTGGATTGATATGTAAGATAGCTGGCCTGTCACAAGGTAGGTTGTGATTGACCTAGTTCTAGTTCAGCTGAAGTGAGTGTTAGATATTTCACTAACAGACTTTTTTTTGTTGAAAAGGTGAATTGGGTCTATTTGTACAATCTAGGTTTCAGGTTTGTAGAAAATCTGAATAAGATTTGACAAAATCATGAAGTCCTATATCATGAAAACTTTGTATTACAGAAATTGAGAAGTACTGGATACTCATGAATCTGGTAGAAACTTACCTGTTCCAAGGAGCTACATTGTCTGCAGAAGGGGCTCGTGTAATTATGTCAGTATAAAACCCCCAAATTAGATTAGAGTTTGGATTGGTTACTTTTCTCAGAACTGAGGATTCAGGAATCTATTCTACTCTAGATCAGATAGAAACACAAGTGGATGTTTCCACCAAATTCAGAAGTTGTTGGTTTGATTTGTTTTTGTTTCAGCTTGTTCTGTTTTCTTGACAAGCTTATTTTCCTTTGATTAGAGTAACAAATGGGGGAGAAAAGATGCTCTTATAAGGCAATATGCACAGATATCACTATCCCAGGTCCCTTTTTCATGATGAAAGTCTAGTCTTCATGTTTGGGCCAAATTCTTTTCTATATTCACAGTGATAACATGAACCATTCTGACCTCAATTCATCAGTTAATGGGGCTGCACAATAAAGTGAAACTCTCCAACAGAGAAGAATGCTACAGCCACTGTTTGTGATGTGCAATGCTATGGCTTATTCTCAGTTGTCAAGCAGAGAAGGGGATGAACTCTTCATCTCATCTGTAGGAAGCAGAGTGCTTGGAAGCCTCTGGTAAATCGTTTATTTTGATGAGCTCGCTTTCATTTGAGCCTGAAGCATTTTATATTCTTTGGTTACTCACTTACTGAACACCATTGAGGCTGTGAGTGAATTGCCATTCATATATTTGAAGTGATGTGTTTCTGCACTTGTGTAGCATCTGCCATCAAGGTTCTGAAAATACTATACAAACTTTAATGAGTATGGTTTCACAACACTCCTGGGAGGTGCAGAAGTACTGTTAACCCAATTTAAAAGATAAGGAAAGGAAGATGCAGAGAAATCAGTAGAGGCATATTCAGACCCCTGACTCCACCTGCATATATATTTTGCAAACTTCTGTTCATACATGGAGAAAAAATTCAATACCCCAGAAATACATATTGAAAGTTGTGTTTACAGATTCCTTTGGGAGAAAAGGATTTTGTGAGTATACATTTCAGTAGTGAGGCATTCAGAAATGTTCCAAATTTTTGAGTAGACATACAGGTATTTGCAAAATAAAACAAAACAAAAAAAATCCTGAGTGCACTCAAAGACTCATTTTTTTCTGTGCACACCTGGAAACTGCTTTGGGGCTGACAGCTGTCACACAACTGAGAGAAATGTGTCCATGTGTTCTGCAAGTGAATAGGGCTCACTAGAAGAAACTGCAGTGACTTGAGACGGTCTGTTTTAAATTAGCAAGTGTCTCTTGCTGTGGTTGAGGCTCCTTAGAAAATTGCTACTCCAGATAGTCATTGAGAGTTTTATGGTACTGAAACATACACTATGTTGAATTATTGGGGCAAGAGTTTTCCTCTAAAGAGTCACCTGTGAGTCTCTTGGGGGCACTAAGTCTTTTCATTTTCCCACTCCTGCCCCTCCAGGTTTGTTGAAAAGCCTTGGGAACTGTCCTGCCCTTGTCCTGCCTCCAGGGTTCACGGCAATGTGCCTTTTAAGTAAACCAGTACCATTCCTAAAATCAACAGTAGGGGATGCTGTGGGGTAAAAAACCCCAATACTCCTTGTTTTCCCCTAGCCAAGGCCTCTCCAGCAGAGCAGCACTTGCCACTTTTCAGGAGCAGAAACTCAGCACAAAAATGAAACCAATTGTGTTTTGGGCGAACACAGTGCACTAATTAAAGGGCTATCCAGGTCACTGTTCAATAATTATTTTCCACTTCTATTTTCAAATTGGAAATGATAATTTTATTTAATTCCACTGCAAAAAGTGATGTGGAGGAGCCAGGTGGCAAGCAGTTTGATTGGATTGTTTCTGATCTTTCAAATGGAAAGATTAGAAAAGTTCAACACCATGGCAAAACGGGGATTTTCCATGATTGTAGCAGTTAATTAGTTCAGACTGAGGGAGACACATCACATAAAAAAGACCTTCCTCTGGGCATTTACCAATGTCTGGAAACCGTGAACTGTCTGTATCTGAGAAGACAGGAATACATCTAAAAGAAAATAATTGTTGACAGATTCCCAGAAAAATAATATCATGAAAAGCTAAGATAATTAGTTAGTAGATTCTACATATTTATGAGAGATTCGGGGTAGGAGAACATGCACCTATATCAGGCTTTTACTACTGTAATCTAATTGATCTGGATTACTACTGAGGTTTCTGAATGTTTTACTGTTTCTTATCATAATCAGAGATGCGATGTGATAAGGCCATTGTTATCCTGAAAGAATCTCTGATAATGGTGTTTGCAGCTATGCTTGGCAGATAAAGGGTCATGGAATGCCAGGTTTCAGGGTATAAACTAATCACCTGCAGAGTTTGGACGGTTACCAAGGTGCATAATGCATATTGGAGTGAGACGGTGTCCTAGAATTAAACTTCTTTTCTGAAATTTTATTTATTTGCCATTTATTTATTGCTATCTGGCAGGTCACAAGGCCTACTGGACCATGTAACTAAACTGGTATAACAAATCTTATGGGAAAGTAATTCTATTCATGCAATACAATGTTAATCCTTAGATTTTGACAACAGACAATATGTTCTGACAAAGACTGTCTTATTAACTCGGCTAATAAAAGTGTCTGTGCTGAAAATGAAAAATAGATTGCTTCAATACTTGAACTGCCATTACAGAAGAAACACACATTTCATGCATGTAGAGGAACTGCCACATTCTTAATGATGAGATGGATTTTTTCACGCTGATTTCATGTGGCGTGCAAGGCATGGATGCCACATACTCATGATGACTGGGAAAATATACTCTTTCCTTTCCCAGATGGATTCCCTGTAAATATTTTTAAGTCACATCTCCATGGTTAAAAATGTCATACCCCAGCATTTAAATGGATAATACATCCATTGAATCAAATGTGTTCCTGATATAGGTCCAGTGATAGCAGTGCAGTTTAATCAGCCGTGCATTTGGATAGCTGATTCTTTCCAGAAGATAAGAAAAGAAAATTAGCATGCTGACTCCTTTTAGATTAGTTGAACCTTGGTGCCTTAGAAAACCCCCAAGACCTGAAAGCCAGTAACAGTAAATGTCAAGGATTTCTGTTTTGCATGTTTTCTCAAGCAGCGATCAATCAGTTTACATGCTGATCAAACTTCAGTGCTCCTGTTGCTGCAGACATAATTTTTTCTTACCAATTGGCTGTGAATCTCTTCAGAGTTTGTGGCCATAGACTAATGTACACACTGTCTTAAATTCCTGTAGTGCTGATGGCTAGCTTGGCTTAAGCATTTGCTGACTGACATTAAGTAAACTCTGGTTATGGTCTGATCTGGCTGATGTATATTTTTTCTGTTTTGTAATGGACTTGGTAGCAGGATTAAAACTAATGGGGGAAAAAAATGTTCTCTTCTTTCATAGCATGTAAATATGTGCTATTTTATATTTGACATAGAACTCTGCCATGTATTGTGTCGAACAGGCCTTTGGATAGGCTCATTGGTGGTTTTTAAATTCGAAGGCCTGAGCGTGTCTCCCTTGTGACGAAATTCCTTTCCACGAACTGAGTGGGTGCTCAAGCAGACACATGAATCAGCAGCTGCCCTGTGTTCACCCGTGCCCTTCCTGCCCAGCTGGCAGAGGGGGGCTGCTGGGGAGAAAGTGGTGGAAGAAGATAAAGAACCTCTCAGGTTGGTGTCTGCTATCATGAGTCAATCAATAATGAAAGGAGGAAAAGTGAGAGGAGGAAGAAGAATATAAATGAGTAAAAAGAAAGTTTCTGATAGACCATGGTCTGGTTTGGAGCAGAATTCAAACAGTATCATATCAAATATGTGTTTGCTCCAATTAACTTTGTGACAGGCACATTCAAGTAGATTTAAATGTAGCTCTTAATTGGTGTACTTCCCAAGGCATGGTCGGTGTTTGATCATTTTAGATAACAGAACAGCAGAAGGGAAAATTAAATTGACAGAGTGCAGAGAGAGAAGATGAACGCTACATGTGGCATAGAACAATAAACTATTATTACAAATGTTAGTAATTAGATAACATCTATTCATTATTGATTTTTTTTTTTCTGTTCTATAATATTTATTTATTGTAATTGGTTTTTGCAGCAGCATTCCCCAAAGTGATACAGCCTGGAGCATGATGCTAACTCCTTGGCCATACTGATATTTTTTGGTGCTGGATTGGAGACCAGATGAGTGGTTTTCCCTTGAGGGCTGTCTCACAGGGGTCATTCCTCATCAAGAAATGAAAGACCCTAGTGCAGCAAAGGTCTTTGCTAGTTTCAAGCCTACCACAGCAATCACTATGTGCTCACTTTAAATGCATACTTGCCTGCTCTTGACTTTGAGTAACTCAAGGTTAAACATGTGCTAAATGCTTTGCTTTGCATGCTGAGTCTGAACCAGAAGGAGGGAGCAGTGACAGGTTCGTTAGTTTTGTTACCAGCCATACAGTTTCCCCTTCATTGCTGTGTTATTATTTAGGCCAGCAATGATCAGAACAGCCACACTTTGAAGAAGCAATGTGAAGTTCCTTAGGACAGCTCATTACAAACAAGACATGCTTTCACATGCCTGGAAAATAAAGCCTCTGTATTTGCATTTTCCAGAAGGCTGTTTGCTGAAAAAAAATTGGAGCAATCTATGGACCTTGCCTGTTTATACTTACTGAGAACATTAATTGTCTCCAATCATTGTTAGAGCATCTGTTTCACATTTTGACAAGTGCACTTATCTCCTTCTTTGCTCTTACCCCTCCCTTTCACATTCCTCGACTAAAGATAATGAATAAATTACAGAGAGATGACAAACGTGTTGATAATCAAGATGAAGAACAAATGAACTGGAAGTGGCTATGTTTCTACATGAAGCTGTAAATTGCTTTCTTTTCTTGTGCAGTGAAACTTCTGGCCTGGCATCTAAAAATACCAGAACATGAGAAAACTATTAGAAGTGTTGTAAGTGAGAAGGCTTTCAGAAGCAGAGCCTTCAGGGTCTCTCACCTTGTTGGGGAGAAAAATAAGGATGAAGGAAGGAATTGGGAAGGGCTTAAAATAATAGGAGAACCTGGGCAGCTCTAAAGTCAGGATGGTGAGGAGGGAGTTTAATTTTAATTAGAATTAAATGAGTGGATACTGTGCTTATGAAAACAAATGGTTGGACTGAAGCAGAAGACAGAAGGCACAGGCAGAAGCCTTTTCTTTTCATCTTTCTCATCAGTCCAGACTGCTTCTGCTAGACCCTGGGCAATTTACAGCCCATTCACTAAAACAGCTTTTCTAGAGCAGCTTCATGCTGTATGCTCCCATTTGCTTTTCCTGTTTGTGCACAAACAAGGCAGTAAGAGTGGCAGCCAGTACTGCTGCAACTGTGCCCATGGTGTAGGTGTGCTCAGTGCTCAGCACCGGCCCAGCCAGGCAGTCACCCCTCAGATGTGATACAGCATCTTTACTGCAGTGGACAGTACCAGTGGCCTTCCAGCTCCTGTCACGCATTCCTCAGTAAACCCACAGTTTCTACTTGCTTAAAGCACATTGTGTTGTTTTAACCCTCACAATCCTGATGTGTTTAATGGACTAGAGCACTCCTCACATTCTGCATTCTCTGCAATTCCAGCTCTAGGGTCTGCCTACAGACCAGGCAGTGCAATTCTCCCCTTATCTGCAGGTTTATTCTTCTCTTCAGCAACTGCATCTGCTAAAAATTCCTTTGAACTTACAAAAGGGGTAATATTACTTTAGTTTCATGCCTCTCTAGGAGAGGAGTATGACAGCACTAAAGAATAAGGAACTACATATATGTGGTAAGACCATCTTCAGCACCTGTAAATTGGAATAAATTTAGTCTCCTCAGAAAAATTATGGTAGCTTATATGGTATTTAGCATGATTGCTTAAGAATATGTTGAAAATTTGCATAGTGATATTAAGATTCCCAGCCTTTGCATTTAATCACTATCTCTCTTGAGCTGAAATGGATACACTATACAGCTAAAGAATTAAATCAATTTAAACCTTATTTATCTAGAAGTTTGCACAATGTCTATTGCCAGAACATGAAAATCTGTGAAGTGGATTAATCTAATTCATCTTTTGGTTTTAAAAATTTCATGAACTTATGGCATTCTTATTCATTAAAATTCAAACCTGGATAAATATGGAATAACTTCATCTCACTGTGTTTTTATTTTTGGAGAAGATTGACATGTATGTAGAAAACAATTCCTTCATAAATAAATTGTGCTGTTATTCCAATAAAAGTACTTTTTTCTGCAATGTGATAATTACTTGGGGTGGGCACAGTGATGGAGATGATTATAATTAGCATTTTTTCAGCATTGTGACATTTTAAAAGACCATTGTCAAGCTGCTGGGGGTTATACTTGTAAGTATAATCAACCTCATTACACACATGAGTAAATTCAGGCAAAGTTGAAGTAATTGCTCCCTTACAGCAGAAGTCTCCAAAAGAATTCATCTGGGGACTTTACAACTCAAAACATAACATTTTCTTCAAGGCTCAGAATAGGTTAATTAACTTTCAAGTTCATTAGTAACTCAAGTCTATAATTTGAAGGCTATTGAGTTGCCACTGTGACATGAGTGGATGGTCTCTGGTTCCCACTGAACTTGTGTCTGCAGCAAAGAGAAGGACCCTTGGTGTTGGCAGGTGCAGCCCTGATGAAGAGCTCTGCAGACCTCTTTACCTTCCTGTCCAGGGTGTAATTGTTGTCACTCTGGGACCACAGGATGCTGCCTTTGGCTGAGGGGACATGTAAAAAAGTGAGGTAGAGGAGATAATAGATTCTAGACTACTTCTTCTTCAGCAGTGTGTTTCAGACTTGACAGTTCATTTTATTCAATGCCTTTCAGATTTTAACAGAGAACTCCTTCCTCTCGAAGTCTTCAGTGGGGACAGGGCTCTCAGTAATAGCCTTCAATCACAGTGTTAATAGAAAAGAAGTGTAGGCAGTATTGTAAATGTGGTAGCTCCACAAGAAATATGTACATTCCTCTTTGTCCTGTTGGCATTGCTTGAGAGCTTTCCTGCCTAGAGACAGTGCATTACTACAGTGGCTCTTGGAAGATGTGTCCTGATTTGAGCTAGAACAGGATTAATGTTTAGTGATTTTACTTTTCCTCTAAGTCTCTTCTAACTAACTGCACATTCTGAAGCTAATGATATAGTTTTGTAGACAGCATCTACTTCTAGAAATGATAATGCTTGATGTTTGCAGTTACTACCAAGGGTTGGTGTGCAGAAAGGCTCTTGCTTATACTTGCTCCTACAGAAACCAAGGTCACTGTTAAATCTTGTGTACTACATTGGGGTGCCATAAAGTAAAAGAGTGCACTTGCAGGGAGGAGCGAACAAAACTGATCAACAAGGCATTCTGTTCTATATACGTCATATCCAGTATAAAGGCTTAAGCTTTCTTCTTCAGTGGTTGAGGAGAACTCTCTATTGTGCCTTTGATCCTGATCCATGTATTTCTGAATCCAGTTCCAGAATCCATCTCCTGAATCAAGTTCCTGTCTGCTGCTGAGTCCAGTATGGGACTTCCCCAGTGCCTGCTCCACAGCATCAGTGGTGATGGTGATGCAATTGCCATCAGGGAGGTTAAGTTCAATATTGAATTTGTGTATTTTTCTGTATACTTCTTTTTATTGTTATTATTTGTTTAATTAAAGCTGATTTAGTTTTATTTTTCAATCTATAAGTTTTTCTCTCTTACTCCCTTTATCTTCCCCTTTGAGAAGTAAGAGGGGTTGATACAGACCATCTGTCATTTGTCTAGGGGTGGCCCAGCCCTAACCGTTGACAAAGATGTTAGGTGGGAAGTTTAGCAGAGGCAGATATCACTGACAACAAGGGGTATTGCTCCAGGGCTGAATATAAGGAAACTAATTGGGTACATGATCATCACCTTATCCTCCACTACCAGCTGTGCTGCAGCAGTGCTCTGAGCACAGGGCTTGTTCTGCATAGACAAGCAACAGGCTCTGCCAAAGCACAACCAGCCTGATAGACGTTGCCCTTTGAATTATCTTTTTCACTGGAACTACAATGAAAAATTACTTTGTGTGGAGAGCTGTGAGCTGTCATATCACAGTGTCAATAATAAATACAGTGAAGAATCATCAGAAGAAGCCTCTAATCACCCTTGAATTCTGACTATGTCCTGAAGTTTCATATAAGACTAAATCCTTTTCCCTTGAGATTATCCCTTTGATACCCTGACCAATGAGCTTTCCTAGAAAAACAGAAACTTCAGAGTCCTTGTTTGAATGCAATATTTTATGATTTTAACTTTCATAAATTCTACCACATAAAACTACTACATAAGTACTACTATGTAACCCCTCCTCCCAATTTACTTTAGGATATTACACAGTAAGAATTGCATTTCTTTATTGATTCCCCCTCCCCCCCCCCCAGGTCCCTGCTACCCAAATTTTTTTTTTTTTTTCCTATACCTCTTAGGAACACAGAAGAAGCACAAACTCCATTAAAATTGGTTAAGCAAATGTGATTAGATCAAAACTTGTTTTCACATGTGAAAAATACCAAGGACCTATTTCTCCTTTCCTCTGTGAAATAAAAGATAAAACCTATAATTAGGTTTGATTTAAAAAACAAACAAAGAACTCTTTTATCTTGACTAATGTAAGACTTCCTTGAAAAAATTTAAGATGCATTATAGAGTGATTTTCTTTTCATTTTAAGAAGCTTCTCTTTAATTTAAATGGCCTTTAAGGCCAGTATTAGTGATGGGAGCACAGCTGAACTTTATGAGGGGAGAATAACTCTAACATCAGCAACTTATTAAAGAAGAATAATTCAATGGGTAAGAAACTATCTTTGGACTCACAGAACAGTGAAGGCTCTTTAGAAAACACCAAATTATTAAGTATTTTTCATGAAATGAGAGTGTTTCTGGGTATAGCTTCCTGTTCTAAAATGGTTTCACAGCATCAAAAAAAAAGAGTTCAGTCCGACAGTTTTCAAACAAAATGCTTTGTCATTTTAAAGTTATACTTTGGTTTTGAATTTTAAAATTAGCTGAAGTCATAAAACATGGTAAATAATCTTTTCTACGAAAAATTGATTTTCAGTTGAAAGAAAGATTTGTCTCGGCAAAAGATATGGTTTCTCTCAATGCAAATGCTGCACACCCTTTTGCATCCCTGAAAGCCTTTAACAACTATTTTTACTATCAGGATAAACTGAAAAATGTGTTCAGCTTTCCAGGTAAAACATCCAGTGTTTACATAGGTGTATTTTAGAAGCTTGGGATTTAGTTTCTGGCTCTGCAACAGAATTCCTGGATAACCATCGACCCAGATTTGCAAGAGGCTTCACAAGAAGCTTGTATCGGATTTACGCTACAAAGTTTAAAATCCGGTCAACAGTATCTAACTCTAGAGATGCTGGAAGTTCAAGAGTGTCTCAGTTTTAAATTTTGTTTTCCTAAATGCTTCAGTTCTGCTTTTGTAGATGGGCAGAAGTGCTACACTGTTGGTAAGGCTAACAGTCTGGCTTCTTTCTCTTTTAAGAGTTGCCTTGGGACTCCTGTCTCACAGCTCTCTAACCTGTTGGATTTGCTCTAGAAAGCATTCTCAAAGAATATTTGCTGATGGTGCTACAGGCAAAACATAGTGCAGATCCTGTTTTCCTTTAAAACATGGATGAAGTTTTCCTGCAGGAGGTTGTGTGCCTTTTCACTGCAGTGTGGGTGTTTGGGGTGTCAAGGAACAGAGGGTCAATGTGGTGCCTCTCTTTTCTTCATCCAAAGAAATGTAACTAAGAGAAGGTTTGCATTCACAGAAAGATTTCATGGAGGGTTGTTATGTTGTTGATTATAGTGGCACAAAGAAGGAAAAATAATGCCCTTGATGGTACCAACAGATTGTCTCTAATCAGCAGATATGAAACAACATGCTTTGAGTTTGTAAATCTAGTCCTTTTCAGACACTGATGAATGACTTGTGTTCAGGTTGTGGGGTTTTTTTTTTTGTTGTTGTTGTGTTTTGTTTTTTGAAGAGTTTGAGAGATCCAGGCTCAGTTGTTTCTCTTGGAATGCTCCCATTCACATTATGCTTCCATCTCCACAGCAGTCCCTTAATTCCCAGGCTATATTCTGGCAGGAGATTATTCTTCAGGGCGCAAGGGGAGACTCATTGTGAGGGACTTGAGGATCGATGACTAGCAAGAGACAACAGGAGAATTACTATGCAGACTGATGTTAGAGGAGTTCTGCATCTTTACTAACACTCTGAAAAATAGTCTTTGGAGCAAGGACTCTCTCTGCTAAGTGTCCCTTCAACCATGGACATCAGCCTCTGGCAGTATATTGAGTGCACAAAACTATACTGCACTAAGAGCAGACAGCTGACTGGGTTGTGAAGAAAGCTGTATTACTGAGAAACTAAGGTACTCATGGTTCATCAGCGGTTCACCAATCTTCTACTCTCTTGACTGTGTGGGGCTTTTGAAGGTCAAGACTGACTCACCAGTTATGCTGCTGGAAGGACCATCAAATTGGGTTACTCTGGGCTTTTTGGCAGTGGATACAAATTCCACCTACAGGGGAAAGTCCTTTTCACTGGGGAAAGGCAAAGAACAGCATTCTATCCTCTACCCTTCCCATAAAATATGAAAAGCATTAACTATAACTCTAACAATTGCACCTTCCAGTGCACCTGTTTTGTGCAGTAGGAAAGGCTCAAAATTCAGAAATAGGACTAATCATCTTGAGTGACAGAATAAACTCAATAATTTGTTCTCTTCATGCTTAATTTAGTCCGCATGAGACTACTGGAAAACATTCACTGAACTTGCCAGAGAGTGGCTAAAATCCTTAGTATTCCATGTCATGCAGATTCTTCAGTAGTATTTGTATTTTTCAAATTTTGTTCTTCCAGAATATGGTTTATTTTTACAAAGATTTCTTTATTTATAATTTTAAATATTTATTTTCTGTATTTTCCCATTAATTTGGAGGACATAGCAATTCACCATTCCAGGAAAATAAAAACCAGAAAGTGAAAACAGTGTAATAGAAATAATGAGCAGTCATTGTTATTAAAACGTCAATGATTGCTATGAAAGAGTATACAGCTATTTCATATAAGCAAAGTAAGAAGATGTTGAAATACTTCTTGTGGTAAGAATAATTTGATGTTCGTAAGTGATGATAAGTATATGAATGGACTACGTGTAACAGCAATTATTTGTGTGAAGGATTCTGTCCCTAGTGTATACCTGAGGAAATCTTTACACTTTCAGGTAAAGACTTGCAAACTACTCACAGCACTGCTGTCTGTGGAAAATAAGTCTTGTGCATGAGCCAGTTTATTACTTGTTGAGTAGGATGAGTGTTTCTGCCTTGTTTCTATATAAAAGTTTCAATTTCCTAAACTCAGCTTTTACCTGGGGACATAAAAATGTAGGTTTTGGATTTGGCAGGTTTACCTTTTTTTATATGCTGGTACTAGGAAAGTGTGGTGGGAGACTCAGCTATAATCTTGCCTAAGTTGGTAACTGTTCAATTCACAAACATGTTTAAGAACATTAAAAAAAATTTTAAACATTTTAAAAAAGGAGAGGCCAAGAAGAGCAGAAGCTGCGAACTCATCCTTAATGGAGTTTATACGTTGTACTTGAAGCATTTCTTCTAAGTCAGCACTTCTCCTTACACAGTTACTGCATAGATATTTTCACTGGTCCAGAGATCCATGCCTAGATACCTTTGTATTCTAATCAGGAAAGATGTATTATCCTTTCAGAATATTTACTATCTCTAGGTAGTTCTGGTACCTTTATGGAGGAGGGACTCCTCATTTAGATGGTGGGCAACATGATTTGTGTGGCTTCTATTTCATTCTCTGACAGAAGAAAATTCAGATTAGTATCTCACCATTGGCACCTAAAGCTGTAAATTATATTTTTGCCTGTCATAGTTTAGGGTCAGGGCTATTTACTGGACATTGCCATATGCAGCTGGTGGTACTAATGATTTAAGCGGGAAGAAAAATACAGATAATCTGTCTGAGAGCTGTTGAAATCTCATACATGTTAGAACATGCTTCAGTGGCCTCCAGAAGAGGAAGAGTCCTAACAGAGCATCATTAAAGTGTGATGTCTTGTCTGCTGGACAGATAATCAAGTCAAATCTTCCAGGTTCATGATCATCCGGTAGTTAACTACTATGAGGTAAATACTCGGTGTTAATCTCTGCTAACTTGTAAAAAGTAAACAAGACACAGAGTCTTGTTTAGTCAGAAACAAGATAGTTCCATAAAAACCCAGTTACTTAAATGAAATTAAATTAAAATTTTAAAATTAAGTAGGATCAGAACAGGCTCAATATCCTAGAAAGGGAGCAAGTAGTTTTCTTTACAGTGCTCTCTTCAGGAAGGATTTAGAAGAGGGAGCCTGAGACATGGTAATGTGGAAAGACCTAGGAACTGGTGCACTTGATTTGAAATGGAAAGGAGAGACCTCACTTGTACATAGCATACAGGAGACAACCCATTTCTACAGGAAATTTTAACATAAAACTTGAGCGAGACTAAAGGACAAAGCTTCTTAGCTCAGAAGTGGTTCTGTTGGGAAACATGATGATGTGGAAAATGTTTACATAGCTTTCATATCCATTATGTCTGTTCTGGGAAAAGAGAGAAGCGTTCCTCTCCAGGACTGCTCATGAAGCATGCTTCACCTGTATCCTGGTGGCTTGAAATTAAAACAAAATGCCTCATCAGTTAGGAGTAGCACCATATCACATTGACATTGACCAAATTCCTGTTGTTAGTTCTCAGTTTGAAGTATATTATACTTTAATTACATTCCGTGTATGATCCATGTTTATTAGGGCAAAAGAAACATAAAATCCTAGGACACAGCTATTTAAACAGAATAATCTCTAAAGTTAATGATACATAATAGCCAGTGGAGGGGGGTGTGTGATTTTCCATTTAATATTAACCAATAAATACCTTCTAGCATGTTTTTTCTATTTAAAGTAGGAAATATATGAAAGAATGAGCTGTAGAAGGTATTATGTTGCTACAGCAGACATCATAAACATTTATATAATGTTCATAATGCATTACAAATGTATACAGTCATTTTAATACGTATTATATATCTTTATTAAAAAGTTTAAGTACCTATTACGTTTTTTGCTAACATTACTTTTGCTAATAATACTTAGTAGCTATGCTTGCTAACAGTACTGAAATAAAGTACTAGCAACTTTTATGCCTTTTTTTTTCCTCAGCAATTTTTTCAGTATTTGCAAGCAGTTTTGGGCTTGTCATTTCACTTTTGTTAGGTGGGTGAATCCTACTTTAATTTTTTTTTCTATTATGAAAAAAAGAGTAAAATATTCTAAATAAATAATGAGAAAAATCTGAAAATAAGATGAAAGATCTTTGTCAATCTTCATTCCCCTTCTTTTTCACTTCTTAATAGTGTCTGAAGGTTTTAATTCTTTAAATGACATAAGCATGTTTGAAATTCAGGTTCAAAATACTGTTTGACAATGTTTTGTGATTTTTACTTAATGTGTGGAACTTACAGGCTTAGGAAATCATTGAATCAGTTACTAAAACTTGGCTGCAAAAAAGGATGGATAATTTATTTGCATTTTTAAAGTGAAAACTTTTGGCCATTCATTTTAAAGTGATGTCTTGAGACTAAATGCAGTTTTCTTTTATTTTAAATTAAAAACACATGAAAGCATTGTGTCAAAAGTGGTGTATTTATATAAAAATTACTTCCACTGGCAAATTTGGATCACAATCAAAATTCATAATTCAATTCTGTTCCCAGGCAGAATATTCCTGTCAGGAGTAATCAAAGTTTACTGTCAGCAGTCATATTTCAGCGTGCTTCCAAGAACTGACACATTCAGAGCTGTTTGTGGGGAAGCTGTGAAAGATAAAAGGAGACTAAGCCCATGCAGACAACTGATCTTTTACTGAAATTATGAAGGAATATTTGACCTCAAGTTGCATAGTGGACTTAGTTAACAACTGTACCCTTTATTCTGCAAAATAAGGCTTTTCATATATATATATATATATATATAAAGACATACTCGCTTTCAGAGGCTCAGTGTGTGGAGCAGACCTCTTGAGTAGGTGGTCCAAATTCTGATTGCATTTACTTCAAAGTAAAATCAAGAACACATCCCTTTATCTCACCAGAATGATTCTGGAAATGTTCAAACATTGATAAATGCTGACTCTTCCTTTACTTTATTCTATTTGAGGCAAACATTTTTTACTAATTTATTGATAAATAAGGAAAAGTGACATGTTCTCAGATATTTTCCCCCAGAAACTTCATGAATTGAGAGGGTGAACTTGTGTCACTGCCATTACTAATGTGAAGATATTAATACAAAATTTTTATCTTAGATCAAAAAACAAACCCAAATGGGCTCCAGGATTGACATTCTCTGGAACAAGATATTTCCTGAGGGAAATAATGATTGGAGGAGTGTATTGGCCGAGGTCAAAGCTTCCAGTGTTCAGATTTCACAACCAGTCATCAGCTTCCAGGTAGAGCCTTTTGCTTTCATCAGTATTTGTCAATTCTTAATCTGCATATTCCCTTTATCTCTTCAGTTTTTGTTTTTGGGGTTCTTTTTCTCTTAACATAAGGTATTTTCTATGCATTTTAGCTATCAGTTAGGAAAAAAGACAAAGTTCTGAGGCTTATGAGATTTCATCTTAGGCTGTATTATTAACTCCACCACCTAAGCAGTGAATTTACTCCTATTTTAATCTGCATTGCATTAATGTCCAAGGTCTGAATTGAGCTATCAGTTGCCTTTTGCTAGGTATTCTACAAAGACAGGAGAAACATGCAGCTGACAGTTAAGAAAAACAATCACTCTCAAGATAATACTTGTAAATATGAATAAATTTAAATCACAAGATTAATGTCTGCTGAGAACATGGGTAGGCTATCTGCTCAAGACAGTTTTCTCTTCAGAATGTGGCTTTAGATGGTTAAATAAATGGTAGTTATCTATGGAATGTTATTGAAAATCACTTACTTGTGAAATTGTGAATAGTTATTTAAAGGCTTTTTGAGCACTGGTTGATGACTCCATTGTCAATTTCCCTACTTATTCTTTTCCTAAAAGTCATTGAACATATTTTCAATTATTACAAAGTTCTGGGAAGCAAAAGTTTTCCAAAGCAAAATATTAAAAAAGCAAACAAAACCTAAGATAATGTATAAAGTAAAATACCACTTAGTAATATGTTTTTATAACAACATATATTCCTGAGTACCCAAACACCTGAATTTTAATTTGGTGTATTCATATCTCAGTCCAAAAAAGAACATTTTCTCATTTGTTAAAATTAATTATACAGTTTAGTTTTCTGTATTTTGTAAAAGTGGTTCTTTGAGAATAAAAACAGAGGTCAGTTTCCCAAAAAGTTAATTCAATCTCTACAGACAAACCATTGTGTTTACTGACAAATACAGTATTGCATCAAAATCACTGTTATGGAGTCCTTCAGAATGAAATATATTCTCAGTCATATTGTAGCATTCAATTTTTAGAAATAGGTAGGAATTTACTGATAAGGTGGAAGGAAAGACAGGAGCCCTAATAATGAAGTACTAATTAATCAGAAATATTTTTTTTACTAGAGCATTTATGAGAAAGCCAAGCTAATCTAATTTAGATTAGATAACACTTTGTACATCTGTTCAGTCCAATATTTGTCATTTCTGGAGAAAAATCAGATACATTTAATTGCAATGTATTAACTCAAAATTTTTATTAGAAATAATAGAAAGTACTGGCAAAAAAAAAAAAAGTGTAAATGATCAGGAATGCTGGCTGTTTAACAATTCAATTCTGTCAGGGTACAAGAGTAGACATTTTGACAGCGATGAAGATGCTGACTTCCCTAAGGTCCTTCTGATCTTCTCTGCCCTCTAAAAGTGCTGCACATGAAAACCCACCTTCAATCAATCGATGAGCAGATTGATTTGTTCCCACCCCTCCCTATATGTGAAATGATCTTTCCAGAGAATGGCAATTCAATAACTGGATTAATTTCATCATTATCTCCTCCAAGAAGGGTGACAAAATACCACGTCTTTAAGGAGAAAACAAAAACTGTGAAGAAATAAAACTAGGACTGTATAGTAAAAAGTACTGTACAA
This sequence comes from Todiramphus chloris collaris, assembly GCA_025345505.1. NCBI lineage: Eukaryota > Metazoa > Chordata > Aves > Coraciiformes > Alcedinidae > Todiramphus > Todiramphus chloris. The sequence continues at coordinate 2,109,269 of JANVCC010000033.1, read as the reverse complement.
TACCAACAATTTAAACCAATTAAAAGTATCCACGATTTAAACAGTGCAAGTGCGTCCTTTACAAAGCTGAGGTCTATTTCATTCTTTGAAATCTTGCCCAAGTCAATTGTTACTGTAAATAAATGTCTGAGATATGCAGCAATGAAAAGGCCTCAGCGTGTCTCATTTTCCCAGTTAGCTTATCCATAGCCATACTTCCAAAGAAATGTATGGAATTGCACTGTATGAAGATGCTGTGACAAAGGATCATAACACCTCCCTCAACTTTTTTTAATTTGTAAGAAATTGTAATGTTTCCATTCTGTGTCATTTTGAACTTCCAAGTTCTTCTTCCTCTGGGGTGAGTCTTGCTGCTGGTGCAAGAAATGAATGTGCTGGCTTTCATTACACAGGGCCATATGGAGAAGCTCCCTCTCTGCTGTTTCCACGCACATTACCACCCTGCCTCTTAAAATATTCTCTGATAGTGGATCAAAGTGCAGTTGTTTTGTGAAGTCACTTTGCTGTCTGTGTCTGAAGAGAAGAGAGGGAGGTGGATCTCTTCCTTCTCACGGGATGTGTAGTTGTGCACAAGTGGGACAGGCTAACCAGTGAAGGTTAATAGAAATCAGTGTTTTATTTCTTACCTTCTAGACAGGGAATAGGAAAAGAGATGGGAAGGAAAAAAAGAGTGAACTGGAAATTAGGGAGCTGCCCTGTGTCCTTTTCAGAGGTCTTTCAGACATGCATGTACCATGTTTCATCCTGTAGTCATAACATAGCTCTACATTTAAAAGAAAAAAAAAAAGAACATTCTCAATTACAAATTGGTTACCTTTTGCTGTATGCTTTTTAATCTAAAAATACTACATATTGCAGCAAATGCTTTTCCTAATTTAATAATAAAACTGTAATGAATTACATTTAACTTTTTCTTCATCAGGGACAAAATTTTGACATTAAATCCATGCTTGAGTCATAAAATTTGCTTTTCTTACTGCAAATACGGTGATTTTGGCCTGGGCCTACCTGTACTCCACACTGAAAGTTTTGGATTGTGATGAGGTCTCCAAACTCTATTTCTTAAATCTTTTTTTGATCTAATCACTTGCCTTGTCAGATATAACATTTAGGCTTCAATTTTCCTGGGCAGTGCTGCTGAAAGGATGAATCACTGTCCTTGATCCTCCTTCCCACAGATTCTCTCTGTTGATTCATCTTTCTCTACAGTCCGGGACCTGTGCACTGGTGCAGTGTAGAGGTGAACCCAACTGAGAATCAGCCAAGCAGCAGAGATGCATGCTAAATATTCTTTCTTTTAAATGAAAAGGGTATTGTGGAGTGAGAAAACTACAAAATGTCTGTTGCCCAGAGGGAGATGACTGAGCTGATACTCATTCTGCCAATAGATTACAGTTGAGACTCTCTACCCTCAAACTGCAAATACATGTTCCCGCAGATCTCCTTTTGCCATCTCTGACATTTCTGTAGCCATGTTGTGAACTGATTCAGGAACATAAAATGACAGAAAATTAAAATGAGTTTTATTGTAGTTTGACTCCATGAACAATCTCACTGTGGGGCTGGATGAATGATGGTGTTGGTCTAAAGGAGGAGTAAGAAAAGGTAGTTGGGAGAAGGGAGTGAAGTGAGTAGGATGTCCTTTTGAAGGTAGCTGATTGTTATATTGGCTTAGCTGTATTGTTGAACTGCACCTTAGCATTTTATTTCCTGGAATTGAGAATACGAGAAGTAGGGGACTGCTTGGCAAGCTGTGCATGAGCTGAACTAGGAAACTGAAAAGAAAGGCAGCAGAGAAGTTGATGATGCAGCTGTAAATGCAATCCTGTGGGGGGACAGGTATGATAAGAGAGGTAGAGTTGGAATTCATGAGTAAGACAAAGAAAATCAGAAAATAATGCCTTTTTGTTTGTTTGTGTTTTTTTACTGTGTTTTGAGAAATAAAAGCTGGTGTGCTTCCTACATAAATAGACATCCTTCTTTCAAAGAATATCTTTTATCATTCATTTCCTGTAATGTAAACAATCCCAAGTTCTGACTCACTTCTTTAACCAGAGTATTTATAAGACTGTTGTCATAAAAAAATGGAAAAATTATGCTGCATTGGTCATCTACTTTCTTGGTGTTGTTATAGAGCAGAAAAAGGTTTATTTTAGGGACAGTATGTCTCAAGTAGGGAAAGTTTGCTTCGGAAGAACTGCACTGCAAGTCAGTGGTAAGCACTGTTACCAAGGGAGACCTTATCATTATAGCAATTATAAATCATGTTAAACAAAAGCAGCAGTAATTATGGTTTTATTTGTGGGAATCAAGACACACAGTTAAGAAAAAAAATGATAGGGATTGGATGGTTCATAATGGATGACACCAAATTCATAATATATGTATATAAAAACTGATTGTTATACCTCACTGTTTTTGCAGCCCTCACAAGTCAAGCCAGCACTAAAGATACAGGTAAACAGTATCTGCCCAGCTGTAGTGGTATCAAAACCCAGTTGCATCTTAGTGGCTCTCAGAAGTACTTCGCTAAAGCCTGTATTAACATCTCTTTTGACAACTGCCTAATCTCTTACAAGTTGTTGGTAAATGCTGCTTTATATCATCTTGTCACAGATTGTTGGGGGGAAAACAAGCATATTTTTCAAAATCTATTTCAGGTATGGTTTATCCCTGAAGTCTCCTATGCAGATGTGCTCCTCTCTCTTAGATCACAGAGCAACTGGCAATGAAAGGACATTGTCTCAATAAATCTAAGCTACAACATTTCCACTAGATCCAATACTTGACATTTAGACACCAACATGAATTTTAATTGTCATTTAGATACTTACCTTCCTTCTTTCATTTTGAATAGATACTAGAAATAAGAAAATACACATACATGTCCAGGACCTTGAATAATCCAAAAGGGGATTTGGATTACGGTCCATTTTAGATTACTAGGTCCAGGCAAGTTACTGAATGAAATTCTGAACTTCTAACCACTTCAATTTGAAGTTTTTTATATCCAGAGTTTTGAGTTTAATATCTATGTATTGTCTAATTCTTCCAGACACACAGTAGCTTCTGACCCTATCCTCTCTTCCCTAAATAACATCCCCCTTTTATCACTAGGTACCAGACATTTTTTGTGTAAGCTTCTCTTGTTAAATAATCTAAGAAGATTAGAAATTGTTCCTAATTGTACTTTGCTCCACTATACTTTTTACTATTTCAGATGTGAAAAGAGATTTTGTGTACCAGAAAATGTCTGTTTTTTCTTCATTATGCCAATCCAGTAGCACCTCTCCTTAAAAAAATCTCATCTTGCTTACATGTATATAGTCATAGCCCAATACTTTAAAGAAAACCAGTTTAGGATATGTCTTACCACATTTATCATAAAACTTAGTGATTTTTTTTTTCTCAGCTGTTTTGCCTTGATGTTTTCTCATCACAATATACTTCTCCACTGCAGGAAAGAAGTACAAGGTTACGTACCACATTCCATTCTGTACTGATTCTAACATGTACTAAAATGGCAAAATCCTACTAGCTTTTTCTTTTCAGTGAGATTCTGGGTAAACAAGAACAAAACCCCAAAACCTCCTATGATACACTTAGAAAGACTTCCTAAGGAAAAAACATGCTCATAATATTAGCTAATAATTTAATAGCTCTGGTACATTGCGAGTGATGAACCAGAAGTTGGTGGTAGAAAGGGTGCACTTTTCTCTATCTGATATCATCACTAAACAAATGTTGTTGCTGGAGATGATTATGATTTTCACAGCTCTTAGAGCAGACCATCAGCACAAACAAGATATTGATACCATTATTGTTGTAGGTCCAGAACTTCTGATTCTTTCACACTGGCAGAACTTTGTAATAACAGAGAACCAATAGCAGGACTGCAGACACATATGTAACCCCGGAGACTACCTGGAGCCAGCAGTGCATTTGCTTCCACTCATACTCTACATTTTAACACAATAATCAGATTCAGCTCTAATTCAGACATGCTGACAGACATGGGAGTGTCTGGAGTCAAACCAGAAACGTGTCCTCTGCACCCTTGTAGTTAATCCAGTCAGTATTTGGATTTTTAGGAGCTCTAAAACTAAGTTGTTAATAAACCTTCTGTCCTGAAAATGTCATTTAAAGTCTTGGAAGGAGAACAGAACAACTCCCCAAACCTCAAAGATTATGAATCTGTTCTTTTAAAGTGCTTTTTCTCATGTGTCTGTCAGTTTGTTTGTTTTTATGGTTTCATAATGATACAGTACACTGAAAAAATACAGGATTGGTGAGGTTTTAGTAAGTGAGACCATTAACAAAATCCCTTTATAGGAAGCAAAAGTTTATAAGAAGAAGCTGAACTAATTCACGTCAAGTAGGAAACTGGTATTGTCCTTTTGTTTCTCTGTAGTATAGTTTTCCTCACTTGCAAAAGATCCAAACCAGTACTCCAGTCTGCTGGAGCACTAGGAGAAAAACCACATCATGGCACAGACTTATATGCTTTATGCAGAGAATTTTTTAAATGAAGAGAGTGAAATTTACAGTTACTTAAAGCTAATCAATGTGTTTGCAAACTTGGTTAGGAAATTTCTCACATGCTTGTTTGAACAGAGTAAAAATAATATAAAGAGCAGGAGAAACCATATTGTTTTAAAAACATTGACTGGTATGCATTTTATCATTTAAATTCCCTAACTTTGAGGAAAGATAGGAAGGATAAAGGAAAAGTTCTGTTGAGATTTCTAAAATGATGTTGATATTTGTTTTCTGCAATTACAAAACCAAAGCTAATTCTGAGTCTTAGGGAAAGAAAATTTAATTGGGAAAATGCTAAAGCAAATTCAATTTTTATGTAGTAATTGGTGCATATATATTAGAAAAAAGCAATTATCCCTGAAACCACTGTAATGCCAGAAATTCCCTGTCTTAAGGATCTAACACAAACACCCTTTCTGTGAGAGAAATTTAATCAAAACATTGTAGAGACTTTTTCTAGACTGATGTGTTCCAATATAGTCCCTTTTTTGACTGGAAATCCTTCTTTGTAGAAACTATAGGATTATTTCTTTTGCAGACATCTGAACGTAAAAATACTTTTCAGCTTCTGACAAACCAGGGAGAGAAACAAACACAATAACTCTGGGCATATTCTCTTTACCCAACATAAAATGCTGTCTAAAAGAGTTTGGGAGTTTGTGAATTGCTTGTTTTGGGTTTTTTTTACATTTATCCGTGATTTCTAGATTTGTAATTACCTTACAGTAGTTCTAGCCCAGATGGCACAGCTGAAGACCTCAGATGTCATACATCTACTGGCTTACTTAGGTAAAGCAAGCTTACAACAGAAAATAACTTTATTGCGTCCAAAAAATATTGAATTTGCTGGTCAAGCAGACATCATCAAAGTAGTGTAAGCACAGCAGATCCAAAATTTGCCCAGTATAGGACATCCCACTTAGCTGGGATTCTAGTGAGCATTTTTAGGCTGAAGTGGGCTTTTTCATTCTTTTGGGCTCGTCTTATTCTGTGTTGTCCTTCAGACTGTGTTAAAAAAAATAGAAAAAGGAAAAATATAACTTAGAAAAAGAAAGAAGACATGAAGAAGATGCATGGGGAGGAACAAAGAAAGATGCAGAAAGCAAGACACATCAGGATGTATTTCAGCCTTAGTATCTGAGTGAAGTTGCCAGGGATCTACAGTGATTTACTGGATTGAATTAAATTCCTTAAAGCTTGTGAGTCCAAAGACTGTCCAGAGAAGCAGAAACCATCTGAGTCTTCACTGTAGGATCCTCCAGGAATCTGCTTCAGTTCCCAACATTTCTTTCCTAATTAAAAAAAAAAAAAAAAAAAGTCCATTCTCTCACCCTTTGAGTCCTTTTAGCCTAATTTCTGCTGTATCTTAATTTTATTCCCTTCATTTTCAGTTCCACCCCAGTCTTTACACATTGTTTATTGATTATTTTTAAAATATTGCTGAGCACATTCCAGTCTTGTTGAAACATTCTCATCCATATAAGTTAATGGGATATGCAGTAGTAATCTTCTAAAGTGGGGCATATATGAGTTTTAGTCCCCAGTTTTGCAGCACTATGTCAACATTTTCTAAACCTTAAAAAAGCTTTACTTACTTCATGTTCAACCTCAAGGAGAGATCGAGGCTTATTCTTATCTGGTCTGAACTAGCCCTCCCATTTCAATTTGGTACACATCAAGAATTAGGAGCACAATGGAGTACTCAGTACATAAACAAACAACCCCCTTCCCCATAAACTATTACACATTTCTGAATGCTGCTTAAACCATTTCTATTTCTTATAACTGGATAATAATTTGACATACTCAATGTCCTTCCTTTTTGTGCAAAGTCAGAATATTTTATTATCTGGATTAGAAATTCACCAGGAAAACAAATTGGGAGACAATAAATCTGAGCTTCTTATCTTTTGCTTTCATATGTCCAGATATTTTTTTAAAAAATTCCTTTATGATTGAAAAGAGAGAAATGTGTTTTCACATCTGACTAGGGCAGCTCCGATTAAAAACATAAACTATTGCAGTGACTCAGGAACAGCAAGTGATCTGGGAAATCTCTGTGGCTGTCACAACATTTCATATAACTTTCCTTTTTGTATTTTAATTCACTAGTGATACAGTTTCACAAAAAGATTTAACTTCTGTCAGGAGGATTTATATTGGGTGTCTCCTTTCACTCACATCAGGAGATGACTTAGATTGCTCAAGATGGTTGTATGATGAGGCCTTTTTGTCTGAATAAATGCCTTTCAGCATCTGACTGAAATTATGGCCCCATTGATAGGCTTGTGCAACTCTGTCTCCCCTCTTGTCTGATAATGCTTGTTGCTGATAAGAAAATTAATTTTTTCATGCTGGAAAATGCAGGGGTGTATCCTGGCAGCCCTGAGACAGGAGATAACTCTCTTGGGATGGCAGGGATAGAGAGTAGATTTAGATCATGTACCTGTTTCTTATTTCCCAATTATCATAATCATCACATTCATTTTAGAGTTTTTGGAAGATAATATTTTAACCTTGTACTTTAGTACATCTCTCTTAGTTATCTGAAAACTTAAAATGTAGCCACATAAAATATTTGTATAGTGTTGATAAAAATCCAGCAACAGTAAAATTTTAAGCTTGGTGAGGCTGGCTTGTTGAACACTAGCAAAGAAGAAAGTAAGTAGCACAGAAAATTTTCTGATGCCTGCTTCAGGAATGTTTTTCTTATTATACTGAAGACCAAGGGAAAAATTATATTTACAAATTAGGAAGCATAATTAAAAACTATTCATTTGACATCTGCTCTGCTAATCTTCCAAACACTGCATCTCTGAGGTGTCCTGTGTGAATGCATTAAGCCATGTATTGGCCTTTCCTGGTTTCCATAACTTGAGCAGTTTGCCTCCACATTTAGGCACTGGCAGATTGTTTCTACAAACTGAAATACATTTTGAGTATTTATATCAGAATAAAACTTTGTAGGGAATTTCACATCTTAGCCTGTCAAAATGGATAGGATATTTCTGGTGTATACAGTTAGGACAAAGAAAAAAAAAATAGCATATAAATCACTACACCTGAAATGCTTTTAAAATGCAGTAGTGCTTTCTAATACTTGGTTTAACTACATCAAAAACTTAAAAGGGAATCCACCTTTAACTAACAGGAGTAATATAGTATATGAAATGACACTGATTTTTCAGTTGCTTCCAAGTGCTGTACTAGTGCCAGATGAAATTCTGGTCTGGCTGTGTTTTTTGTTTGTTTGTTTTTTCCAGAGTCCGAGCTTGATTAGTACCAAGACTATTAATTGGGTGCAATAAATAAATGAAAATGCCATTTTTGTATATCATCTTGGTCTAATTTTGGATTTTGAATTCCGTCTTTCTTCTTCCTTTCTCTGATTCCAGTCATCTAACGTTTTGGTTAAGCTAAGTGCTTTGACTTTTACAGACATATGGAAAAAAAAAAGTTGATTGCAGCACCATCGATTTGCATCAGTGTTCTGTGCTAGCAGACAGACAAAAGCAGAGACTATGCATAAAATTTCACATGAGCAGAAATGAACACTGTATTTAATAAATTGAATAAAATATTAATCCATAGTAGAGGAATTGTGATGGAGTTATTGTGAAATAATATAGAGTATAGTCCGTAGAAATGGAGACAAAACATGTCTAGTCACATATTAATGAACTGAGAATTTCACACTACATTTAGAAGACAGAAGGATTTTCCTTCTACCAGGGATTAGACACTATGCTTTCCCCCTGTACTACTGTATAATGTATTCTGGAATTCAGATTTGCATTTCCAGGAGGTTAATACCTCTTCTGTAAGGTGTTTCAGGATGAAAGCTCCTACTGCCTTAGCAATCTTTCTGATGTTGACAGGCGGCTAAATAGATACCACATCAGCATTTGGAAAAAAATTGGTATTTTATTATTGGCATGGATTGCGCTAAATCAAACTGAGTGGTCAGTAAACTGCTTAGTGTAAACCTACATTTCTTCTCTCAGGAGTTTCAGGAGAACTACATAATCTCTTTGCTCAGCTAAAGCACTCCCTGCTGAACATAAAATGTGTCACCTGGATAGGGACAGACAGCTTTCCACGAGCTACCACTTAGAAAAGTTTTGTGTGCCTGTAGGCTGGACATGGGTAATGTTTGGGAGCCTAAATTACTTAATAGCTTTTTCATTTAATACCTTCTGTATTCAGAACTCAATGGCTGCAACATATATTTGTATCAAGAAGTATAATTCAGCTTCTTAAATGCAGTTCTGGTCCTGAATCTGAAAGCCATTGTGTTGTTAGAGAAGAAAGATTTGGAGAAATCAGGACTGCATTATTTTACCATTCCAAACTGGCTTGTAGTTTTTTATGAAATGTAACCTTGTCACATAACATGAAGTCAGCCCTGTCCTGCACCAGCTATTCCTCATTTCTGTATTTAGGCTTAGCTACAGTGCATTCATGGACTAATCACATTCTGTAAGTAATGAAAAACAGTCATTAGTCACAGCATTAACTGGATCAAGTCTGGTGTACAGGTTATAAAATCTGATGCTCTATCAGATCCACAACCCCCAAGACTGACAAATATGTTAAGAGGGTAAATTTTCAGAGAGAATCCTTGTGATAATCACATGGAACAGAAACTACCCAAGCTCCTTACGCGATCAGTAACTTTCGGTCCCAAGATCAGTCTTCTGTCTATTTTAAAATCTTTATATGTAGCAGTACCTACAAACTATGTTGATAGTGCTGAAGCGTTTCTTTACACCAACACAGCAGCCTTGAGAAATGATAATCTACTTACAGTGTTATAAACATTATTAGTATCTATGTGCTTGGTATTTCATGTACATTCTCAGACAGCTCTAAATATGAAAGGACATGCAATTTTAAAACGGTCTATAAAAATTTTTACTACAATGATTTTGTGATGTTAATTCTCCTCTCCTCCTTAATGTTGTGAACTTTAATATTCATGTAGGCTCTCTCTTCATATTTCACGAATACACTGTGTATTTGGACAATAAAAGTGTTCTGCAGACTCAGTCACAATAAAAACGATAGTATATGAAAAAAAATTACAGACACAGCAAGTCATAACAGAAGTTCATTAATTTTTCTAGCCTGATAATGGTCTGCTTTGATGTGCTACAATGGTGAAGGGAGTCAACCAGGTTGGTACTGTGGGTTAGTCTGGCATCCACTGGAATTTGACAAAACAGCAGTTGTGGAAACTTCATACAAAGAGCTCACAAAGCCTTTGCTCTTTTATTTACTGTTTTTTCTATTAAATACATTAGTGGGAAAAACAGCCTGGCCACAATATTGCAAAGTGAAATATCAAGCACATGGCTGATGCATAGACAGGAAAGAATCTCCTCTTCTTAGAGGACTGATCCTGAGCTGTTTTTCCCAAAAGCAAGAAAGGCACTGAGGACCTATGATGGCAGCCCATGAGATTTCTGCATCTGGAGGTTAAATCTTGTGCTCTGAATGAAGTCCCAGAGCAGCGTCCACCTAGCCTAGCCCTCCAGCTTGTGTGTTTTATTTTCTCTTCTGGATTTCAGTATGCTCCTGGGCCTGTTAAGTACTTGCAGCATTTTATCCCTGAGGCTACTGCCTGAGGAGAGCAATCTGATAATCTAGATCAGCCTTCAAAGTCACTGAGTACACTCAGGAAATCAGGGAGTAAAAATTCTAAGTTTTTCATTACTATTCTGATTTTGGTACCTATTATTTGCATTTACATGATTACAAAAATCCTCCCAAGTACAGAACCTGCATGAAAATGAGTTGGTGTTAAAAGGGTCAGGGTCGACTGCTAGACCTATAACAAATGCTCTTTGTTAACCCATATCTCTCCCCAAAGGGAAGGAGAAAGGGAATAAGGTAGAGAGACCTATGAATTGGAAAAGAAAACTAGAACGGCTTTAATGAGAATGATAACAATTAAATAAATTATATACAAATATATACAAAACCAATATCTAGTCCAACCCCTCTGATGACAATTACGTTATGCCCCAGACTGGACTCGGTGGCAGATGGGAACAGGATCTGGATTCTGGAACTGGATTCAGGAATACATGGATTGAGATTGATGGCAGAATGGACAGAGTCCTCCTCAGATGCTGGCCGTTGAGGAAGAGAGCTTGACAGTTATGTGCCCTCAGCTTTATACCAAATATGACATATATGGGCTGGAATACCTCATTTGTCAGTTTGGGGTCACCAGTCCTGTCCACTACTCCCTGCAGGTGTAGCCTTTTACTTTCTGCACCCGCTGTGTGGGACACAAGATCCAGCAGTGGCCTTGGTCTGCACACCAGTCCTTGGTACTAACCCTAAACATAGACCATTATCACCACTAGAAGCAGACACTGTCCGCGAAACTCTGCTGTTAACTTCAGAAAGCACAGTTAGTTAGAAGAGGCTCAGTTAAAAATTAAAAACACTGAAGAGAATTAGTTATGTTCTAACTCAAACTAGGATACACTAGCACAAATATACTCACATTTTTCATTTTGGTCTGCACAGCTCTGCCCCCATCCAGAATACATCTCACTCTGGGTTTGCCAAATGATGTCCCTTGACAGAGCCATCATTTAACAGTCTTTGAAAACCTCTCAAGTTTTATGCTTAAATTGGGCAGTGTTATTTCAATATTTAATTCTTAATTGTTCCCAGAACAAGCGTGCAAAATTCCTCTGTTCATTCTTTGAGCCTCTATAGACTCTGATTTACAGTAACTAAATATAGAAGACAGAACAGTATGAAACTTCATTTTTTCTTTCTAGGAAACAGAAATAGAAATGAAGAGAAAAGAATAAGCTAGTAGAAATCAATTTTTAGAGTTAAAATTTCATATGCTTTTTCTCAGATGTTATTCACAAGCTCATGCTTAGCTAAAGCCAAGGATACTCTGAGCTATGTAAAAACAATGACCTCAAATCCCTAAATTTCTTTTTGGTTGTAAGCCATTTTTCATCTGTAGAAATACATTTGTGCCAAATATTTCAGAGAGTAGTTTACAGCCTGTGCTATAAACACCCTCATATGCTATACATCTAGGGTGGCCTTTTAACACAGAAAAAAGTTGAATATCACACGAAGCATTGCAATTCAATGATGTAAGCCCAGACCTCCTTTATTTTACTCAGGTGTCTCACATTCTCCCCTTTCCTCTTTTCTGTTTTTGCCAAATCACTTCAGCTTACTAGTATTGTCTCTTATCATGTCTGTGTATTGCAAAGGGATCTGAGCATGCAGAGCTGCAAATGTACACCCATATACTTGGCTGTGTGTATATGCCCATACATGTTAAGCAAGGAAAAAAAATTAAAAAATGCTGAAATGTAATTATTGCATACAGTAGTTTTACTAGTTTTCTTTCTTATTGTCGGGTTGGTCTTGTGTGAACTAAGAAACCATTCATACGTTTGCTTGTGAAAGAAGCAGAGCAAGGTGTTGATCTTGATATCTCTGCCTCTTTTAAAGTGACATGATTCTTAAACATCACACAGACAGTTCTTCCATATTAGAACCAGATCACAGTATCATCATAATGAAAGCCTGTGCGGGTGAGATGAATTTTCAATTGTCAGGTGTGAATTACAACTTCACCTCTGGCCTTTATGTCTCATGTTTGACCAGTACCATTAATGTAATTCTCTTTATTTCATCACTTTTATACAATTGGATCTTAATAAAAACTTTCAGTCTGCACTATTTGTAGGAATTTGTAGGAATGTCAAGAGTAAGAAGTGTATTTCTTTGTTTCTATGATTCTCCACAAAGATGAGACCAGCTACATGCTGCGGATTAAGATGATTTTATTATTTCAACTTTTGTGCTCAGAGAAAAATCTAGCTATTAGAGTCTCTCTCCTATGGCACTTCAGCTTTCTTGACAATATGGTAACTTTTCACTTGTTTTACTTTAAGTTTTCATGACCCATTCTTTCTGAGCATCAATAGGTTGTACCTGCTTGGGATGATCACGATAGCAAGTATGACAGTTATCAAGTTTATTAGAGAAAAGCAGATCAAGGACTGAATTTTAGCATTTCTTGGAAGCTTATTTGTATATTGCATACTTCAGTTTTTTGTAAGTAGATACTCTTATTAGAATCAATATATCCCTTATGTCATCTGTCCAGGGCTTTTATCCATGTACATGTGAAAGTATATTATTACTTGAACTTTCCCAGCACACTATAGTCCCCATGTTTACATCTCATTTCTCCCTGTCTTCTTCCTTCTCCACTTTCTCTGTCAGGAAAATAAGCAAGCCTTTAAAAATGCAAATATTGATATTTAAAATAATAGAGTTTTTTGAGCAAGAGAAACACGGATTCTGAAAGAAAACTGCTATTCATAACTTTAGAATATCTCTCTGTAGGAGCCTGTTGTTGAATGGAGAAAGTGGTGGGAGCGAGAAAGTGGCAAAGATGTTCCATTTATCTCCTTCTATTGTTTTCTGTACCGATGCAGTTAAGTAACACCTAGGTTCATCTGACTATGTCTATGTCTAATTTAATCTTATTAAGCTCTGTGTTCCTTCTGTGAGCATCATGCACCTGTAATTTTTATTTAATGGGTGAAGTGACTATCACAAGTAAAATTTGCAAAGTACTTTGGGATCTTTTTATAGCAAGAACACCTTAGACATGTAAACCACTGTATTTTGGAGTCTACACACTGATCAGTCCTTTAATGAGGTCACTTGTTTGAAAATTTTACTTCATTTTGTCCAGCCTTCTTATCAAAATACGTTTTGAGTTGTGTGACAGGACCTCAAGTCAGTAAGAGCTCTGAAATGAATGTTTTCCTTAACATAAGAACACCAGAAATAACAGTGCTTCAATCTCCAAACCTACATTTTAATAGAATACAAACCAATGAACAAGAACACAGTGATTCTTGGAAGAAGAAGAAGAAAAGTATTTTTGAGGTCTAGGGTGTCCGGGTGTTGAGATAGACATAAATAAAGGATCTAAGTATTGGTCTTTCCCTATCTGTCTGTGTCATTTCTATTTAGACCCCTTTTTATTTTTCATTCTTGACCTTGATTCATGTACCTTCAGTAACTTTCCATATGTGATAAATACGGGACCCCTTGTGAGGCTCTTTTTTACAGGTTATTGTACATGCCTTCTAGTCTTAGGAGGCTCCTAGTCTCACTGAGCTTTCTGGCTGTATATACTTCACCTGTCACTCCCACCTGGTCACTTAGCACCAAGGGAGGAAAAATCCCAGGGTAACCCTTATGCAATGAATAGCAGCCCAAGACAGGAGAAACGCTGCAACCTCACAAAAAACCCCATGTTGCAACCATACAGTAGTCTGGGAACAAAAGAGCAGGAATATCCTTAAATTTGTAGTAACTTCTTTTCAGGTCAAGTTCCAAAATTCACTCTTTGGTAACAGGTATGCTTTCATCTCGATATGGATATTTAGCATTGATACATAGCAAACCTCAGTAACAAATGATTACTTTTTGCTCAGGAAAAATTACTTTCTTTTTGTGTTCTTTAATGTTCATCTTTTCATTATGTTTATACTAGTGTAGCATGAGGGTTGTACATTTTCTTTGACTTTTTTATGATGGATGTATTATTAAGACTTTGTAAATGATGTAAATGTCCCAACCACATAAAGATGTAGAGCTTAGAATGTTTATTGTAAAAGATCCATATTGTGTCTAGACCAAATACAGTAATGAAAAAGCACAGAGAATAAAAATTAACCTGAGTGGAGTCCAATTTGCAGTAAACACAAATTAAATTGGGACAAATCACTACAGTAAAAAATATTGAAGGAAAGAGCATAAAGTACAGTCTTCAATTACTTTTTCTGCAGTTGAAGTAATTACAGCTGAAGTCCACTTTACAGTAGGAAAATGAACCACAGCTGGTGATGGCTTTGGTGTGAATAAATAAGGGATGCAACAAGACTGAAATGGCAATGTGGGTTTATGCTCCCTGCCAGAGGCAAGGAAGGAACTCCTTTGCTCTCTTTTCAGTCTTATAATCTCTTGATTGTCTGGCTGGTGCATTTCATTTGCATGTTCAGAGTTAACACACCATTTTCTCTAAGATCAGGCTGGTTGGCATGATTTAGGTAATTTTTTTTTTTCTTTTCTCTATAGTGTTGGTTTCCTAAAGCCATCGGTGAATTTGACTCAGGACTACTGTCATGTAGGAATACAGGCAGTCTTTGTGTTTTCTCCTCAGGGCATGGTTGTAGCTTCTGAACCTTTACCATAGTGCTACATTTTGTTACAGGAAGGGTGAAAGTGTGTTCTGGGATTAAGGACAGTGGATACTGGTGGACGTCTCAAGACTGCTTTCTCTTTAGACTATTCTTACTTCAGTGGTTTCATCCTATCTGGCATCCTTCCATACTTACTGTTCATCACATTCTCTAGTGATTGTCCATTTGTATTTCTTCTGAGAATGAAGAGCTGCCTGGCAGTCATCAAGCTTTGAGAATGGTTAGATTCAAAAGGCTGCTGATCTTCAGTTGGTTACGATGCTCCCCAGATACATCTGACGTATTGGTGACTTCAACAACCAACATTATGAAACCTGTTTGTATGACAGGAATGCTCAAATTCTCCATTTTAAACTCTAAAACTTCTAAAAGCTTTCCTGAAGAACTGATAAATGCAATTTTCTGTCCTTTTCTGAGTCTGTCTATTTAGTATTTATGGTGTCTTTTAGGATGCAATATCACAACATTTGAAATATTATTCACTGAAATGCAAATAGGATTTTTCAATAGCAGAAGAATCATAGATATTTTAACATATTAAAAACATAACTTGCTTTCATTACAGACCCTGGCACTGACTACAGACACAAGTCTCATTTATAAGTCTCTATAGACCTTCCCTCTGTGCAGTACTCAAGGCAGGTCTGAGTAAGCTGGTGCACATACATGTGCATGGCAGACTCCTGTCAACAAGTGTTGCTTTACTGTGCCACAGTTAGATACCACCACCACCTCTGTGCTTTTCTGATGGAACTTGGTACCAGAGTGAAGCTGTCTGACAGTGGCTGTAGGATCCACCCTGTAGTGTGTATGTGTTTTGATTTTTTCAATGGGACATGTATATCTCAGGAAGTTTTTAAAGTTTCCAACCCTCAACCTCCTTCTCTGGCAACATTTTTGTTCTCATGCTTTACTGCATTTATTAGCAGTTTATTACTGTTAGGAATATATGACTAGACAAAAATCCTTCATTTGCTGATTTTGATTATCTGATAAAATTGCCTTTAAAGCTCAGTTTGGTCTAATGACTGAATTATGCAAACAGTGAATACAAAGCTCTACTCTTGTAACAGCACATGCATTTAATGGGACAGAGTCAAGACATCTGACACTAGATGTGCATAAGAAGATTATGTGCTTAAGCAGTGTGGACTTGGAATGAGTAGAGTCCCTGCTATATTCACCACAGGTAGCAATGAGCTTCACTTAGAAAAAGAAAGGTCAAGTTCTTCAAGCATGGAGAAAGGCAAAGGGGTCTTTTGCAAATGGCTTTCTTGACTGCTTTCCTATAGCTAATTCACTGCAAGGGACATAAGAAATGACCTTTCTTCTTCTCAGTAAATAATAGTATGAAAAATTTGTACTTAGAAAGAGCATGTCTAAGTGCCTGACAAATACACTTTTCTTTGAGGCTGAATGATGGCTTTTCAGGGAGCATGGGGATGCAAAGAAAAGCAGTCTGTGTGGTATTTAGACACACCTACACTCTGGCCCACTCAACTGGATGCAAGTCAGAGTCATCATCTGAGTATTTAGGTAGAACTGACTCTGCCCGCCAAATAATTTGGATAAGTGTCAGTCAGAGTGATGCTGAAATCATCCAGCATTCAGTCCTCATTATGCCAGCTTGAACCTGCGAGTCATAATTTCTTACCTCCTTTAGGAAATTTCTGGGACTTTCACTGACTTTGATTTTTCTGAGCAAAATTGTCATCTGGTAGAAATCAGAGTAGCTTCATTAAAGTCACTGGGACAACAACAAGTAACTTCATCTGAAAATCTTTGCTTGCCCAAGTCTGGGACTGTAGTTGTCCACACACAATGGTGGCCAAGAAGGCCAATGGTATCCTGGAGTGCATTAAGAAGAGCATGGCCAGCAGGTCAAGGGAGGTTCTCCCTCCTCTCTACTCTGTCCTAGTGAGGCCACAGCTGGAGTACTGTCTCCAGTTCTGTGATTCCCAGTTCAAGTGAGACAGGGAACTACTGGAGAGTGTCCAGTGGAGGATTGGACAGATGATTGGGAGACTTGAGCATGTCTCTTACAAGGAAAGGCTGAGAGATCTGGATCTGTTTATTCTGGAGAAGACTGATTGGGCAGCTTATCAATGTTTATAAATATCTAAAGGGCGGGTGTCAAGAGGATGAGGACAGTCTATTTTCAGTGGTGCCCAGTGATAGGACGAGGGGCAACAGGCACAAACTAGAGCATGGGAAGTTCCACCTAAACATAAGGAAAAACTTCCTTATTTTGAGGCTGACAGAGAACTGGAACAGACTTCCCAGAGAGGTTGTGGAGTCTCCTCTGGAGACCTGTCTGGGTGTGATCCTCTGAACCTGCTCTAAGTCAATCTGCTTTAGCAGGAAGGTTGAACTAGATGATATCCACTGGTCCCTTCCAGCCCCTACCATTCTGTGATTCTGTGAAGAACTGGAAGAATAATCTGCTGAATGCTCTCTCCTTTTAAACTGCAACTAGGACCAGACACTAGCTATTCCTTATAAATGATGTCTGGAAATAATCAAAAGCCTACTGAAATTAATTAACTCGTTTCAGGCTTATACTGCATTTAGTTAGATTTTGGTGGTGCTAATGGTGAGTTTTTGTAGATGGTCCTGCTTAGCAGTTATTCTAATAATCTCAGAGTGCTAAAACATATAAACATTCTCTTATAGCTCATAGTTCCCTCTCTTCTTTTTAACCCAGATTTTCCCTTCTCTCTCTCTTATTTCCTCAGGAGTCTTGTATTATAATCCAAATGAAGATTCTTAGCTGCTTTTCACAGATATTTATATACATCAAATATATTTAATACATCTATATTTATTTACATATTTGATTATATAAGGCATCTTATATACTCATTTCCAGTAATGCAGTGTGCAAACAGCATGACTGAGTATCTTGTCACTATGATTATGAGTTGGAAAGATGGCCCTTGCCTATATTAGGCAAGTGTCATGAGATTCCCCTGGAAATGAGCTCTGGAAGACAGACATCTATTTTTACATTACATTTCACAGCATGAGATAGTTTAAATCTCTAAATCTGAAATATCCAAATGACCGTGGACTGCTCATTTTAGATTAAAGTGGTAATGATCCCTTTTCTATGCAGCAGTGACATTCCATCCTTCATCACAGTGTGTATCACAGCTGTAAAGGGGCCACAATAAATAGTTAAGGAAATTCATAAAAAGAAACTGGTATTACAAAATAAACACATTCATTGAAGTGAGATTAGTGTTGACATGAAAGCTCTCATCAACAGCAAGACTAGGTAAAAAGAACAAGATTTCATGTGTGGTGTCACCTGCCAATGACCCTTGATTCCATTTGGAGACATAGTGTGCAGAAGTCAGCACGTGCTCAGTAGCAAACTGCTAGCACCACGTTGTCAAAAATACCATCTGAAGCCTGACAAGTGAAATCATAAAGACATGCATACCTGTGTGATTATACTGAAGCTCCTTGAGGTATCACCTGAAAGGTGTGGAAACATCTACCATTAATCACCTGTAGGGCAATAAAGTTTCACCTTCCTTTGCTGGATCTGGACACTAAAGACTGTGGTGTAACTGCAGCTGATGGTCAGTCTCAAATATCTCCTGGTGTGCCTGTCCGCCCACTGAGCTCTAGGCACATGTCTGTCTGTGGACATTTTGGGACATACTAAACCACTAGTCGTGGCTGGTGATGGAGTAGGGGCCAACCACACAAACAAACTCAGTCTTTTGATATTTAAAAAAAAAAAAAAAAAGAAAAAAAAAAAGAAGAAAAACATGATTATTTTAAAAGAAGAGTTATCCTTCTGGTGAAACCACTGTTCAGCTGTGTATCTGATGCTAACATTAGCTGTCCCCCTGCCTGCCTTTTGTTACAAGAGGAGAGAAGGCCTGTTACTCATATTCTGACAATGAAAACAAAGACTAGTGAAATGCAGCAGAATGCTAACACTGAACTTTGCTAATGTTCACATACATGAAAGTGGCTTATAAGGGAAATTATTCACCATGGTTTCTAAAGAATGAACAAATATGACAATTTACACAATGAAAAAGAAGATGAATTCAAGAAATGAATTATTGAATTTGAGTTTTTGCATCAGTATAGTTTGCATAGCTTCATTTTTCACTTGTGCTATGGATGTTTTAGAAGTCCTTCTGGTATCTGCTGTAGACAGTATGGAGTATCCAGAATGGGCCTGAATCCAAAGGTTTTCCCTGAGGTTAGATCATCTGTGATTCTCTGTCTGCTGACATACTAATCTGCCTAAGCCTGTAACCAAAGTGATATGATGCTAGGCTAAAATTAAATTATCAAGTATTATATTAATCTTCAAAGTTTTCTCTCTCTGCAAGGCTCTGTGTTTTCTCTAGAAGGCTACGTCAGCTATAAATGAACAAACCTGCACGTTCTACTATTTTTTATGTGACAGAATTCGCTGCAAGACTCTTAGCTGACCTACACCATTTTTTCCATCAGCTAAAATACTAATTTCCCCTCCCCTCTCAATCCTTAATAAAGTTAAAATCCCAGGTTCTCACACAGAAGTAAACAACTTGAAATTCTCTCAGAATTACTGTGGGGCAGAATCATGCTGTCATCAGCAGGGGAATGGCCTTTCACTGAGGGGTAAGACTCCATAAACCACCTGTCATTACAGCAAGATAAGAGGGTGCACTTCCACAGTAAGAATAACAACTTTCTGTGTACTGTAAATGCAAGATAATTTCCGGTAGCTTTCCTTGTACACCTTGTGCTGTGGTTTTATAACATGTAAGAATCAGAGGCTGAAAAATTTGTATCTTCTAAACCTTTCTAATCTGACATTTATTAATGCTGGTTCTTATTTAAAAATTGGTATTTTTGTGTGTTTCAAAGGAAAATTAAGAAAACTTGCTTGCAGTAGGAGCTGAGATGAGTACTCTTTTTACAGGTATGTGTCTAGGGCTTCATAGCTGGTTCTGATGGGATAATGTAGACCAGCTGTACTGAAAGTGTGTATGCATTCTGGTAAGTGCTGTACAAAGTTTGCATGCTCGTTTTACATTAGTGAAACTTACCTATCTCTACAATTTATAACAGTATAGCTCTGCACAACTATTTATGTCCAAATGAAAAATAGCGATTTAAACTATATGAGCAATTTGGGACAAGAGACATAGTAACTACTCTGGCTGGACATTTACTGAAAGGCTGAATTAATGTCCTTGTTCTTCTCAAAAGTGCTATCAACATTTAGCTGACCAAAAATTATTTGAGCCACTAAAACCTATGTGAATAATATTTTCCAGGAGCATAGTATATGGAGATGCTACTGTGCAGTAGGAAAGAATACTCCTTTGAAATAGCCAACAGCACTATGGTCAGTCTTTTTTTTTTTTCTTTTTTAGGTACAGTTGATACTTTCTTTCCCTATGTTAACTCTGTGAATTTATGAAATTCCAGATTCAGGAAGCTCAGTAAATATAAGTCCCACAGGCTTTGTAGGCGGGATAGCTGACAATTGCTCTTCTACCAACACTTCTTGATAGACTTCTGTAGATCAGTATGTTGCCAGGAATATGTTACACTGGCACTACATTTTTAACACTCAGGAAGAAAATTTTCCAGTACAGGTTTGGGTAATAAGAATTTTTAGTAAATTCCAGATACTTACTCTGACTTTCTGTCTGGTATACACTGTTCTGTCCAGCTCCTTATTTTGCATCCCATGCCTTTTAACTGTTCACTGCCTTGCCTTTTTGTTATTGCCGGGTTCCAGCCCTCTGCTTCCAGACTATTACTGCCGCTTCATATCTGTCTTTGTGGGGTTTTTGTTTTTTTTTTTGTTACCCTGAGGTGAGTCCCTTTTTCTCTCATAAAATCCTCCCTTTTACCACATTGTGAGATGGGAATGATATAGATTTCTTGCATATTATGTGTGGGTGCAGAAGGGGAAATAACTAGATGCAGGTCTGAACAGAAGTTCCAAGTACAGTCAAGTTCTTCCAAGACATACATTTTCAGTGTAATGAGGGAGGACTGTCTACTTACAGAAGAGGTTATGCCTGAACTGTTCTTTGCACACATAGCTCTGCTCTGCCCACCTGTCCTTCAATGCCTTTCTTCAGCATACTTAAATTATTTTAGCAGACAACAAGAACATTGGACATGTTCATGAGTTGACACCCAGGACACAGTATTAATGGAGCCATGAAATAAAGGGGTTGAAAACCCTAACTATGCTTTTCCTGCTTCTGAATCTTGTAAATCTGTTCACCTGTTCAAAACCATTAAGTACAGGCATTCGTTCATTTCAGGATTCCAGACTTTTTGAAAAGTTGCATTTGGTGGAATAACAAGCAATCTATTTTGCTACAGATTTTTATCTCCCACCTATGATCAGTTCTGCACTCAACCTTTTGTCTTATGTAGAAGCATAATATGTTTGCACACACAGTACCAGATGCCTGGGTGCAAGAAAGCTCCAACCCAATGTGTTATTTTATTATAATAAACTCCTGTAAGTGTACAACATTATGCTTAGATTTGAGTGGAGACAGAGATATTTTGCAATCTTGTAATTGAGGTAAAGACATTAATGGTATAGCATGTTATTGGCTGCTAATAGAAGCAAACAGGCAAACCCAGTAATCATTGTACTTTCCTGCATTTTTCCTTTAATGACCTTGGGAGATGCCTGGTGAAATGTAAGATTTTAAAAAGAATTTATCCTGAATAGTTAATCTCCTTTGGAAAAAAAAAACCTTTCAAAACTACTTTACAGGTAGTGAAACTATTGATATGCTACAGCCCTGCAGTGAAATACCAAAGAGACCTACAGGTACACCTGATGTTCACCATAAGTCTGATATGATTTATACAAAGTGGCTCCCTTCTCTTGGGAATTAATTACAACCTGTTGATCAAAGACTTTGCAACCTACCAGAGACATCTTCTCATTCCTCCTCTGACAATCATCTCTTTTTAACATATTTGCCTCTTCTCGTCCTCTGCTTCTTAGTTTTATCACCAGAATAGGCAAAGCAGGTTATATTCAATATTTTCCAAATTTTCACTTGGCCAATTTTCTCTTTCTGTCCTTATTCCTTTTCCCTGTCATTATGTATTAAATACATATCATTGTTCTTTTTTGGTTTTGGTGGCGTTTTTTGGTGGTTTTTTCCTTTTTAAAAAATTTACTTTATTTTTAAATTGAGGTTTTCGTTTATAGGAGGCTACAAGAACCTCTAGATGGCCTGAGTGATTGTCTTTCAAAGGTGTTGTGTATAGGATCTGATGTGAGTTAATAATATTACTATAATTTAGTAGGGCCTGGGATCATTGTGGATCAAATCCTCAATATCCTAAGCACAGTGCAAGCACAGACTACAGAGTTTACTGATACTGTTTTTGCACAAATATAATATGTAATTTATTTAAATAAATGGCTCCAGTTTTATATGAAAGTCATAGTTAATGGAAATCTTTAACATGAAAAAGCATGAATAGCCTATAAAATTCTAAATATTATCAACATTTCTTGTTTATTTGAATTTACAGTTAATCACTAGGTAGAAGGATGGTACTGTAGTGTTTTCCTTGTATCAGCTTACTGCAAATTCTGTTAAAATAAGAATGTATGTGAAATGCATAACCCAAATGTTAATTGTACAGCATATGGTGTACTAACTTATTTCCAAGTGTATGTTTATATTCATGCAAATGGTACCGCTAGGCAAAAACTTGCATTGCTGTCTCAAAAGCCCTGGCCTGGATTTTTCGAATTATTCTTCTGAGTCTATTTGAAAAACCACAATAACCTTCACTAGCTTCATGGTTAAAGTAACTGGATTTATGTCACATGATGCCCTCTTTTACTTTGGTAATAGCTTCAATGACTTCTGGAAAAATATTATCATGTTTCACTTGAATTGAAATATTTCTGGATGCAGAACATAAGAACTGAGATATACTTCACTGACATTTAAAAGGGAAAAAAGGCTTTTAGTATAAGGAAGCCAAGTAATAAGGCTGCTTTGTTCTTCTTAGACACACTGACAATAAATACCACAGACTGAATGAAACACACGATAAACACAAGCATGATCTAAACACAAGAAATCTCTGATACTTCTAATAGTGTGCTGTACTTTTATCATTTAAGGCCGAATTGAGAAAGACAAAAATGCTTGTTTTATATAAAGAGACTTTTCAAATGAAACTAAGAACCTTGAGATCTAAAAACCATTATAAAGTAATTCTTGAAAAGTTTCTAGAGAGTCAGCTATTTCATCTCCTTATACCTGGCAGAGTCAAACTGTACCTCGGCAGCCTGACTGAAACAGATGGTAAGGCTGGCTTTTTGCCTTTTGGGCAGCACTTTGGTACAGGAGAAAGGATGGAGCCTGAGAAAGTTAAGAGGTGGAAAGTCCAGATTTTCACATTTCAGATAAACTTTGGCACATATTTAGAGGGCAATTCTTTGCTAAATATCTTCCCTCTGCCTTGCTGCCCTGCCCCCTCCTCTCCCTCTCCCTCTCCCTCTCCCCTCCCTTTTTTTTTTTCCTTTTTTTTTTTTTTTTTTAGTAAACATTATCCAATAAAACCTGAAAATCAGCAAAAGAGGGCATTTTCCCTGGAAAAATCATTGGGAAAATTCCAACTAATTCTATTGTTTTGTCTTTTAAAATGACTTCACATTGCTCATATTATTCTCTTTCTTTTGTACCCTTTATTCTTCTGTCTTGTCATAAACCCTCATTCCACGGCTGGGTCCACATGTCACAGCTGTGTGCCTTGCACATCTGGCTGAGCATTGCTTTAGAGAGCCATTAAGTTTCATGTGCTCATTCCATTGCAAGTTCTGGTCCATATGTGGCAGCCTTCAGCAGGTGAAGACTCCATCTTTACCATCTGTCTGATGTTTAATCTGCTTGAAGCAGTTCGGTGAACCTGTAAGATGAGTGTTTTACCCACCAAAGCATGTGATCTTTCAGTTTAGCATCTCATATTTTGATATTCAGGCAAATTCTGTATACACTATGAAGATGCTTCCACTTGCTTTGAAACAAAATCTTTTTTGAAGTGGAATTTGTCATGTAGGAAACATGGCTTACCTACTTGTACAAAAGTTGAGAAAACTATTAAACATCCACATGACTTGATCCTCCATTTAGTGTGAAATCAACAGAGTTGAGACTGTTATAATTTTTCCTTCTGTGTATTACCTAGACCTGCACTTTTGTTTTTCAGTGGATTCTTCTGAGTTGTTGCTAAAAAAGGATGGCTCTGTTTTGATTTTTGATTCTTTCAAAACTTTTTCATGAATTTCTTAATTGATCTTAACAAAAGATTGACTGGTCTTTTTAACTTTCTGAGTAAAGATAATGAAGGATCTTTTGCTTTAGAAGGCAATAGTAAAAAGTAAAGAAAATGGAAGATGTTTCTGCTGCAGAAATTGTTTTAGTGTGAGGGACAGGTTCCGAGGTCTCTGTGATTAATAGACATAATTAGTTTACAAAGGCTGGGAAACAAGGTTATCTGATTTTGTGATTTACTCTACACCATAGCTGTCCAGAATCAATAAAATAATGATCAGCTTTTGCCTCAGTGTGGAGTTGGAGAAGAGGGTCAGAGAAGAAGATATTTATAGCTTTTTCCTTTTGGTGTGATAACTGAGAATTGTTAATGTTGGCCCTAGATCCTGTGGAGTGTCTTACTCAGTACCTATGACTTACTGATTTTTGAAAAGTATCTGAAAGTCCATCTTCTGAGGCTTACTTTATCACCTGCAGTAAGATCACCATCAGTCCCAAGAGTCGGTTTTGTATGTACAGGAAATATTTAAGAGCAAACAAGGACTATATGGCTCTGTTTCTTCAGGAGCCTTTGCACAATACCAGTATAGCTTTAAAATAACGGTTGAAATAAGAACTTACACTGTCCATGACAGGATAGACCTGATGGAACATCTACCCTGAGCTTCTGAGCAAGCTAGTGCTGAAAGAAGTCATATTCAAACATAAAGCCCAGGATTATAATGCTAAGTATTGAGGACAGGACAGACAGATGTAGTAAAATAACAATGTATGTAAAGTTCAGGCCAACACATGAGACATGACTGTCAGAAAATAAAGACTAGAAAGGATCTTCTGGATCACTAAATTGATCATTTCATATCTTGGGAACCCCATAATGTTTAATGGTAGATGGAGCTGACCTGAGTGCAGTTGGATTTGTGTTTTTACTGAGTTTTGTTTCATTTGAATTGAAGGAAAAGACAGCATGCCTATTTAATGCAGAACTAGCATTTAATATGGCTAGGTAGAAGAAAAAAAATCTTCTGTTAAAAAGAAGACAATAAGGTTTCATGAGAGAATTCTCAAACAACATCCATGACTTGCTGAGCGCCAAGATCTGAGGATTGTCTTTGGACCAGCTGGTAAATAGAAAGGGCAAAGATGTCACATTTAACTCTCACACAAAATTCCAGCCATTCAAAAAGTGTTCATGCTACGTGGTATCTATTACCTACCCCCATTTTTGTAATGTGTACCATTCTTCTCTCCTAAGTCATGAGAGCTGCTTTTTTTCATACATTCCTATCCAGCAGAGTGCCTTGGGTTAGAATATCTCTGGGATATTTAAATTGTTGCTGTCTTCTAAACCATATGATGTGTGTGAGAGACATTTATCATACATGTCTACTGTGCACAGTACTGCTGCATAACCATGCTCTAAATAAGCTCAGAGGGTACTGGAAGGCTTCTAGCTATTGAACTCTGACAGCTGATTCACTGTGATTAGACAGCCATGGTCAGCCATAATACCTTACTTAGGAACTCTCAGGTTTATTTACATTGCATCACTGTGTGCAGTGCTGGCTGGTATGTATGACACTTAACCAGAGTCAGGTAAGTATCAAAGACACTTTGGAAAAAAGGCTTTGAAAACCAAAGTCTTCAAGGACAGGACTTTTGTCAGCAGTGAGAAATGTTTCCATAATAAATTGCTTGCTCAGAGTTAAGGCGGAGGTTAAGCATACATCATAAAGAGCTGTATTGTCCATAATAAAGCACTCCATGTATGCAGCTGTCATGTGAAGCTTTTTTTAACAATCTTGAAGACTGTTTAAAGTATTTTGTAGAACAATTCTTGCAATGGTGAGAAATTTCCCCTGAATTATTCACTTGACAGCTGGAGATGCAGCTGTTAAGAACAGCTCTTTTGGAAGTAAATAAATTAAAATGGATAGGGAGAAAAATAATAATAAACCAAGGAAATGGGGAAAAATGAAAAGAATTTTGAGTGAAAGAAGCATGCACAGCAGAAATGTGGTAAGGAATGTGCCCAGGAAAAGCCACATTTTTCATCTTTTTCTCCTCATTTTTTTTCCTTCTGTAACTTGTACACATTCAAGGGAGGGGAAGGAAAAAGCAATTTATGCAGCTCGATATCAGATTGCACTTTCCTGACGAGGTCCATCACCCTCAGAAGCTTTGAGTGTTTGGGAAAGTGGTGATGCTTGCAAATCAGCTAGCAACAGAAACAACATTGAGCAATCTGACTTCTTTTTAATCAGAAAGGAAACAAAATACCAGACTCCATTTAGGATGTTTTCGTGTTCTGTTTTTTAAAGTATTGCCTTCCATTAACAAAATGCTACCTGGTTATTATTTATATTTCAGATGATGCCTTTCATTTAGAGCCTGTATTATTGACGTTCTGATAATACTTCAGAAATCAGTCGAGCACTGACATTCTGTTGTGTCAGGAATTGTACTGTTAAGTAACAAATTCTCTGTTCCAGAAAACTGACTATGAGGCAGAATGTGGTAGGTGTATCAAACAGGACAATGGAAAAAATGGAGGACAAGATAAAAAAAAGACAATGACAAAAGACACAGAATTGATTAGGAAAGCAAAAACTCCAGCAAGGTAGCCCAACAATAGGTTGGTAAATCTTGTACTAGGATTCATATTCATAGGGAGTTGCAGCAACCAAGTGAAGGACATTACGTGGGACACATCTTACATAGTAAAATGTAGAGCTTGGCTCTCAGTAAAAAAATGAGAACACACTAATTGTTTTCTTTAAGTGAAAAAGCCCACACATAGGTGTTTGTAAAGAATTGTGGTGAAAGCATATTGCTTCTGGGACAGTTATAGAGGGGTGAGAAGTCTTTAAATGAGAGATCCTGCTCAGTTCAGGCACTTGAAAATGATACCTAAACATCTAGCAGAGTTTAGAGAGAGGGAGATGATTATATCCTGGTCATTCAAAATATTCTTGAGGCATTTTACTCGGAACTTGGCTTTAGTTCTCCACTTCATTACAAAAATGACTCCACTATGTTAACAGACATTCACTAGCACATATCTGGTATAACAGAAGGAGCACTGAGATTGACTGCATGCAGCTATGAAGGCTGTATGAACTCTAGCTTGTTATATGAGCTGTTTGCATGGTACTGCTGCAGAGGTTGCTTTTCTCATCATGTAGATGTGATGCATTTTCTGCAAAATAATAATTATTTAGAGACTGAGCAATTCTCACAAGTCCTGAATTATATACCCTAGATCTGTGGGTAACCTCACCACACTTGTAGGACAAAGCATTGACATATACATGAAGCAGCAGCTCACACAGCCTGTAATTTAGAGCAGCAGCTTTGCACTAGTCACTGGTTTCTTTTGGGGCTGGATTAAAAGAAGAAATAAGGAGATAGTCAAAAGCCTGTCTGTGGAGCCAGAGAAACCAACTAAACTCACTGCAGGTAATTATAGTGCCCTGGGTATTTTCACTGAATATAAGTACATTGCTCAGGGAAATGTGCCCATTGACAGTCATCAGCTTTCTGCAGTAGACAAAAAAGCTCCATCTCACTCCAGGTTCAAATTATGTTCTTCCTTGCCATCTTTCTCTTGTGCAGAGAGAGAACACTGTATCTTCAGACAAATAATTGTTTATAGTAGATTGACTATCTTTAAGGTTCTTTCCAACCCTGACAGTTCTATGATTCTATGTGTTAAAAAAAAAAAATGGGAAATTGAATGTCCAGGTTGCACTGGTGAAACTTAGTCCTTTGATCTCAGAACTTTCATTGATTCCATAGTTTCCATTTTTAGGTCCGGAAGACTGAGAAGGCTGTCAGCAAGAGCTGGATGTTAGACTTATACCTTCCCAAATAAGACAGAAAGATAAGGGCCTGTGAGGTTTCTATTGCAGTGAAGGTCCCACAAGAGAGCTTCAGCAGAGCACTCTGCACTCCATTCACTGAAGCTTTGGGTAGGATCCAGCTTTGTCTCTCCTAGACTGTCTGTGAATTTTGATTGTTATTTTCCTATTAAAGTGCTAGGTCTAACTGTTATTTGGAGGAATACTGAATCATTATGGCTCATTTATTCTATATGCCTGTAGTCATAAATCCACTGCCTCTGCCTTTTCTTCTTTAATCCTTACTTGTTTTTGCATTTTTGTTTTATCTTTTCCCAAACCAAACTTTGTTTCTTAAAAGAGTTGACTCCTTGATTAATTTACATTCCTGATATAAATCATGCTATAGGGACTGCACCGTATTTTCTTATCCATCTACCAGGTGGAGAGACCCATGATGTTCCTTGAATGTATGGTTCTGTTCCCGATGAGGTAATCGTCCAAGCAGTCATTAACTTTAGTGACATAGCACAGTATCCAAATGACGTAGCTTAACTTTTCAGACCAGCAGAGGATAATCATCAACCAAACAATCTAGATATGATGAATCTGAAAGGGTGACACAGAACTACTTTGGAAATACCATGCTTTGGAAATGAAATAACTATGCTTCAGGACCAAGGCTTCTCCAAAAGTGGGCTATATTACATGGATTTTTAAAACCTAGCATTGGTACTAGTCTTTAGTTTTTAGAACTTCCCTAAAGAGGAAGGAAAGCATTTTCCTTTAAAAGATTTTTCTTTCTCTTTTTAAAAATGCATTTTCCTGTGAGTTAAATTATTCTTTACTAAAATTTCAGGAAGGGTTTTGAGAGAATAAAGTATATTTTATTCAACCTCAGCTATCTTTAAAAAACAATCACAATCTAATTCTAAAGGTGAATGACTAGAGGGAAATTTGTAAAATACCCTATTGACTAGGAAAAATAGCTTCTACTTCTGGCAGATATTTAATTGAGAGACTCCTATTCTGAACTTTGAAATTGGAGGATTCCTTTTTGTTGCTTAGTTTTAGTTTTATTACAAATCATTTTACAAGAAATAGAGACAAGTAGAAGCAGTGCCTTGGGAAATACATGGAGACCATAATTTTCTATTATGTGATGTCAGTGATGGTCAAAGTAATGCTGAAGTCAAACTAGGCTCAAAAGCTCAGATAAGAAGGAGATGGGGGCCATGCTGGAAAACCAGAAGAGATGATTCTGGGAAACAAAACAATGGAAGTGCCTATCATCTCACACTGTGCTCCTGTTCAAGGAGATGTAGGGTGACTCAATCCCAGCTGTATACAGCAGACTAAGTAGTCTTAACAGAATGCTGAAGAAGGGTGTCTGTCAGACAGAGGGACAAACAATTCCCACATGTTCCTCACCCTCTCCCTCAGTTTCTCTGAGGCCAGCTCCTCATTTTGAACAGATTAGCACTCAAGTCTCTTTTTCCTGTCTGGCACTTTGGTGCTTGTTAAGACCTTTTCCTCTATCTCACTTGCAGTTCGACCAGCTGCATCCTGTGACCTTCTGGTTCTGCACAGGTTGCTGCATTTAGAAACAGCTCATGCTTTGGCATCAGTTAATCTTGCTCCCTTCTGTTTTGCTCAGGGCCGAGGAGTCTGGCAAATCTCTTTTGCAATTCACACATCCAACTGCAGCAACTGTAACAGATGCAGGCTTTACTTTCTCTGTCACTCTCAACTGATGAATTGAGTTTAATCGGGGTTCCATGGAAGTTGGAAGATTTTTTTTTTCTTGTCTTTTGTGTGTATCTTGCTTTGCTGCTGAGACTCACAAGACGGCAGGTATCAGCCACAGAAGGGAAAAAGGCATAGCCTGTCCGTTTTCAGGGACAGCACCAGGGCTCTGAATTCAAATTTGCTTCATGGCATAGATAAATGCATGTCCCAACCTTGGGATCAGATGAATGAACCTGGAACTGTTTTGCTTGTTTGACATTCTTAATAATAGGAAAGTATAGAACATTTTTGCATTCTTTTTAAATTTTTGATCGTATAGAAATTGTATGATTGTCATTACATTTGAATTTCATATGCTTTCTAACTATGTGTGCCTGGCATACCTTTGTATGCTCTGCATCAGATGATGTGCTGGATAGTTACTACAAGCTGAGTTTTTTCTTAAAGTAGAAATGTTAAATCCAATCTCTTGGATCAGTTTCAACTTGGATAGATGATCTTTACCCAGTAAACTTCTCCTATTCACTCAAGGTGGCCATAATATTCTTTATCTTCCTATGTGAATCCATAGTTACGTTGTCTGTTGTTAAAGAGTCACCTCTACTCCAGCTCACACATGATTATGTTTCAGCAACAGATAAAGACATTCTCATGTAAGGTGTGTAAATTTAGTTGCACTTATCTCACAAATAAATAAATATGAGGTGCTGTTATCCTTCACATTTTTCTGAACCTTCACAGCAGCAGGAGCACAGGCAGTGATTGAAGGGCTCGGCAGGTGCTGATACAGAACATCTGGTGAGTCATGTTAAGAGAGGTTACCAAATGGTGCTTTCTGGTGGAACTGTTAGAGTTACTCACTCTGTTAGAATTATGTTAGAGATTATTATTATATGAATAAATGAAGAGAAATTATCTCAGCAGGAAGGCAATGCATGCACAAAGACTAATATAATAAGGGCGACTGCTGAACCTATCTTAAGATCTGTTTCTAGGACCACTTTCTGCTTTTCACAGCATGCAAATTGAATTACTTTCAGTTCTGGGTGCACACTCAGCTGGACTAGTGAATATACCTGCCCAAGGAGGAAGATGGATATTTATAAATCATCTCAGCAAAGGAGGGAAAACTAGAGGTAGAGATTTTCAGAAAAAGGACAAGAAAAGAAATTGTGTCTATTTCTCTTCTCAAAAATATAAATGCAAACACTGATTCTGTTGCTTTTAATGATGTTGTTTACAGTAGGACTAGTCTCCATGTAGGAATGCAGTTTCAAACCCCCCAGTGTTATTAGATGTGCCATGGAAAATCTATCTTAAAACATTGATAACCTGATATGAAAGGATTTGCATGGAGGAATCTCATCCAAATCTAATCATGTACCTAATCCATGTAAATGATTGGCTTGAAGAAGGCTTGAAGAAGGTTTTTGTGACAGAAAACTTTCCCGCCTCCCTTTTTCTACCTCCAGTCTTATTGGATGGGTTAAAAAAAGGTATTGCTTCTGCCTACAGATTTTGCCTTGCTCAAATCAGGCATAACTGGTCAAGGTAACTAATCTGCATGTTCAGTGCTGTGAAAGCCCTGAGCTCTGCTACATTCCTAAGCTGTTGTATCACAGCTGAAGTTGCAGTTGTAGTGAATGACACAACTGAGAGCACATTGCTGGGTGGCAAGAACTAGTAGATTGTCCTGATAGTTTCCCAACTGTTGTAAATCATCACAGTGCAAGTTAGATCAACGGAATTGTATTGATTTGCATTGACTACTATTTTAAATAGCCTGTGAAGTTATTTTAGAGGAAAAGGATTGGGAAGAATACTGAAAAGTTATCAAATGGTAGCATCACATTTTCCTAAGTCTTAAAACTCCCAGTGGAAAAGCTATATGGGAGACCAAACAAAAGCACTAGAAAGCTTCTTCTGTGGAAGATGTTATGCCTGTTAGAATAACTTAATTAACTGTTTAGAGCCATTAAAAAGCCTGCACAAGAGTGTAATGAAAACTACTCCATAAGACATTCTAGAGTTGGATCAGAATTCCAAAAATCTAATGTGGCTCCTGTCTGTGCTGCAAAATGCAATTTACTTGAGCAATTAGTGGTAAGGGGTACTACAAATTAGATCAGTCTGACAGCAATAGAAGAAAGTTAATGCTTCTCCTCCACTGCTGCTTCCCACTTGTGTTTTCAGAGTAGACTCTGAAAGAAGGCATACTTGCAATAAAAAGATTATAACAACGCCTGGGATGTGTTTGGTTATTACGCCACAAAGCTGTTTGTATTCAGTGTTTCTGGATTGTTATAATGAACATAACAACTGTCAAGTTTGTTTCTGAACCCCATGTCCTTTTGCGTTTAACAGAATTATAGATACTTTTTTTAATTAGGAGCTGACCATTAATGCTATTAGGAAAATAGATGTTAATAACAGAAAAAAAAGAACTGGAAAGAAGGTCTGTACAAGTTGTCTTTTGATTTTACAATGGTATTTAAGGTACAAATCGCTTTCACCCTCTAAACTCCTCTCTGTTATTATTTAATCTGAACACCTTCTTGATTTTTTTAGATATGTACATGCTTCTTGAGCTACCTAACATTGCAGTTCCATAAGCAGATTAAGCTGATAAACCCTGATACTGCTGTCCCACCTTTTACTTGAATCTGATACTCAGTCTTACTTCAGTGTCATTTCCTCAATCACTTGAGTTCCCATTTTGACATTAGCATTTGTGGCCATGCAGTGAACTACAACAAGCTGTGATTAACTTTTTCTTTTCTTCTGAGGATCATTTCCTTGGTCCAGGTCACTCGCTGCTATATACGCTGCTGTGCTAGCAAAAGGCAGGGAGAACATATGGGAAATAAGCAATTGGAAAAAAGCATCCAAGGAGGCCCTTCACTTGCAGCAGCAGTGATGGTTTATATCAGCTCCATCTACTCTTGTAACTACAGTTTAAAATATTTCCAGTAACTAACATGAAGTGTAGTTATAAGAAACAGCCTAATGCATCATTGGAACTACTGGGGAGAGATCCTCATTCTACCCTGCTATTTCAGCCTTATCCTTTTCTCAGACATAGCCCTGCCTTTCTTGAGCTGGCTTTAGTGCTTGCCAGACTCAGCAGTGACCTGATTCAGATGCCTAAACCAGCAGTCGCTTGCACTGGCAAGAGAAAGTAAATGGATTTCTGCAGATTACAGAGTTGAATTGTCTCAGAAAAGGGCCTGGCAAGCACCAGAACTGGTGTAAAGGACGTGGTAGGATCATGTGGTTAAGAGAAGAAACAAGTGCTCCCCTTTTGACAGTGGTAAGATGCTACATTGGCTCAAAAATAATAGGCACAAATAAACTATTATATTAAACATTCCCAGGAACATTCCCAGACAATTAGGCCAACTGGCACAAAACGGCCCATTGACCATGCTAACAAACTCTCATAAACTCCGTAACAGGCTGGGTACGTGCAAGCTGCCTATTGGGAAATGTCCCTGGTATGAGCTGTCCTTGGGAGAGTGTTAGTTATGACCTGCCAAAATTGTAGCAGGCAATGTTTTAATAGTTTTCTAGTATGGATGGTCGAGTTCCAGTGCCTGGGAACGTTCCCAGATGCTTTACACATAGCTAGCATGTCTAACACTGTAGGAACTCAGATCCCTAAATACTAGAGATTTGCCCAAATCTTTGTTTTCAGTGTACTCTCTTGTGGTTCTGGAGTTCCTTAGATTTGAACCCATGCATAAGAGGAACACTTTAAACGCTGGTCCATATAAATTTGGTGAGTCTTATTCTGTTTTCCCTATGGATTGTGCTTATATTAGATATCCATATGCTTAAGCTTGTCTGTCTGGCTCCTGAATAATTTTCAAATGCTGAAAGACATCTTCCTCTGACCAGTTGAGTGTCCATATTCTCTTTTGAATTCTCTTTCTACATAGTCCAGGCAATTGTCTGGTTTCTGAGCATCCTTTCCTTTAAATGGTCATATATTCTAATAGGTAAAATGTGCCAGTAGGAACAACATCAGCTACCACAAATGATCTGGGGTCTTACAACTTTTTGAAGTGCCACTGAACCACATATAACTTCGCTACATGTGAGTACATTAAACACACATTAAGCCATTTTCCCATGATGTTGCTGATGTAACTCACTGAGTCCCTATCCTACTGCAGCAAGAAACAGCACTGTAGACAGATCACTTTCAGAAGACAGTGACCTTCTATGTCTTTGCAATTCATGCCCTCACTCCACTTTCAGGACCCAAAATCTCATCAGCTTCAGGTGTGGATGTTTTCATGTGTTTTCACATGAGAAAGAAATTTTTTTATTAGAAAGCAATCCTATCAGTGTGAGAAGGCTGCTTTTCAGGATTTCTTTCTTTATCTTATATGTGTATCTAAGTAAATAAATCTTGAAAAACAGGAAAGATGCATTCTAGCAGGGCCTGACTAAGCACCTTTTCTTCATCACCCATATTTTCCCTTTGTTAGGTGCAAGTTTGCATCTCTCCTAAATTGGTATAAACAGGACAACATGGTACCTTCCATCAATTTGTGTGCAAAACTCACACAACTTGCATACTGATAGATTTGGAAAGGTCAGCCCTGGAAAAACAGGGAATAAGGAACAATAAGGGAGCTGGTGTTATACTCTGAATGTGTCTGTATCTGCCTTGTGTGAGACAGACAAAGGATAACTGTCTATTACTGCTTCCCCTGACTAGTGATTCACAGTGTTGCCAGCTCTTAAAATTTCAGCATCAGTCTCTCACAGGAGTCTTGCCAGTAGCAGAACAGAGAATATGAGGGGTCAGCATGTTCACAGTCCTGATCCAGTTGAGGATTCAAATTTTTCTCTGGGCAGCCTTTCAAAGACTACTACAACCCA
This sequence comes from Todiramphus chloris collaris, assembly GCA_025345505.1. Lineage (NCBI taxonomy): Eukaryota > Metazoa > Chordata > Aves > Coraciiformes > Alcedinidae > Todiramphus > Todiramphus chloris. The sequence goes on along the minus strand of JANVCC010000033.1, from coordinate 2,074,673 downwards.
CCTGCAGTCTCTCAGGGACTCAGAATACCACTGTATGCCATTAGGTCAGTCTGAGGATGCCTCCTCCTACTCCCTTCCCTGTCACAGCTTTAGAAGATTCAGATGTTGGTTTGGTTTTGTTTTTTTTTTTTCTGATGAAGACCTGTTTTTAGGAACAGAAATTAGAAGTGGTCATTCTTTCCATTTGAGTGACTGACATGACTGTCAAAATCCCTTATGAACTGTGACCTACATTGATTCAGACTGTGGCTGTGTAATTTCAGGGTCAAATGAGGCTCTGTTATGTTGTACTGCTAAAGATAGGAGCAATCTCACATTTAACCATGGGTTAAAGTAGATGACAGCATGCACTGACTGGAACTGTGATCTTGGTTTTGCTGCAGAGTGTGATCGTATTATCTTGCTTTTCAGATCTTTAAAAGAAAAAATTAAAGGTGATACAAACTTTTGATAATTTAAATGATCCCACCCATTTCCTTTCTTCTGGGTGCTCCATTCATATTTATTGACAACCTAGACTAGTCATCAAATTCAGGCACCTCTGTTTCTTTATTGCTGTGTTTTTCACATATGTCTGTGTTTATGAGGAGCTTTCTGCAGAAAATAAATCTGTGAAAATTTCAGGAAATTTAAGGGACCAGTATCTCTACCCCTCAGCTTGCTGCTTGGTTCTTGCAGTATATACAATAATGTTTTTATTAGATCAAAAATGTAATCAGGCAGCTGTAAGAGGAGATAGAGGCTGTGTTATCCATCCAGAAAGCCTACAACAGTCATTCCTCAGTCCCAATGCCAGTCTCATCTCCAAGAATGGATGAATTTAGATAATTATCTTTTAGATGATATGTAAAACTAGTTTTGGCTCTGGTTATCTAAGATCATTTGACCTCGTGTGCCAGGCTAAATTCTTACTAAGTTGCCAAATACCTGTCTTTCAGATTCCCTGTACATCTGGTGAGAGCTATGACATTTTATTTTTTAATTTTTTATGTTTTTCTCCCCTGAATTTTTGTGTGATGCTCCAAGGGGCTGACAGAGAGCTGATGTGTTTCTGTGTCAAAAAGGCTGGATTCCAATCTTGGGAGAAGCAGTTTATATGAACTAATCCATCAGTTACCCACAGTACTCTCTTTTGGTATATTTGGTTGTTTAATAGGAATGGAACCATTGTATAGGTATTAAAATATGATTGTTATAGTATACTTCTGTAGAACATGCCATTACTGGTCATTATTTAAAAGCCATTCTCCACATTCATCATGAAACCTTATATGTCAGCTAAAACACAGGAGTAGTACAAAAAAATCCTAAAATAGCCTTTCTGTGGCTTTTTCGTAGTCTGTGAACTGAATAATACAATCCCCACTTTCACCTGCTGTCATGCACGTTCTCAGATAATAGTTCACACAGTGGCTTTGAGGTGTTTCACAGCTTTACCTTTTTCTTCAGGTGACAAAGGACAGGGGACTTTCAGCCTCCTGTGGATTAGCCCGTATGACTCTTTCTGCAGCATATTTTCCTTCCAGATGACCCTTGCCACAGCTAGCAGATTTCCCCCCACACCTGTCCAAAATGTATTTGAAGTAGATTAAAAACAGTGTTAAGCAGTTCTATAAATATGAAGCCAGAATAGAAACTCTTGGATGCTTTGGAGAAAGACTTTGAAATACTTTCAATGGGTCTATAAATCGAATGAGCAGCTCATAGAAGTTCTCTGTATAGTCTGGGAATGACATCTGCCTTGGTAAGGCATCAACTGCATTTGAGCTGTCAAATATTCTTAGTCACTGTCGTGGTTTAACCCCAGCTGGCAGCTAATTCCCACCCAATCACTCACTCACTCGTCAGTGGGATAGGGGAGAGAATTGACATGGTAAAAGTGAGAAAACCCGTGGGTTGAGAAAGACAGTTTAATAGGTAAAGCAAAAGCTGCACACGCAAGCAAAGCAAAACTTGGGAAGACAAACACCATCACTCTGAACATCCCCCCACTTCCTTCTTCTTCCCCCAGCTTTATATGCTGACCATGATGTCATATGGGGTCACCTGTTGGGATCACCCATCCCAGCTGTGTTCCTTCCCAGCTTCCTGTACACCCCCAGTCTGCTCACTGGTGGGGTGGTGTAAGAAGCAGAAAAATCCTTGACAATGTATAAACTCTGCTCAGCAATAACAAAAACATCTTTGTCTTATCAACGCTGTTTCCAGCACAAATCCAAAACAGCCCCATACCAGCTACTACAAAAAAAAGCCCTCTATCCCAGCCAAAACCAGCAAAGTCACATTAGGCTTTACTTGGCTGACAGTGCTACTAAGCGAGTCGGTCTCCTCTTCTGAGCCGTCTCTTCTGAAGTAGTAGTCATTGAAAATATTGGTGACTAATCACTAGAAATGATGCAGGAGTAGTACAAAACTCATCAGTTGTGGTTGACTTCACATTACATTTTTTTCTTCTTTCTTCATCAGCAAAGCTAGACCGATAGGTTTCATCCTGTCCATCTGCCAGCAGCCCTGTCCTCAGTTTGCTGCCCTTTCAGCTCTGCTGATAACAACATTTGCAAAATGTGCCATGAAGTGGTTAAATGCTCCTAATCATAAATGCCTCCTGCACATTTTATGTACTAGTAAAAGAATAAAGAAAGTTTTGATGATAGCACCACTGTTCTGAGGGTATGTAGTTTTTTGTAGGGAGCCCCTGGTAATGTTGATACTTTATCTTACGAAGCTTGTAGGAAAGCTAGACAAAGACTTTGGCAGTCATGCTTTTTTTCTGGTGGGAAAGAGGAGGCAAAGAGCAGCAGGTGACATGTTGAAGTGTAGTATGGCTTGGGACACTGCCTTCTGTGTTAGCTCTACCTTCAGAATGGTGGCTGCTTTATCAACTGTAAGAGCTTATATACATCCTTATCTATATATAAGGACTCAATATATTCATCGATGACCTGGAAGAAGGGATAGAGTGCACTATTAGGAAGTCTGCTGTTGACACAAAACTGGGAGGGGTTGCTGACACACCAGAAGGCTGTTCTGCCATTCAGCAAGACCTGAACAGGCTGGAGAGCTGGGCAGAGAGAAACCTTATGAAATTCAACAGGGGAAAATATAGGGTACTACACCTAGGGAGGAATAACCCCATCAGTACATGGGGTACAGGTTAGGGGCTGACCTGCTGGAAAGCAGCTCAGTGGAAAAAGACCTGTGAGTCCTGGTGGACAACAGGATGACCATGAGCCAGCAATATGCCCTTGTGGCCAGGAAGGCCAACGGTATCCTAGATGCATTATGAAGAGTGTGGCAAGCAGGTCCAGGGAGGTTATCCTCCCCTTCTACTCTGCCCTGGTGAGGTTGCATCTGGAGTCCTGTCCAGTTCCAGGCTCTGTGGTTCAAGGACAGGGAACTGATGGAAAGGGTGCAGCAAAGGGCTACAAAGATGATGAGGGGATTAGAACGTCTCTCTTATGAGGAAAGGCTGAGGGTCTTTTTAGTCTGGAGAAGACTGAGGGGGGGATCTTATCAGTGCTTATAAATACTTAAAGGCAGGGTGTCAGGAGGCTGAGGACAGTCTTTATTGAGTGGTGCCCAGTGACAGGACAAGGGGCAAGAGGCACAAACTTGTACATAGGAAGTTCCATCTAAACATGAGGAAGAACTTATTTACTTTGAGGGTGACCAAGCACTAAAACAGGCTGCCCAGAGATTTGTGGAGTCCTTTCTCTGAAGACTTTCAAAACCAGCCTGGATGTGATTCTGTGCAACCTGCTCTGACAGGGGGGTTGGACTAAATGATCTCTAGAGGGCCCTTCCAGCCCCTACCATTCTGTGGTTTTCTGATTCTGTGACTTGCCAGTTGCAATGAACTTAACCTGATGGCCTCTGACCTTTGTCTCTCTTCCATAGATCAATATGATCAGAGTCAAGAGACTCTGGACAGTATAACGTCAACCAGTGTTTCTGTAAATCCCCAGTTTCTACAGTTCTCTGATATCTTAAATCTCTAGGTTATCCAAGTGTAAGAGCAGCCTTTGGAGAAGGACTCTGGGCCTTCTCTGTGTGGCAGCAGAGAGACAGAAAGCATGAGTAATGAACAGTAAAGTGGTTTGAGACAGACAAAAACCTTGTGGTCTCTGGCTTTCACAGAATCAGGCTAAGTATTTACACAGCCCGTGATATTGAGTTCCCCACAATGTCCTGTCTTGAACTACACCGTCAAAGAAGGAAACTATTGAAGTTGAACATTTTAGCCAATCTCTCAGGCTGCCATGCTTGCCTCTTGCCTTCCTATTCTTTTTCCTTTTTTTTTTTTTTTTTTTTTCTCCCCATCATCTAGAGACATTATTTCTGTTTGCTTTCTCAGAGCTAGGTGCAGACCACAGGAACAAACATAGCCCAAGACATAATTTGAAACGTTTGTGTGTTCCCTTTAGGTATTCTGACAAATGAACTTGCAAGCAGGGATATATGGGAAGTAGTTCTTTTTCCTGGTGCAAGAACTGAAGGTAAATCATTAAAAGCAAATGATGAGTTTATGAACATGAACATTAGCCTTGGAAACCTGATTTTAAGACTTATACCATTATAATGAGGGAACAGAAAGAGACGGTAATCTGTAGGCTGAGTTGAAAGCAGTCAACACTTCTAGAGCTTTGTAAATTTGAGTACTTATAAATAAGCTGAATGCCAAGAATTAGTCCTGAAGTCAGCGATGAATAACCCTACATAATCAATACATATGAAAAAATCATCAGGTGTTCCTGGAAAAATTGTGGTAGAAAAAGACCTGTGTTTGTCAAATAAATTGCCATTAAAATTACCTTTTCATTTCACCTTCCTCAGCATAATGGTTTGCTACAGCTCTTCTTATCTATAAGTGTCCCTCATGCATTCTTCCAGAAAGTCCTTCCTCAGCAGGAAATGCAGCAAAACTTCTGCACCAGCACTGCAAGTAAGGTTTGTAAGAAAAGGGGTAAAAAAATAACTTCTCCACTCGAAGCCATCTGGGGAATATAGGTAGTCAGACTGTAGTTTTCCAACCTGGAAAGTTGCCAGGATACTGGTGCTTTCATATCTCTCCTGGCAACATGACAAATGAAGTTGGCCAAGAGCAGAGAAGAGATAAAGCAAATAAATATATAGGATGTTGTAGCCTCATACAATATACAGTAAAGCACTTGCATGTTGTCATGATCCCACTCTTCTGCCGTGCTTTATTTTGGCTATAGGTGAATTAGAATATTAAGGCATGAATTTTGCAACTTTATCTATGTGTATCTTAACTAGCTGAGGAAGGCCTTAAGCAGTTAAATAGGCAAAGTGTCTGCACGTTGGGCAGAGCCTTCTGGCCTATCTGAAGTCACCCAACAGTTCAGGTAGAAGGGCTAAAACAACCAGCTCACTGAATTTCTGTTCTGAACAGTCTGTTCTGCAGACAGTACTGAGAAAGGGGAGAAGGGTGCTGATTAAACAGCAGTGGAGAGCAAGCAGTGTCTGCCTGTCTGTGGAAGGGGTCTCAGACACAGTGTGCTGCTTGTGTAATCAACCAGTGACCTCATTAGAAGAGTTTAACTGTCCTGAGACTGCATGGTTGGCTTTTCATTCTACTGCTTTGCTGATAGGATGTTCAAGAATTATATTAATATTTTGTTGACATTACTAGAAATTCAGACAGCCTAACCACAAGAACAGGCAACTTGACTCCTTAGTGGTTTTCTGTAGCATTGTATCATACTGAAACCTTCAGGGCAACTATGCCAAACCAGTTATTTTGTGTAGGAGAAGGGAGTTTGTTGACATGCTGTATGTAATTTGGAGTTTAATAGTAGGGGAGAAGGAAGATTTTATAGCTATAAATAGGTCCAAGAAAGTACTGTTTCAAGCAATTCAGGAGAAGCAGGTATTGATGACTTCATAGGGTAGTTTCAGAGGCATCAACACATAGTGCTGAATAGCCTCTGAAGTACCCTTATCGGAACAGAAAGAATAATCCTCTGTGTAAGACATTACTTGAACTGTCCACAAAAGTGTTCTTCAGAGCTGATGTTGGATCCCCAGTGGGATAACAAAGGGACGAAGTTTCTACTAAGCAAATTTTTCTGTTACCTAGTCCACAAGAGTGATATTCCTCTTACCTTGTATTCATGAATAGACTTTTCCATATGATCTAATCACCTTAAGCTCTTTACAGACACTGAAATGAAATGGGCAATGTTAGGGTGCAAGTCATTTCATCTAAAGTTGGTCAACTAATAAGAGGTATGATAGCTCAGTGTTCTCTTAGTTCTCTGTGGCTGGCCTCTGACATACAAGGCAGAGGGAAGATTTCTCTCTTGAGTGTTTCCAAGAGTTGACACTTCTAGTATGCTCTTTAATTCCATACATCCATAGTAGCTGATATGCTGTTTATAATATTGTCATGTAAGCTGAGTATTTAATGAGATTTTCCCAAGATTATCATATCTACATCTTACAAAGACTGGACTCAGCAAGTCTTCATGGAAGTCACATATATAACACTACAACAATATACAACACCGTCTCTCAAAAAACCAGGCTTACCACCTTTGGAAGAAGGGGCAGGGTACTCAAGAAGAGTACAGAGATTTAGTTGGGTCATGCAGAAAGAACATTAGGAAGGAAAAAGCCTGACTAGAACTCAGTCTGGCCACTGCTGTATGAGATAACAAAAAGTGTTTTTACAAATACATTAACAACAAAAAGAGAGCCAAGGATAATCTCCTTCTCTTACTGGATGTAAAGGGGAATATTGCCACCAAGGATGAGGAAAAGGCTGAGGTACTTAATGCTTTCTTTGCCTCAGTCTTTAATAGTCAGACAAGTTATCCTCACAGTATTCAGTCCCCTGAACTGGATGACAGGGATGGAGAGAAGAATAATCCCCTCATAATCCAGAAGGAAGTGGTTAATGATCTGCTATGCTACCTGAACACCCACAAGTCTATGGGGCCGGATAAAATCCACCCAAGAGTACTGCGGGAGCAGGCAGAGGAGTTGCCAAGCCATTCTTCGTTATTTATAAGCAGCCCTGGTTAACGGGAGGTCCCAGATGACTGGAGGCTTGCCAATGTGATGCCCATCTTCAAGAAGAGCCTGAAGGAGGATCTGGGTAACTACAGACCTATCAGCATTACCTCGGTACCAGCAAAGATTATGGAGCAGTTCATCTTGGGTGCGCTCACACGGCAAGTGCAGGGCAACCAGGGGATAAGGCCCAGCCAACGTGGGTTCATGATGGGCAGGTCCTGTTTGACCAACCTGATCTCCTTCTATGATTGGGTGACCTGTCTCCTAGATGGGGGAAAAGTTGTGGATATTGTCTACCTGGACTTTAGTAAAGCATTTGACACAGTCTACCACAGCGTTCTGCTGGAGAAGCTGGCAGCTCATGGCTTAGACAAGTATACTCTTTGCTGGGTTAAAAACTGTCTGGATGGCAAAGCCCAGAGAGTTCTGGTAAATGGAGTTTAATCCAGTTGGTGACCAGTCACATGTGGTGTTCCCCAGGGCTCCATGCTGGGGCTGGCCTTGTTTCGCATCTATGTCAGTGATTTGTATGAGGGGATTGAGTGCACCCTCAGTAACTTTGCAGACAACATGAAATTAAGTAGGACTGTTGGTCTGCTTGAGAGTAGAAAGGCTCTCCAGAGAGATCTGGACAGGTTGGATCAATGGGCTAAGGTCAATTGAGGTTTAATGACAGGTCCTACACTTGGGTCAAAATAATCCCATGCAGTGCTACAGGCTTGGGTATGAGTGGCTGGAAAGCTGCCTGGCAGAAGAGGACCTGGGGGTGTTGTTTGACAGCCAGTTGAACATGAGCCAGCAGTGTGCCCAGGTGGCCAGGAAGGCCAACAGCATCCTGGCCTATATCAGAAACAGTATGCCAGTGGCCAACAGGATAAAGTGATTGTGCCCCTGTTACTTGGCTCTGGTGAGACTGCACCTCGAGTACTGTGTCCAGTTTGGGGCACCACAATATAAGAAAGACATTGACATGCTGGAATGGGTACAGAGGAGGGCAACAAAGCTGGTGAGGGGATTGGAGAACATGTGTTATGAGGAGAGGCTGAGTGATCTGAGGTTGTTTAGCATGAAGAAAAGGAGGCTGAGAGGAGACCTTATTTCTCTCTACACCTACCTGAAAGTAAGGCCAGTGTTGGCCTCTTCTCCCTAGTAACTAATGACAGAACAAGATGAAACGGCCACAAGTTGCATCAGCAGAAGTGCAGATTAGATATTAGGAAGAATTTCTTCACTGAAAGAGTAGTTAAGCATTGGAACAGGCTGTCCAGGAAAGTGGTGGAGTCACCATCCCTGGAGGTTGTTAAAAAAATGGATGGATGTGGCACTCTGGGATATGGTCTAGTGGTCATGGAGGTGTTGGGTAGAAGGTTGAACTTGATGATCTTGGAGTTCTTTTCCAACCTTAACGATTCTATGATATTATGTACACGTGTGTGTATGTATTCATGTATAAACACAATACAATGCTACTGTTATTTCTTCTTTGTTACCATTGAGACAGTGTCCTGAAGGGGTTGATTAGTGAAAATTGAATTTAGATATGAAGTTGAAATCTTCATCAAATTCAGTTGGTGTATTTGCCACTGTGAGGTGTTCTAAAGAGAATTTCTAGCAGAACTGATAGTGACTATGATCCCTATTCTCTCCCTAGACAGGACTAAAGCTGCTGTGATTTGTGGACATATCTGCGTACTGCACTGGAATGTGGTGCACTGATCCATTTTAAATAGGCTGGAATATCCCCATCCTTTGCAATAAAACATACTTTTGATGCCAAAAGGCATCCATGTTAGTGGAGCTTCCATTTGTCTGAACAAACAAGACTAGGCTGCTTGTAAAACTAGTTAACTCCAGGACAGTTTCACATTAATGTAGTTGTTTTCAGGTCCAGAACATGTGCAGATGTTACTCAATATTGCTTTCATGTGTAGAGATATCTTTTAAACACATAGAGATGTCCCATTTTCCTGGTTAGCTGCTGAGAATTCTGTTGTGTTGTGTATAAAAGGGAGAGACAGTACAATACAAAATGTCTGACTTGCATTGCTTAATTGTAGTTGTACCTCATCATCTTGTTCTTATTTTAACAGTTTCAGTTTACTTGCAAAGTCACAGGCCCCATCACAGTCTTTTAGTCTTCTCGAGAAGAGCTGTCACTGATATCCTCTCTTCTTATAGAGGAAGTTGTTGCTTTGTGCGTAGCGTATTCTCTTTTTAGTGCCAGACATAACATTTATTATCAATTTCATTCATAATAAGTTGCCTTAGTAGCTCTTGCCTGCAGTTCTCACTCCTGCCTTTTTGTCATAAGAACTACTGATTGGCATATTTCTGCTTTTACCTTATGGATTTATTGATGATACTATCAATCTTACTCAGTCAGGATGACAGCTCAGAATTATTCTCACTTTCTTGGCAGCTTCTGCAGCTAGCCTTCAGCAAGTGATAGCTCCAGATGTTTGTCAAATGCCCAGTAATGTGGATCCCAAAAGACAGCTTTCAGGTTCTAGACCTGAAAGTCTTAAGGATCAAGCTATTTGAAAATTTTGTGTGTGGTTAATATATTTGGAACCATTTTTCTGGCAAAGGAACTGCTATTTGAAGCCAAACATTGTTAGATTAAACTGCATTGCCTCCCTTTAAGAAAAGTCTTAGCTAACATTTGATTTTTCATCCATTAATCATTAATAGTACTGATTACCCATATATCCAAGAGTTAGAAACAACCATTTAGGTCATGAGATACATCTAACTGCCAATAGTAAAGACAGAAAAAAGCAAATAATACCTTTAAGTATAATTGAATTTCTAGGATCTGATTATACTAGGCATTTAGTTAGCTTCAAACCACAACTTTCTCCATTGTATCTGGAAGAGGACCTTAACAGCATTTTCAGGAAGATGTTTTCCAGACTGTAAGTCACTTTTTGTAGGCACATTACTGTTCGGCTGATTCTTTCTCTCCCATCCTATTGCTATGCTTGAAAACTTGACCACAGCAAAGAAATCCATTCCCACTAATCCATAAAAGATGCTTATATTAGCATATAAATACATTACATATAGCATATTGGCATATACCGAAGTAAACTGCATATGAATGCTATGGATTTGCATAAAGATATCACCTAATAGAATTGTGATTGAATTTATAGCACTGTATAATACATACATGAAAAGGACTGCTTTCAGCAGGCTCAATCTCTAAATGACAGACCAACTGACAAAGTCCAGAGAGCAGTGGGGCAGAGGTCTAGGAACAAGGAAGAACTGGCTTTGTGTAGACTATAGGAAGAAAGACCAAGGGAACATATGATAAATGTGTTCCAAGATTCATATATTTGAGAATATGTGTGCAAGTATCTAGCAACATGTTAGAAAGAGGGTCTATTATGTCTACTGTGGAAGTGAAGATTAACTATTGTTTTAAGTAAAATCTTTCTAACTGCAAGGATAGTTACAAAACAGAATGGATCCCTTAAGGAAGTTGTGGAATCGCATGTTGAATATTGTTATGAAAGCATAAAACAAACTTGTGTTGAGAATGCCTTGGAGATAGTTGATCCTTTCTTAGGCCAAAGAGACAAAATATTCTCCCAATTCCCCTCCATTCTTGTGCATCTTGCTCTATTTTGAACAATTTTCTCATTTCTTTGATAAAATGATTTAAACAAGAATGACCTATCCTTGTGAATTTACAGACTTGACTAGTTGATAAGTGAGATAATTTAATAGCCAAACCCCAAAATTTAAGTAATTCAGTCATTACAAATCTTACTGTGAATACACTAGCCTGACCTTGAATCATTTCCAGGGATAAGGCTTCTTCCACTTCTTTGGGCAACCTGGTCCAGTGTTTCACTACTCTGTTCATAAAAAAATTCTTTGTTATATCTAGTCTGAATCTACCTTCTTTTAATTTAAAACCATTACCCCTTGTCTGTCTCAACAGGCCCTGCTAAGATGACTGTCCCCATTTTCCTCACAGTCCCACTTTAAGTACTGAAAGGCTGCAATAAGGTCTCTCTGGGGCCTTCTCTTCTCTACGCTAAACAACTTGGGGTTTCTCATGCTGCTGCAATATATCCTACTCACCATGGGGAAAGTGCTGTGATGGACTAGCTATGTTTGCATGATTACATCTGTACCCATAGTGGAAGCAAGCCTATTGCATTTTACCTGACCAATGTAGTTAAACAATCTATTATTTGTGTGTGTAAACTTTAAGATTACTTTTGTACTACCTATGTTATGTCGAGGGTCTGTAGTAAAAGAGGCCCTAAGGAAAGATTATGTTTTCCCAGTTCAGGGAACAGCTGAGAAGAAACATGGTGCCTACCACAGTGAGGATAAAATATGAATTCCAGTTTTCAAGCAGCTTGTGTAAAAGTTGACAGGGGTTATATTTTAGCTTAGCAGTGAATATAGAAACTATTTCTTGCACAGTTTTTAATAATAGTTGCTTTAAAACATTCTTCTATTCAAGATTCTTTTGCAAGGAATATATAAAAACGATCTTAAATTGGTAGATAAAGGGCTGAGAATAAATTGTTCAAGCAGACCTAACCTTAACTATGAAAAAACCTTGTTCTATTTAAAAACAAAGACATAAAATTATTGGAAGGAAAAGGGAAATAATACAGCTGCAAAAGAATTCAGTGTAGATTTTGCCTTGAGAACAGTCTTATTATCAGATAAATTTAAAAATAAAATTTTATTGGCAAAGGCATTTGGTTCTGAACGGAGGCTAGTATTGAATTACTAGAAGGAAGTATCTGGCTTGACTATATGTGAATTCTCACATAACTTAAAACTATGAATAGCAAAGCAAAGGTCAGATGCTTCTGCCCTAACACATTACATGAATATCACAGTACCAATCCCTCCTTTGAATGTCCATTCAAAATTCCTGCTGTATGGTCCAAAAACATGTTTCTTACTTTGTGTTATTCACAGGTAACATGGTGTTTCCAAAACATGGCTGAAACTAAATTCCTACTGTATACAATAAAGATCATAGGAACTAAGACCTACAGGCAGCTATGAGTGGAAGCAAACTGATGTTCAGAGGAAGAGATGGCATTACGTGATAACATGCTCATTTTAATGGACTATTCAGCAGCTAAAGTCCGCAATGAAAAATAGCCATTGACCAGTCAATTAACAGGATCAAATCTATGAAAGTCCATGCATGAGAAAGAAAATCTAAGATTTTGTTTTATGCTCTGGACTAGATACAGACAATGATTTCAGTTTAATGTAATTTAGAAAAAGTGTAAGCGGCACACAGGATCCAGCCACCCTGAGGAGATGGTGAAAACTGTTGATGTAACATCCCTTTTCACAAATCTAGCAGAAAGACTAGTTGAAGATGTTACTGAGGGAAGAAGAGCCCTCATAATGTAAGGCAATGTGGAGATTTTTGGCTGATAAGGAAGCTTTATGGGTCATTTTTAGGGAGACTCAGATGGTAGGCTAAATAGTCTGGAATTGCTATTCCATCCTCAGTGATTACAGAGAGTGCCTAAGCTCCTGGTGTGTGTATTTTGTCTAGGAAATGGAGGTGAAAGGGGACGAACCCTAACCATTTTGTTCAGACAGGTAGGATTCAATGTGACACAACTTGTTCTTAAATTATTTTTCTAACTATAATTGTTGTCGTTCTTAAATACTACAGTGATGGATTTAGTGAAAAAGTAAGCCTTATTTAGATAGATGGTTTAGTCACCTTTGGAAATTAGGTCTTGGAGAATAATATGAAGTGAATAATTTATTGGAGGGTTTTTCTTTGTCTTTTTCTCTGGTCTGAGTTATCCATGAAAATAACATTGTTCTGGAATTTGTTAATGACTATCATAGGGTGGGTCTTTGATTTTTTTCACAGTTATGGACCTGCTTAGAGCTGACAAATGTGCAAGGCTTTATTTCAGGATCTCTGGGGAACCAGCTAAGCTATTTAAGTAGAGGAAGACTATGTAAGGCACCACCCAAAAGTAGCAAGCAAATATCCAGAGTTCAGTGGTATGTAATGTTTGACAAATACTGTGGTAAAGGGGGTGTATTAGTAAATCATGAATGTACCAGAAATTAAAGGCAAAGAAAAGTATGTCCTTGTACAGGAACAGAAGTAGTTTCTGCCTCAACTTATTAGAAAGCAGACTTAGAAGTTGTGAGGAACAAAATAGTGTGCTTTTCCTCATTAAGTTTGGAAGCATAGGAGTGTAGTGAAGAACCAGGTTTGTAATAAACAATATCTTTGACTTGGTTTATATTTTTTTTACATGGAAGGAGATATTTTTTTTCCATAGGAATAACATAGCAGAAGTCCAAAATACATTGTTTGAAACACGTAGGACAATATTTTTATCAGACAAAATTTTCCAGTAATTACTGTTCTAGGTTCTTTGAGGAGAACTAAACTGCTCCAAGATTTGATTACTTCCTTTTAAGCTATTTGGTCATTTATTTGAAAAACTGTTTTCAGAGGTGAGATTATTTTTTACTTTGACTGGACTAGCAGTGATTTTAAGACCTACTTCTTGGTGCAAATAATTGGGATTTTTATTCTGATTTGTATTCTGTAAGCATTTATCTTCATTTTAAAGTCTTTATTTGAATGAAGATTTCTTCCAGTAAACTAATTTCCTAGAATATTTACAAGAGGCAAATGCAGCAGGATCATAAAAAGAATTCAGATAAGTTAACTTAAAAATGAAAACAAAACCAGAAAATTCCTGGCTTTGTTTTCCCTGTGCTGATGAAGTTGCTAAATGAGAATGAAGCTACTAGAGATCAATACAGTAATTGCCAGAACCATCCCGCTCATTGTGATGAACTGCTGTTTATGTGCATTTTCACTGACCTTTGTTTATGGCCTTTCTGCCAGTTTCCAATTCATGTGAAAGTGCTTCTAATCCAGAGCAATTGAAATTAATCTGTCCTGCAAGATTTCATGAGCCAATGTAACAAACGCTAGTCTTTTATGATGTTGAGAATACATTGCAATTCATCTATTGCATTCCCCTCATCTATTAGTTTCAGTTAATTTGGATAATTGTCTGTTTCTTGTGATTTGAAAAATGTAAAGATCTACACAGAGCTCTGTTTTATTGGGTTTAACCCATTACCTCTTTACAGTGGCATAACTCAGACAAATAAATTTACTCAAGAATATTTTTTTTATATGCATAAACTTGTATGGAATTTTACCCATGAAAATACAACTATTAAAAAAGAAATCAAGATCTAGTCCTGAAATAAAAGGTGTCAAAGTAGGTTTGGATTTAGAGATTGGAATTCCTTTATTTCTGGATTTTGTAGATGTAGTTCACTCTTCAATGAACAAAACAGGAACTGAAGAATGACCTGCATGTGCCTATGAAGAACATGATAGATGCTAGCCTGGGAAATAACGAAATGCTGTGTAAGAGAAGTAAGAAAGAAGTAGGAAGGGTTTACTCTGTTCAGAAAAGACACATACATTCCACAGAAGCTGATGTGGTCTACAGAACATGGATTTTTCTCATTATCATGATGAATCAGTTATTTTCTTTTTTTTTTTATTTGTGACTGCCTCTTTGGGCATCTATCTCTATGAGCTGTGAAATTACACATTTTTAACTCATTCTGGGATTATTGTCTTCTTCCTTTTCAGTATTTCTCCAATACAAAATAAAAGTCATGGTATAAAAGACTTTTTTGAGTGTTTGTTTTGTTTTAAAGAACAAGCTATAGTACTCACTGTAATGTGCTTTTATTTATTTTATTCTTGTACCTTTATTTTATGGAATAAAACAAAGCTCTTTTTGAAAATCCATGTGAACCGGTGAGTTCACCTTCATTTACTATTTCCCTTTCTTTCACATTTCTCAGCAAAATCTGTAAGCATCTCCATGAGTTTTTCTCAGTATAATTTGGGGTTTTTTTTTAATTCTTTGTGGTAGGCAGGATATTGGCATAAGCATAGTCTCCAAGGCAGTCCTGTTGTCAGGTTTCTGGCTCCATGTATGCCTGGTCAGTTCCTAAATACCTCTCACCACAGTTTATGATAAGATGGCTGGTTTTAAAATGTCTGACATACTGCATATGTTCAGAATGCAAGAATTGTCTTCTCTCCATGAAAAAAAGTTATTTTAGGGCATCTTAAAAAGCTCTTCTGCATGTAAATGCTATTTCCCATGCTACAGCCTGGCTTATGTACTGGTTGAAAAATTGTGCTTCATTTTCTATACTGCATCTCATAGAATTTGATTCAGCCAACCTGTGGGATGTAAACTATCCATTTTCATTCAGAGCATCTGCCCCATTGCCTAGTTCCGTGTACACTCTGTAGAAAGGTGTCCTGTCCCATCTTTCTCCCACTCATTTAATATCCAAAGCAGACCGTCCTTTAGATTGGTCCATCTTCAAACTATAGTAAGGTATTTTTATACTAGGCTGAACAAAAGGACCAGATCCAATTAGCAAAAAAAATTGGTTGAGAATGTAAATTTGACACCATGTTACAGCTTATCCTTTTTCTTTCTCCAACCCCTGTTCATTCTTGAATGTCAGTTATTTTTTTATAATTGTAGGAGCCTAAGCTATCCTGTTCCTATGAAAGCCATGGGACAGCTATAGCCAGCCAGGTCAACAGCAGTCTTTTACTTTTTCTCTTTGAGCTGAAATCCTGCAGTCTAGATGTTGTTTAACATATTTTGCTCCTGTTTTAAATGCTTTGGCAGAGGATTTCACGTTAGCCTTTTTTCACAAAAGAGTTCAACAGTATGCCAAATATTTCAAAAGTAACAAAACCAATAGTGAATTAAGAAGTCTTTCTGACACATTTTTTTACCATACCTAGAATATTTTATGTAGCCTCGTGCTGCTACTTATCCAGAACACCAAATTTACTGATACTCAAGAGAAAAAAACAGGTAGCTTCCACTTCACTGAACAGGACATTTGAATCAGTCTTTGAAGTAAGTTTAGGTCTGATCTGTTTCTGTTTGTCTTTTTTTGCCAGGGTTCAGGACTCATAGCAGCAGGCTTTAATTTCCAGACTACATCTCACACTGAATGGACTCCTATGTTTATTCTCCCATTTGATGGGAAAGAAAGCAGCATTATTCACATGTCTGCTCTACTGGAAAAAAAAAAACCCTCAAAATGGAAGGAACTCTGAAGTTATTAATTGTAAAGGCAATTATTTTCCTAAGCTTGTTACTTCACTTCCAGAAACAGGTTTGTTTAGGTTGGTTTTGTTTTCCTATCTGAGAAAGTATGGACCATCATGTCTCTTCCTTATCCTGTAGATAGTGGCACCTGATTTTCTTCATTATCTCTTATGTTACAGTGAGTGGTTAATCCTGCCAAGCACAACTGAAATACTTGTGCAATGGCTTCCCAGCTCTAGTGTTTTGTGGAACAATAATTAATGTTTGTTGGGGGAAGCAAGATGGGAAATGTGGACTTCCTCATGTGAGCCTTTATTAGTATCATCACTCACATATTTTAATGAAGGAAAAATGATTCTTACTGGAATTTGTTCCCAGTGAGATCACAATTATTAAATACCATAATTGCTTATAATAATTAAACTTTTATTATCTAGGTTCCAACCTTGTCAATTTGGTTTCCCCTGAGAGCCTGTTGTTTATTAGCCAAAAGCAGTGTCGGGATGTGTTGTGAATAATGCCATTTTCAAACATATTGTGATGAAGAAACAGCAGGGCTTCTAATTGGGAGTGATGAATGTCATAGTGATGGACAGACACTGGAGACACTGATGATTTGAAAGATGCAGTGAAAGTCAGTCCCTTTGTGATATAGATATCTTTATTCAAACAGTGCTGAGTGTAATGAGATGGGCCAGCTTAAATGAACTCAAGCACTAAGTTTAACAAGGAAGAATTATGTGGATCATAATCAGGGACAGGTGAAGAAAGATCCTGGAACCTGGAGTGTAAAGTTTTTCAGGAACCAGAAGCAAAGGAAATGGACTAGCAACTGAAGAAGGTTCTATGTCTAACTCTTACTTGGACTACTAAAAAAATAGGTGAAAAATATTATTTTCCATATTCAGGAAATAACCTTTTAAAGAGCCTAAAGATGAGACCAGCAATGGGGTCTGCCATCAAAGTAAAGATGTATGAATTTAGCAGAGGAATCTGTTGTAAGAGGAAACAGAGATAGTTGAGTCACTAACCCAGTATTTGTGGCTGCAGGTTAGTATATTTATAGAGATGCTAGGAGTCCTGGGAGACGTGTGGATGGCAGATCTGCAGAAGAATGCTGAAGTATGCTGTCAAGTCCTATGGGAAATGTGCAGTGTCTGCTTGCCTGAGAATAAAATCCAGGTTCACTAAAACCAGTGATTCAAGAGCACTGGTTTCAGTCTTTTACTTTAACATAGGCTGTCAAGCTAGAACAGTAGAGAAAGTCTTCCAGACAAAAGAATCAAAGTCTTGGTTTTGTAACATAGAAGTTTCTAAAACATGTAACATGCAGTTTCTAAAATCTGTCTGGACTGCAAAATATAAATGCCCAGCCAACAATAAAGGAGAATTTAAGCATATTTTCCTTTTATTAATATTACTTATTATTTACATTACTGTAAAATTCATGTCCTCCGTTCTACTGTGTGTCCTTGTACAGACCTATATGTAAACACAGGCCTTGTCTCTAAGCAATTAAACATCCCAGACTTTGCCCCTTCATTTTATATAAGTGAATTCACTGATTTCAGTAGAATTCCATGCAGAGCTCTGTTTGCAGAGGACAAGATGAAGAATCAGGATCTGATTTAAGAGAAAACATGAGGAGTGGATATGAAAACCAATGAGAGGGAAAAAAGACGCTGATTAAAGTAATATAGTTTTAAGCTTCCCTAAACCACCTGTGTTAGCTATGCACAGTGGAAAAATTTAGTATCCTGGTTTGAGTGAGAACAGAACTAATTCTGTTCCTTGATTCTACTTTTCAGGTCAGTTCTTCAAACTAACTGCACTTTCTGAAGTTAGCAGCCTGTTTCCACAGGCAGTGTCTGCTTCTAGAAGTGGTAACACCCCATGTTTAGTGTTACTACCAAGGATTGCAGACCAAGGCTATTGCTGGATCTTGTGTACCGTGTTGGGGGTACAGAAAGTAAAGGCTGTACCTGCAGGGAGGAGTGGACAGGACAGGTGACCCTAAACTGAGCAGCGAGGGATCCCAGCCCATAGACGTCATATTTGGTATAAATCTGAGGGATCAGGAGGGTCCTGCTCGTCTGGACTCGGGTCTTTTTTCCAGATTCTTCCTCATTTCTTCAGTGGCCAGTGTCAGAGGAGGACTCTGTCCATTCTGCCTTTGATCCTGATATGTGTGTCCCTGAATCCAATTCCAGAATCCAGCTCTTGAACACAGTTCCTGTCTGCTGTGGGGCCCAGTCTGGGACTTCCCCAGTGCCTGCTCCACAGCATGGGTGGTGTTGGTGACGTAATTGCCATCAGAGGGAACCCCCCTGAAAAAACCTGGGTTTGATACTGGCTTTATATATCTTTTTATATATATATATATTTTTTTTTTTGTTTTTCTTTTCATTTTCATTAAAGCTGTTCTAGTTTACTTTTATAGTCTCTAAGTCTCTCTCCCTTATTCCCTTTCTCTTCCTCTTTGGGGAAGGAGGAGGGTTAACAGACAGCATCTGTTATAGGTCTAGTGGGCTGCTCTGATCGTAAACCATGACATTTAGTTTCTGCTGAAGCACAAAAGATCACCACAAAATATCCCAAAATGATATCTGTCACATCTTTTATTTTCTTTTCAGGATTTCTCACTCAATTCTTTCCTGCATATCTACAATCACTAAAATATGAAGTCAAGTTCTTCTTTCTAAGACACATTGAATTCTTCTCCTGGGAACAGAAAGGCACCTCTAGAGCATTGATATGACCCTGGACTAGTGTGAAAGAGCACTTACTTGTATTGCATCCAAAATGATCAAGGTGATGAGAGGCAGGTATACTTATAAGGATTTGACATTTAGTTATGCATAAGAGGAAAGTGGTATCCTACTTGATTTTTATGAGTTTGGGCTAAAAAGCAAGTAGTGGTATTTCTGGTGCCTCTCTACTTGTGATCATTGAACTGCTTTTGGGTGTCAGCAGTTTAGTTTTCCTTTATGTTTTTCCATCTATGTTCCTTGATCACTTACACGTAAAAAAAGACTTATCTCAAGAGCTTCCATTTTGCAAGAGAGAGAACCCTGAAACTGAGTAAAGCCTGGCTTTACAGGCTGTTATAATAAGGACACCGAAGGAGAAAACCTCCCTTGACTTGTGCAAGAAAGGTTGCACGCATCCTGTGTGCTGAGCTTTTCTCTATTCACTGTGACTTCATACGCGTATCAATGAAAGATGAAAAGTAGTTCTGGCCCCTGCCAATGGAGTTCTATTACTTGTATCGTTTTCACTATTTTTGTCTTGTCTAGTTTGAAATCAGTATTTTCTCGGAAATTGTTGCCTAGTGGAAGAGAAATTAGTTTGGAGAGCTTTAGCTAGATACCTACATGAACCTAGCTTTTCTCCTTTCAGTGGATTTCATGAAAGGCATGGGTACTGCATTTACCCTATTAAAGCACCTTATCCCAGATTAGGTACCTATCCAAATTTTGTCTTAAAACTCTATCTCCCCTAGGATATGCTTATATATTGTGAATACTCTAGATGGTGATTTTAATACTTCTAAGACACTTGAAACTCTTGCTTCTTCAGTTTGACAAACAAAGCAACTTGTGGTACTTGACATACTTGAGCCTAACTGGGATTGAGAAGCAAGCCACTGTTTTAGGCTTTGTCTGTATTTCTGAACATTTCTAGCCGGGGAGTCAGGGTTCTAGGTGGCTGTTTTTTTGGTTTTTTGTTTTTTGTGTTGAGCTTTGTGACTGCTCACACAATTAAAATAACTGTGGGATATGGTCTAAAGCCCTTCCAGAGCATTGTTACTCCGTACAGCAAGCATGTCTCAGACATCTCTCAGCATCAGCTTCAGTCCACTTTGGATATATATGCATTTCACCTTTGCTACTGGTGTCATGTTAATCCATATAAATTAAGCATTTTAGGTGGGATGAAGTTCTAGATCTTGGATTCTGTGCACAGACAGACACTTTTCTGAAGCTCTGAAACATTATTTGAGTAAGAGAGAGACAGACAAAATGATGTTATGTCTGTGTATTGTGGTATATTAAATTTAGATTACTTTTTAGTCAGGATGCTGGACCTTTTTTATTTTAACCTCAGGTATTTAGTTCTTTCTTTTTAGCATCTGGGACTGAAATAGCCATGCATAGGACCTTTATGAAAGCCAGCACCATCTTGAAACTGACCTCCGTGCCCTGTCAATTTCAAGCAAGGTTTGTCCATCTTCAGTGACTCCTGAGGTTACATAAAACATCAGAACTAATCTTTATCTTGTCAGATAAAAAAGAGAGGATGAATAGCAGCAGATAAGGATCAGGTTACTGAATTTTAATTCAGTTTAGAGCTTGTCTTAAGGAACATTAAATTCAGCTATTTGTATATTTTGCTAGGCCTGAATGTAATGCTAAAACACTTCCTCCATCAATATTACCGTAATGACCTAATCTCCTTAACTGGTCCCAAGTCATCTTTGTTTTAAGATATTTCTTCAAGAGAAGCCATGATCAGAAGACACAGCAACAGAGCTTTTCTGTGTTTCTGTAAAGCTGTTATGTTTGGAGCATATGTTTTAAAGGATCTTGGACTACCTAGGAGCTCTGTTCTTTTTTGTATATAAATAAAGAACCTCCACAGTACTGTCATCAAAGCTTTTTTCATCAACACAAATTTCTGCTTAGAAACAAAAGTACTTTTAAATGAGAAGCGGTGGAAAGAAGAAAATTTGTCTCTAGTTTCTTTCTGAAAAGGTAAATAATAAGACTGTATTCAGCCTGACTCATGCAACATCAGAAAAAAAAATCTCCCCAAGACCATTAAATGACTTTTTAAAGTGATTAGGAAGGCAACATTTAGCTTCATTCTCTTCTCACGTTGAAAGAACTCTGTTCAAGGTTGACTTCTTGTAGCAGACAAGACATATGGTGAAACATGATGAAATAAATGCATCTAATTATTTTGCTATTGTAAATTTTGCAGTTATATAGTAAAAAAAGAGAAAGAAACAAAAAGCCAGAATCAAATACTCCATAGAAAGACTCTCAAATTAACTTCCAGAGGTGTCTTTTCAGAGCTCAGGCTTAATCTTTGTAGTAAACAAACATCAGGAAGAAACTAAGAGCTGGAAAATGTGTGCAGTTTTATTCCTAGATATAGGGTACTTACTGGAAAACACAGAAACATTTGAAGTTAATTAAAATCATTAATAACATAATTAATGTTATTTTGAATGTTTCTATCGCTAAACATTAATTATCTTGTAGCCACTGGAACAACATAATGATAGCATCATTCTTACTGATTAGTGTAAGCTGTACTCCTTTGCTAGAATTTGAATGTTACCAAATGAAGATAAATGGGGTATCAGACTATATATTTACTCAACAAAAGCAAGTCTGTGTTACTTGGTTTGAGAGGTTCTTGAGAACAAAACCTCCCAGTGAAGAAGTTTAGTTGATGGCCCTGTGCTCGTTTAATCTGGTGAATGGCACATGTTAAATGAGAAAGGGAATGGAAACAATAACAGAAAGAAGTAATGATTTAGGACTGACTACCTTTTATGGTCGTAAGTAGTCTTAAGTCCTTGATAGAAGATAACAAAAAAGGAATCCTCAGAATTAGAAATACTGGCATTCTAGTTTTCTGTTTATGATGAAGCTTCCTTTTATAGCCTTTCATCACCCTCAGAAAGACAGCAAATTTGTAGGATAAAGTTGCATTTCTTTCATGGAGGATCACAGAATCAGAATAAGCCTCACTGTCAGAGTACCTGAGCATTTCTACCTGCAGCAAGGGTCTCTAGAAATATGATGGCCACGCTTTAAAATGACTTTCCCAGGATCCAGCATTCTTACACAGGACTATTCAGGATCTCAGGAGAACATCACCTTTGTTTCTGGCCTTAGTTTGCAGGTGAATCCATTTATGGTAAATATCTCAGCACTGTGTAGCCCAAGCTGTCTTGCAGTTACAGAATCACAGAACAGTATAGGATGGAAGGGACTTCTGAAGATCATCTAGTCCCACCACCTCTGCCAGAGCTGGTTCACATAGAACAGGTCCACCTAGAGCAGGTTGCACAGAATCATGTCCTGGTGAGTTTTGAAAGTCTTCAGAGAAGGAGATTCCACAACTCTCAGGGCAGCCTGTCACCCTCACAGTAAAGAATTTATTTCCTTATGTTTAGGTGGAACATGCTGTGTCCTAGTTTCTGCCCTTTGACCTTTGTCCTGTCACTGGACACCACTAACAAGAGTCTGGTCCCATCCTCTTGACACCCACGCTTTAGATATTTATAAGCATCAATAAGATCCCCTCTCAGCCTTTTCTTCTCCAAACTAAACAGTACCAGGTCTCTCAACCTTTCCTCATAAGAGAGATACTCCAGTTCCCTCATCATCTTTGTAGACCTCAGCTGGACTCTTTTCAGTAGTTTGTTGTCTCATTTCTAATGCTAATTCTAATTTCAAGGCTAATGCATTCAACCTCATTACCTGTAACTAGCTGATTTACAATGGAGAAAATAGACTTCTGCTACAGATGGGAGACTAAAGTCTGACATCTTTGTATGGCTAAAGTGGGCCAGTCCTGTAAGAATTCAAAATGGATGTGAATTGTTTTCCTTTTAAAATACTAAAACTATTTCTGTGATCCAGAGGTAAAGAAAGCAGCTTTCATTGTAGTGATCTTTTCAGAAGTGAATGAGAAAAGTTTGAGTGGGGTCTTGTGATTGAGAACTGCAGATTGAGATAAATATTCCTCAATTATTCTCTCTATCAGGGTCTTTTTGCAGAACGTGTGAACTTGTGTTTGCTTAAGATCTCCAGAAATATTTTACTTCATCTGGAGATGCAGGTCCTCCTAACTCTCATATTTGCTTTCCAACATGAACCTATTTTTTTACAGCTGCTGGAACCAGGGAATGGTAAGTGGCTTATATTTACTACTTTTGTGAGGAACTATGTAAGATTCAGTTCATATTAGCTGTCTTGGAAATGCGGAAGCTAGCAGTTTTCACAAATTTTGATAGAGAGAAATGCAAATTACATGAAACAGTCAAAACCAGTATATTAGCCTTGAAGTAAGACTGGCCTCCTGGGATTCAGTGCATTCACAGAAACCTGTGACATAACATTGTCTGTAATGTGTTGATACACTCTCTGGGAGTTTATAAGTAGGTGGATGCAAGTGTGTAAATAAACAAACTGTAAGTGAAACTAGGATTAGTAAGTTGTTTTCCTGTTATAACTGTGGGATTTATTACCCTTTCTTTTCATATATGTCTACCTAGGAGTTATGTATCAAGTGGTTTGGTAATGTAAATCTCCTTTATGATTTAGTTTGTATTATGTTAATTCCTAGTGGTACTTTTTTTTACCATTTGCTCCCTGAGCTTGTCCCTTGTTCCTCTCATTCCCTCATCCATCTGGCAGCAGCAGTAGGTAGCAAAGTGACAAAAAGAACTGTTGCTCTAGAGCTTTATCTATGACTCATGAAAAATATATGTATCACTCAGATGTTTTTTAGCTTTTGTGATTTATGTACTCCATCCTTTCCATGGGATGCAGTTAGGATCCCATTGGAAGCAATTAGATATGAAATATCAACATATATTTATTAAATGGGCACTGTTTTCATTGGTCCCTCAAGTGTGATTTAGCAGCACTACAAACTCAAGAGTTGATGTAATGTATATCCTCTCATTGTTCAAACAAAAGGAAAATAAACACACTCAGCAGGTACAGATTGTATATTGCTGCTGAGCTCCTCTGTCAGTGGCAAGCTAATGAGAGAGAACGTGATAGTCTGATGGGAAGTATTGACCTTTGATGGGGCTGATGGTGTACATGAAGTGATTCTTGGAAGTTTGTGGGGTTTTTTTTTGTTTGTTTGGGTTTTTTGTTTTGTGTTTTTTGGGGTTTTTTCTTGTTTTTGTTTTGCTTTTTGTTTTGTGTGTGTGTGTGTTTTTTTGGTTTGTGTGTGTGTGAGTTGTTTTTGGGATTTTTTGTGGGGTCTATGTCTGTTTTTCTTTTTTTTTTTTTTTTTAACAACTCTATCCATCTTCACTGAGAATGTGCAGACCTCACCATCTGAGAAATTTCCACCTTATACAACAAGCTGCCTGGTTTCACTCTAACCTCTTTGCCAAATATCAGCCCAGCCTGTCAGCTTCTATGGGTAATGATTAACACTGACTGAAACTGATATTTAGGTGGAGGTGGAGACAAATTTTATGCTTTCCTGTGTATTTGTAAAGTGGAACAAACCTTTGTTCTAAGTTGTGGGCCAGCAAACAATGGTGAGGCATTTGCAAAAAATGCCAGAGATATAAATGGAGAGAAATCAGCATTAAAACATATTATGATATAATTTACCTTAAAGGATACTGTACTCTTTCCTTAATAATGTGATTGAGTAGGGTGTAGCTGGATCTTAATGAAAATGAATAAATATATATTTGTATATCTTTATCTATCTATATTCAGGGAATCAGAAGTAGCTGTGATGGGAACATTTCAAATTCTTGAAGAGTGAGGTCAATTTTGAACTTTAAGACTAAAATTTACTAAATTTGCTTATTAACAACACACTGCATGCTAATAGTTAGATCTTGCACAACATTGCTTATCACTGTGTATTCAAAACTGTTAACTCTTACCTTCTAAATTAACTATAAGTACTGAGTACCATGGGGCGTGATGCTGTATAGTTAGCATTGGTGGCTACTGCCGTTGGTGGCTCCTAGTTGAAGAGGAAGGTGACCAGCTCAATGTAAGAGCTCATCTATATGACTAGTCAAAACTGAAGTGGAATTGCCTTCTTTCATCTTTTTCCTTCCCTGGTATTTTAATGATATTGCCTCCTCACAAAAAAGGGTTTCTGCTCTGCTCTTGCTTCTGATTGTATCATTTTCTTTTGTTCTGTCAGACATCCTTGTGGACTCTGCAGGATGCTCTTTCTGTTTGAAGTCACTCATCCCTTTTTTGGCAACTTTTTGTTACTTGAATGGCTCCTAGTGCAACTACACCCATCCTTGTCCCTTTGGTGAAATTGTTCACATACTTTGTAAAATAAATATAAATTGTGTCTGAAATTATCATCACAGTGTTAGTAAATACATGCATACTGTTGATGGCTACACTTTTGTTTGTTTATATTTGGGTTCAAGGCAAGTTGAAATTCATTATATGCTCTTTAATATGTTTTGAATTCATAGGTGTGACATATCTGTTTTGATTACAGTCTAGTTTAGATTTAACTTTATTTTGAAATTTATTCATTTCATACCAGTATGTCTCTGCTGAATTTGGTGAAGTGTGAAGTTTACTTACAGAATTAAACCATGATCAGTTGGAAAATGTGCTAGTTTTCACTGATAGATTTGCTACTGTTAGTTTTTCCTGTTGTGGAGAGGTGTATTTAAATTCTGTCCACATGTTCATCCATACTCAAGATTGCAACAGAAACTAAAATTGCTAGTTGGCTAAATATACTGTTAGGCATTCAAAGCTCTCAAAGCTGCTGCAGCTCTCATTGGCATGTGTGTGTATAGCGACTCTGTCCATGCTAAAGGTGTCAATTTTTAGGAATAACCTTACCGTAAGAAGAAACATGCTGCCACTATTACATCTAGGATTATATTCCAACAGCCATGAAGAAATTGATATAGTTTTCTCATAGTCTAGTTAAACACAATGGAGCTTTACAGGCTTTTTTTTTTTTCCCCAAAAGCACAATATATTTTCATTTGGTAGATACGTGATGTGTTAACCTACCTTGCAAGACACGAGGTACGTGCTTGTTTCTGAATCGGGTAAAAATAGACTTTATTTTACCACTTTTACTCATACTGATTTCTCACCAAAGATTAGGAATAAATGATTGTCTTTCATATGGGTGAGAGCTGAATAGTGGAATTGAAAAGGTGTTGTTCAACACATACTTAAATGATATTAAGAAGATGGTAACTACTGAGGTGACAGTATAAATTATTCAGGAATTATTATCCAGCGTAGCAAATATATGGGCTGTGAAAGAAGGCAGTTGTATCTTAGCTACCTAGTGATAAAGAAAATAAATAGGAAATGAAAATAAATTTAGGTCTGTAAAGTGATGCAATAAGTAAAACAAACCCTTAATGTTCAAGTGTTGATCTCTGAGTTAACCATTATTACTTAGTAATGGGGTCTTGAGATTTTAATAGCTGGTTCACCAGAAACATCAGCTCAGTGTGTTCCATAAAGCAATCAGAGTTTAAGAAACTATTAGGAAAGAAATAGAGGAAAACAAAACAAAGAAATCATTATGCTGCTCAATAGCCCTGTGCTACAACTGAATCTTAAATACCTCATATGCATTTGATCTTCCCATCTCAACATTGAAAAGAAGGGTACAACTGGGAAAAGTACAGGGAACTAAAGTCTGCATTGAGAGAATTAAGGGAGAATTACATCTTGCTGTACATGGAAAGAGGTAATCCCTGCTTCACATCAGCTTGGCTTCTGTTTTGAATCACTCTTCACTCAAGCTTTTCTCTCCCTTTCTCATCACCTATGACAGGACGATCCTGAAAAGACTTGGGATTTAGGCCTACATCCAAGTTTCTCCCCACTATTTCAGGGTTGTATCTGACTGAGGCAATGGCAGAGGCATGGTGGAAGATGACTTAGCTGTTAGCATCCTCCTTGTTCCTCTTCTGATGTTACTATGAACACCACTTCCCTTATTTATTTATTTATTTTCTCACAGATACTCTTTGAGATAAACTGCATATTCTTCTCCTGTTGATTTAATCATATCAAATAAAGGCCAGAGAGCAAATACAATCAGATAAGACTTCTGAAGAAACCTCAGACACAAGATATTTACAGTAGAGAGACATGGTGAAATATTCTGAAGGTGAGAAAGAACCTTGAAGTGATGTAAAACTATTGAGTTATCTCATGGAATGTCCATAATAGGCAGTAAGTACGCATTGTATCATTAACTGTAATTATATGCAGTCTATTTGCTCCTAATTCCAAGATTTTATATTGTAGATGATTAATCTCCCTCCATCCCTGAAGTAGGTTAAACAAAAACCACAACAAAAAGATCTTGTACTATATATATATACTATATACTGTAGAATAGCAGATATGTAGTGACATTGTCTTTCAATATTACAATAAATTGGGTAGGATAAATCACTTACTTGTGAGTAATTTGCTTCTGAATTCTGATTTATCCTTTACACATTATATTGTATACAGATTGGATAACAGAGGATGGTGTAGTGGAGGGGCATGTATTTCTAAAAGGAGGGCCTCCTTGCTTTTGACCCACCTTGCTGCCTTTCAGAAAGCCTGAAGACTGTGTGAACCTTTGACACCCTTCCTGACTTAAATGTGTATAAGGTTAAATAGGGGCAGGGTTAAATGGGGGAGATGTCCCAGTAACTGTAACACACACTTTTCATGCATAAGCAATAAGTAAGCTGGACAAGGAGGAAAAAACATTTGAATTTTAGTGAGGGAATGGTAAGAGCCCTTTCTTCCAGGTTACATGACAAAAATATGTTATGCAGGCTTCACTTTCCACAAAGCTGAACTTGTTTTGACAGACAGGCTGAGAACTGAAACCTGGTATGATTTTGGTAAATTAATCCATCTGCTAGTGCTGCAGAAGGCACATGCTGAAGTGTCAAGCTGTAAGTGACTGCATGGATCTTCAGACTGTGAGTTTCTGCTTTATTTCTTTGGATACTGATGTTATTATGAAAAAGATGAATGGGAAGAGTGAGGAGGAAAAGGTTAAAAACATTGCAATCACATGGGCTCACACCTTGGCACATTTGTGTTGCACAACAAAGTTATAGAGGAAATGAGGAACATACTATCAAACTCATACGTCAAGAGCAACCAAGAACGGCAGAAAAAATGACCAATTAATGTTTTCCCTTCTGTGGCAACCTGTTTCTAAAAATGTGTCTGCTTTTATATTTTTTAGTGTCTTGCAGTGATATTCATTTGCTCACTTGCAAAATTTCTATGCATTAGTTTCCTGATGGAAACAGGAACTTAAGATTTCATTTATTTTTAAGGTGAACATTCTTTACGTGCAAAGAAGTTGGACAATTACATCATTACCTACAGCATCCAGGGTTTTTAAATTTAAACTCTTTTAAAATACAATTGGGACATTATTTATTACTGTCCTTTAATGAATGTATCCTTTAAGATGTCATCAGTAAAGATAAGCATTTCATTTATTATTAAAAAAAAAAAGGAATTTCTACAGATATATCAGAAATAATGTTGTATGACTTATATTTCTACAGTGCTTCTAATCATGTGGACCACTTCCTCAGAGTCTTAAGTGATATAGCTCTTGTTAAAGTCAGTATTACTACAATTTTGGAAATCCTGTCTTGAATAAAGAGTTCTAGTGCTGTATATTATACCCTGTCTACAGTAACAGAGGTAGAATTCAAAATCTCAGCCACCATGCAGGAGGTATCAATTTAATGCAGCTCAATGATCTCCCACTGGAAAATCACATTGTCCTGATAGCATCCAGGCTAAATGAAAATTTGCACGTAAGTACGTAATTGCAGAGGGAAACAGTGAGGGTTGAAAGGTAGTAAAATGTGGTGGTGGGAGGATAATTAACATTTGTACATGACAAATCTGTGTCAGTAACTGATCATTCAGGTTTCCTGCAAATATTTTTGCTCTAAAATTATTCTTGAAAAAAATGTTGTCATCAGCAAATGTGGTATTTATACAGCAATGTAAGCAGATTTCTGTGACAGTGAGAAATCTGGTAGTTGGTAGAATTGTACAAATTTTTTCTTATTGCTGTTCAGAAAAGAAAGTGCCATTAGGTTGGTCTGTTGATTCTCAAAAGTAATGTATTTGCCCATGGTTTCATTCACTGCTGGAGGTGACTTCTCTCAGGAGAGTCCTGGAGTGACAATTTTGAAGCTATCTTACTCTTTTAAATGCAAGGGGCCTATCTTCTACAAACCCTACTTTTTCAGAGTTCATCTGCTGAAGTACAGTTCTCTAAGTATATAATTGAGATAATGTGTTTGAATAGATATCTTTTATTTCGCCTCCACCTCTGAAAAATAATTGCATAACTAATGAACATCATAATAAGGAATCGGCAGGCAACTGAACCTTGGACTTTAAACAACAGAGCAGAAGCTTCTGCCACTTGGTTTAAAAGAGTAGTAGACTGCATTAGGTGGATATGGCAGAAAATTATTTTCTCAATTATTGACTTGCCAATTAGATGAATGCAAAACACACTTATCTATCTCATGGGTGGATATTTTCAAAAGCATTCATCTTTGATTTTAGTGGGAGAGGAAGCAGACAAAGGCTAACCCATTTTAAGTGTGTCATCTACGTGTTTCTACAGACGTACTCAATCAAGCATATGCACCACAGTCTGCATGTGCAAAAGGGTCTGCCATGATAGGCAATAACCAAATGAAACAAAAAAACATTAACTCAGTAGTATTTGAAATGAACCTGAATAAATAGCAGATATGAGTTAAGTGTTTGGTTCTTGCAGAAGTTCTGCACTGTCTGGGCATGCTGAAATCAATGTGACTGACAGTACTCAAAATAAGTGTGCCTCCAACTTCATAAAATAATAGAGTCAGATTCTGATGGCACGGCATTTACATAGGCAAATGAAGAATAATTTTCTGCCTTACATCAGTTAAAATCATAGAATCATAGAATGGTAGGGGTTGGAAGGGACCTGTGGAGATTATAGAGTCCAACCCCCCTTCCAGTGCAGGAACACCTAGGGCATACCACACAGGAACAGATCCAGGTCGGTCTTGAAAGTCTCTGAAGAAGGAGACTCCACAACCTCTCTGGGAAGCCTGTTCAAGTGCTCTCTCACTCTCACAGTGAAGAAGGTTTTCCTCATGTTTATGTGGAATTTCCTATGTTTCACTTTGCTACCATTACCTCTTGTGCTATCACAGGGCACAACTGAAAAGAGACTGGCACCTTCTACTTGACACCCACCCTTCAGAGATTTGTAAACATTAATCAGATCCCCTCTCAGTCTTCTCTTTTCCAGGCTAAACAGCCCCAGGTCTCTCAGCCTTTCCTCATAAGAGAGGTGTTCCTGTCCCTTCATCATCTTTGTAGCTCTCCATTGGACTCTCCCTAGTATTTCTCTCTTGAACTAGGGGGACCAGAAATGGACACAATACTCCAAATGTGGTTTAACTAGTGCAGAGTAGAGTGGAAGGAGAACTTCCCTCAACCTGCTGTGCCATTGGCCCTCCTGGCCACCAGGGCTCATTGCTGTTCCATGGATACCTTACTGTCCACCAGGACGCCAAGGTCCCTTTCCATGGAGATGCTTTCCAGCAGGCATACCACTAACCTGTATCAGTACATGGTGTTGTTCCTCCCCAGGTGTAGGACTCTACACTTATCCTTGTTGAACTTCATTATGTTTGCCTTTGCCCATCTTTCCAGCCTGTCCAGATCTCGCTGGACGGCAGCACAGCTTTCTGGTGTATCAGCCACTCCTCCCAGTTTAGTATCATCAGCAAACTTACTGAGGGAACAGTCTATCCCTTCACCCAGGTCATTGAAGCTGTTGAATAAAACTGGACCCAGAACAGTCCCCTGGGGAACACCACTACTTACAGGTCATCAGTTACACTCAGCACCCCTGATCACAACCTTAATAGCTCTATTGTTCAGCCTATTCTCAACCCATCTCTGTCCACTTTTCTAACCCACACTTCCTGAGCTTACTCACAAGGATGTTATAGGATACATTGTCAAAAGCCTTCCTGAAGTCAAGGTAGACAACATCCACTGCTCTCTATCAGTCACACTATCACAGAAAGCTATCAGGATAGTCAGACGTGACTTCCCTTTAATAAATCCGTGCTGTCTACTCTTGATAACCTTCTTTTCTTCCATGTGCTGAGACATGATCTCTAGAATGAGCATCTCCATTACCTTTCCAGGGAAGGAGGTAAGGCTGACTGGTCTGTAACTTCCAGGGTCTTCCTTCTTGCCCTTTTTGAAGACTGGAGTGACATTGGCTTTTCTCCAGTCCTCAGGTACCTCACCTGCTCTCCATGATCTTTCAAAAATGATGGAGAATGGCATAGCAAAAACATCAGCCTGCTCCCTCTGCACTTGTGGGTGTATCCCATTGGGGCCCATGGATTTGTGTGTGTTCAGTTTACCCAAGTGTTTTCTAACCCAACCAGTTTTCAAACAAGAGCAGATATGTATGAAAAAGGCAGTACATCATAGAAGCACCTAGCTGAGAATCTGAAATGAACTCTGAATAATGCCCTAGGGATCCTTATCTTCCACTTTAAGATCCTAGTCAAAACCTTAAGAAAAGGGAAAAAGTTCGAACCCTCTCAATTAATATTTTGTTTCAGCAAGGATGAGGTTTAGAAAACAAATATTTTCAGGAATGGTGAACACAATTAAGAAAAAAATTCTCCATAATAAGGCAATGCCATGGTTGACTGTGTTGATTAAGAAGGAAGAACATATTTGGGTATATAGATTTATATAGCAAATTTAAGTCTGCTAGGTCCTTCATATTGTAAAAACTATGTAAGTTGTGCTATGTAAGAGTTACAGCTCTCATGACTGTAGTCATGAAATTCAACACATATTTTCACCTACCCACTATCTGCTTCTTGAGATATGTTAAATGCAATCACCTGCATTATTTGCTTGGAATAAACAGTATGATCCACTTAAACTTTTTCTCGTAGAATCATTTGCAAAGTGAGCTGAGTTGTTGACTAATAATTTGTAAATATTTATCCTGTTTTTTTATAGAATAATTTAACTTCTTACCTAGCCATAAACATGTGCCTGCTTACTTCTGGCAAATGCTGTAATGTATGTTTCCTCATCATCAGAAAGGAAGGTTTTAAAAGATAAATGAATGATGAAGAATGGATAAGGAACAACCATGCTTTATGGTAGGAATTTTTGGACAATTTGTAAGTTAAAATTTATGAAACTTTTAAGATTTGTGAATATTTTTCATGAATAAGCCATCATAGCACACATTAACCTTGAGTGTTATGACCCTGTGAATAATAGTAAAGTGAAATTGTCATTGATTTCTGCAAGATATAGCTAGTAGAAGAAAGTCTCCAGGTTATGGAAGAAGAGCAAACAAACAGCTTGTTTGAACCATACCAATAACCTTTAAATTCCATTCTAGTCCTTGGAAGATGAGTAAATTGCAACAAATACTGAAGAACCACTTGAGACCACTAAAAGAAATTACACAGAAGGATTTAATTTCCTACTCTTATAAAACCAATATAACATTGTACAGAAGTGTTTAAAAGAATAGATATTGATACATGTTATCAATTAATGTTTTTTAACAAAGTAGCAACATCTTCTGGAAATTTAAACATCATTTTGATATCTTTCAGATCATAATCATTACAGGAAATTAAAATTTTTTTACTAAGTGACTTTTTTGATAAAAAAAATGTGGACTTAGATAATTTTAAGAGACTGTGACAGATGTGCACAGACCACTTAAGTGTTTAAATAGCTGAGCAAAATTTCAGTTACACTTAATGCCCTTTTCTAAATCTCTGTCTTATTCAAGGGACAAAACTAAATTTGAAGTGACAAATATTTGAACAGCAAATTTAATTTTAAGAACCACAATCATTCAGTGACAGTAACAAGACCAGGTAGAAAGAGTAATTGGGCAACTGAAGAAAACAGTAATATGTTATAACCAGAACTGAAACAGATTCCTTGAAAGAATTTTACAGTTCTCATATAATTTAGGGCTTTGTAAAAATAGGCAGATTACATGAACTCATTCTGCCCTGAGTAGAAACAGCTAAACTAGATCTCTTTTTCAAAACTGAACATTTAAAGAGTAAATACTAAAGCTGATTTCCTAATGCCTGAGTCACATTCTGTTGATCTGTGAAGACTTCAGACTTTATAAGGTCTATTCTGAGTTCAGCATACTGTATGATACAAATGCTTCTCATGATTTCTTACTTTGCCTATCATTTTGTTATCTGAAAATTTAGTCATCAAGAGACTCATGTTTCTTCTAGATAATCAATAAAATGTTGCATAGCATCTGCCTTGCTAACAACCTCTGCGGAAGCCCCCTGGGGTCACTGATACTGCGTTTGATGAGAATTCTCTATTAACCAGTCATGTTTAGATATGTCACTACACTCATTATTAATCTGCTGACTGTGTGTCCTGCTGATATTGGATATCATGAGATTTTAAATTAAGATTCCATGCTGTATTAAGTCAACCCTTTTATAGAATTATGTAACATACATTTTCTCTGCATTTACATTTATGAGCCAAAGAAGTGTCCTCTCACCCCAATCCTTTTTCACCAGTTTTCAGTAAAACTTGTTGACAAACATTACATATTCTACCACTCTTTTAATTCTTTGCTGATCAAGTTCTGTCTAATTTTTTGCATACTTTTGCTTGGGAACATCACTAGAATAGATAAAATGAAGTGACCCAGATCACACACCCCTTCAGTGACGCTTTCCCTTTTCAAAGATTCCACACTTACACCAGTTTCTTCATGAAGCGATTGCCAGATTTGTTTTCCAAAGACACTTGAATACTAAGTTACTCACAGTTGGTTCAGAAATAGAATAGAAGATGAAGCAATTTGAATAAATTATTGCTCAGCTCTGCATATAAAGTATACAGATGTTTTATACTGCTGAAAAATGAATGTATAAAAAGAAGGGCACAGGGCAGGATTTAGTTTCTGTGTTTCTTCAGTACTGCAGAATCTTGGACTATGAGAAAAACTTAGCACTAATAGTTAAAATAAAAACCACTAAGAGTTAAAATTCAGTCTAGACTTTTCCTGAGAAGCTTAGAGAATTGCATTATCCTTTGGAATTCTGTTTTCTGACCCTCAGAGAAGCACAAATGTGGATCAAGAGGCATGGAAAATAACAGCTAAGTCATCTTCCACCATGCCTCTGCCACTGCCCCAGTCAGATACAACCCTGAAATAGTGGGGAGAAACTTGGATGTAGGCCTAAATCCCAAGTCTTTTCAGGATCGTCCTGTCATAGGTGATGAGAAAGGGAGAGAAAAGCTTGAGTGAAGAGTGATTCAAAACAGAAGCCAAGCTGATGTGAAGCAGGGATTACTTCTTTCCATGTACAGCAAGAACAGAAGAGTCGCTCAGACTAGTCTTAAGTCTAAGTTTGACATTTACAAATGTGTTTCAGCATAATACTGTGGGAACATTCTAATGCAGGAATGTGATGGTATGCATACCTGTAAGGAAGCACATCACCTTTGGGAAGAAAAGAAATTTGAAAGAAAATTCTTTTTCTTTTTTCAGATGGGTAGAGGGCTTGCAAATTCTTTTTTATCCTATTGGAAAAGAAGTAGTTGTTCATGTGGTCTGAGATTCACCCCTTGGTGTTTTGTTTTTCTATATGCAAAATGAAAATGGTAAGTACAACATCCATTTCCTGAACTTGGTGGGAGAGCTATTTGCTTAATGCAGTACAATGTATACAGTATAGAGATCACTGAGAACAGAAAAACTCTGTTTTGATTTGATTTAAATTTTATCCATGCAAGACAATTTGATTTATGTATTTATCTATTGACACTCTTGAATACATAACACAAGAATAAATTGGAGGGAAGGGAAAATAAGAGTTTGTTTTTTAAAGTGCTTAGTCTGATGGTGATAAAGTCTGTATCATAATCTAACCAGAATATTGCTATACATAAATGAAGGTTTTGCATTACCCACAGAGAGCTCCAAGAAATTCAGCAGTCCAGCAATGTGTTATATGTAAGCTGTAAAAAGCCACATTCTTGGAGGTCTCCTTTGGTGCTCCTGATAATATACAAATTGTTGTCTAACAAAGAAAAATGAAGATGTGTATATAAAAGGCACATCAGTAGATCTAGAGACAGTGCTTTATTAGTGCTGAACATCTCAAAGTCTTAGTTAGTGTCCTAACTGGTTGAAAACTTCTTCTAAAGAGCATGCAGGAGGGTGTGTAGAAGCTGGTGGAATTACCATTGGACCACAGGGACAGCCAGAATTATTCACAGGGTGTAATTCTAAGCAGAAAAAAACCTGCATGCGTCTCTTGGAAACATCTGTATGCTGGTTTCTCCCTGTTCGAACTCAGGTGCCTACAAAAAAATACCCTAATAAATCACAGTTTCTTCTCTGAGCATCTTTGAGTGTATTTCTCCTGATATGCCCATTTCTAAATTGTGTGCAGTTATAATTCAGGACGCTTTGTGTTTAGATTTCATCAAATTTCACTCTTTTTCTATGTGTGTCCTGTTTATGAGAAGCTCATAACCATATCACATTCAGATTACTTCAGCAAATAATCCTTGGTCTGTGGCTTATGATAAAATTCCTTGACAACATAAATCTCTATTAAGCTAACCAAGAGCATTTTTCCCCCTAAGTTTTCACTTTCTAGTGTTTCTCACAAATATTTCTACAAAATGAATAAGCTATAAACCCTCCCTCACTTTACCTACAGGTAGGGAATGTGGTAAATGTGCAAATTATTTGTTTTCTGTGGCAGCCTCTTTATCTAATGCTGAAATGCATCATCCATAATGATATAAAGCATTGATATAAAAACAGGACATAAAACTCTATGGCAGTTGTGGAGAGGAGGTGATAGGAGTTCAATAAAAAGTTTAGAGTGCTCATGAGTTAATACAGCTTTCTTAAAATTTGATCTTTTGTTATATAGTTTTTACAGAAGGTTTTTCTTATCCCTACAATCTACCTTTTCCTGAAGCTGTTATGTTGTGCTTCCAGATCAGAACAACTTAAGGATTCAGGAGATGAAGGCATAGAGGTACAGACACACATGGAGGCATTCACAATACTGTGTGAATTTTGATGGAACAAATGGGCCTAGAAAGTGAGAAGTGTTACCACTGGCCTATTATTGTACTGTGTTGAAGCCTTGGGATTTGAGATCATACCTCAGTCTGCTTAATCCTATAACAAAAACAGCACTTGTGCCAAGACTGAAAATGTGTTAAGTTGCACAAGAGAAAAAGAAACAAAATGAGGGTGTACTTTAACTAGAAATTGAAATGTGGCATTTTTTTTCAGAACAAATATATTAAATATTTTTTGAGACGATTTTGTTGGAGAAACTAACTGTTAAAGCCTCTCATTTTGTTAAGGAAAAAACATATTTTTTTTATTTTCAGTTCTGAATTGGGAATGTGATATTTCTAGATCTATTTCTAATAGACCAATGGTGGGGGAAATGCAGCTTAGAGTAAATGTTTTCAGGACAAAATTGTCTCAGTCAAAATTGTATGCTTCAGTAGTTGCTATCCTGCTCTTTCCTCCAGACTGAAAGTAGAGTTTCTGGGCCCTGCAATGATACTGCTCTGTCTCAGCAATAACCTAAGTTGATGAACCATTACAATTTTATTGTGATGGTTCCAGGTGATACACTACATCTCAGAATAATTCAAAAGAGGGGAAATTTCATATGAGATACATGTTGCTGTGGTTTAGTTTTGCATTTAGCATATTCCCATAAATCCAGGAGCTAGAATTTTGAGAACACTAAATGCAGATTAAAACCAAGAGATTGGGCAATTGTAGACAAAACATACATGTCAAAGGGAAATATTTGATCTTTTAAAAATCTAAAATAATTTCCACCCTGATGGAAAAACCATCTGTATATGTGCAGGGATCAAAGGTATGAATGCAAACAGGAATTTACCCTTACACTTGTAAAAATCTTGTAAAAATTTAAGGATAAGTTCTGAAGCCTACATAATGGAAAAAATGTCTTTGTACTTAAATAGGGTCTTTGTACATGCACAGGCAGTTTCTTGATTGACAGGCACAGCACTTTTCTGCACACACAAATGCATAAAAATCTTGCTCATGATGAGGAAAGTAGTCATCATTCCCTTTTTACTAGATCGGAGAAGCTGAAGAACGTGACTTCTGCAGAATTTGTTCTTTTTTATAAAAAATCACTGAATATTTTGGGCTCCCAGTTAATACTCCTCAAGACAAATGGTATAGAAAGTAGTTCACTTAAACTCCCAGTTTTATACCAAGTAGCAGATTGCATTGATAATTTTCAACTGTTTCTGCTATTTATCTCATTAAAAGAATGTCACCCAGGATGACATTGTCACCCTTGCACCATGATAGCGTATGTCTTTAGGACTGATTCAGAGCAAAGGGTGCCATCTGCTTAGTCAGTACTATTATTCTCTGCAGTACCTCAAATTTTCCTTGGAAGCTGCTCTATGTAAGGCTGTCTTCTGTAACTTACGTAGTTAGATGCTTTTGAAGACAGGACTGATACAGCTACAGATGGCAAGAATTGCACCTCTAGGAGAGTAATTCCCTGATGCTTTTCCAGACCTGTAGTTAAATGTATGCTGTAGTATACAAGTTAGCTTGCTACTGTAAATATAAATATACAGCAGATGGGAAAAGAGAAAGAACCATTCAGGGCAATACATTTATATAGTTTGTAAATGTAAAGTGCACATCTGGTACGGATGAACAGCAATCAGGAAGTTATGGCAGGGGAAAACGAGAGAGAATGTTACAATCAATTGTGTTAACGGAGTTTTTCAAACAACCAAAGTTATGGCCCTCTGAGCCTGGGGAAGTAGTTTGTTCAAAGCACAAGGAATAAGTCCATGCCAAAGAATCAGCGTGGATCAAGATTCTCTAGTGAAAGTAACGAAAAGGTTATTCATGAACCACTGTATAACAAATGCAGATGGATTTGTGAGCAACATTATCTGGAAACCTCCAAAACAACCTGAATGAAATACAGCTTAGTTTTGGAGAAAGGAACTGGGAAAGGAGGAGGTGGGTATATATCTATGTTGTGAGAATGCTATGTAAAGTCTTTCTCACCATCAGAGCACGTACTTCTATATATTTTGATTCTTTTGTTTAAAATATCTGGTTTATTGTTAGTTGAAAAGTCTGTATGCTTCTCTTGGAAGTGCATTTTATGGATTTCTTCTTGGATATTTCATCCCTTTGGAGTATAAAAGGAAGGTGAAGTTTCCTGATGCTACTGGCCAAGCAAAGGAAAAACAAGTTCAAAGCAAAACTATTCTGATGCTGACTATAGCTACTACAACTAAAGCTGAATGAATGTCCAGAAGATTTGCACAACAACAACAGCAACATGTTTTGGTCATCTTCTTTTGTAGCCAAAACCAAGCCTCATTTATTACAGTTATTTGATTTGTTAGCTTGTACCTTTAATTGCATGTGATGAAAACATAAGCAGCTGGATTCGTGTTTACAGTTCATGTACGAGAGCTCAAAGGTAAATCTGGCGACTGTAGACTGCAAACATATGAGGAAAAGTTACTCTTTT
The DNA here is from genome assembly GCA_025345505.1 of Todiramphus chloris collaris. NCBI lineage: Eukaryota > Metazoa > Chordata > Aves > Coraciiformes > Alcedinidae > Todiramphus > Todiramphus chloris. The sequence goes on along the minus strand of JANVCC010000033.1, from coordinate 2,036,051 downwards.
AGAACAGCTTCTGTTTTTAGAGTCCTAAAAAAGATATAACCAGAAAATAGCAAATATCCATCTTTCAAAGGAAAGACTGCTTAAATAGGACCTCAGGGCATCAGTCCAGAAAATGTGTCAAAGAAAACATACTAAACGATGATGATATCACACAATAAGAAAGACCTATTCACTCAGGAAATACATATCCATGTGGTATGAGGTTCTGGGGAAAGAAGCAGGTGATTGTAAAAAGAAAAATCACATTGTAGTGTATAAGCAGAAGATGGCTGAGTTAAGACTGAAAGGACATTCAACTTCTGACATTTCATTTATTATGGGCCCCTGATTTTATTACCATAAGAATTAATACAGGGATTTTCCTGCAAAAAAGGCAAATGAGGCCCTTGCATTCCACCCTCCCTTATTTCCCACTAAAATGCTACCCTATGCATACAGATCCGAAGCACAGAAATGTGAAAGAGCAAAGCTGCAGCTGTAAGGAGGGGGAAAACAGATGGTTTTTTCCCACTTAGGAAAATTGTCTCAATTAAAAGAAAATATTCACCACAAAGAGGGCTTAGAAGTTGAAATGTCACATTTTTCATAGACTGAAAGTTAAATGCATCATTCTTATTCAATTGAAGCAGGCTTCTATATAATTTTGAAGTGTTTAATGTTATTTCTGATCATTTTAGTCTCTTAATCACAGTTAGCTTGCAATTTCAAATGAAAGCTTGTTACATGCCATAAACCCAAGTTTTTCAGTTTTGAAAAGTTCAGTATGGATATCTACCATTTTGAAGCTTTTTTTTTTCTCCAAACTTGATGCTTTATGAGAACCCTCTGAAAGCAACTCCTATTCCTGTGAATAATATTTAATTCCACAATTTGGCCTTTGTCAGGAAAACAAAACTATAATGTCCAACTCATCCTTCACATTCATGGCATGGATCTCTTCTATATATAGTGGTATCCACTATTGTTTGCTTTGTGATTTTTCTCATCTCCAGGCTGCATTCTGAGTGTGGATTTGAAAGCTCTTGCTGACAGCACAGCACTGCCGAGGAGCTGAATAGTTACAAAGGCTCTTCTTTTCCCTGAGCCTGAACTCTTCAATACCCAATCCCTCCAGCAACTTCCCTCTTTAACTTTTCTTCTCCCAGTCCACATAAGGTATCACAGCTCTTACAGTCTAATTACATTACTTTTTTTTTTCCTCCTCTCTTAATGGGCTTCAGGGGTAGAAATAATAAGGAGAAAAAGAGAAAAAGTATTCTCAGTTTCAAATACAGCACTTTACATCATAACAGCAGTATGGAAACACAATCCTAGGGGAAGTTCTGCTTACTCCTGGAACAGGTTCAGCTGTTTTCTGAAGGTGTGCATTTCTCCATGCTGTCTGCGGGGATATGAGAGATTTGTGAGCTGAGAGTGCATGCTTACTGTGCATGAAAACTTGAGAGATTTTGCTACCAATTTCTTAACAAATGCATATTGAACTAGGGACTTGACTGTTGTACCATTATGGTAGGATTCCTGGCAAAATCTCTACTGCAGTTGCGTCAGCACCTCTGTCCACATCTCAATGCCAAGTTTCAAGCCAGATTCTGCTGTAGTTTTATGTCAGACTCTAAGGAGCAATTATTAGTAGACTATGTGTAAACCAAAGATCTAACGTGTTATATAGTCGATTTATGAAAAACTGATGTATTAATCTGTAAATTTTATGTGAGTGAATGAATGAATGAATGAGTTCAAATCAACTCACGTAACACATGCAGGACATCTAATCTTTCAGTGTACTTATTAACTTCAATATAGTACTGATATTAACACCAATTTGCTGACTGAAAACAGAGAGATTTACCTTGTTACATATATCACATTTACCTTCCAGGTAGGCTGCAGACAGCTTCAGAGGCAGTATCACTGACCCAGTGTTTTGGTCCTGTTTAATACCCTGTGGGACAGAGCTTGACTGTACTTCGCATTATTCTTTCAGTCTCCATCACTCTGTACATTCATGTGGACAAGCCAGGCCAGGAGGCAGTTGAGATAAGGTACATGCTGTTATCTCTGCCTCCCCTGAATTCTCTTCTTTTGAATGTTTTATTAACATTATTATAACTTGAGGGGTTTTTATCTCTCCTTTTTTTTCTCTCTCTCTCCCTTTTCATTAATACTTTATCACGCATTCCTATTGAGGCTGTGAGAGAAGGTGAAAGAGGTAATTTTTTCCTGTCAGTCTACATAAAATACAGCTGGGGAAGGGAGGGGTAAAAACCTTTGGTGGTTATTAAGAGGTTCGCTGTTGACAGAACATGCCATTCAGGGCTTCCTGCTGCTGTTATTAACAGTGGCCAAAAGCTCTACCACATAAACCCACACATGCTCCAGAGCCAACTTTTCACAGGCTGACAGAAGAGTGGCAAGGGTTCATATTACCTTATTGCTAAAGCACTGAGGCTTTTGGGTGCTATATGGAAATGCAGGTCTCTTGTTTTGACAGGATAGAGGAAGATATGAAGATAGTCTGTAAAGAATGATATAAAAATCATTATTCACCTTTATCATAACTGAAAGCTTGGTAACTATTCCATTAGTCACCAGTACCTTAAATGCTTGCCTCCCTGAGATGAAGGGGCTGATTCAGATCTTTTGCTTTTATGAAATCTCCACTCACCCAGAGACTTACTCCTGCTTTACATAAGAGTGAGCAAACCCCAGCTCATACTTCCTGCATGCACTGCTCTTTGCATACCCCTTGGTGCTGCTGAACTCCTGCTTTGTTTGTTTGTCTTTGCAAAATGTGTCCTTAACTGCAATTGATTTAACATTTGTTACTGAATTTGGTTTTCTTAGCTGGCAGCAACTGAAGTTGAAACTAGTTGTCAGGTACTGAGTCAGCAGTAGAGGTGCTTATGCAGAAGCAACAAGTGATTTAAGATGTCTGAAATCAGTGAGCTAAAGAAAGGAAAAGTGGTAAAATCATCTTCATCTAGTACTTTGCATGGGCTTCATAGACTGCACTTTGTCAATAACATGAGCATTTACAGTGTGCTGTAAATGTACAAAGTACTTTACAGAGACACCTTTCTTAAAAAGATTCATGCTGTCAACAGTTTGATATTCAAGGAGAAAATCTCTCCTGGAAAATCTACCATAGAGATGTTGTGAATCTAAACAACCAAGGGATTGGTCCCAAGGCTTTAGGACATTGTCCTAAACTTAAAAAGAATCCTCCAAAAGCTAGTAACTTTAAGTTAATGGACTACACTTGGCTTATTATGAGGCATTCAAATTATTTAGAATTCAGTGAAGTGATCAGCTTCTGTAGCTTACCTCAGTCCATTACAATGTCTCAGTTGCTCATCTCTAAATCAAAGTATTAGTAACTTCTGAAACTCTCATTTGGGAGATTTTCTAAAGACAGATAAGAAAATGTGTCAGGAGAAGTTTTCTGGTTTGTAGGTCTAATAAAGAAAAATAATTCAGAAAAAACCCAGGTCAGATTTTTGTCTCTAAATTCATGGTGACCCTTTCTGTTACTTACTGTTTACTCTGGTCCAGTATCCTATTAATTACCTTGTGAGATTTTTATTTTAATAATAACCCTTCATGTTTTTATTTCTTGCTTCATCCTTTCTTTAGAGATTAAGACTATTCTGTGCTGATTTTGCTTCTAATTAATGTCATAGTCCTACATTTTTCTTATATCAGGTATTTTAAGCCCAAAACTATGCTTTATGAAAATCTCCCAGATGTTTATCTTCACTATTTAATCTAATAATAGAATATTGTGAAACAAAACTTTGCTCTACTTTACTAATTTCACTGACATGCTAAACTATGGTTTTATCATGATGGCAAGGGGGAGGGATGAGAAATCAGTGCAAAGAAGGCTGCTGTGCTGTCCAGGAATGATTTGATTGTGAAGTAAAGGGAGGAGGGAGAAAGGATTTAGATGGCAGCTGGAAATCTGGGAGGAGGCAACTGGAAATTTGGGAGGGAGGTGAAGAAGCAACTCATAGTGTCTAGTCAGATGTCTGTGGCGATGAGCATGTGTGTCCTGGTTTGAGTGAAAACAGAACTAATTCTGTTCAGTAATTTTACTTTTCAGCTTGGTTCTTCTAACTAACTGCACTTTCTGAAGTTAGCAGCCTGTTTTCACAGACAGTGTCTGCTTCTAGCAGTGATAACACCCCATGTTTAGAGTTACTACCAAGGATTGGTGTGCAGACCAAGGCCATTGCTGGGTCCTGTGTACCACATTGGGGGGTGCAGAAAGTGAAAGGCTGCACCTTCAGGGAGGAGTGGACAGGACGGGTGACTCTAAACGGACCAAGGAGGTATTCCATCCCATATACGCCATATTTGGTCTAGAGCTGAGGGACCCGAAGGGTCTCTGGGCTCTTCTCTCCCCTCCTGGACTGCTTTGCCAGCTTTTGCTTGGCTTGGCTTGGGTCTTCTTTCGGTTCCTTCCTCGGAGCACCCAAGGAGGACTCTGTTCGTTCTGCCTTCGATCCGGTCTGCGTGTTCCTGAACCCAGTACCAGAATCCAGCTCCTGAACACAGCCCTGTCTTCTGCGGGGCCCAGTCTGGGACTCCCCTGGAGCCTGCACAACATCAGTGGTGACGGTGATGTAATTACCATCAGGGGGGTTGGGTTCTATACTGGTTTTGTATATATTTGTATATATTCCATTTTTATAATTATTAATTTCATTTTCATTAAAGCTGTTCTAGTTTCCTTTTCTAATTGCTAAGTCTCTCTCCCTTATTCTCTTTCTCTTCCCCTCTGGGGAGGGAGGGGGGTTAACAGAGAGCGTCTGTTATAGGTTTAAGGGGCTGCCCTGACCCTAAACCGTGACAATGTGTGAAACAGCAGGGGAGCGGGCACTAAAGTCAAGGCTGAAGTGCACTGGCAGATCAGTGTGTGGAGGTTTGCAGTTGTTTGCTTCATCCTTGTGTGCCCAAATTTAACCCACATCATTGATGTATTAGTTCCTCCACTACATGCTTAATTAGAAAAAGAAGGAGCATAAGCCCACACATGAGCCTAACAGTCTTCATGGTGCTACTGCCCTTGTCGAAGTAAACAAAGTGCAGCAGTGTATTAGTGCAAAGCAGCAGGTGCCATCACTGCAGCTCAGATTTAATATAAGTAAAGCTGTAAGGTCACACTTCTTAGAAAAAACTTTAGTTTCTTCTTCCATCATTATGCACTGATGCTTCTTTCTAATAAAAGGTATGCTTTTTGCAGAGGGATAAACAACCTATATATTAAAAAGAGGTCTTCAGAATTTCTGTGTCAGGGAGTGATTAGTTCATAACTGCTCTCTGGATACTTTGCCATGTAAAGTAGCTATCAGTTTGATGGTTTTGCCTATATCTCCATGAAACATAGGTACTTAATAAATTAACTCCTCAGAACAAGTTTTAAATCCAACAATACTTCTATTTTCTCTTAGCACCCCACCTTGGGTCTTTTCACAGGTTTTTATCAATTGCCTACAATTTAGTAGTTATTTTTCATGTTAAAAGATTTTAGTTTCCTCTAGCAGAAGTATTATGACATATTCCTTGCTGGAATATGTCATAATAAAATTCCTTGGATTTCTGATCCCAAGTGAATCCCAGCTATTTCAACATAGTACCCAGCTCTGGGATCACCCTTCCTGGTTCACGATGAATGAAATGTTATCAGTCCTGTCTGTCCTTCTCAAACAGATTCATCCTAGTATTTCTTTCTACTGATGAGACACACTAATCTTTTCTACCTTGACCTTTCTCAGGGCAGTGACACTGCCTAAATGAGTCTAAATGTGACTTGTACCCTACTACTTCACCCTTGGTGTACAAATAAACCACACTTTCTTTTTAATCAGGTAGCAACTCTGTACTGTTTATGCCCAATCTAAATGCAGTATGGAAGATGGGAATGCACAGAAAGGGCTTCCATTAAAGCTGATGCAGGATTCTGAATAATATCTTTCCATGTTATTTCAATTTTATAGATGAGGGTTTTTTGCTTCCCTTTACCATTTCTCCCTCCTGAGAACAGCTGCACAATCATGCATATTAAAATGTGGTGTGACACAACTTCACTGTGAGAAGGAAGCTTTGTTGGAAAGGAAGTTATGGCCCTTCACCTTTAAAAAAAAAAAAAATCTGTTAGAGATAAATTTTCAGATTAAATCTGAGGAAAGGAATAAAAAAAGGAATAAAAAAAAAACAGCAAAGAGAGACAGAAAATTGATATTTTTGGTAAGTAAATTATAAGGATATGGAAACCCACAGTGAAAACTCACCCCTCACCAAGACAATTTTCTAGGAATGTAGAGTCAATTTCCTATTACACAGTATCTCTTTTCTCCCCATCTGTTGCAGTAAAACAAAAAAATATTTCCTCCAAATACTTTGCACACAACTGGGCTGTAAGGGTAGGTTGAGCGAGGCTGTTGCTTTCAATATATGGGTTTCAATAGCTGACCTTTTATCTTCTGCAATCCCAGTGCTTTCTCTGGTATGACAGGTCTGTACCCAGTCTTTCCTCTCCATCCCCATAGGTATGTGTAAATGATTCAGTTCCTGCTAAGGTTGTCTTGAACTGCACTGGAATCTTTGATTAAAGGCTTCTGAAATACCAGTGTAGCTGTAGGCTTCAGAAGCACTTAATTTTTGAAGCGAGAGTTTTAAAAGCATTCTATATTGTGAGGGATTTTTTCTTTTTTTTTCCCCCTGAATAACAGAGAATAAAATTGTAGTAAAAAAGGGAATTCATTGACTGAAAGTGTATGGAAAAACAATTCCTGTACAGTCTTTAATCTGTAGTGCATGTCTAGAGTAAAATCACAGGATTGGAAACAAGCTAAATTTTGCTGATGTGTGGCCACAGGAACATTTTTTAGTCCAGCCTTGTTTGATTGATGCTCTAATTTAGATTTGAATTGCTCTCCAACCAATCAGTAATATATAGAAGAAGTATAAAGACTGCTGAGAAAAATGTGTGCCTCTAAGCAACACTCTTCCAGATCAGGTTATTTTCCATGAGATTCCTCAGCTTTACACTGTGGCTTAGTGAATACTTTCAGTGGTCACTGTTCATGCAGCTCCATCAGAATAAGCAGAGCTACGTTTATTTATTTTTATTGATTTCCTTGGTGTAATAAAAATAAGAAATCTCCTGAATCAGGTGATCAGTTCAATCAATGAAGTTTTTTTTTTTTTATAATTCTGAACTTAAAAATTCCTTGCATTTGACTTCTAACAAAAGTTGTGTGGAGAATATTTTCACCTTGGACGCAAAGTTCTGCCCTGCTAATAAACAATGTCTTGGGACATAACTTTCAAAAGCTGAACTTTAACTCAGAAGTACACTTTCCTCCCCCCCATTCTTTCAATATGGTGGAGTTATTTGGGGGAAACAAATCAAACTATATATGGTCATTTTCAAGGTTCTTTGGGGATTCTTTTTTTTTTTTTTACTTTGTATGATTTTATACCAGTAAAATAATTCAGCCTGACAAGTGTATGTCATCTCCTTGGGATGGTCATTTGAGATGTAAATTCCATGGAGAAAATGAATCTAAATTGTCCCTTGGTAAAACCTTAGCTTTATAATCCTTTGGTTCTTTTCTACACCTTCTCTACTTACCTTGATCCCTATGTTTGGAAGATAAATCACAATGTTAAATAAGTATGTTAAACCTCCCCCAAACAATTGGTTGGGTTTTATGATAACCATTGGCCTCTACAGAAAAGACTGAGGTCTACTGAGTTGTGCTACACAGTTCTTAAATCTGCAATAACTGAAGGCTGATCTCCTTTGGCTTAATATGTAAGGGTTGCCTCTTTTACTCGGTATGTTTTCAATCCACTACTACTGAAACAATGTCCTTCTTGTCTGATCACAGTGGTTTTCAAGTACTCTTTGGAAATAAAGGGACTGAAAAATGTAATCTTTTTTTTTCCCCTATTGGAATGCCATTTCTGCACATGACATTGATTTTTATTAATTCATTCACTGCTTAATGATCATTGCAATTGAGAAAAGAATGAGGTGAGAGATCAGCCTTGGCTGTTCATTTACTCGTGATGGGATGTTTGCCAGCACCTCTGAGTCATCTGCATCCACTTCCATACTTGGACTTATTTTTCTTGTTCTTGCTCATTCTGGGATATGAGATTGTCCACTGGCTCTGAATATTGTATTAGAGGCATTTATTCCTGAATTGTATAAACAAGAATTTAGCAAAGTTTTGTTACTGGGTGCTCTATTGGTTTGCCCAGTATGGGCAAACATAGAAGCAGACTGTCCTTGTCTTGAGAGTTTAGCAGAAAAAACAGTAGAGAAGTCTAGGAGTGAGATTACTGACCACTCTGCTAAACACCCTCCTGAATTGATTTAGAGAAAAGAGATGTTCCTTAGACAGAAAGGCTTTAGACCACAAAGGGTTAACCACTCCTGAGGACTCAGTATTATGAGCCAAACAAAATTGTTAAGATACCGATTTGCTTTGTAGTGCACAGATTCTGTGGGATTAAGCAAGCTCCACAAGTGGAGTAAGGGAAAACTAAGGGTCATTCTCCTACCAGTGAGCTCTGTTGTCAAATAAAGTTAAAAGGAAAAACCCTGAGAAGACTTTAAAATCTGCTCTGGAATTTGCTTTCTATGCTTAGAGGAGAAAGACGGAGAGCCTGAACTGTTGAAAGGAGAATGAGGCAGCAACAGCCAGTTGGAGAGGCTATAAAATGGTTTTGGTGTGCGTTTTGTTTTGTTTTGTTTTGTGTGTGTTGGGTTTGGGTTTTTTTTGTGGTGTTTCTTTTTTTTTTTTTTGGGGGGGGGGGGGTGTTGTTTGTTTTGTTTTGCTTTTGTTTGTTTTGTTTTACATGAAGAAATAAAAATAACGTCAATATGATTTCATAAAATACTCCTGTCAGTAAAATTCTCACACTTCTGTAACCTTAGTATTCAACAATGTTTGTAAAATGGTCTTTCTGCCTTAAGCAAACGTGAGGGTTGGTGATATCTGATGGGATAGTTTTCAGAGGCATAATCTTGCCATGTGGTTATGGTTGTATGCACACTACATTTGTTTTGCTTTCAGTGAGTGCTAAAGGGCTGGATGGCTGCAGAAGCAACGGATGTCTAGTCTTCCAAGAAAGTGAAATCTGAATAGGCCATTGGTGTTTCATTGGTTATGCATAATCAGACCCAGCAGATTTCTGAGGCACATTAATAATAAGAAAACTGCTGAGCTTCTAGTTAAGTTGACAGAGATGCAATTTCTTCCAGCCAAATTCCAACTTGCACAAGCTTTCTGGTGTTCAGCGCTTGTCTCTAGTTGCAGATAAAAGGCATCTCTTCTTCATCTTTTAAGTCACAATAGTAGTTATGTGTAGGATCTCTTGCTAAATCTAATTTCAGAAAGAAGTGTGTGAGAGAGCAGATAAACTATGGACCTCTATCTTTGTAGTTTGCTTCACCTCACACTCCCTCACGCACCCAGGAGGCTCGAGCATATATCTAAGAATAGAACTAGTCCTGACCTTCAACTCTAAACTGCAAGAGCCTACTTGCTAAGCTAAAAGAAAATCACCTTTGAAGGAAAACAGGGAACTGAGGAACATAGAAACATCTTTAAAAGTGAAGAATGTCTCCTATACACAGTTCCTAAGGGCTTTGCTCTAGGAATTCTGCAGCTCTGAACTGGAGTTAGAATTAGTTCTATCTTTTCTGTAGAAAAATTTAATTTGACCCAGTTGTCTTGCAATGGGTAAGGTAGAACTGGAATTCAGCCAAGCAATGATGTGTAAATTAATGAGTGGCATGATCAGCTGTTGTAAGAACAGTAATTAGGATAAAAGCATCTTCTCCAGGAAGCCATATGGGAGTAGAAAATAAAAGAGAGAGGCAAACCATTATGTTAGATTAGAAAGGCTGTGGTATGGTAGTACAGTTAAAAAAAAATAGATTAGTAAGAGCAAGGGGTTGGTAAAAAATAGAAGTTACTGAGGGTTGTCTGGATTATATTCTAGCAAAAATGGAACAGTTCTGTGAGGTTTTGGTGAAAAAATATATAACTGTATACAGTACAAGTGTCTAAAAGAGAATAGTTACAGTGAGAAATTCTTTTTCTTCCCTCAACCTACTTAATGTAATGTTCAATAACTAACTAATTTTTCTTATATTGTAAGCCTTGAACCTAGAGCTGTCTCTCATTTTCTGTCTTTGACACCATTCATTTGGATGTCCCATGGCAAATAACCTAATACAGCTAACAAAATTTACTCTCTAGGTGACACGGATGCATGCTCTCTCTTTAGCAACAGCAATTCAACCTAAAGCTTCCAAGCTGGCATCTTCCTTCTACCTCCGTCCTCAAAAGTGCATTTTCTCACAGACACATGGGTCACTGTTAGTCAGAGAAAAGCAATTAGCATGTCCTTGTTGGCTATTAGCTGAATTAATCATGCTTGTGCTGTGTCTGAGAAAATGGCTTAGTTATAGGCTGTTGCTCTCTGGGGAGGAAGTGTACTGTTTCTTAATGTTTTTTAAGCCCTACATGAATTTATGGTGCAGTACTAATTATGGACAATCAGTATATCCTCTTAGTTTGGAGGCATTCATTGAATGATACTACAGACTCATGAAGATAACGTCATGATAAGCTCCATGGCAATGAATCATAACTTTAATTGGCTGGCTGGGACATCTCTGGAATCCATGGATACTTAAAAATACTCCTGAAGTGACAGTAAAACAAATGCTGGAAGATGCTAAACCTCCCCTAATCACCCATGGAGTCTCTGAAGCCCTCCTTGATTTTGTAATCTATTTATGTTAACTTCCTATCCACGTCTATCATATCCTTGTTGCTGCCATGGCAAGGTCCCAGTCTGGCTTCCATTCTTGCTCTTGGGAAAGCTAATGACTGCATGTCTGAGAATGGGAGACCTTGAGGTCAGCCATTTCAGCAGTGCTCCCATCACCTCTTTGAAATGGTTTCAACAGCTGAGGGCATCTCAGGGTGTTCTGGGTCTGCTGCTTGCCCTTCTCCTATGTTATCTGAAGCTTCTTAGGGAAACAGCCTCCTTTTCTGCACCAGGTTGGGATTCAAAACCTTTGCAGTTTGGTTAAGAAAGAGAAATATATTTTCTGCTAGGATAACTTTCCTAGGCTGGCTAGGTGAGCCGTTTGATCTCTCTTGTCAGCTCAATGCTCCTGAAGTAGACAGATGGTGAGGAGAAAAGATGAGGTGATAGCCAAGGAGCCCTGGGGCTGGGCACTCCAGGTATTATTTATTAAATCCCACTTATATCCCACTTATTTCAGTGGGAAAGGAGCCATAATGCAGGCTGAATAAAAACTAAGTAATCTATTCAGAACTTGGCCCAGTTCCCACTTCCTCTTGTCCCTGGATCTTTATTTTTGCTAGAGATCTAGATCCAGTTTCTAAGTTAAGGAGTGGCTAAGGAGTGTACAGTAAACATGACTTGTTGAGTTGTCTGGTGCTGGATATGTCCTGAATAAGCACTGACCTGTTTCTGCCTTCTTGTTTGTTTTCGTGGCTTATTCATGCTGCATGACTGGAAGTAAAATCTCTGTCAGACAAATGAGGAATGATTTGGGCACCAACTCTTTTATCTAGTAGGTGACCAATCTGCTCTCATGCTAACATCCTGAAAGCAAATGGAATTTCTGAGCAGCGAGCATAGAAAATAGGGATTATTTTGGAGTCAGAGAAGGAAATGAAGCCCACAGTTATCAGCTCTTGGGCTGTGGTGGAGATGGAACTTTGTGGTGGAGATGGAACTTAGAGATATTGAGAAATGACACAATCAAGAAGTACAGCACTAATTGGTGACATAAACAGCCTGCTTTTTCATACTTACTATCTCACTCTACAATAAGCCAAGCTCAATTTAAAGAGACACCAAATAATATTTCATGAGAGAAGAGATACAATATAAAAGCAACTCTCATGCCTCCATTCTGCATTTGTAGAACAGAAAAACTTTTTTTTTTTTTTTTATTATGTGTTGGTTCAAATAATCTATTGTACACTGAAATTTAGTAGAGAAGCATAAACTTCAACTGACAGTTTTTCAAAAGCTGTGTATGAGCTACTAGTGTGGAAATACTAGTTTCAGAACTACCAGTGTTGAAAGGAAACAAATCATTCCAAGGGCCAAGAGAAATATATAAAGAAAAAAATTATCAAGAGAGCACATAATAAGGTGATTTCCACATCTCATGGTAATGGTCTTAGTGCTCTTTTAATACCCATTTATGTACCAATCTTTCCCTACAGAGATTAGATCCTTTCCTTGAGAATATCTGAAATAAAAATTTTAGTGAGTTTTACCTAGGTACCAGATGCTTTGGAGATCAGACCTGTTCTTTTCCTCCCCATAGTGTAATCCCAACATGAAATAGCCTTTCACCTAAAGCTGAAGCCACAAAGGATGCCAGTATTTGCTGGCTTTAGAAAGGGATTTTTCAATCTTTTCAGTGCTACATTTCTCCTGACCTCACTGCAAGGCAATCACAGCACTTTAAAAGAAGATGATTTTTGTTTTATCACAATACCAAGATTTACTTCTGTGCCACCTTTGTTAAGGCTTTAGGTGCTCATTTCACAGCAGCTGATGAGGATCAAGTACCGAACCAAGTGTTTCTGCCTCCTTGGTCCCTGGTGGTGCTCATCTGTTCATATTTTCTGTATCTGACCTTATTTTGCTTCTCTGAAATGTAATGAAAACCCTTGTAGGCCATTCCTAAACTATCAAATACCTACAGTAACTGTCTCCAGATATTATTTCCAGACCACTCAAAAGTGAGTGGAGGCAGGCTAAAAATAAATTTAAAAAAAAAAAAAAAAAGGAAAGTTATAAAAAGCACATGGAGGTGGTGGTAGGGATTGCAAGCTGCAGAACCTGGCTTCCATGGTTTCTGCACTTGAAAGCTGGTGTTAAACTATATGATATTTTTACCTGAGCCACATAGTTTCTCTATGTTTTAGCCAAGCCCTTTAACCCAAATCTTCCACAGGCAATTACTATTTTTTTCCTTTTTTTTTCTAAGTGTCCAGCTGGCACAAAGACATCCTCCACAATCCCTCAATCTTGCAGTTTCTGATTTACATGGTATCAAGTACAGAGAAGCTTTTTTTTATTGATATAGAGACATTTGCTGTGGTCACCATCTCAAAACCCCTGATGACTTTTCCAGGTACTTAAGTGAGGAGGGATACAGTCATAGAAGTCACATTATTGCCTCTGCTTTTCATGACACAGGAAACAGATGTGATGGAGTTATATCCAAAAGGAAACTACAATGCAAGGACAGCCCCTAAGGATACTGTTCTGTTATCCAGCAATAGAACTACCGTCTGTTTTCCTAAACACATGCGCAAGATTTGTGCCATGCAGACAGACATATTGTTGATATTTTTGAGTGGAGTGATGCTAATACTGGCTAATAGTGGAGGGCAATTGAGTTGTTATTACCTTTCCTCCTGTGAATGGCAAAACATATGCAGCTAATTCCTCCATTAATTATGGGGAGGATACAGGAAAGAGGCAATGTCACAGTGCAAATGAGCTATCGCTGTTGTGCCAATCGGCACAAGTAACTCCTGCAAGCTAGCAAACAACACTTTGCATTGCAAATAACTCAGGTGCTTATAAACTTGCACAGTTAGATTAATATAGTGGGGAAACTTTAAATCTATCTATTATTTCAGGCTGACTGGGTCATATAGGCAATTTACAGAATAATGTGTGCTAAAATGTTTTCCTTTCTTTTTGGTTTACTTCTCAGTTTATCTTTACTTAACCTTGCCAAGATTCAGACTGCAGAGAAAACCCTAAGACATTACTATTTTTGTGAAGTGCCTTCTAAGGGTAAGATCATACAAGAAACTGCTCTTCTGCTTCTGCTTTGCTCTTACTGTAGTAATGCTGATGCTGAACTTCTGTGTGATTAACAACTTCTGAATTAAGCTTGGTGTACTTAAATAACATATTCCTACTGCTTGTGAATACTGACTGAGCCCACAGAACATGCAGGAAGATTTAGAAACCTGAGTGTATGTTCAGACATCTGAGGCCTAATCCATTTGAAAAAAATATTAGTCACTGTGTACCCAGCAGAGCCTTGATTCATGATATGCTATTAGTTTATTTAGATTTGAAATGCTAAGAGACACCTTTCTGAGATTGTCTTCAAGAAAATGATAACTAAAACCTCGTTAGCAATGCAAGGATCCATTTCAACAGAAAATGAGACAGCCGTCCACATGCAGACACTCCTTGATGTTGCTTTCATCACATTACCCCTCTGCGGAATTCCTCTCCAACTCATGCCTTTACACTGGTATTGCAGTATTACCAAATTTGGATTGCTCAAACCATGGTGAAGAGTTATTTCCAGGAAATCTCACAGAAAATGCCCTGACAGCTTTTACAGTATGGTGAATCCTTCCTGAATCCACTGTGTTAAATTCTGTTGCAGCAGTTATATATTTGTTCACTTACTTTTAAAAAAACAGACATTGATGAAGAACCTGTAACTTTTAATGACTATGCAGTACTGAAAACAATCACTGAAGACATCATAATAATGATTATTTTTGGGAGATTTTTTTGCTTGTTTTTAATTTGGAACTACTCGTGAACTTTAAAAACATTTTAATATGCATTGCCTTTGAATTATTCATTTCAGCTAGTCTCAGTTCTCTTTAAGTTGGTAGATCATGTGATACTTCTGGGTTTTTGTTGTATGGTTAAAATAGCAGAATGATGATAAATAGTAATTATAAATAATAAGTTGATTGAAAATTTTAAATATTTGATTAAAACTTCAATTTTTGCTTAAGAACAAAACCACTGAAATTCTTGTCACTGACACCACTCATTTCCACCCATGCTTAATGGCACTTGATCTGTTGTATATTGAATAATATGAAAAAAAACAGTGCGTCATGGGCTTCTAATATGAAATCATGGATTAACAAACACTGATGCTACAATTCATCCTGAATCAAGAGCTTGGGAACCTTGCTACCAATATCCATCAGTTGGTTAGCTTTTCAGTTTTCCTTAATACTCTGCTGTACAAGCATTTTGTTAAATTTTTAAATGATCTGATTGTTTCTTCCCTGCTTAAACAAAAGCCTCTTCATTTTGTACTTTCAGTGCTAAGGGCACTAGCTCTCATTAGAGCAAGGCTTCATATTACAGTTTAATCTGAGAATCTCACATCTGTGGTGCTAAGCAAGCTTGTCCATTTGCATGCTCATTCTCACCTCTGCAAATACATTTATCTTGAGGAACATTTCATGACTGTCTTAGGGATTTTTTTCACTTGTTATTTTTTGCAAGACTTATTTTCCTCCTGATGTAAGCATGGAAAAGCACCAGTGCACAGGACTCAAGCAGCTCTGCTTACAGTCTTACTACAAAATGGATATTACAAATATGAGCTTGGATTCCAGGTTAGAAAGTGTGTAGGATTAAAGTTTGGTGAACCAGGGTTAAGAATTTTTTCTGTGGATTGTTCAGGCTAATTCCCACTGATGTATGTTACTGTTTTTTTTTTTTTCAAGTTAGAGAATCAAAGCATTGTAAATGAGAATCAGGTATTAATTTTACACATATCTGGAACTATCAATTATAAATCTTTCCTCAGACATATTTAAACAAATAAAATTAATTTCCTGCAAAGGTAGAGAGGAAGACCTCTCTTCACTAAATCTCTAGGCATCTGAAAATTCATCAGCTCTCTCCCATTTGAGATTTCCTGGACCTCTCCTCTCTCACTTTGCAGATTTATTCAGTTTAAAAATGAGCTAATCCTTGTTAAGACAACCTTGGAGGGAAGCAGAAAACAATGTTTGAGCTATTTGGTTTAGATTTTTATTTTGTGGGGACATGGAGTCACAGGTAAATTCTGCTGATGCAGAAAAGTTTGGATTTTAAATCTGGGCTGAGAGGAGATAGGGGGTTCGCTTTCCATTGCCACTGCAAAGGATGGGTCTGGCTTTTGTTTTAAGAGGAGTACTGAGTCTCAGCAGTGGAATGACCAGCGAGGAAAGGCCTTGCCAGCAGCCATTCATCCTCCTTTCACTTGTACACTGTGAGAAACAGCAGGACCCCAATTCAAAGCCAAAGGTCATTCCTTCCAAATGGACTTTGGAAAGTTCAGGGGCTGGACTTCTGTAACTGCAGGCCTTTCAAAGGAAGACCTGGGGAAGATGAAGAGGGCAGGGTTATGTAGTTTCTTGACAGCTGAATTTGTTATCACTCTGGTCTCATCTAGTGCAGAAGTTATTTATTTTCTGCAGCTGAATTTGAATGTAGCCAGAGAAAGCAACAGAGTAGGGGTGTGTCCACAGGCTGCACAAGTTTCTTACCAGTTTTGATGCCATCACTTACACAGTGTAGTCTTATTTGAATGTAACCATGGAGTTCCTAGGAAAAGAGTTGATGTAGGAACTGTACAAAGATCTAAGATAATTTTGGACTCAGGTCAGCAGACTAGATGGCAGGTGAGCTGCGTTTTTAAATGCATTCCCTGGATAACCTTAGGGAAAATCAGAATTTCTTCCATTTCTAGTTCTCAATTTTCAGTGTGAAATTCTTTTTTGCTGTGCTTTTTTTTTTTTTTTTTCATATGTCAAAATCATAAGCAATTTCTAAACTGTGGTACAAACTTCACCAGAGATTTCCTGTCTTTTTTCTGGGTCTTACTGATGGGATCACGCTCCTGGAGACAGGGACTGCTTGCTATGCATTAGCAGGAATCATGTATCCTTGAGGCTTCTGTGCTTGTGTAATGAAAATAAATATCTTCTCAAGGTGTCCATCAAGCTCATTTCGACATTAACCTGACCTGAATTTGAAGTCAGTTATTCAGAGCAACCAAATTCTCATCTACATACTTGACGTTAACAATTTATTGAAAATCCCTGAATCTCATGTAAGGATCTTTCTCCGCTCTTCCCCCTCTCTTCTTGCACCCCTCCCCCCATCTCTCCTTAGACTATTTTAGGCAAGTAAATGCAGCTTTTCACTGAAAAGCAGTAAAATCCCACCCAGACAAAACTGATTTCAATTGAGTGACACCAGTGTAAAACTGCAGTGAGTCAGGAAGTGAATCAGAAGGCACAGATTTGATGGACAAAGAAAAATACATCAGATGAATGATGTAAATTGGATTAGAGTGATCACTTTCTAAAGAACTTGGTGTCCAAATTATAGAAGCACAAACGGAGTAAACACTGAAACTAATTCAGTAGCACAAGGAGAAATATATGTTATTCATCATCAGCACTTTATTACTGAATTTTCTGAAATATGTTTTGGAATTTGATTATGCTATATGTATTTTCCTTTCTTTTGGCTTTTTAAAATGAACAAAATCTAACAGTTGCACAATGGCAAGACACTAGCATAGTGATGTTCTGTGTCCTATTCTGAGATCTGTGACTCTTTTGATATGTGATTGAGCAAACTCTGTAATCATTTTGTGCTTCAATTTATCTACAAAGAAAAAAAGAGTTTAACCACCTCAAAAAGGGTACATCAGGCATGTTCAATTTGTGTTTCATAAGTGCCTTGAGATTCAAGTATGAAAGGTGCAGTAAGTTCAAAATACTATTATGCAAATAAAAGTGAATATTTTTTTTAAAACTGGGGGAGCTGTAATTGTGCTTATTTAGTATCAGCAAAAAAGAAGCACCATTCCAAATTTAGGGTCTTTCCAGTTTAATATATCCTCCTCTATCCCTTCTTCACCTGCAGTGGTACTGTCATTGTAATTTACACATTCCAAAATGTTTCTACTGTCCTGTGAAGTTAAGACACTACTTGGTAAGAAAATACCATTCAGTACCATGACAAAGTAGTCAGTGAAGTGAAGCAGAGGCTTTCTGTGCCTATGCATCTTTTCACTCAGTGATAATATGTCCAAACCAAAACATATCTCAAAAAATCAAAAGGTAAATAACAAATAACCACCCTAAACAATCTATCATCCCTGAACCTAGTATTGTTCTCTGTGACATAAACTTTCTTTGATGAGATTTTTTATTAATCAGGAGCAATTCATGTCATGGAAACATAATAAGCCAAATATACTGGCCTGTGGTTATTGGGGTGGGAGTTTGTTTCAGCTAGTGTGGAAAGAATGAAAAATAGAAATAGAGATGTAGAGGAGGAAATTAAATCAGAGTTTTACCAGACATTGAAGTAAATAGTCATGATTTCACCATCATCTTAACACTCACCTTCACGTATCTGTGGGCAGAGTCATAGGGAACTGCTTTTCTAATTGCTGTTTATAAAGTTGTGCTCCAACTCAACTACCAGGACTGCGGTTTTTCAGGAACGTGTAAGAAAAACAAATGCAAGTATTACACTTTGTGTTCTTAATAATCTCCTGTTAATGTGGAGCTGGAGTCCATTGTGTAGGAGCTGCTATTGGTGTGCTGGGAACAGCTGCCTGGTCTTTCTCTGCAGGACCTAGATGCAGTGTGTAAAGTAGTGTGAATTACCCAATCACAAGGAGGGTGTGAGTTAAAAGAGTTGCAGAAGTGCTTTTTTGCAACACACAAGAGGATGTGAGAAAGTGTTAAGGTGTAAATTAAAGAAGTCTCCTATGTTAACCTGCACCTTTGCCAAGTAAGATGAGCCAATTTTAGACTCCTTCATGCTCACTTAGACTCAGTCACACCCACTTACCACTGTTTAACTTGACCTTTCTTGACCAGTGTAATAAATACATGATGTGCCCCATGACAGAGCAAAATACCCTTCTCAAAGGAGCGTTCGGCATCCACCAAATCCAGAGGCTGAAATTACTTGTAGCCTATCGGTGTGTGTTCTTTGCCTAGGATAAAAGGTGTGTTGTAAGAATACCTTACCCAACACTTTCCAAAGCTCCTGTACATGCATGCTGTGCTGGACAAGGTGAGCTCAATTTATTTTCCCCTCCAGTCAGAAGTGCCATCATGATACATTGTTGTGTGTGAGGGAGATAGAGACTGACACTGGATTGTAATCAAGTCCTATTCATCTTATTCTACCAGTGACTAGAGGAGATATGTATACAGCCTTTTTCAGAGATATGTCTCTTGTGTAGGACAACATCAGAAAGTAAAGCAAACCTAACCAGATCATTGCATTAGGCAGTGAGGGGCATTCTGCTTTCAGACAAAAGAAACCAAATGGGCTACATTCATCCTCCAGATGGATGATAACCAGCTGAACCTGAACAGATTATTACAAAGAACACGAATCTGGCTCAAAGAATCATTCTATTTCTGTTTAAAAGTGCAGAACACAGGAGGAAAAGGGAGTGGAATTTTTGCTGCTGTTTTCGTTGATGTTCTGTAGATTTATTTAATTTTTTTTTACAAGCAGCTTTGTATTCAGATATTTATTCTTGAAGGACAACACATTGCCTTTTCTTTGTCAGGACATAGGAACTGGCATGTGAAAGAAGGCCCAGTGAAGAAGTGACAGCACTTGTACACTATTTTCTTTTGAGGCTGAAAACTCTAAGGCTGGTTTACGAGTCTATTTCAGCTCCTCAGGGTGTTGGTCATGAAGCTTTAATCAGCTTGTGAATGATTTGGTCCCAAAGGTCTTTCTCAGTTCTTACATCCTATGATTCTGAGGCAATTTGATTTTTCTTTGGTGCTAATCCCAGTTTCCAGGAAGAGAACCAGAGGATTCCTGGGGAGGTATTTGTAATACACTGCAATAAACAAAAGCATAAGGTGCATTAGCTACTTCAGGAAAGATGAGTTAGTTAACAGGATCTTCTGAGAAAAGTTCACATCTACTTCATTACCTTTCCTTTCATGTGCATGTAGATGACACTTCAAACTGCTTCCATTTCCCTCTCTCCTGGTTGCCTTGAAACGATGCATTTATACAAAAAGACTAACATGGCATTTTCTCAGATGGATTAGTGAGAAGCTATGAAGAATTACTTCATATGTGGCAGCCCATTCCTTAGCTCATGTAATAGTGTAATTCCAATGAATTACTTTGACTTTATGCTGACAGAGGAAAGTAAAAATCCAAAACGCAGGACAGTGGGTAGCACTTAAGTGCAACAGGAATCTCTCTGAGGAAATTTTGTCTGGCAGAATCTTTTTTACACCCCACAGGACTATGTGAATTAAGTGGTTGCCCTGTTCCAGGACGGCAATATTGAAATTGAGGTGGAAATGCTACACACCTACACTTCCTTCTTCTCAGGAAAAACCCAGATAAAAACAGTGGAGCAGAGCAGATGTTAAATAGGGTAAATGATCCTCTCTGAAGCACAATAATGTATGCATATGTTGTTGTTTGATACACAGGGCTATGGGCACCTCTCTCTTTCTATACACAAATGTAGTGGGGTGACAGAGTAGTAAATGGGTAAGAAATTGCACCTCCACCTGATCACCTTTGTTCTGCCACCTTTTCTTGACTGAGGAACAGCAATGAAAAAAAACAAGTTATGGTCATAATCCATTGCTGAAGAATGCAGGGAGTCAATAATGATCCATACCAACAGTAATGAGGTCTCACCTGCCTGAGCGTTAGTAACATTATTAAAATGATGTTGACAGGAAAAGGTATAAGAATGGAGGAAGGAAAAAATAGGGACAAATAATTACAATATAGGAGAATGGAAAAGACTAAAGCAAAAATGAAAAGACTTTAGGTGGCAAAGATATTCATAGACTCATAGAATCATTTAGGCTGGAAAAGACCTTTAAGATCCTTGAGTCCAAACATTAACTCTACCAAGTCCACCACTAAACTATATCTCCAAGCACCACCTCTATATGGCTTTTAAACACATTGAGGGATGGTGATTCAACCACCTCCCTGGGCAGCCTGTTCCAGTGCTTGACAACTCTTTCAGTGAAAAAATTTTTCCTAATGTCCAGTTTAAACCTCCCTTGGTGCAGCTTGAGGCCATTCCCTCTTGTTCTGTCATTAGTTACTTGTGAGAAGAGACCAGCACCTACCTCTCTACAACATCCTTTCAGGTCATTGTAGAGAGTGATAAGGTGTCCCCTCAGTCTCCTTTTCTTCAGAGTAAACAGACCCAGGTCCCTCAGCTGCTCCTCATAGAACTTGTTCTCCAGGCCCTTCACCAGTTTAGTTGCTCTTCTCTCAACCTGCTTCAGCACCTCGATGTCTTTCTTGTAACATTCATTTCAATTTCAATGACATTACTTGTAGATAGAAAAAAAGCAGTTGAATTTGAAAAAAAAAAAATTTAAAAATCCTTTTATGTGGGGGAAATTTAGTTACTTATTTTTCTTAAGAAAAAGCTTTAAAAGTGTCCTCTCTAGGCAACATTTTCAGGCACTGTGCTACTTCAGATTTATAGCAAAGTTTCTAATGCGTATTTCAGGAGAGGGGAAAGCACAGAGGATGTGGGTAGGCTGTTGAAGAGATGAGATGAAACAAAAAAGGTAAGGCTTAAGAGTACCTGCTTTCGAGGTAGTAAAAAATGTGTACCCAAACATAGCATATTGTGATTAAAAACATGTACAGATTAAATTTAATTCTGCCACAGTCAATTGGAGATATTGACATAATCAGAAGCTAAACCTAGGTCAAGGAGATTTGCCCACAACTCTTCCATGTGCTGTTTAGTACTGTTGATTTAGCTGAAGAGCTTTTCTAACTGTAGAGACCATATGTGTTTTGCAAATGCCACTTGGGGGCTTAAAGTGAAAAGGTATTACCAGCAGGACTTGAGGGACACTTTATTTTTCAAATTCCCAAATTTGGAGACCCATGGAGCTCTCTGAGAAGTGCCCTTGAGAAGCACATGTGCAGCTCAGGCAGTTTCACTGTTTCAGCTCAGAGGATCACTGAGAACCATCTTGCTTTCACTAAGATAATTAGAAAAAATTTTTTTGCTTTGGAAACTAAGCTTTATCTGAAGCCATTTCATTCTTAGAGACATTGATTTAATTTTTTATCTGCCTTACCTTTTAATTTCCACTCACCTCTGCATGTTTATGTTTTGTCTGGGACTGACACATCTAAATACATCTATAACCATACTGTTACATTTCTAGTTATTGGTCTGTAAGATAACAAAAACTGTTTCATTGTATTGGTCTAAAAGTCTTGTTTATTTCTTTGGAAAAGAGGATTTGTCCCATTGTTTGTCTTCAGTCAGCTGATCTCATATTTGAAAGATGATTTTTTAGATGGCACTATCAGAAGGGAAATAATGACAGAAAATTTATTCAGGAGACAAGATTTACAAATTCTCTTTCTCACTGCTAAATAAATATTAGCAAAGACTAAAAGTGAAAATCATACATTTGTAGGATAGTTTAGAATACTTCCGCTTTTGACATCTATATAGAGAGTCCTAAAGATTATGGAAAAAAAAAAAAAAATCACTATTCCAGTATCACAGCTCCCCTTGCAAAATTATTGTTGTGAGCTGGCAAAAGTTCAGGGCTGAAATTCAGCTTTAGACTTTCTAACAAGAGTACAAGAATTTTTGAAAGTACTGGGTCCCCGAAGTTTAGCATGAACATGATTTTGTGCCAAGTGATACAATCTTATTATCTATGAAGCCAATGTAACAGATTTTTTTCAGTAGTTTTAGATCCTGCATACTCCTCGACTTAACCAAAATACTATTTTTCATCTGGTAAATTTTCTTACTTTTCTACATTTTCATCATGGCCTCCTTGATGCTAACTTTGAAATATAAGAATGGAATGGAGAGATACAGGTAACTGTAGGTAACCTCTGTATATGTCATTTGACACTGAGAAGGCAGGATAGAACTAAATACTACTATACATTCTTTAGTTATTTTGGACCGCTGTACTATGGCCTATGTTCTTTTCAAGTAGTGAAAGTAACTAATATAGCTTAGCCACTGAAAGTGTAATTTAATTAAATTACATCATTTATACTTGAAGGTTTCAGAGAAAATTCAAGATGCAAGATTTTTTTAACAAAACCAGCTTTGACAGCTTTGCTGTCATAAAGATTCATTCTGAACAATTTAATATCTATAATATCTGCATTTAAATTTAAATGACATTAGGATTAAGTCATAAGCAAACATGCATTCTAAACATATGGTCATTCTTGTTATGAGTCAGCCTAAAGATCCATCTCTGTTAGTGTCTTGTCTCCACCTTGTAGAGAATGTAGTAACTGGTCAAACATATGTCTTATTTAGGCACTGTCTGCCTTTTCCACTTCATTAGTTAGCAGCTTTTGAAATTTTCTCACAACTTCCTTAGCTTGCACCAGCAAGGTATCTTCAGGTGTTTATATCTTCAAGTATCTATAGTTTGCCTTCTTAGAGCTACTACCTGTATCCTGCCTTTTACTTTCTTGAGCTACTGTTCCCTTAATATTACATAGAAAGAGAGATGTCACTTTCAGAAATGTGTTTTTTCAAACAGTACTCAGTTGGAAAACCTGCTCATGTGTGTAAGTTGTACAAGTAGAAGATTTATTGTAAGAAAAGATTCCACATTTACATTCTTGCTTACCTCTTTAACAAATAATTGATAATTCTGAAATTAATTCCATAATTAATTTATTGTGAAGCATTTAAATTCAACAGAGAAATACAGTTAAATAAATGATTTTTTTCCTACAGTACTTAAAAAGATATAACTATTCTTTTCTTGTTCTCTAGCTCCATAATTTCCTCAAGACTGTACAGTGAAACCATTATGTATCATTTACAGTCTTGGCATTTTGCTTCTGCCTTTTTAATTTGGAAAAGCAAGTAGTGTTTGCTACTGAAAATGGACAGAGGAAATTTAAATAAGTTTAATAGAAGACAAAGGCAAGAAGGATATGGATTTGCTTGTGCCATTAATATAAATAGAAAATCAGTCAGTGTTGCTTTAAGAAAGAAAACAAGGAAAACTTTGGTTTGAGGTTACTTGTTCTTAGGGAACAGTAGTTGAAATTGCAATTAATGTGAATGTGGTTGGACAAGAGCTTATTTCTTCCAAATTTGGATCTTAGCTCTCTTTGTAGGTGTTCTACATGACCACAGGCAGCTTCTTTCACATCTGTTTCTTTACCCATGGTAGTAATGGTAACATTTAAATTATGGGAGATGTGAAGCTGTGATGACAAATACCACCAATGAAATGTAAGATTTAAAGCAACATATTCATCATATTAGTTCAGTTTAACTTTAGCCATCTAAATGTTAAGTTTTAGATTTCCTGCACAGTTAGTGGACAGTGATATATGTCTTCAGAAACAATTAATTCCATTACCTTTGAAAGCCTCCTAAAATGAAAGGGATCACAGAATGGTACCTTAAAGCAGAATTGTACTCCATATCTTGAAACAAAATCGGATATATGTACTTTGTCATCATATATTGAATGTCTCAATGGGGCATATAGACCTCAAGCTGTTAAATGGCAGTAAATGCATGATTTTTAATACCTTTCTTTTAATTTAGGGTTTTCCTACCATCTCATGAAATGAAAAACACTTAACTCTTTGACCATATTAAATCACCTTAAAGACATTAAACCATTTTAAGAAACAGTTACTGACATGCAAATGCCAAATCAGTCTTTGACGGATACTCTGCTTGCAAACCAAAAGCTATTAAAAATATATACCTCACCTATTGCACTGCCAAGGTTACACTTTTTCCTCAGGAGCTACTGTCAAGTCTGTAAAATGGAAACTAATTGACAATCTGATAGAAAATACTGAATAACTCCTTTGTAACCTCTTGCTCCAAGAAACCTCAAGGGTCTAGCTAGATTTTGGAATCTGAAACACTTTATCTGTATTCTGGTGGCATTTGCTCACATAAACACTTTCTTAGCTTTAGTCACTTGTCTAACTACAGAACTCTCACCTAGAATAGAAAAGTGGCTTTGATCATAAAGTCAAATGAAAAATTATCAGGTATTGAACCTCCTTTTTTTTCGGTTGTGCTTCCTTTGTGCTATAACCAGTGACTTCTGGGTTCCAGACCTGGCTGGCTTTTTTTGGTCTACACAGCATGTTGTGTTACAATGATACTACCATTCCCGCAGTTTCCACTGAACAGCCCAAATTTCCCAATGTACAAAATTTGGCCTGTCTTTGCTGACACTTCAGAAAAAAAAAAAAGCCTGCTTATGACTAGCAAATTCATGGTTCACTTAATTTATGTCTGGCTCTGGACCTCACTTTTACTACCTTCAAGGTGTTATATACAGATTGGAGAGCTGGTGCCCTTCTGAGGATCCAAGAATAGAGGAAGCCAGAATTAAGACTGACCTGATGAAATGTCATCTGAGTTTCTTGGTAGTGATGGAGAGAAATGCAGCTTTTTGCAGTTAGTACCTCTGGTTTAATAAACAAACTCTCCAGTAAAAAGTAGGAAAGAGAAGAAGAGGAGACAAATATCACACCAAGAGGGGAACCCATTTAACAAGGGAGAAGTGGGATTTTCAGCACTGATGTAATAAGAGATGTAGGAAAGGCAGTAGGAAAGAAAGGTGAAAGACTTGATTTGACAGTTAATTTGAAAAACTGTATTTCCAAAGAAGTCACGTTGTTTGTAAATCATCTACATCATCACCATGAAGCAGCAGTGAATTATGTCCAGAATTTAAATACTGCAATCCAGATGAGACTCTGAAAAGGACTTCACAAATAATGGACTAAGTTTTAAAAGTCTAAAAGGACATGGCTTAAAATCCTCTATGAAAACCATTCTTGCTTTTTTTCTTTTTTTTTTTACAAGTAATAAAACCCAGCAAAAACATCTAAGGGAATCCAGCTGAGTGTAGAAAGATCTTTCTAGTGCAGGTAGGCATGACTTGTATTACTCTGCCCATGACACATTAATTGAGCTAAATATTTGTTACTCGTAGGGTTGTCAAAATGTAAATTAAAATAACTGGGTACCACACTGTTTACATTTTGTATTTCTTCCTGAAAATTTAAAAGAATTCCTATAGCAATATAGGAAAAAGTTAAATTTAATCTTTGATATGTAATAATAATAAATAATACTGTCTCCTAAGTTTAAGCTATTTTTGTATGGCAACTTTTTAAAATTCCTCCATCGTTTTCATCTTTTGTGGGGTTCTGTTCAGCATTTGGTAACAAACATTTTCGCTATGGATTAAAAAAGCAAAGTGTCAGAACAAAGCTGATGTTAAAGCCTTCAGTCTCAGAGACAGCCGAACACGAACCCGATTCTGTTTATGAGAGCAATCTCTTGTTGTCGACTGTTTCAAATGCCAGAGCTGTTTTAAATATCACCAACATTGCCAGAGTCTCATCTAAACATGTATTAGCAAGGTAATCCTTCAATCATAAACTTGCCACTAAGACATAAAGGGGATGATTACTGACATTCTGTGCCCTTTTCAGAATTAGCCAAGGGAAACAATATAATTAATGTTTTGGGCTCACAGTGACCCCAGACTCTTCATAGGAAGGACAGCAAATGAAAATAAAACAAAATTGTCAGCTACTGATTTCTCTCCTCTTTCCCCTTTTATTTTACTTTAGAACATATAGTGAAAGAGTTCTATCCACAAAGAGTTGTATCTTTGTTTAGGTGGCTGTCTTTCTCATTAGTTACATATTTGTGGGGAAGCAAAGTAACGGAGAATAACATCGAGTTTGAATCTTGGTCAATTTGTATGATTCTGGCAGAAGATCACTACTATTAGTTTCAAAATACTCTAATTGTGACTGCCCCCTCCCGCTTTCTTGCACAACTAAACAAGGAGCACAACTAATTGTCAGTTCGAACCTTGATTTACTACCACAGTGCTGCAGGCAGCAGCATGACCTGCTGAGGTGTTAAGATATAATGACTGTTTCAGTGGCAAATTCAATATAATCTAAAATAAAAATCAACAAAATGCATCCCATACCTCAAAAATGCTGAATGCATCCTGTAAATCAGCTGAATTTATATGTCAAGCAGATAAACTGACTTGCAACTATGCTACAACTAATTATCCTGAATTCATATAAAGCCTCCCTTTGGGCTGCTTGCTTTCTGGTACTGCTTTGTAATAATGCATCTTTTCATTAGGAAGATCAGAGTTTTAATAATATGCTCAAAATGGCCACTATGAAATTCTATGAAATTGGACTAGGTTCTGCCATCACAAAAGTTTTGGAAATGTGTATTAACAACTGTCATAACACCTGGGAATCTAGGCAGGTATTTTTAGTGACAGGTACCCTGGGCAAAAAAGTGACCTGCCAGACGCTTCCCAGGACTTGTTTGCACAGCACAGGACAGGACAAGCTGTGTCAGACATCACACAGAGCTACCTCAGACTTGATGTGGCTCTGGGTGGGGAGGGTGGCTGGCATCCTGAGACTACATCTCAGAGCAGCCATTGGTCTCCAGAGACATTAAGTAGTAGAGTTATAACACCATTCAGAGGTGACAGTAGTGCTTCCAATGTTGGTTGCACTTGAGGTCTCCTTGCTGCATGGCCCCAGCTGCAGTGAGAACCCAGCTGACCAAAGGCAGAAGCAGGAACTGGCTCAAACTTGCTCTGAGCCTGAGGGGCTCCTGGCATCGCTGCCCATGAAGCTATATTCAGTGCCACTGAGTAGCACTGAGGCAGCATGGAGGGAGGAGAAATGTCATTTTACAGTGGGCAAAACTACTGCATGAAAAATGATCCTACTGGGTTCCAGACGATGATAGTTTGCTGGCTGAAGGGTCATGTTTCTTTCTCGCTCTGCTTTGCTGCTTATAAGCAGGATTCTATTTGTTTGGGGGCACAATTCACCACTACAGAAAACCCCCTGGAAATGCTTATGTTACCTCAGGGAAGATTTGGCACCATCATCAGTGGCAAGCTGTAACTGTATGTAGTGCTCTGTAGGCTTCTGTGGTGTGGCAAGCCCTCTAACTTCCCTGAAGGGATGGCTGCATCATTATTCCAGGTGGTCAGATCATCCCAGCTCCTCACCTACTGTCAGTTCTGGGTGAAACTCTGTATTTTCTCCCTCCATTTATTTCAGCTACTTTGCTGTCTGTGAAATTCCTTGCACCTACTTGTTTATAAAAGAAGTAACTGTAGAAAATGTGTAAACTTTAAAATCACATTCTGATCTTGGTCACATTAAGGTAAATACGACATCATGAATGGAACCAAGCTGAATGATGTAACTGAACTTGCACGACTGAAAATGACATCTACAGTTAAACTTTTGAATATTTTCTTCATGTTTACTCTCTTTCTTTTAGGTTTTGAGCCAGTTATTCCCTTATGGATTAGCGTAGGAACATGGGAATCTGTAGCTACAAGGAACCAGTTGAATCAAAATGCCTAGCTATCTGTAGCCTGCAATCAATCTAGGCATGAACTCAGAATGGTCTACAGAATATCTGCTATCTGCACCACAAACCAAATGCCACTAAAAGCAAAAAGCCACAGAAGTAGATTTTCTTTCATCAAGAGGGAATCTGGCAGACTGAGAGTAGCTGGTCAGGAATTCACGTACATCCTATGCAGTATACAGTCTACATTTTATACCATTTTCATATGCCTTTGCAGGACCATGCATGATGGTGCATGATACATTCTTAAATATAGTTCGATGGTGTTCATCACACCTGACAGGATACACCAGTACTCAGCGTACTTAACTAGATTACCTGGATACCAATGGTGCAACTGTTAATTATACTCTTTCAGCAGAATATCCCTGAACTTTGAGAAAATTTTAACTGGGCTCAGGATTCTCAGTCTGTGGCTTGGGAATCTGTCACTAAAATTTGTGAAGCTCCCAGAATTACATCCCCTTTTTTTGTATCCACTTCTTGGATTATTTCCTGTGTTCTCAATGCAGTAGCAGCTGGAGCCACTCCTGGTGGTTGCACCCTGCACTTAACACAGCTGCCTCCATGGCTTTTATTAATGTTTTCCATTTCTCATCCTGTTTTCTCACTGATGACTCTGGCAAAAGACACATTCTCTCTATCAGAGTGAAAAATAATACAAATCCAAAACACCCATCTCAAAATAGCTGAGAGGCTTTGTGGCTCAGATGCAGGAAAGCAAAATTATTGCCTACTGCAGCATGTTGATGTGGATCAGAATAGGTTTAAGTTATAAGGCACCAACAGAGCTTTGTTCCTACTGCTATTTTTTAAAAGTCCATCATATTAATAAGGATTCCCTTGCTCAGTAGCACTTTACTGGTTCAGAAAGTTGTAGGGCCACTGTCTCCCTCCAGATGTCATGGCCCTCCTAAATCCTGAATCTCTGGATAAAGGGCGACCGATTGAGCTATCAATAAATCCATATCAAGTTGGAGTGTGCAGGATCTAATAGCTGATTTCATTACATTGAAGTGACAAGGCGTAAGCTGTCTTATTTGAGGAATGGGATTGATTTCACCAAGGGAAGTAAAACTGAATGTAATACTAATCAATAATCCGAGACAAATAACTGTGAGCCTATTAATTCAATTTTTAATTCTGAGGAACATTTTGTCATTAGCTGGAATTCTGGACTGACTTTGTCCTTGTGAGTAATGTATTTCAGGAAGACATACTATGAGTTTGCAATTCTTCATTTAGAGGCAAAAGTCTGTATAGGAAAGGATTACAGACACAAACAAATGCATTCATAATTAGTCTTCCTCTCTTTCAACAGGGCAGTAATAATGAGTAATGGTAGTCATTTCTTGAGTCCCACTTAGTTAATGAAATCATACTCTTGGTTTATTTTTATAACTGTTTTAAAATTTATTTCTACCCCACCAGTCTGTCAGGTAGCAGCTGCCATACCAAGAGTCTTTGAAGTGCTTCTATTTGAGATGAAATGTAATCATTGGAAAGACTCTGACCTCTTCAGGGCGTTCACATTTTATATTCAAATGCCCTTTTGTATGGCATTTGGGTAAATTGGTAATTTTTAACTTCTGTAAATCAACTCTAAAGCCTTAAGTGGCTGAGGTTAAGGAATCTATAATCCCCAGAAGAGTTCTTCCAAAACTGTATCTTATGTTCTGCACATGCCTTTGGAAAGCTTCGGATATATTAGGGGATCAGAAATTTTGAGACATGGTGGAACACAGACAAAGGGTCAAGTTTGTGCATCAAACAATATCTTCAACAAACTGGTTACAGTGAACAGAGATTTTTTTACTCTCTTCGCTTTATATAATTTTCAAAATGTATTTTTCTGTGTCATCTGTGAAAACCCAGATATTAGGTAAAGTGCAACATCATCTTCTTCAGTGATAGCAAACAGCCAGCGTATGCAGGTGATAGCAGTGACGCAGACAGAGAAGAAAAACACTGAAGGTTAATCATCTGAATTGAGTTAGTGGGTGCAAGTGGGAGCTGGGCCTTCTCTATTGCTGCCTTACCTGGATGAAAAATGAAATGTGGCCTTCTCTTCATGCCACCAAAAGGAAATTACATGATGTAAATTATTACATGTATTCTTCTGTAGTTTCTGCTGTTATACCAGTTCTATAGGCAGGAAGCATTTTTCAGTTTTCCCAATGTCCATCGGAAAGTGAGGGAGGAGAAAGAGAGTAGGAAGAGCATACCAGATGTATTTTTTTGTGTAGTTCAGAGAATGGAGCACACCTTGTGGGTCAAATGTATTGTTGATAAAAAGGATGATGCAAAAAAAGATATATTTACATGTCTCTATCACATGTGTTTGTTTTCATGGCTCCCAGAGTCCAATTCCTGTGGTGTTCATGAGGCAGCATAGCAATTTGTTGTCTTGTAGATGGTAAGGTTGTTCAGTGACAGCTGTGGCCTATTACAAGGTTCAGCTCAAACTTCCAGCAGCCAGCAGCCTTGCTGAAAATGGTGACTACCTACATTTGGCTGAGGAGAGCTGACAGATGTCAGGACATTTTGCCACCAACTCAAGAGTGTTTTCTGCAGGGAACATGGGACAGCACAATAGATTTAAAGAAACAAAGTGCAAGCTGATATTTGGAGGCCTTATTTTTATGATATTATTAAAAAAAAAAGTTAATAAACATAAAAAATTATATGAAAAATAAAAGTTTTAAAAAGAGCATAAAGACCAATGATTACCACTTTTCTCTATAAACCCGAAAGTTTTTAATTTACTATCCCCAAAAAGATGTACTCAGATACATGATGTGTGTGGTTGGTGTTTCCTTTTATTCCATACTAAAAAGCTCATGCCACTTTTCACTGCTTATGAGAGTTAAACAAGAGCCAAATATTCTGTGTTTTGTGGATTTTTTTTTTTTTTTTTTATTTGTCCAGAACAGCAGAAGCCATCAGAAACTGGGAGCTGAGTCTATCTTCAACTCTTGAAGGGGAAATCATCATCAATATGGTACTCTTGAGTGGTAAGGAGAGCGCCTTGGGAGACTAAGCAGCTCATCTGAATTAGCTTTTGAGAGATCTGATATCTATATGGAATTGCTTGTTTGTTTGAACCTTCCATGACTCCAAAGCTGGATGTCCAATGTTTCTCTTCCTCATACCAATGTCTTCCTTCACAGATGTTCACTTCCCATTTGTTGTACTATTGCCTCAGCCAAATACTCATTTTTGAATGACTGTCTTCTCTGTCCTTCCATTCAAGAAGAAATCTGAAAATTTCCTTGTTCTCCAGGGTAGTTTTAAGGAAAAGATTAAAGCTCCAGTATCTTGTCTTTATCTTGTCTGCATAATGATATTATAGAGTACTTTCAGTATTAATCAAATATTTAGGAAGCTCTAATCCAGGGCTGTAATTTGTGGTTTGTACATAATTCTTCAGTTTTCTGTAACGTCTTGAAGGAAGTCTCAAACTTTCATTCTGAATATGTGAAGACAGATGTGCAGGCTTCATCATTTTTTTCCCACCAGTAATGAAATCTGTTTGAAGAGCAGTCCAGTGATACTGCAATGAATTTTTAAGGAGGCAACAAACTGAGATTACAATGTGCAGTTAGTGGAAGAACATGGATGGTAAATTACTTGACTGGTGACTTAGTGGTTCAAAGAAATGGTAGGAAGAAGTATTTGAACCTCAGAAGGTGAAAATCAGTTGTTGCTAATTTCAGATGATATTTTGAGAAACGTCCTAAAGCTTCCCGTAGGTCTAGATTCAGTTTCGATTCATCAAGGAAAGCTGCAAGCACCGCTTTGTCTACATTCAGAGACTTTTGAAGACTTCAGTGTCCCATGGGGCACAATTGCCAAGTAAGATAGTAGTTTAGTTGTATCTGGCTTCATATGAGCATGTTGAGTCCCTCTGGCCACAGACTGTCTATGGACTTCTGTGTGGGCAGACTGACAGCTTGTCAAAGCACAAGTTATATGCAAAGCCTCTCCTTTCATAAGGCACTAGCAGTTGCATATAGAATCATAGAATTCCCTTTTGGAATTCATGTTGGTGTTTTTTAGTTTATGAAGCCAGCTCTTAAGAAGAGAGCTCAGTTCAATGCAGAATTTTGAACAGTGGGAGAGCTGTCAAAAATGTCTTAATAGTAAGTTTGTGATAATCTAATCTCCAAGGCTGTCTTAGTCCCAGAATATCTGAGATTATCATTGTCGGTTGCTCTGATTCATGTTAGTTTGGAAAGGTACCACTATGACAGCCTTAGCTGGCAGAAGCTCATCCGTATCACCTCTCCACATGGTCTTTATTATCAGGAGATCAGGAGCTGGAAAGGAATAAGCCTGTAGATTGCTATGTGGCTAGCTGCCATATAGCAAACTAGCAAAAAGAGAACAATAACAAAGAATAACCTTCAGTACATAACTCAGGCACACTGTGCAAGTCTTGTTTCCCAGCATTTTGTAATCTGCTTTGTCTTTGACATCTGTGGAAAAAGATTGTGAAGCAGCCATAATGTCAGATCGGCAGTCTGTATTCCTTTAGTAACAAAAGGAACTGTCTCTCTATACTGTCTTGGAGAAGAAAGGCTTTACCAGCTCACATAAAAAAATAGTCCAATCCTGGATTCATTCTATTACATCGAGCAACGGTAGAAACATTAGAAAAGAGAATAACAAAAGGGGATGCAAATAGCAGTAATTTGCCCAGGTATTCAAAGTATCAAACTACCCAAAAGAGAATCAAGCACTGAATTCTCATTCTGAGGTATACCAAAAACCTCCATGCTGGGCATTCAGATTCTACATACCTTTTTTTAAATTCTAAGGCAATGGGATTCAGACTTTGAAATGGACCCAGGAGCACTTGTAAGACATTTCACAACCAAGAACTATGGTTGCCGTTTAGACTATGTGCTTAAAATTAATGTGCAGTGTTATTTCCTGAATAGCCCATCATTGTATGAAGATATTTACAAACAGGCAAGACATGCCAACAAATTAGCAGACTGTCTCTTAGGGGAACATTTTAGTAATTTCTGATTTTTGTGTTTGCTTCAGCATTTCAAAAGTCTTCCATGAATATTCCTCCTTTTCATCCTCTCTTTTTCATATCCTTTTTGGTAACTTTTGAATGTAATTTTTTGCAATACCATATTCATTATCACCTCTGGATAATTCCTCCTGTGACAATCCATTGCATTTATAATTTAGGACTTTACACTTTTCGTATTTGTTACAGTAGTCCTACTGTTCACTTATCAGTGCTGAATGTGCCAATTCTCTTATTCACCATAGACTTGAGTGACTACAAATCCCCAATTTTCTTTGGTGAGGGGAGGGAATTAGGGTGGTGCAGTTCTAGCTATAGTGTAGGGGAGGGCTTTCTCTCAAGAGAAATAAAGTAAGCTGGAATGAGAACTGTCTTACAAATTTACTCTATGGGATACAAACTGACAGCATATAAAGACTTTCACCTCTAAGTCACCAGTTCAAGGTCAGATTCTGGTGCATGTCAATAGGGACTTAAAAGCTTTATCACCCTGTGTCTGCTCTGCAGTTTCAAATTTAAAGAAATTACAGTCTCAGTCTAGTTTCTCATAAACACCACCACTGCTGTCACTGCTAATTGGATACTTGCTGGAAGCATTGGCAGAGAGGCAAAAGGACTGAATGAGCCATTGACATTGAATTCACCTCTCATTGCTATGTGTTCAGTGAAGCTCTTTGCTGTTGGCTTTGTGCTGGCTGGGTGTTCAGTAGAGGTAAACCAAGCAGAGTCTCTTTTTGCCTTCTTATCTTGCTTTGGGAACCAAGATCTTTGAAAACGATATCTGCCTTTTATAGCTAATGTGTTGTCAGTGTAATTTTGAAGGAGGTAATCATCAAAGACTAATGGTCAGGAACTATGAGAAAATTTTGGCTTAATGTCAAGAAAAACTTTTTAAGAACAATATACTGTGTTTTTACCAACCTGTGTCTGACACAATCTGGCTGTCTCAAACTCTAGACATATCCTAAAATATCTAAGGCTTGAAATAAAATAGTAATACAGCCTTTTGAAGAAAGGCCTACTCCCATAAACTAGATGAATAAATATGAACTTATGTAGCATGTTCTGAACTGTAACTATCCCACAGGAGGAGTCTTCTCTGTCTGTTGTTTTCCTCTAGTTACAATCCAGCTCTATCAACTCTCTCTTTACCACTACCCCTCTCTAAAACAAAAATAAACCCCGGGTCCCCCCAAACACAAAAAAAACCCCCAAAACAGGTCCACTTTTCCTTTTGTTATGAAAATCACTACATATTGTATTTTGCATGTTAAAGACAGTAGCAGATTTAGGCTCAGAATTCAGAATTTCTCAGTAGGCCTCTGAAGCTTTAAAAGTCTATATACTTTATTGTTAGAAGAACTTATTTTTACAAACAATTTTATTACTTATTGAAATTAATACCTCAGAACAGGCAAAATCCTGAGTATCCAAGGCTCAAAATCACATTTTAATTTTAAAGTTCCTGATCAGCATTAAATCAATTTCTTTTAGAAAAATTACTAACCAAACATCAAGCCAACTTTCTGAGTAAAGCACTTTATAGGTCATCCAATAGAAAATGGAAAGGATAGGACAACATCTTGTGTTCTCAGGTCTTGCACTTGACAAGACATCTCAGTCAACAGCTGACTTGACATCCCTAATTTTGTTTTTTTTTCACACAGAGACTTCTGTGTAGGATCTGCTCTTATCAGTGTTTTGAGGGAGGTGGATTTTGGAGAGAAATCAACAAAATCAAAAAGTAAAGGATTTTTATTAGGAAGAAGATCCAGGGAAATGTTTACTTTGTGACTTCTAAAAGGCTTCAAAAAAGAGTTCAGCACCAAGTGGTCCAAGACTGTATGGACTAAGGAGTTGACCAAGGCTCAATCTACTAATATGTTATGAACACTTTGCTACCTTCAGATTTCAATCTGTCCTGGTCAGAGACAAATGGGGTAGAATAATAAATGTTTCAATGGAAGTTCAGTTTATTAGTTTAGGGTAGTGGAGGTGGCCTTGTAGTTATGTCACCCTGTAAATGACACTGGCTGAGGAGTCAGGACATATCTGTTCTGCCAACCTTGAGAAGCTATGGCAATTATCAACAGAGAGACAGAGCAGACTATTTACAAAATGTTGGCCTATCCATATCAGTCATTTATTCTGTCCAGCTGCAACTGAATTGAAATTTTGAATGTATATTTTGACTTGCAACATCTTTATGGTATTTACACTTGCATGCTTAGGTTCTTGTCCAGCTAAATTGTTTCCAATTGTTACCTTCCTAGTACTTCACCAAGTACTTATGCAAGGTGTTATTTTAAACACACGCTAGTTTGGCTGCAGCAAGTTCTGTCTAATAAGATAGTATATATTCTACCAGATGGATTATTGTTCATCTTGGGATAAACATGAATTTGCTGATAATTGCTCAAACTGTCACTGCTTTTTCTGTATCTGTTGGCATGTAACAGGTTCATGGATCTGTTCCAATGTTGTATCTGTGTCTAGAGTAAAGAGGAGCTAATGCACTCTGGATATATAGTACACAGCTACGTGAGAAAAACAAAAAGTTAATTTACATCGAACTTGGAGACTATGCCATGAGTATAAAATTGGCATTCTGTCTCACACAGCAAGAAAGAATAGTTTTTCTTCTTAGATTAATAGTCAAAATCCAAGAAGGACATCATTCCTGTACAGAAGCCAGATGGATGCTACAGAAGTTGTAGATCCTTTATCAAAATCATAAAATTTTGTCTGTTCTGTCATGGTAGGAAAATTTCATATAGTTTGACCTCCATTCACGTCACTTCTTTTCCTTGGTTTGTGGTTAGCCTCTAGAATTCACTGTCATGGGAATTCAGCAAATCTAATACAGTGGGGGAATTTTTAAATGCTGCATTATGTGGGCTGACAGAGGCAATCATCTTCCTCAACAGCTTCATACACCAGTAACATACTTCACTGAAAACAGTATCTCAATTGCCCTTTGTATTCTATGTAGGGATTGATAAGAGTAGGACAGAAATAGTTGTTAGCTAGAAGTAGTTATGCTAAGGCCTGCAAGGCCGAAAAACAGCCAACACTGCCCTGACCTTGAGGAGATAAGACTAAGAATGAGAAAAGCAGGAGCACCTGGCAAAACAGGAGAATAAGAGGAGAAAAACAGGGTCCTGAAGGAGGAAAATCAAGAGAATTGCCAGACAATAAAAAGTGTTTGAAGTATGCGTGGACAGACTCATAGTTTCCCCATAGTTCTGTGAACAAAAAAAACAAAAACAAAAAAACCCAACAACAAACAAAACCCCAAACAAACTAAAACCAAACATATGATCAATTTCGAGTTAGTATAGTTTGATATTATTAATCACTGGAAAACAGGAATGAGCTGTTAAGAAATAGAGCAGATACTGAAGTTGCTTGCATAAGGGCTGGATTTCCACTGTGTTTAAAACTATGTTCTCACAATTTTGATACCTGGGTATACCTTTTTTCTAAAGTTGGCAGCACCCAGCAGATCTCGTTCCCTGACCTTTCTCAACACCTCTAGAGAGCATCCTTATGGAAAACATTCTGCTTTATCACAGTGTCTGCCCTTGGCTCTGTGGGCTGTTCCTTCCTGTCAGGACTAGGTTTGCAGAAGGCTCCAGTCTTCTCTGCACCTTTTGGTTGTTCTTGCAGGGTGCTGGTGTGCTATACCTGTGTTGAAGGAATTTTTGGGTTATGTGATATATCACATAGTGAGGTATTGTTCATGGGCAGGGATTTTAAGTACTGCATCAAAGTTAGTCATATTACTAATAAATTCACAATTTTATAAATTTTAATGGAAGTATTTTATCACAAAAGCTTGTAAATATATTTTTCCTCCCTCCCTTCCTTATTTAGTAATGAAGAAGAGATTTTGACATAGTAAATCAGCATCAGAGAAGATGGAAGTCCTGAGTACTGGAATCTAATTTTCTGCTAGAAACCCTCTCTCAGACTGGTTTGCATTAGAAGATCTAAAGACTATACTCTGTTTTGACAGGACACCTTCATTTAACCTACAGTACGAGTGAAGTGCAGTCTGATCACTCTTAAGTGTGAATATTAATGAGAATGTTCATAACAATCCTTCCCTTTGACAGTGGAACGGGAGCTGAAGTCCAACTGCAGGATCAAACAGGGTGGCATGGTACATGCATCAAACCATATGGCTAATGCACAGCTCAAGGAAATGAGCCAAAATATTTCAGTCAAAACTCTTCACTGGAACACTAATAACCCAGCAGTCTCTTTTCCCTAAAAACCCTGGAGGCAGAACAAAATATCCTGTCAAAATGCATCAGTGCAGTGGAGCAAGAAAAACAAAAACTTCAGACAGTGCCATCTGACCATGTGAAGGTGTTTATATATTTCACAAAGAATTTTTTCTATTTTTCATTCCTCTCTCTATCCCTCCCCTGCTCTCTGTGACTTCTACCTTCACACACAGGCTATGTCTGGCTATAACAACTCCTTAATTTATTAAATTCAATCTGTGTTTCATTTAAAGACAGTGTTTATTTCAAACCCTTCTTTTCTTCTTATGCTTTGAGTGTTTGTTCACTGTTGTGTAAGTAACTCAGTTGCTGAACTCCTATCATTTTCCCCATCTGCTGTGGAAACAAAAAGGCAGGTTTTCTAAAGATTTATCTGCTCAGGACATCTTCCTGGATCTTGAGGCTTAAATATAAATTCAACTACTTTTTGACATTGTTTTCTACTGGTGATCAAAGTGATTCCTCAGCACTGATGTCGGTCATGATACTGGTACATCTCTGGCAGAGGAAACATGATGTTCTTGCTGTTAGAAATTGAGCTTCCACTGACAGTCTTAGTCAAATTGCTGTGGTCTGAATATCCCAGATAATGAGTCAGCAGCCTGTTCCAAGATGCGGTACCATTAGACACATTGTTGAGGTGGTAGGAGTAGATAGACAGAGGTCAGCAGCCTCCAGAGCTCCCAGTGTGGCATTAAAGCCCCTAAAAATACTGAATGTACTTTACATAAAGACCTCAGTGTTCATTAACATGCAGTAGTGTTTTCAGTTTGCAAACAGGACACTTCCAGTGACTTTTTAACATGTTAAGTGGCAGAGGCTAAATGAAGATACACTGTACTTTCACTACTGAAAATCTAATCACAAAGGATGAACTTGCAAATTCCAGTCTTTCTCTGTTAGTCACTACCATGTGGTATAGACTGGCATATTGAGATGGCATAGAGGTTAAAGCAGAAGTACTCTGAAGGAATTTCATTATGAGTGTTTAAGATTAGAACAGCCAATGCTGGTCAAATTCAGGAGGATGGTGCATGGCCAAAGCATGTTGAGAGGAAAATCTGAATATCCAGATTGTATCTGAAATGGGAAAGGATAAAGCTAAATATTCAAGTTTCAAACCCAAAGTCCTGGTTCTAGTGGGTATTTTGTAATATTGTCCTTTCTGTTAAGTACTAGGAGCAAAGAGTATAAATTGGAAAAGTTACTGAGTTAGGCTTATCACTGCACAACTGATCACTCTTTTCATGCAGTACACAGATTCATAGTTTGAATCAAACCAAATTATGAAATAAGGGCATGAAAATCATGACAAACGTAAGTCCTTCATGTATGATGGCTGGGGTATAATGTAACAGCAAACCTGCTGCACAAGTGTTATATAATTTAACTAAAATATGTGTTATTTATTTTTGCTGTGGTATATGGATTTGATATCACCACCTCATCAACAGTCTCAACAGATGGGTAAAACCAGTCTATCATGCAGTCATTTTGGCTGGTCAGGTACTAGATGACAGAAACTTTGAAATAATTCCAAGCCATATAACCAATGGATCCTTTCACTGTCAAACCTTCCTGATTAGGAACCTCCTTTCTGTACTTTATAAGAATTTTATTCTCTACCAGAAGAGAGTTGCCTACTCTGATCTTCACCTAAGGGCACATCCTTGGCCTTTTTCCTACCCTCAAAACACTATTTTGAAAAAGAAGAAAAAAAGTAAGCTTTTTCTCAGGTTGCCATCATTGCTCCAACAGTCGTCTTGATTTTTGGGGCATGACAAAATTGCTGACAGGTTGCAGTATAGATAACAAAATAGTATGAGAACACTGATTTTTTTAATGTAGATTACTAAGTATAATTGGTTAAAAAACTATTTCCTGATGTGCAATTTGCTCTACAATGTTCTTCTGTAGCTATTTCCCTACCTGCTTGCTAATCTCAGGTTTTCAAGCTCTAAGGATACGTAGTAAGAAAAATGTGCAACATGCCTCTAGACACTTATCAGCTATCAAAGCAGACCTGGTAACTCCTTCAAAGACCTTTACTCCAATTTTAGCCTTCCTGCTGTACAGTGGATTGTATAGGCTGCTTACATAATCCCTGAGAAATCTCATTACTAAAGCTGAGCTAAAATGTTTTACTCTAAACAAACATGGCAAACTGCACTGCCTTTATAAATAAAATTATCCTAGTTAGAAAGCTGTCCTATTACTTCATAAGTATATGTTGAAAAGCTGATTAAATTCCTTCTGTCTTTTCTATTGGAGCTGTCAAAGGAGTTGTGTCTCTGCTCTCATAGACCCCAGCCATCTCTGCAGCAACATTTAATACAACATTGCTTTTTCTTTTACGTGGAATGACAAGCAATGGGTTTTGGCTGCCATACCAGATAAGGATTGTGTCGTGCTTGTCATTAAGGTGGGGAATTTTGCATACAAAGGCTGTCTGGACATTTCCATAGACTGAACAGGACTGTGGGGACAAGTGCTTCTCATTGCTTTTGGTTAAGTCCCTATCAGTTGTGATTGAATCCTGGTTTGAATTGTCAATTATGAAAACATTAAGAGTAGTAGAATGGAGTTCTCTCTCTCTCTCTCTCTCACTCCTATGGGACAAAAGCTGACCAGGAATTTTCTGCTCCGTGACTGTGACTTCTGACAGAAATAAGAAATTCCAGAAATATAAAAAATCCTATCTTCTGCCCATGAACCTTAAGGTTGTTTTGTGTTTGTTTTTTTGTTTTGTTTTGTTTGTTTCTTTGGTTGTTGTTTGTTTGTGTGTATTTGTTTGTTTTTCCTGTTGTTTGCTTGTTTTGCTGCTTATTTTGGCAGTTCCATCATTGGATGATATTGTGGTGCCTCAAAGTGGTTAAAATAAGATGCCCTCTGAACACCTGTAGCATTTCCTTCAGTGATTCTGAGTGGGCAAACAAACAAGTGGAACCACACTGTAGCATTCTTACATCTAGTAGGGGGATGAATAAATCTTACAGAAAACTGGGAGATACTTGCTGTAGTAAATACAGAAAAAAAGAGAAGATTCTCAGTGGATGAATTAAAAGAAGTTTTCAGTCATAGGCAGCTGCCAGAATTAAAAATTGAAATTTAGGTCAAATGACTATCCCTTTAAAGTTACAATTCTACAGTCACAAGTCTCCACTTTCCTCAGAGAAGGCAAATCATGTTACACTCTACCTCACAGGCAGGGAGGAGATGGATTAAAAATTACACTTAGACAATTATTATTCATTTATTGCCCTGCGACACCTAGTAAGCATTCCAAGTAAAGAACTGTACAAGTGTAATTGTACTAACTGGCTCCAGGCTGATCTGAAGTTATTCCCTTTGAGCCAGATCACTGGATTCCCTGAACAGATTTTGCTTCTATGGATGAGTTTCAAAGCAGATTCATTATCAAATATCTGCCAGGATCACTCTGAGTGTGATGTGAGTATTAGAATTAAATAAACATTTTAAAATCAGATACAGATGTGCAAACATGTCTTTTCTGTTTTTTAATAGAAAACAAAGTTTTCTATTCTTAAATGGCAAGGTCATATCACTTTGGTGTAATTCTTTTCATCCTATCAGGACTGTGACTTTTATAGATTGCTTTGTTTGTTTTCTGTTGTTTTTTATTATTTTCTGTACTGATTTTGCTACCCTTTGACAGATAGATGGAATAAGACCACCTGTCAGATATTTAGGGAATAACTTGAATTAATAGAAGACACTGCAGACCCTTTTTCATGAGCCCAGATGTGATGTATATGTGTAGT
This sequence comes from Todiramphus chloris collaris, assembly GCA_025345505.1. Taxonomy (NCBI): domain Eukaryota; kingdom Metazoa; phylum Chordata; class Aves; order Coraciiformes; family Alcedinidae; genus Todiramphus; species Todiramphus chloris. The sequence goes on along the minus strand of JANVCC010000033.1, from coordinate 1,994,585 downwards.
ATAAGCGTAAACTTAGGCTCTTCCTTTACCATGTGTCCTAAGGCAATTTCATAAGTGCATTAGACTTGAGTAGCAGAATTTGTCAAGATATTATATGAATACAGTAAAGTTGGAGTGACCTGAGACATACAGGTTCACTTATCTCCAATGCTGCTGAAAGGCAAGAGCAAGAGGGAGGTGGTGATGTACTGTGTCATGTTAGACAGAAGTGTGTTTCCAGCTGTCCCTTGACCTTGGGATGAGGCTTTCAAACAGTACCAAGAGTGGCTTTGTTCTCCACTAAGCACTGAAAAAACTTTTAAAAACCATGGAGAATTTGTTTTTGTATCTCCAGGCAAAACACAGATGACTAATAAAAGTCAGAAGCCCAGACTGCTACTAAGAGAATGTCTTTGTATTAAACTGTATTTTTGCCAACACACAAGCACTGCAGAGATGGTAGAAGACAGCCGTAAGGTTATTTCTGAGCCTTTCTTCTCTACAATTTCAGATGAAGGTATACAAACTCCTGCACCACAGGTAGATATTCTGCACCACAGTCTTCAACTGTGTGAAATTTTATTTTGCCTCAATTTGCCTTTTTCTATCCTATTATTGTATTTTTTCCATATGTATTAATGAGATTATATAGTACAGAAACATGCAGTCATTGTTTTAAAGTGAATATGGTTCAGTTTCAGGAAGTGTTGGCAAACTCTAAGATTTGAAAGAAGTCCTATATCTCTACTTTTATCATAAACTCCACAAAAGCTACCACATTAACATCCCGAATAGGTGGTTGGTTTCCTACAGGAGAATAAATAAAACCTTGGTGTTTCAAACCACACTACTTTCTTAGAAAAAAACCAGAAACTTGAATATTTTTCCTATTCCTTTGAAAATGCAAACTGGCTTTAGCCAACTAGGTATATTTATTTTTCATATCTTTACCTACTGCGAGCTACAATACTCAGGGAAGCAGCTGCAATGGGAAGTTCTTGAAGCCATAGTACAGAAATTTCCAATTAACAATACTGGTATTTTGCAATGGACCATAATAATAAGATGATACCTCTGCTATTGTGTTAGTCCTTGTAAATCAGCTAATAAAGCTGATGTGATAAAGTATGGCCATAGAAACCAGGGCTGTGGCTGGGGAAGGATTTGTTCGGTGCAGGTGGCATGCAGTTATTCTTCTGAACAGCAGCCAAAGACAGGATTAGAAATGCAGCTGTAACTTATGATCTGACTGCACTGTCAATGGCAATGTTATAGAGAAATATGGAAACAGGCTTTAATCAGCTGCTTTGTAGCTTAGTGAGTATAGGGTTTAGCAAATCTCATGCTGAATTTCTTTTTGCTGTGTCTGCACAGTAATTGGTACCATTTAGTATTAGTGCCCATAACGTGCTTAAGTCTGATGTGTAGTCATGCTGGACATTCTATCTTATATATTCCAGAACCACACTGAACCAAAGATATGTAAAAGTACATAGTGTATTCTTCCTGGCTGTAATTTTGCAAAAAACCTTGTGTAGGTGGCAAAATTTCACTGTTAATTACATTGTCTTTTTTTTTTTTCCTTATGATAACTGTGGGTGTTTTTGCTATTGTTTTAAACTTTTAGTACACACAAAATCTTGAATGCAACTGATCATGAGCACAGTTATCTATTAGCATATATGCAAGCCTTATTGGCTGTTATAGGTCCTAAGAATCAATACAAAATTAACCATATTCTCAAAGTTTGCCCTTTCTGTGTCTTTCACTCTTTCTTTCTGAGTTTAACAACATTTCCCAGAAATTCCATTAATAAAAGCCTATAACTTACTAATTACCAAATTATGTCACTAAACTGTAGTTCAAAATCTATACAAGTTAATAAAAGCTCTCTAATGGTATAAGTTTTATTAATTTATAAGCATAATTAAAAGTACAACTGAGACTAACCAATTCTTCACCTTTTGAACATTTTCCAAGTTCCTTCTGATGTCTTTTAATGTGACAAATAATGTACCAAGTAAAATGACAGACACTGAGTAAGGCACAGTGATAACATCCTGAGGAGGAGATCTTCAGCCAGTGGTATCAGTGCTATAGGATTCAGATAGTTTTATGCTTTTGAGTGATTTAAGCCTGTAAGAGTTACTATGCTATCACAATTTATTTTCTGTTTGTTAATATCTGTGGGCATCACTGGAAAAAAATAATGAAAATACAGGAGAAAACAAGGTCTTGACTGGAATGAGGTGATGCAGAGAACTCTAACTGGCATTGACTTGCCTCACTTAAGCCCATTGCTTGCTCTGAAATGTCATAAAACAGAGAATCTTTTTCCTGTACTTGTGAGTGGTTGAACAATGTGTTGATTTCATTACAGCAAAAAGTGATTGGGAAATATTTTTAAGAGAGATTAGTCTCCTATTGTCAGCTGTCACTGAGATGGATGGAACTCAGCCTTACTACTGAGGCACTAGTTATGAGCTGGTTTGCTGATGGCCGTGACAATAGGCTGCATATTTTTAAATTGTAACAAGAAGAACCTTTTAGGACTCCTAATTACTGTCAGTGTCACAACATTTTGCATTATTCAAAGGGAGCATTGCTTCCATCCGTCAGTCTCCCTTATGCTGTCAAAGATGCAAATACAGGTTCTCATTGCTTAGGGGAAATTTGTAATATAAAAGGGAAGGAAGAAAGATGTAATGAAAAGTTAAATGATATAGGATGAAAATCCTCAGGAGAAAGAGCAGTTGAAGCTTTGAATTTTTACATATGCTATATAATGAGAAAGAAAGAGGAACAAAGTTTTGTTTTAGGAAGTGACTTGTCCCACTCAGTGGACAACGAGGGAGGTGAATCGTTATGATCTCCCAAAAGAGTCTATTCCTGCACAGCAGACAATGACTCAGAGGAACAATACAAAACAATTTATTGGTTTGCTCTGAGAACAATCAATAAATGGTGTGGATAAAGGTGTTTTGGCAGTAGAGGTTATTTCCTCATCAATTACTTTAAGGCACAACTAAGTATCAAGGAGAAGAAAGGAAAATTTAGTATAAAGAGGAGGAAAGGAAAAGGGAGAGAGAGAGATTAAGCTAGAAAGATATTACCACCCTTGTATCCAGCAGTGTGTTACAGGATCAATCCAAATCTTGAGTTCTTTGGTGGTGGGTGCACCCAGATCAATATTTTACTGTCTCTTTATACACTTGAGATATGGGTGGCATCCCTAATTTACATAGGAAGCATAGAGGCTGTCCTAATATGCATGAGCACCTTCTGCTTCAGACAGGCCTTGCTCAGTCTCTGTCCAGATCTTATCACCACACAAGGTCTGAGACATCAGGCTCTTACAGGAAGTGCTGGAGAATTTACATCTGTGCATATATGCATGTCTTTTTCAATATAAGCTTGGGATGCTAGAAAAGATGCTGGATGTATCTGAGAGAAAGAAGAAAAGGCAAAAGAAAATATTCCTATACAATTATTAGGATTTTGAAAATGAAGACAAATGCAAACAGAGTAACAATTGGATGTAAAAAGCAAAGTATATGGCAGTTGAGTATATTTTGGAATGCAGTGATAGGGAACATACTACCAGATTCTTGTAATATCCTTTTTTTTTTTCTTTTTTTCACTAATACTGTTGATTTATTGAAGCAAGACTTCTTGGGGCAAAAGACTCTTATCAGCAATTTTCTTAACCCAACAATTGTTTTGGAAAGGAGTTCAAACTTAGTTTCAGTATCTTGTTTAGTTGATTTTTTTTAAACACAGTTTTCCATTTTAAAATTTGTTTTGTTAAGAAAATGAAGAAAACTTTGCATCTTTGAAATAGTTGTGATTAAAGTGATGCATTTTGAGATTGTTGGAATAAGTTTTCGTCTATGGCCCCAAAGTGTTTCAAAATACATCTTTTTAGTTTGGAACATTTTTGAAATTGCTAGTGTTCATCCTACTTTGATATTTTGAAATGCTTAGGTGTTGCTGAAAGACATTTCCTGTGGAGCTAGAGCACAGTAATCCTCTCTGCTATCCCTGTTATCTGCTGTTTTCATTCAGGAAACTTCACTTAGAGAAATCAGAGGAATCAAGGAGCCTATCCACATAAACTTTCGGTGAGTTGAAAGTGACAGTAAGGCATATATATCATGAAGATCATACAGGGTCTGTAGATTCCGAAGAAAGTTTCCTGGGCTCAGACTGATGTAATTGTGTTCTCCACAGTCTTAATATATATGTTTCCACAGAAACACTATCATTGTAAGGCATACCTGTCATAGGATACAAATGATCAAGATGTACTGTTTATCAACATTGTTTGTTTTTCAGATAAAAGGAAGCCAGGACACTTCCTCATATACCTCATGCTATATCTTCTGAGTTTGGTGATGGAATGCTTCCTTGTGTTGATGTTGCTATCAGAGTTACTGAGGGGAGTCACAGTTTTATATTTGAGTTGGGACTCGGACAGGTTTTCCAGCCTCTAATGTTATCCAGGGGGAAGGGCTACAAGTGGAGAGCAGCTGTTCATCAGTTGACTAATCTGTTTTCTGTGATGCTGGTCACAGCAGTATTTGAAAAATGTTGTAATTATGAAAAGTAATCATAAAAAATTATTCAGGTATTTTTAATTTCTGAAATCTTAGTGAAAAATCAATTCCTAGGTTATTTCCAAGCAAGCATTGCAGGCTGCACAAATTAAAACAAAACAAAGTATGGTCTTTCTAGTGTCCCTTTAAATGATTTTTGCTACTACTGCACCTGCCTGACACTATCATGTTAGTTTGAGAAATGCATTCTCCATCTATTAGCCTGAAAACTTTTTCAGCCAGAGAAGGGACAGCATTTTATAAAGGAAATTTATTATACTTCAAGTTTTGCTGCAGAATTTTAGCTTATTTTGCAAAGAGAAAACAGGAATTGATTCAACAGGAATAGAAAAGCTGTTAAGAGGCCAGTCTGAAGTGTATTCCATTTTCATTAGTGCAAAGACTTTCTATCTCTTTTAACCTGCATTCTCACCATATGTACAATGAAAAACAAAGGGTTCAATTCGTGCTAGATCATTGGTAAAATTAGACTAAATGATTAACAGAAATTTCCCCCATCAAATAAATGAAGTCACATGATTTCTGCAATGGACAGAAACAAAGCCTGAAGGCTGGTGAGGAATACAAACAGGTAGGAACCAAGGGCAGGAGTCTCAACTTAGACACAGCTCCCAAGCAAAATATTATTATAAGCCTACAGAGGCTTCTCATAGCTCTTTTTTAAAAGTTCATTCTTCACAACAGTCAGAACTGAGGTTAGACAGCTGTCCCAGATCAGAGAGCTAGTCTTGAGCTCAGGCAGCCAAACATCTAGGAAAGGAAAATGGTCTCGTGGCCCTGAAACTCCCTTGCTGCAAAGCAAGTAACTTCTGCATTTCTTTCATTTTCAGTGGAGACTTAGTCCTGTCTCCCAGTTCTCTACTACTTGCTCCTTTACTGAAACGATATCCCTTCAATAATGCAGAACCTGTGGGCTTTGAGGGTGGTGAGACTCTGGAATAGATTGCCCGGAGGGGTTGTAGATGCTCCCCCCCTGGAGATGTTCAAGGCCAGGTTGGATGAGGCCTTGAACAACCTAGTCTCTAGCCTCTAGAGAGGCATCCCTGCCCATGGCAGGGAAGTTGATTAGGTGATCTCTAAGGTCCCTTCCAACCTAAGCCACTCTATTATTTTATGATCTCTTTCCCTCCTTACCCCTCCTCCTTTCAATGACCCTCAGTAAGAGCTCTTCTGAAGGGTGTTTTAAGTTTACATTTTTCAGTGAAATCCGGCTTTCTTTCTTTGACTATGGAAGAACTATGTAAACTATGCAAGTTATCTTGGACAAAGCAGTGTTGGGTATTTAGATGTTAACACAGAAATCAGTAACACCCCTTAAGATAAAATAGATATACTTCAGGCATATCTTTAGGACCAAAGGATGGAGCAGAAAGAATATAAAAATGAGCTGTGTCTGGTACAGTTTCTGAACATTGATAAGTGAATTATTTTAAAGACTAAAACCTGATTTTATCACTGCAAATCTGAGTCAACTAATAGTTGTCTTGGGCATTTCCTCGGAATCACTATATGTAAATTCAGATCTTTGGACACACCTTCTGGAGGTGTCTCTCCTGACTATAAAACCACTTTTCTACTCTTTTAGAGGCCTAATATGTGCCAGTAGTATTCCTCTGGATCTTTGTTTCCACATATATGTATAAATAAAGATATGTGTAGATTGCTTATTGACAGAATGGCATAAAGAAAACTCTTAATTTACCACCAGAGGAGGATAGATCTGACCATCTGCAAGAGCATTTAAAATCTTTGCCATAACCAACAATAGAATGATCTTGCCACAGCTCAAAATGAAATACAATTAAAGAAAGATGTGATAAAGAAATAGGAGGACAAAGACACAAGCCTTCTGTTGCTTTTATATAGAATCATCACCTAGATTTAAAAGATTAGGAAATTTAGAAGAAATGCAAGATCAGTGAACGTGTAAGAACATGATACAAAACCAATAAGAACAATCTAGGATTTGTGGTAAATAATTAATATAGTGGCAAGGAATAGAAGCTAACAGAAAATAGAAAACCAGAAGTGTAAAGAAAAGTAGGGAAGGAAACCCACAAGTTAAGATAGCTATTAAAGAGCTACCATCTGCAAGACATGGGAGATTTAAAGTAATGGCAGTTGAACAATAATGTTTCAATAACTTCTCACAGAATACGAATAGATGAATAAAGACATGTATTGGTAGGTTCTTGAAAGTAGTCCCTCAGACAAAATTACAAATCTTCAAAAGCTATTTTGCTGCTTATGCTTGTAAATGGTCTTTTAGGTGAAGGAGGAGAATGTGTCAAGATCTAACTCTAGCAGAAATGTCAAAAAATGTCTCATTTGCTTCTGACTTACAGGCTAGCAGAATTTCAGTATTGCTGTATTTGTATACAATGATTTCCGAAACATTTCTCTGAGGCTTGTGTAGTCAAAAAGATTTAACTATGCAGGAAGAGATTTTGCAATTGTAGTTCTCTCCTGTGCTGCTCTTTTATTCAGCATTCCAACCACTTTTCCCTAGCCTATAGCATTGCATGGTGGTGTTATCTCTCAGGTACAGAACCCAGGATTTGGCCTTGTTGAACCTCATCCCATTAGTCTCAGCCCATCTATCCAGCCTGCCCAGATCCCTCTGTAGACTGTTTCTATCCTTATGCGTATCAACACACCTGCCCAACTTGGTGTCATCTGCAAACATACTCAATCCCCTCATCCAGATAATTGATAACGGTGTTAAACAGAACTAGCTCCAGTACAGAGCTCTGGGGAACAATGCTTGTGATTGGCTGACAAATGGGTTTAACCCCATTCACCACTATTCGTTTGGCCTGGCCATCCTACCAGCATTTTATCCAGAGAAGTGTGCGCCCACTCAAGTAATGAGCAGCCAGTTGCTCCAGGAGAATTCTGTATGAAACAGTGTCAAACACTTTGCTGAAGTCTAGGTAGACAATATTCATGGCTTTTCCTTCATCCACCAAGCATGTCACCTTGTTCTGTATATGTCATCTGATGGCATTCAAGATGATCTGCTCCATAACTTTCTCCAGCACTGAGGTCGGGTTGACAGGACTGTAGTTCCCTAGATTCTCCTTCTTGCCCTTGTAGATGGGCGTCAAATTTTCTAAACTCTGTTCCAGTGGGACCTCCTTGATTAGCCAGGACTGCTGATAAATGTCAGAAAGTGTCTTGGTGAGCACTTCCACCAGCTCTCTCAGTACCCTTGGGAATATCCCATCTGGTCCCATACACTTGTGTGTGTCTGAGTGATATAGTAGGTCACTGACCATTTCCTCCTGGATTCTGGGGACTTCATTATGATTCCCATCCCTATATTCCAGCTCAGGAGGCTGTGTACCTGGAAAACAACTGATCTTACTGAAGCAAAGAAGGTATTCAGTACCTATTCAGCCTTTTCTTCATCCTTGGTCACTATGTTTCCCCTGCATCCAATAAAGGATAGAGATTTTCCTTTGTTATCCTTTTGTTGTTATGTATTTACAGAAACTTTTTATATTGTCTTTTACAGCAGTAGCCAGATGAAGTTCTAGTTGGGCTGTGTCCCTTCTAATCTCTCTGCATAGCCTCAAAAAATCTTCGTAGTCTTGTCCCTTCTTCCATAGACCATAGTATGTCCTTTTCTTCCTGAGTTTCAGCTAAAGGTCTCTCTTTAGTCAGGCCAGTCTCTTCTTCCCTGCCAGCTTGTCTTATGGCACTCTGGGACAGCCTGCTCCTATGTCTTTAAGATTTCCTTCTTGAAAATTGTCCAGCCTTTCAGTACTCCTTTATCCTTCAGGATGAAGAGACATAGCAGAGGATATTGCAGAGCAAGTTTTCCTTATAATACCCATTGGTAATCTCTCAGCCTACTAGTCTCTAGTCTCCCTGCTGAACCCACCAACAAAGCTTTGAGGTAGAAAGGGAAGGGATGAGGAAGGGAATTTACGCTCACTCTAAGCTGAAGGGCTCAGAGCCCTCATTGTTTCCAAGTATTTGGTGAAAAATTCTGGTGACAAAAAGAACCTGAAAAATGTGAAACCTTTCAGGCATATATGGGGCAATGAACTTGTAGATTCTCTTCTTACTGCCTTAATTTTTGACTACAAAGACAGTCCAAAGGTTATATAGAATGAGCAAACACACAGTAAACAGCTTTAATGAAAGGGCTCTACCTAGGGCAGAGAGCAATGTATCTGACAAAGAGCTCTCCACTGATATATGTTGATTGACATGTGTACTTAATTGACTGCCACATTGTGTTCATGTTATGTTCATTCTGAGGCACACAACAAGAGCTTGCCACTAACAAGTGATACTCTGAGCCTAAGTGTTTCATCGATCATGGTACGACTGTGGGTGGACCTGTGGCAGATCATCTGCAAGCCGCTGCAAACATAGTAGTAGTGCAATCCATTTCTGTGCCATTCAGACCTTTCCAGAATGATTTTACCACTCATGCACTTTAAGAGATCGATTGGGAAAGCTGCGGGCTGTTACTGCAGGCTAAAGGCAGACCTTCTTACCTCTTCACTCTGTTAATGTGCTAGCAGTGAGCACCTTCTCTCCCTATTGGGACAGAAAAGTGTTGCAATTTCAACCACTACACTGATTATTCTGCTTGGAAAGCTGTCTTCTGAGACCTTTGCTTTGAATACAGCTGTATCTTAAAGTGATTTCAGAAGTAGGTGGCTGAGTGTAGAATAGTATGCACTCTGACAATTGCCTCTAGAGGAAACATGATACAGTGACACTGAACATGCCTTATGCTCAGATAGTCTGTGTAGACTCCTCTCTGTTGTCCAAGGTCTACTGACACATGATCAGTTAAAAGAAAAGCCTTTTTCATTCCAAACTAGGAGGACACTACAGTTAGGCCAAGTCTAATAGGGTAAAATGGTGCTGCTTTACTAGGGAATCTCCCAAACAAACTACTTTCTCTTTGAGAACTGAATTAGCACAGAAAAACCTACTCAGTCTTGTTTTCCACTTTAAGCTGCTCCTTTGAGGTGAAGTAAGTACAGAATTTTTGGTGGTACACTCTGAATGAATGTGGTGTGTCCAAATGCCAATCTACTAGTTTGTATTTTCATATACAATCCGTATCACTCTTCAGAGATGTATTATTAACGTGGATTTGGATTATGCTGATCAGAGTGGAAAGTCACTGATGATATAATGATGATTCAGTAGAATGAAGTAGGATCCATGTCATGGTAAAGTTTCAAGAAAGGAAGAAAAAGAAAAAGAGGAAAAGAAAAGAAAAAAGAAAAGAAAAGAAAAGAAAAGGGAAAAAAAAAGAAAAGAAAAAAGAAAAAAGAGAAAGAAAAGAGGTAGAGTGGAAGTATCCTTTTACCAATTACTTAGAAAATCCAATTAACCAGTGATTTAAAGAAGAGGAAAGCTGTGGAGTTAAATAATTTTATTTCCTTCAGTTAACAATAATACATTAGATTGTTAAGATGAAAAACATTTAAGAATCTAATACACTTTTCATTACCCATGCTATTTGCTTGTGCATGTTAACTTCAGCAGGGAAACCTGACAAGTAATTTTTTCCTTTCCTTAGCTCAAGCTTGCAGACTTTTATATTTCAAAATTCTAGAGAGATTGCTTTTAAAAGAGAAAAAAGAGTAAAAAGAGAAAAAAAGAGAAAAAATCTCTGTCAAAAGAGAGAATATATAATTTAAAAAAAACAAACTTAAAAAATCAGAATTGCAGAACCATGTTTTGTTGGCTGAACAAAAATCTTAGATTAATATGTTAATTATCCTGGTTCATATTTGCCTCTGGTCAATCATACTTAGCTTGATATTCAAGTATTCTCTCCAGAATTTCATGTGCTCCTGATTAATCTCTAAAAATATTAGGCACCACCTTGTTCCATAATTTATACCTTGACCTCACAATTTGTGTGCTATGTTGCATTGTTTATGTGATATCCAAACTTTAAAAACCATGATGTAGTTAGAGGATCTGTATCTTTCTGTGAGGTTACCATATGACATTGGGTTAGACATTAGGAAGATTTTTTTCACTGGAAGAGTTGTCAAGCATTGTAACAGGCTGCCTAGGGAAGTGGTTGAATCACCATCCCTGGCTTTGTTTAAAAGTCATGTAGATATGGTGCTTAGGGACATGATTTGACAGTGAACATGTCGAGTAGGGTTAATGGTTGGACTGAATGATCGTGAAGGTCCTTTTTAGCCTAGATAATTCTGTGGTTCTATGAACATGTTTTTCATACTCTCTTTACCATTATAAGATGTCAGTTATATTAAAATGTTACCATTCAGTGATGCTGCTGCTTAGGCAGCATCAAGAGTTAATGGAACAATGCAGTGCATTATGTTATCTGACTCATTTATAGTATCTTCCTATTAACATTGAGAGCATCCACAGATCATGTACTTGTAATTTTTTTTGTATCACCTCAAAGATTGTTACTGTTAGTATCTTCCTAGTTGTGCAAAATGTTAGCATGTAGGTTTTACTCTTGGCTTTGTAACATAAAATGATGAGGGTTTTTTTTTTGTGTTGTTATTTTTGTTGTTTTTAATAAGAAAACCAAAACACACTAATTGTAAATATGCAAACACTATTAAAATATTTAATTTAAGGTATAGCATACTTATTTACTACAATTGAATTCTTGAAAATTAGTTTGCTTTAATTTGCCGAGAGCAGAACAGATGATTTGGTGATTCTTTTGCAGTAGGCAAGGATATAATGAAAAAAAGAAAAGAAAACAAAAACCATAGAAATCTAGATGTGACAGGGTTTCCACTGATATTTCATATTAGAGAAGAAGGTGAGCTGTGAGTTCAGGGATTAAAAACTCATTTAAGGAATATGTAAACAGTTTATTGAACCTCCAACATTGCACACACAGATCAGATTCTGAAGGGATATCACAGTACATCTGGGATTCATCGATTTGCTTCATTCCTCAGCCACTGGAACTGATCTGGTTTATAGACCCCAAAGTCTAACCTACAGTCTAACCTGCTGTGTATGCCTATATCTGTACAGAGTTTATATGTACTCTGTATGTATGCATTTGTATATTATAGGATATTGTACATTTCCTCCTTAGTTTACTCCTTGATTCCTATGGAGCAGGACTGTCTATAGATATTCATTACATCGTGCGGCACCAGGCCAAATGTACCTAATTGGAGTATATAGTATGACAGGCATTCAAGGTCGACAACTTTTATTTTACCATTCAAAAAATGAAACAGCAGATGCCAGCCCAGTCTAAAAGGAATGAGACAGGATAAGGGAGTGCATGCAGTCAGATCACAAGACAACCTATGAATATCTTTAGAAGAACAGAAATGCCAGAAAACTGTACCATCCCCCGGAAATCCATAGTTGAAATAGAGTCTAAGATGGTTGTCCAAAAGTAAAAGAAAAGGATAGGGATAAGGAAGTTAGGCAGAGATCTATGCATTCTGTAGGCTCCATGATCAGTGTTTTGAAAGCTTCAGACAGAATATGACCCTTCTTAGAATAACAGAATCACAGAATGGTAGGGGTTGTAAGGGACCTCTGGAGATTGAGTCCAATCACCCTGCCAGTGCAGGAACACCTAGGGCATACCACACAGGAACAGATCCAGGTGGGTCTTGAAAGTCTCTAGAGAAGGAGACTCCACAACCTCTCTGGGCAGACGGTTCCACCACTCTCACTCTCACAGTGAAGTTTTTCCCCATGTTCAGGTGGAACTTCCTGTGTTTTACCTTGCTACTATTACCTCTCATCCTATCACAGGGCACAACTGAAAAGAGACTGACCCCTTCTACTTGACACCCACCCTTCAGATATTTGTAAACATTAATAAGATTCCCATTGAGCACCAGGGTTGATTTGACTGATCTGCTGGCTGAGTGCCCCCTTCCTTCCTCACCACTCCATGTATGTCCTTGCCAAAGCTGCACGCTCAGGGAGGACAACCTTCCCCATTAGAGGTGTACTGTTCATTGGTCGAGGGTATACAGTAGTTGTGCTCCCCTGCTAGAACCTCTAAACAAGTTCTTATATGTGAAGATCTTAAATGTTAAAGGGAAAAAGTTATAAGGGCTAATGGAGAATAGTACGATTAAAAATTATCTGAATGAATCTCTGAGTATCCTCAGCTCCTAGAAATTAGTTTAGCATAACACACCTTCAAGGCATTATGAGAGTATAGTATCTCTGATGGTCCAAGACACTGACAAAGATACAGTTTGCAGGTAGAAGCAGCTTTTACCAGGGGTTTTGGGCCTGGATTCATGCACTATGAATATAAATATCTGCATCCTAAACCATGCATATTAAGTCAAAAAGTCTGGTTTGTATAGAGGGCCTTTTTAATTCTTTCACTTCTGACATGTATAAAAGCATTTGTAATTCACTGAAATGTTCTAATTAAGTTGTCAGAAAGCATAGAAGTTTCATCATGACCACAAGGCATACTATGTGGACATTTGTTTGTAGTAGACATTTGTAGTGCTGTAAATTTGGAGTATTACTGCCTGGAACAAATGAAAGGTGCTCATGCAGCATTGTCGTAGAGATTAGGATCAGATTTACAGAATACATGTGCTATACATGCGACATTTTTTTGACCATTGAAGTAGAAAAGAGGAGAATTTAGTTAGTTAGTTAGTTAGTTCCATTAGCCAGCAGATTGTAGCTGTCAGTCTTGGCTCTTTGGGGTTGTCTAAATCTAGTTGCAATTAAGTAAGAATGTGATTTCCAATACACTTAATAGCAGAATCATATGTCTTTTTGCTCAGGCAAGTGTATACTTGAGCAGAAGAAAGCAGAGAAGTGCCTTCAGCCCAAGGACGTTGAAAGTGTAACCGCATCAAATTGACTATCAATAATTAAGGTCTTTGATGCTTTGAATCGTTTAGGTAATAAGATTGCTTTGAAGTAAATAAATAACAAATTAGAATTTGTGGCAGTCACAGGTGTTTGGCAAGACCAGCTTGTAATCAAAAGCAAAATGAATGCATTTTACTCTGTATAATTAGAAAAAAGAAATGAAGTTTATATGCAAATTGTAAAGCACTTTTCTAAGAGATAACCGCTCAGACGGCTTTTTTTTTTGTAATATAAACTTTCATTTAAGGGGAGAATTTGCAAAGCATCCATTTTCAATGCAATTTCAGTGCAGCTGGTTAAACTGTCTTAGTCTTCCTAAGAGAGAAATTCAAATATCACTGGTACCGTGCCAATCTTGTTATGGCACAGTAAGGACAACATATGCATTTTTAAACTTGTCTCTCTTTCCACCTCATCTGAAATGATAGCAAACAAAAATCCATGAAGGTTAGGGAGAATTACTTGGTGCCAATAAATAAGTAAATAAACAGAGAAACACTGAGAGATAAATAAGAAGGAAAACCTGCTAATTATATGTTTCAAGCATTGTGGAGGACTGAAGGTTAATACTGAAGAACAATGAAGGCTTTTCACCTATCTTCCATAGCCAAGGGAAGATTCCCTCACTGGCTGACACTGCTGAATCATAGAATGAATCATAGAACCATACAATCATAGAATGGGTTGGCTGGAAGGGACCTTAAAGATCATCTAGTTCCAAGCCCCCTGACATGGGCAGGGACATGTCCTACCACACCAGGTTGCTCAAAGTCCCATCCAACCTGGTCACACCAAGTGATGGAGCATCCACAACTTCCCTGGGCAACCTGTTTCAGTGTCTCATCACCCTCGGAGTGAACAACTTCCTCCTAATTTCTAATCTAAATCTACCCTCTTCCACTTTGAAACCATTACCCCTTGTTCTATCACTATGAGCATTTGTAAAAAGTTCCTTCCCAGCTTTTTTGTAGGTCCCCTTCTGATACTGGAAGGCCACAATAAGGTCTCCCTGGAACCTTCTCCAGGATGAATAAGACTAACTCTCTCAGCCTGTCCTTGCAGGAGAGGTGTTCCAGCCCTCTGATCATCTTCATGGCCCTCCTCTGGACCCACTCCAACAGATCCACGTCCTTCTTGTGTTGGGAGCTCCAGAGGTGGACACAGTACACCAGGTGGGGTCTCACAAGACTGGAGTAGAGGGGGAGAATCACTTCACTCGACCTGCTAGCCACACTTCTTTTGATGTAGCCCAGGATACAGTTGGCGTTCTTGTCTGCATTCACACATTGTTAGCTGATGTTGAGCTTTTCATCAAACAGCACCCCCAAGTCTTCCTCCTCAGGAAGTTGCACTTCCCTTATCCACTGATGCTGTAACTCCATCATAGAAGGCTACCAAATTTGTCAGGCACAATATGCCTTTTGTGAAGCAATGTTGGTTGCCATCACCCTCTTCATTTTCCATGTACCTTAGCAGAGACTTAAGGAGGATAAGCTCCATGACCTTGGCATGCACTGAGATGATATTAACTGGCCTGTAGTTTCCTGGGTCTTCCTTTTTTCCCTTTTCAAAAGTGTTTTCTGCCCTGCCTTTTCCAGTCAGTGGGAACTTCACCAGACTTCCAAATATGATGGCACTCTGCTTAACAACTTCATCTGACAGTTACCTCAGGATCTGTGAATGGATCTCATTGAGTCTGATGGACTTGTATGCCTTCAGGTTCTTTAGATAGTCTTGAACCTGATCTTCACTCACAGTGGGTGGATCTTCCTTCTCCCAGTCCCTGCCTTTGCCTTCTGCAACTTGGATGGTGAAGACTGAGGCAAAGAAGTCATTGAGTACCTCAGCCTTTTCCATATCCCTTGTGATCAGGTATTCTGTTTCCATCTAGAGAGGGCTGACATCTTCTTAGCCTTCCTTTTATCACTGACATACCTGAAGAAATTTTTCTTTTTGCAATTGACATCCTTGGTCAGATAATTCTATCTGGGCTATAGGTTTCCTAACCTGATCCCCGGCTGCTTGCACAACTTTCTTGTATTCATCCCAGGCTTATTATTCTTGCTTCTGTAGACTTTCTTTTTGCATCTAAGTGTGTCCAGGAGCTCTTTGTTCATCCATGCAGGCCTCCTGGCATTCTTGCCTGCCATCCTCTTTTCTAGGACACATTGCTCCTGGGCTTGGAAGAGATGGTCCTTGAATACTGATGAGCTTTCTTAGGCCCCTCTTGCCATCAGGGCTTTATCGTAGCACCCTGCCAAGTAAATCCCTGAAGAGCTCAGAATCTGCACTCCTGAAATCCAGGGTAGTGAGCCTGCTGTGCACCCTCCTTGCTGCCCTAAGGATCTTGATTTCCACCATTTTGTGGTCACTGAAGCCAGGGCTGCCCTTGAACTTCATGTTACCCACCAGTCCCTCCTTGTTTATGAGAACAAGGTTCAGCATAGCACCTTTTCTTATTGATTCTGCTACTACTTGGAGAAGGAAATAGTTGTCAATGCATTCCAGGAACACCCTGGATTGTTGGTGCCCTGCTGTGCTGTCCGTCCAACAGATATCAAGGTGATTGAAATCCCCAATGATGACCAAGGCTTGTGAGTGTGAAGCTGCTCCTATCTGTCTATAGAGGGCTTCATCTGCTTGGTCTTCCTTCTCAGGTGGCCTGTAGCAGACTCCCACTTATCACCTTTCTCTGCCTTCCCTTTAACCTTGACCCATAAAGTCTTGGTCAGCTCTTCATCTGTCTAGGCCAAGTTCCATAGACTCCAGTTGATCATTGATATAGAGGGTGAAATTCCGCCCCACTTTTCCTTGCCTGTCTTTCCTGAAGAGCTTATACTCATCTATTCGCTTGCACCAGTCATAGGAGCTATTGCACCACATCTCAGTGATTCCAATAACATCGTAGCCTGTAGGTGTGTGCACATCTGTAACTCCTCCTGTTTGTTCCCCATGCTCCATGTATTTGCATACAGGCATTTAAGTTGAGCCCTCACTGAAGCTGACTTACTGTCTGGAATTCCACTGTCTTGCATTTCAAGTGCTCTCTTGCTGGCATGTGATCCTTCTCCAGGACCAGGGCATCTACTACTGGCACTGGCCTCAAAGTGGGATGGATAGAGGATCCCCTCCCCTGACAGCTCTAGTTTAAAATCCTCTTTTTTATATTGGCAAACCTGTGGCAAAAAAATTCTCTCTCCCTTCTCTGAGAGAAGGACCCCATCAGCTCCCAGGAGACCAGGTTTCTTAAAGTGACTCCCGTGGTCACCTTCCCTTTGACCAGGGCTGATGAAAAGTCTACCTGCACCCCTGAATCCTTCACCACCATTCCCAGGTCTCTGTAGTCCCTCTTGATACTCTTTAGAGTGCTCCTGGATGTATCCCTGGTGCCCACATGAAACAGCAGCAGATAGTAGTCAGTTGAACATACAAAGTTCAGTAGTCTCTCGGTGACATCCTTGATATGAGCACCTGGGAAGCAGCAGACCTTTCTAGATAATGCAAATGGGTGCCTCTGTACCTCTCAGAAGAGAGCCACCTACTACTATCACCTGTTGCTTTTTTGTGGTTGCACTGGTTGTTATACATGCAACTGATCTGTCTGCCTTAGCTCTGATGTGTTACCTGATGCCACCTTTTTTGCCTCTTCAGTCTGCAGAGCTGTGAAGCAGTTATGCGGGGGCACATAGGATCTTGAGGGAAGTCTCTTCCTTCTGCTACTTCTTACCTATGCAAGTTTCCATTCCTCAGGATTGTTGGCTTCCCTCCTTTCTGGATGTGCTGGTGGAGGAATTTGTGACTGTTTGGCCATAGGCTGTGGTTTCACTGCACTTGGATCCAGCTGTCTATATCTTCTTCTGCCTCTCTGTTGCTACACAGCCTTCTGACTGTCTCCTGCAGTTCAGCCACCTGCTGCAGGAGGCCCTCCACCGGGGCGCATCTTTTGCAGGCAGGTTTGCCACCCATCCATGCCCCTGGAGAAAGGTCTAGGCACTTTCCACAGACTAAGGTCTGCACAGCCTGTTCCTTCAACAGCTCTGTCTGGGTGGAGGGTTTGATGCTGCATACCCCCTACCCAGAGCTGCAGCCTTTGCTCTGCAATGAGTGCCCACTGTTCTGCCTCAAGGGTCAATTAGGATGAGCGTACCTGAGGTGCCCTGAAGCACCTCATGTTTCCATTTGGAGTATTACTGTCACCTTCAAAAGTCATGACTGACACAGAATACATACAGTAGAAACTGCTTGGAGTAGGTATGACAAGAAGAAGATGGAGTCCAGTGTCTTAGTAGTAAATTTGGATTTGTTGCAAAGGGACATGAGGTAGCAAATAGAAGATTAGCCCAAGGGAATATGAGACAGTGGGGTAAAGAGAAGTCTGTAGAAGCACCAAGCTAAATACACATCCAGTGACAGAAACAGAAAGGAGGAATCAGAATAAGCATGTGGAGAAGGTAAAATATAAGGCAAAGAACAGGAGAGACAGTGCAGAAAGACATGATGAAATTGTTATTTGCAGGGTTCACTCTGCAAAATGAAGTCTCTAAATTTCAAGATACTGTGACTGACAAGCATAGAATTAGCTAATATAATGAGAATTTGATTTATTTTTATGTTGAAACATTGCTTATAATCACCAACGTTGGAGATATCCCATCTTCCCAGTATAGTGTTCAAATACAGTAAGATACCTTCGTAAGACATCTGAAAGAGAAAGACAGAAGGAATGGGATTTTCCTACTGCATTCCTCCTGTACCATAAATAGTTATCAGTGGCTGCAAATCAGTGACTGTATATGATCACACCCCAACTTCTCCTCGATTCACACTTCTTGTCCCGTGTTGTTAATATTACCTTTGCTATCAGCAGAACTTGTCCTTTGAAGAAAAAAGACCCAAATTCTCAGATAATGGAAGTATTTGTGAACAAGAAACAGCATGCATTCTTCATTACATGTAATTTAAATTATTTACTTGTTACTAATAAAGTCCTTCCTTTATGCATAAGATTAACAAAAGGGTTCCACCTTTACGTACTGCTGATACAGGATGTCTGTCTTGTTTCATTTTAGAGTTGACTAATTTACTGAAATGGGTAAATGGTACCAACCATGGTTTTTATAAAGACTTTCAGAAACTTTTTACTTGAATAGTAGTGCACTGTCAAAATGTCTTAAATGCTAGCCTATATCTACTCTTTTTCCCTACATTTCACAGTAGCTGACCTTTTGGTTTTATACAGCATCTATTTTCTTGATTAATGTTACAATACATCACCTTTATGAGCAGTAATGTTCCCTTTCTCTAAACAAGTTTTTGTTGGAAGTGACTTCTATGACTATTAATTATTTCCCATAGAACTCAGCCCCACCTAGTAACCTTGCTTATTAAGAAAAAAAAAAAAAAAAACAAAAAAGAAAAAAGCAGCATATATGGTGAGCTGTAAGCTTTTGCTTAATTAACATATACATATTTCATAGGGGAAATAATTCCCAGTTTATTTATATCACAGTAGGAAAAATGATCCATAAATGCCTAAGATTCTTATTACTAAACTATTTTGGAATATTCATTGCTGTTTTAAATCATCTTGTTGAAGTCTAAATTGCCATGATGTTGTACTATCTGTGAAGTCTTCTTTTTTAATACAGTTGCTATTGACTAATTTTTTGACTACAGAAAATTCTTGCTGTGTATCATTATGTAACTATTGTTGATCAGAGGAAATCCCAAAGCCACAAGTATAGAGATGTCAGCTGTAACTGGCCAAATTTTAGTGGAGCTAGGTGCATGGGTTTTTTTTTTTATTAAAGTGTGTTTGCAGTGTTAATGCCTTGCATCATTTCTCTTCTCTTTTTCATTGCTGTCATCTGGTGTTGCTGTCAAGCAGGTTCCATGTTCCAGCCTAGCAGTGATTTCTTTAGTGACAGGAGAAGTGATCAGTAAGTATCACCTCTGTCTTTCCTCTCCTCATCAGCTATTTAGAACTTCATAACTGCAAGTGAGAAAACAGATCCTCTTGTCCCAGAATTACAGATGTTTTTCTGACAGTAGTTATTTCTGGTATTGTCTTCTGTTTTTCTGTTTCCTCCTTCACTTATTTATTCTCCTGATATACTTGGCTAAAAGCATTTTAAAGGAAAACCGATCTTTGTGTTCTGTGTTTATATTTTGCTTAGCAGAAGGGGATCCTGACTATGTTTTAAGCTCTCAGCCACTATCACAATAAAATAAATTTTAAAAAGCCACGATAGATACTTAAGTCTCATTCCGTCTAAAATAGGGGAATGGAACACAAACCTAACATGCCTTCTTTATGATGCAGTGTCATGTAGGTTTTTTTCATTCAGTGGTTTAGCACAGAAAAGCATCGTCAAAATCTCTACACACTGGGAAATTAGCTTTACAGCTATGCCTTGAAAATTGGGTATGAGACTTCTTCAAAAGGGTGGGATTTTAAACTACATATTTACACTAGACAATGAATGGTTCCAAATATTGTTTATTCTAGGAGTTTTTGCTCAGCAAAAGACAGGCATGTTATCGGAGAAAAAGAATAGTAGCTATGACACACATACAGACATAAATATGTCCACAAATACCAGCTTTTGGAAACTGCATGACATCTCATTAAAAAGCCTAGTGAGGTAAAACATATACTT
This sequence comes from Todiramphus chloris collaris, assembly GCA_025345505.1. Taxonomy (NCBI): domain Eukaryota; kingdom Metazoa; phylum Chordata; class Aves; order Coraciiformes; family Alcedinidae; genus Todiramphus; species Todiramphus chloris. Next base: position 1,974,472 of record JANVCC010000033.1, on the reverse strand, counting down.
GACACTGTGTCAGACCCCATATCATGAAGTGATGCCATCAAATTCTCACTTATGTTATGCAGTTATTCATGTTGTAAGCTGAAAGGAGGCAAAAGAAAATTTTACCACTATTCACAAAATGATTATAGCACAATATTAGCATGCTTTGAATGTCCAGTTTCCAAAGTCTAGGAGAATGAAAGGCCCAAAGAGTCCAGCCTATGAAGTGCTGCACATTCCTCTCTCGCTTTGTCTTCATCTGTAGATGAGGACATTCATTACTTCCATGTGTCAAGTACAGAAATTGATTGCAAATTAGAGGCACATACTTTTACTATAGACAGGAACAGAATTATTAGACTGTAACTTGAAATTACACCAGTATATGAAAATATATATGCTTCAGGGGAACACAACTCCAGATGAATTTGTCCATTTTATCTCACAGGTGAAACCTATTATTTATCCAACACAAAACCTAGAAATAGAGTGTATTCAAAAAAATCCTAAAGCTGATATAACACTTCATCTCGTTGTTTGTCACAAAATAACGTCTTTTAAACATTTTTATTTTATCTCTTCTCATTCATCTATATAAGATTATCACTTTTTTTCTCATTTCTTACTAATGGGCTCTTTCTAAATGTGGAAAAAACTAAAACACAAAAGAAAACAAACAAACAAACTAAATGAATAAAAGCAAGTAAGAGAGTACAAGAGAGAACAAACTATCGTTCAGTTTCAGTGCCTCACACAATTCCAAAGGTCCATTTCTTTTATCAATAGAAGCTGATATTTATAAACTTCTGTGTTGAAAGGCGTGGAGATTTATTTTTATCCTTTTTATTTCAGCCAGTGAGTTACACATGCTTTTGAAAGAGCTTCCAGGTTCTCTAGTTGAAAGAGGCAATCATATGCCTGAGGAGATATACAATAGGAACTGTCAATGGAGTACTTCCACTTCATATTTGTTGAGGAAAAAAATAGTAACTATGACACGAACTTGGACATAAGAAAAGACTTTCTAATTGACAGAGTCCTGCATACACTTTGTTGAAAAGAAACTACAGTCTAGCACAATTCTGTTTCAGTAATAAAAAGCCCTTTCAGTCTACACCCAGAGGAACCTGGACTTCCTTCCTATTTAATATTGGGAAAAGGAATATTGTTTGAGATCCCAATCCTCATTTTAGCTTCTGCTCCAAATTTAGAATCTTTGGCTGAAAGTACCAGGACCAACTCATAGGAAACTCATATTTTCTTTTCAGCTTAGTCACAGACTTTTATGTGTGATCTTAGTCAGTTACTTATATTGCAATCTCCTCCAAAAAAGACACCATGGTATTTAAAACTATTACATTAGAGATTCTTGGAAGAACAATGGTAATAAAAGCAGGTCAGTAAATGAAGAAATATTTTTAATGAAATCAGAATTTGATACGGGAAAGCACTAATTACAAAGAACCCTACGCTTAGATGACTTGTGGGAAATGTCTTCTAACACTGTCAAATAATTTATTGATATTACAAAAGGCAATATTTTGCTTTGCCAGTTGTTAGTATGAAATATGCGTCACTCTTCATTCCATCCAATTTCTCCCTATTTTGACTCTTTTGTTTGGATTGGAACCGCAAATCACTTTGAAATCTTGACATATTCTGCAGAAATTAAATTCTGTATTTTAAATTGCTAGATACTTTTTCTAAATATTACTAGGGACCATTTTTCATACTAAAAGAGAAATCTGACAAGGGACAATCCAAAGAGATCAGACTGCGAGTCCCATACTTTGACTATCTGATAGCAATTAATGTATCCTTTGGTTTAGCAGGAAATTATTCTGCTGGTCTCTGTTAGCAAGTATGGATGGCACAGAAAAACGGTAAGAGACATTAATTTCATGTAATGTAAAGCTTATGCCTAATGTCAAACAACCAGAAATTTTTACCAACCTCTCTCCTCCAAAACATCTAACACCTTGATCCCTTGCATATTTTTTTTCAGATAAAAAAATGGATTTTTTTTCCTTATCATTTTGTCAAGTTTCTATAGGTAAAAAAGGTGTGTTACATTCCTTCAGCCACTTTTAATATGTTTCTTTGCACAGAGTGAACAGCAATACATCATTTTGTCTTCCGTCAGCTCACCTAGGCACTTCTAATTTACTCTGGCTGTTTCTCGACTCCATTCCTTCAAAGGCAACCCAGGTGGCAAGCTCCTGTCCACCAGCTCTCTGGAAAGACAGTATGAATAGATGCTTCCAGCTGCAATAGTCAGAAACCTTATTTCCTTTATACCTCCAGGAATACACTCTTCTTTTGTTTGAAGACTGTGTGTATATGTGCAGGGGTGGGTGAATTTCATTAGCAGATGGAAAGTCACAGGTGGTTTTGCATGGAAACATAATTAAATTGCATTGATCAAATTAAATGGCTGACAAAGATATAGCCTAGTTATCCTACCCTGAATGGGACAGATAAAACGCAGCACCATATCTGGCAGCAATCATTTATACTTTTGAAAAGGGAAATTAATCTGTAGTGAACTCACTTGATGATCCCTGACTCCGAATCCTTCATCAAAATTATTCCTTCATCAGCTTGGGATGAGAAAGCAAATCATTCATAATTAGCAGGCTTGCTTTTTTTTATTTTTTTAATTAGCATTTATGCCAGTCACAGCAGTGTTGCTGATGCCAGAGGACCCCCTTCTCATACTAGGTAGAATTGACTCATACATACTTGGGAAGATCAAGCAGATCAAAAACAATTAGGGAGGAAGGAGAGTTATTAAAGCTGAAGAGAGCTATCTAATTGCTAATTCTGAGTAGCCTAAGCTTTACCACAGTATGAGGGAACACGCTGTAGTTGTTGCTTCATTTGTGTTCCATCTCTGACCACAATTTATGCAACACAAAAATCTAAGTATAGTCTTAATAATCTGGGTATCAGGACCTCAATGTCTGTCACGGATGTTTGCAGAGAATTGACTTTGATATTTACATTTCACATTGTAGATCAGTAAAATGGAATCAGTAATAAATACCAGTAAAGGTCTAACAAAGAAATGTTTTTGAAATTCCACAACCCTGCGTAATTTCCAAGTACTGTCTCATTTACAGGAAATACTCAGACCTCATTTTAGGGAGGCATGAGACTTAGATCATTTTGCATCAATTGGATCAGTAAAGTAAATTGGATATTTGCAGGACTAGGACTTGTTTCATTATCTGGTGCTCAATAAGAACATAAAAAAGAAATGTGTATAAAAATATCTTCAGGGCTTTATTTCTGTAACATGGGCCACAGTAAAAGTTTTCCTCAAAAATCACAGAACAGTTCTGTAATTTTTGATGAAAACTGAGGATACTCAAGTATCCTTAGTCAGCCAACCTGGTTTGGAAATCGCATAGGACGACATTATGAGAGATCGGGTTCTTCCACTTCCAGATGGAAAATAATGAAAGCAGATTTTCCTTAGAATTTCAGTCCTTGATTCCTGCTTGTGATAAAATGCAGAAGTAGAATTTTAATATAAAGCAGTTATACTTAAGTTTGTTTTCAATATTTGGAAAATATTGTGGCTTTCTATATTCTTTGACTTTTCCTTTGGATAGGTCAAAATGAAGGAAAAAAAAAAAAGAGGTAGATTACAAGCAAGAGATTCACAGAACTATACAGCTATTGAAAACCTTAATCTTCAGGGCTATGAATTCTGCAGCAGGATTATTTCAGCTATATTCTCTTAATTTTGCTCTAGTAAAGGAAATGTGTAAATGAATAGGACATTACAAAATATTGTTTCTTCTGTGTTAGTGCATTTGGCTTAAGCATATGGGTCAAAATATTTGTCCCTAGTTTCTTTTAAATATTTATGTGCATGAAGAGTGCCTGTCCTGAAATGGTGAGTAGATATTAAAACCTAGCTAGAGAGGTTTCTTTTGTCTTTCTTACTTCAAGTTCAGTTTTGCACAAAGATCACATAGTATCCTGGTGTGGAGGTTTTTTCATTATCAGGAAAGAACATTACAATTGCTTCTGTGATAGACACTGTTAGGGGATGAGACAGTTAATAACAGCTTGGGATTTGTTTGGTTTATTGGTTTTTAATCAGAGTATATTTGTTTAAAAACAAATTGTTAGTTATTGGTGTTCTTCTTCCTTGGGTACATATATACATTTAAGGGTTTGTGGGCATACTTATTTTTTCTAATATATTCTTAGAAATGTTTGTTATGTTACCTCATATAACATTTTACATGTATGCTATTGCAGCCATTCAGAATCTCCTGGCAAACACTTACTTAAGAGCAGAAGGTTTCCATGATTTAGTGGAAGACAATATAATATTTTGTAGCTGGAAGAATTTCTTCCCTTTTCCCCAGAGGAGGAACACACTTTTCAGAAAAATCTTCCAGTTGGCATAGCCACAAACAGTGAGAGCTATCTCATGATATGCCACACAGAGAACATCAGTTTACTAAAAAGCTCATGAGATGAAAGCAATTTACTTTAGATGTGCTCTTCAAGAATATATCTATTCAGGCAATATATTTGGATTCTGAGATAGTGTTAGCAGCCAAGAAATATTGATTTCCCTTTTAATTTCTTTTTCCCCAAAATTCTAAAATCTACTTAAATCAAACACATTTAAGCAGTACAAAAGATAGCCTAGGTGAGAGCTCACGTCATGAAACTGAACTTGCTTCTTAAGATCTGTGAATGCAAAGGGAGAGGATCAAGGCTTCAGCCTTTGGCAATGCCCCTCTCAGCTGCTCTTGGCTGTGTGAGCACTCCCAGTATGGCACAGCGCAAAGCCAAAATGGGAGTGCTGGAAATTATTTAATCTCCCCTGCTTGCTAGTGTAAAAGACAGGAAGCACTTGTCAAGCTATTTACAACCAAGAGACATAGTTCAGCAGATGATCCAGCCACCTCTTCAGTTATTAGATACTGGCTTCTAGTTGAGACCCAATAGCAAGGGATTAACGCTGCGTTGATGATGCTAGTGCCAAACTTAATCAATGCTTTGTTATCCCTGCTGAGGTGAGTGTCTGAGGGGATATTCCTCTTTTGAGAACTCATCTGCCCTGCTCCAGGGGAACCACAGATGTAGGCTGATGGATGAGGAATACTTACACAGACAGATAGTGATTTCACCTCTGTCATTGCAAGGATCAGTCTCAGCCTCAGGGGAGAAGGCACTAGCAACTAAAGCTAGTAGCCATAGTACTTGCTCATGGTTCACATGTGGTACTAATATCTACTGAGGTAATCAATCAATTACTGTCTAACAGCCTGCCTGACCCTCAGCTTGCCTTCCTGTCACAGGATTTCAATCATGAACATTCAGCCACATATGTGAGTGGTCACAGTGTGCAGAGTTCTCAGAAAGCCTTTATGGTAGTGGCAACTCATGCAGGAGTCTTTCAATAAAGCCAGGGGCACAGGCATGGAGATGGCTATTTTCTATACTGACGAATTTCTCAAGGGTAGAGAGCTAATTTCAGTTTTCAATCCCTTTATTTTTGCAGGACGTCCTGGATGCATGTCAAGTAGCATAGCAACTATCTTGCAGAGTGCACTGCAGTTAATCAGAAGCTAAGCTGAGACTGACACCTAATCTAGATCTGCAAACTGGAACTCCACAGAGGCCTTCAAACCACAAGACAGAGACTTTACCTTTAAAGGTGTCCACCTTCCCTGCTATTGTGCTGCTCATTTTGTTTGGAATTGTCTTGGAAGTTAAAACAGGTAGGGCATTGTGATATGTCATAATACAGGAAAAAGACACATGTTTCTGTGAATGCTGTGAATGCAGAACTGGCCTGAAAATTCTAGATACTGGTAATATTATGCCTTACTCTTGTGGTGTTTCCTCCACAGATTCCACAGCAGACCATCTGAATCTTTGCAGGGGTTGTTTTCAGAAGGTGGGGAGGAGCTCTCAAATATACAACACAATCCACTCAAACATCTTTTCCTCTGAATAACAATTCAATTCAACTATATTCACATCTGCTCTCTGATGATGATTAGAAACATTCATCAAGTGGGTATTTGCTCACTCTGATGTTTGGAAAGTAATATTAATTCCATATTCAGCAATAAACATTAATATTTATTCTTTGATGTTTTATTACTTTAATCATCTAATGTAGAAATAGGAACAAAACCATGTGACAGGTGTACAGTTGCATACTGTGTGTAAAGTATAGGGAATGCTGAAAGGTAATTGATCTTAACTGTGTTAAGTCCAAAACTTTTTTGACAGTAATACAGTGAATTGTACCACATGCTATTTTATTAACTATACTCACACAGCTGAAATAAAAATGAGAGCTCCTGACTATATGGATCATGTTCTCTTGCATCCACACTGGCACCGAATTGTGAATAGTCTGTTTTATTGAGGCTCTTTTAGTTACTTAACATACAGACTTCTAGGGGTATTTCAGGCATGCAGTGTAGCCTTCTAGGAGCATTCAAGGCACCTGCAACATTCGTATAGCCAATTTAATATGTCATCTATGACAGAGCAACCTGTTCCTTTCCAGAACAACTGCTGAAGGTCAAGGAGGAACCTCCTATAGCTAATGACTTTAGGACTCAACTGACATTGAATAAATTGAGTTCTTTCTCTGTTACAGTGCTAAAAATATTTGCATTTTACTCTTGACCAGCAGCACAAAGTTGAATCAGCTGGAACTCCTTCTGGTTCACATCTTATTTTCTGATGTGTTTCTAAACATCATAATATGCTGCACTCTAATATTTAGAGCTCTGTTGTACTATCTGGTGCATGAAAAGATGTACATGAGCCAACAATGTGTGTTTGCAGGCCAGAAGGCCAGAAGGTCAACTGCATCCTGGCTGCCTCAAAAGAAGTGCTGACAGCAGGTTGAGGGAGGTGATTCTGCCACTTTACTTCACTATGATGAGATCACATCTGAACTACTGTGTCAGCACAAGAGGACATGAACCTGTTGACATGCATCCAGAGGAGGGCCACAAAAATGATCAGAGGGCTGGAACACCTGTCCTATGAAGAAAGTCAGAGAGAATTGGGGTTGGTCAGCCTGGAGAAAAGAAGGCACCAGTGAGACTTTATTGAGGTATTTCAATACTTAAGGGGGGCCTATAAGAAAGGTTGAGACAGTCTTTTTAGTACGGCCTATAGCAACAGGGCAAGGGGTAATGGATTTAAACTGAAAGAGGGTAGATTTAGACTAGACATAAGGAAGACATTTTTTACCATGAGGATGGTAACTATAGACTGGTCAGCCTCACCTCCATCCCTGGAAAGATAATGGAGCAACTTATCCTTGACACTATCCTTAGGCATGTCAAGGACAAGAGGGTCATCAGGAGCAATCAACACGGTTTTATCAAGGGGAGGTCATGTTTGACCAACCTGATAACCTTTTACAAGGACATAACCAGGTGGATAGATGATGGTAGAGCAGTGGATGTGGTTTTTCTTGATTTCTCTAAGGCATTTGACACTGTCTCCCACAGCATCCTTCTTGCTAAACTGAGACAGTGTGGTCTGCTTGATCAGGTAGTGAGGTGGATTGGGAATTGGTTGAAAGAAAGAAGCCAGAGAACTGTGGTCAATGGGATGGAGTCCAGCTGGAGGCCTGTAACCAGTGGGGTTCCACGGGGGTCGGTGCTGGGACCGGTTCTGTTTAACCTGTTCATCCATGACCTGGATGAGGGCACAGAGAGCACTGTCAGCAAGTTTGCTGATGATACCAAGCTGGGTGGAGTGTCCGACACCCCAGCAGGCTGTACTGCCATTCAGCAAGACCTGGACAGGCTGGAGGGTTGGGCAGGAAGAAATTTGATGAAATTCAATAAGGGCAAGTGCAGAGTCCTGCACCTGGGCAAGAAGAACCCCAGGTATCAGTATAGGTTGGGGACTGAGCTGTTGGACGTCAGTGAAGGGGAAAAGGACCTGGGGGTCCTGGCTGATGGGAGGCTGACCATGAGCCAGCAGTGTGCTCTTGTGGCCAAGAGGGCCAATGCCATCCTGGGCTGTATTAGAAGGGGTGTAGCTAGGAGGTTGAGAGAGGTTCTCCTGCCCCTCTACTCTGCCCTAGTGAGGCCACATCTGGAATACTGTGTCCAGTTCTGGGCCCCCCAGTTTAAGAAGGACATGGAACTGCTGGAGAGGGTCCAGCGCAGGGCTACAAAGATGATTAAGAGAG
>JANVCC010000033.1:1877047-1966184 GCA_025345505.1 Todiramphus chloris collaris | reverse complement strand
CCCCCCAGTTTAAGAAGGACATGGAACTGCTGGAGAGGGTCCAGCGCAGGGCTACAAAGATGATTAAGGGAGTGGAACATCTCTCTTATGAGGATAGACTGAGGGAGCTGTGTCTTTTTAGCTTAGAGAAAAGAAGACTAAGGGGTGATTTAATCAATGTTTATAAATATATGAAGGGTGAGTGCTGGGAAGATGGAGCCAGGCTCTTCTCGGTGATGCCCAATGATAGGACAATGGTAATGGGTTGAAGCTGAGGCACAGGAAGTTTCATGTAAACATGAGGAAAAATTTTTTCACAGTGAGGGTGACGGAACACTGGAACAGGCTGCTTGGGTGAGTTGTGGAGTCTCCCTCTCTGGAGATATTCAAGACCCGCCTGGATGCATTCCTGTGTGACCTGGTCTAGGTGATCCTGCTCTGGCAGGGGTGTTGGACTAGATGATCTCTCGAGGTCCCTTCCAGCCCTTGACATTCTATGATTCTATGATGAAACACTGGAACAGGTTGTCCAGAGAGATGGTAAATGCCCCATCCCTGGAAACAATTCAGGTCAGGTTGGATGGGGCTCTGAACAACTTAATGTAGTTGAAGATGTCCTTGCTCAGTGCAGGGGGATTGGACTAGATGACCTTTAATTGTCCCTTCCAACCCAAACCATTCTATGAATCTATGGTTCTATGATTTACTGTACAAACAGAAATGTTAACCCAGCCCAGGGCATCAGGCTAGTTCACGTTGGCAAGGCACAACTGCCATACTACTGGAAAGTCTGTGAGTTGGGGCTCAGATCAGAGTGTCCATGGTCAGGAACAGGTATAGCTGTGATGAGAACTGTAGTTCAGACAGGGGCCAAGTGCAAGAACTTTTGCGTGAAATCAGCTCCTGCGGTCAGCCCTTGCTAAATCTTCCCTGCAGAGCTGTCCATGAGCCTCTCTCTGAGTCTCCAAAAGGAAGAAGGCCTGTCTCAACTGCATTGTGTCTAAGCTGGATCTGAATTCAGGCAGGCAAACACCTAGGATGGGACAGGATGTGCTCATGGTCCTCACAGCACAGTTGTTTATGTACAAACAGGGTACTGTTTTGAAAGATTCAGCACGTCAGCAAGATCATCTTATCTAATTGCTTTCAGCCCACTGAATTTGTGAAAGAAATTACTTTGCAATTGCAGAATTGTAGGTGTGTGTAAGGAATCAATTAGGAAAAGTCAGGTCAGAAAAGGTAATTTGTTAAGACGCAGTAACTCAGCTATTTGCAATTGTTGTTATCTTTCCTAAAGATATTTGACTTTCAGAGGGTTAACCACATTTTAGTATCTCATTGTCTTCTAATGACAGGAAGAAGGGGTTAGCATTTAACTTTCCAGATTTATTGCCTAATTTTCTGAGTGTTTTGTGATGCTTAGATTCAACTCAATTCCCCAAGACAATGAAATATCAGCAGATTGATTTTATTTCATGAAAATCTACTATTGGAAATGACCTTTGCAGAAGTACATCCTTCTTGGAAGACAATTCAAAATTAGCTGGATATATTTTACATATTTGCAGTTTTTCATGCATTGACTATTACAACTTCAGGTTACAGACTGGATAAAAATTATTCTAGTGGTCTGATCCCATGAGAAGGAATATTTCATCCAAAACTGGGGGAAAAAAAAAGAGGGGAAGGCAAATTAAATAAATGGATTTATTAAAAAAAAAAAAAAAGTCCCTAGTCCTAGAAAAAATCGATTAAATTTTATGATGAAATTATTTCTAAAAAAAGTGACTCAAATAAGTTCTGATTGGATACCTTTCAGAATCACAGCTTCTATTTTAACCTTTATCCAAAATAAATGACACAAACTTTCCAAGTCCATTATTATGCTGAGCTCTCTATAATAATGGTGTGGTGTAGTCTGTGGCATATATTGGCCTTTGTCAGTTGCTTGCTGTTTCAGGGTTTTTTCCTTTGATTAATTTTAGTAACTATTTTGAGAAGTGCAATATATTGGTATAGCAACTATTGGACCCCTTTTCTAAAGCACTGATGTTATAGGATTCTTTTTGGTACAGATTGGTTTAAAATTGGTTTGTTACTTATGTTGTACCAACACTATTGGTGATCATGTTGCCATCAATAATGTCTTTTTCTGAAGGTTGTCTCAAGGTTTCACATATATCTTATTCTAACCAGTTTTGTCAGTGCTGGACATAAAATGAAAGGTAATTTTTGTGGATGTTAGAGGCATCCATGTGTCTTGGTTTATTTCACAAGCCTATCTAGCAGCAAGTGTTCTTGCTGGCTTAGTAATTCTAACAATAAACAAAGAGGCACCTTCCATCTTTAAACAAGATGAATCATATTGTGCCTTCTGTATAAAAAGCCCCCAAACTTTGCAATACTGAAAGAATGTTGAGGCCAGAAAGTTGCTGATACTTCTCTCAAGCATGTTGAGTATCAAGCCTTGCATCAGACCATGGATTGTTTCCCGATTCTCCTCCTGATGGAATAGTAAAAAAAATTTGAGACCAGATGTGTAGTTTTCTCTGTGCAAGGATATCTTGACTTATCCTACAGCATGTAGAGGATTAATGGCATATAATTTACTGTGTGTAACTCTCCAACAGTAACCCTTCACTCATGTCAACACAGCTCACAGGACCAGCCTTCTTTTGATTCCTAACACTTCTTGGTAGCTCGCCACATCTGTGTGCATGAGGTAGAAAGCAGTGTTTTTCTGCTTTGCCTCATGTGAGGTATTCACATTAACTCTGTGGATACCTTTTTGTTCCAAACTCCTGGTCTACAATTTGTTCATCTTCCATGGTGCCTCATGAATAATTTCCATGATCAAGATCTCTGTGCAGTTTTCTTGCCTTCCTTCTGCATCCAAACTCAAGCTAGAGTTTGGATTATTCCTGCTCTATTTTCATTTCCACCACTGATTCCTACTGTTTGGAAGCTAACTTCAGCTACCTGGAACATAGTGTGACTGCATTGGATAAGAACTATGAATGAAGCAAGTAGGAAGAGACAAACAACAGGAGTAGATCCTCGTACCTTGCTCTGCAACCCACTGCCTCTTCCAGTGCTGTATGTGCTCCTGACCTGATCAATCTGTCCCACCTGAACTCCTGCTCTGCTTCACAGCTCCTTGCTCACAGGCTGTGCTCATCAGGGTCACTGAGAAATGTTAGGGTAGTTGGAGCTTGACAGACCCTGTACATGGTAACTCCATGAAGAAAAAAACCCCACAAGCTAAGGCTGACAGGCCTGCACAGGACCATCCGGAGATGTTTTCCACAGTCACGGGGCACCAACTGGGTCTGATGCCTGGAACACATGGGTACCTTAGCCCTGGGGATGGAGGAGGCATGCTGGACACCCTGGTCACACAGGCATTGTAGGGTAGCTGCTGCAGTAGGAAAGCTGGAAGCTGGTGCCTCCTGAAGAGGCTGGTGACACTGTCACAAAAACTGCCCAGAAATGTTATAGATTTTCTGACCTTGGAGATGGTGAAGATTTGACAGACAAGGCCTTCATTTATTAGATCTGTTTTGAGCAGGGAGTGGGACTAGGCAATCTCCAGAGGCCCCTTCCATCCTAAATTATTTTGTGTTTCTATTCAGAAAGACATACTAATTTTTTAAACCATTGTACACTGGTCATGAAAGGTATCTTGGGAACTTTCTGTGTAAAATATAAATGTAATGGATTATTATTATTGTTATCATCATTATTATTATTATTACCAGTATTAATCTTGTATGAGAGGAAACCTCTGGTAAATACATAGAACAGGAAGTCTGTTTGCCTTGCAGAAAACTTATGCAAATGAAAACCTGTGTGCAGAAGCATAAAGAAAAAATATTATTGCAAAAATAACAATCTAACAGTAACATGCTGCTGCCAAACTGCCATCTCTCTCCATGAATGAATCTTTCATTTCATCTCTGGATTTACCATAGCTGTTGTGTTGGGAATACACTTATGATTGAATTGAGATCCTTTTATTCTCATTCCTCACGCTACGACATAATAAACACTTTTATTGCCCAAGTTTCCTCAGTGTGTATGTTATTAAGAATCACAAAATTTGTCTTATAGCTGACTGCAGGAAATCAATAAGAAGAAACATCTTTTAAAAGTACAGGGGCCTGGAGGATTTTCACACAACCAACTAATGAATATATTAAGTGCCCTCACAACAAACAAACAAATAAATAAATAAAATCCATTAATATCTGCCAGTCTCTGGTGCCTTAGAACTGAAAATTACTACATTTTCACTTTTGTCCTAGAATAACTGGTCTCTTACTGTATTAGAAAAGTTTTGATTAGCTACTGATACTGACTAATAGGAAGAACGGTTTGAATCAAACAGAAATAGGAGCTTGGAAATACTCTGGAAAACAGCATGGTTTTAATGTCAAGAAAAAGCTTTCTCTAGCCCAGCTTTTGAAAGAACATACAGCATTTTCCTAGAATTTTCTATGTCAATTTAAAATCTGAATTTTCTGAGAAATTTTTCTGTAACTCTTCAAAGTTAATTTCTCATTATCTTAGAATAAAATTACTGTATTAAATGAATTCCTGTTTGGGTGTGGACCCCAAGGTTGAGCATTTTGATTATTCAGCTTCAAAAATCTCCCTCTAGCCCTTAAATGTGGATTATTTTCCTGTGAACATACTTAGTTATTATGATATTCTCATTTAGGTGTTTGATTGGAAGAGCTCAATGGCATCTGAAAATGCATACAGCATAGATAATAACATGTCATAGACAGCTCAAAAGTCTATTAATTTCACACACATATTGCTTCTCATAACAAATTTCTCTTTGAGAACAAAAGAACACACAGCGCTTCCCCACACTGAAATAAAATTTCTCCTAACTGAAACTGTTTGCAAAGGGAGATTAAAGCTAACATATATAAAGGCTTTGATATAAAATAAATATTGGTCTGAAATGCATCTTGTTTAGATGGGTTGGAAGCTGGGGAGAGAAAAAAACGTAAGAAAAAAAAGAGCATAAGTGAACAGCAAGCATTGACAGAAAGGCTGTTTAAATGCATGGTACAGCACTGTTTCTTCATCTCTTCTGTAATGTGAATGGTTTGTCTAAAGTGCCTTGGGAACATGCTACTCTTTCTCTGCTGTTAATTACTGCATTAATACAGTGAAAATGTTTAGAGGAGAGGATGAGAAAGCTGCTTGAAATTATTTCCAAGCAGGTCTTACAATTCAGATGTTTCATTCTTTTTCCAAGCTCCACCTTTCCTCTTCACTCTTTCTTTCCTCAACGTGTGTCTTTCCTGCATATGCAGAAGGAAGACAAGCTGTGAATTTATAGCACACTTAATTCTCAAGCAAATACGGATCGATATTCAGGACATGAGGCCTGCCCTACCCTGATAAATGTAAACCTCCCATCTATCACTGGACACCTCAGGGAAAGTCACAAATCACAAATCACTTGGTTGTCCCCTCCCGGATTCTTCCCCATTCCGTGTTTGAGCTTAGCTGAGTGCATAATGTGACTCTCCCTTTGCTGTTCCACTTCTTAGGTCTTAATGACAAATGAGGAGAAACAAAGGACAAAGGAAACTCTTTCTTCCTCCAGTGAGCCTGGTAACACTTCAGTATACTTTGAGAAGTCTCAGTGTTTGGTTTGAGTACCTCTTTGTAGGAGCCCAGTATTTTCAGCCGTGACTGCAGTAGACCTAGTTAGTACGCCCTAATGATCCAGAAAGTGGATTAATGCGTCCAAACTGTCTTTTGGTCCCAAAAGCAAGTTCCCAGTGTTGTCCAACAGCCATTACTTCAACTTGAGGCTGTAACTGCACACCTGAGGGCAATACTGGGAGAGAGAAACAAATATTCCTGCTTCAGGTGGAGTGGGAATGCAAGAGAACTTCCAAAGGAGATAATGGACTCTACAATCAATGCTAAAATCAAAGTGTTTGAAAAGTACTTGTATGACAAGTCCCTGGTTTTGGAATTGGACTAAACCTCAAAGCAATCATAGAGCTGCACTGAGCAGTAGCTAATTAAGTTAAAAGGATATGGAAGAAAAGTGTGCTAACAAGGCAGGCAGAGGCAGTAACATTGCCAACCGAGGACCAGACCCACAATAAATCAGCAGGAAATGTGGTAACACCCACCTGGTGGAAGTCGTTGTTACAAACAGTATGGTAAAATTCCAGGATGTGCATAGTGAAGAAGCAGGTCAGAAGTCAAGCCAGGTTAGAGTTTCTGCCAGCACTTTTCCAGCTCCTCTTCACCTGGAGCTCTAGAGTTGTCTTGCTCCTGATACTAAACCTAACTCTAAACCTAGTAAGAGTGATTTCCTAGAGAAGCAAGTTGTTAGTGGAGAATTTTGTGCTGTCTACCCCTTTAACATCCCCTTTGCAGCCCCACTCCACCTGGAAATTTAGGCTTTGTCTCTATCCTAACCCTAGAACTTACCCTAAACTTTGCTTCCTTGCAACACTGCTGCATCTACAACTTTTGATTTTGTCTCTCTACTAATGCTAACCTTAACCCCAAGACTTCAGGTGAGTTGAAGCTTAGTCCAAAATCTCCATCTATAACCTAGTGGAAGACATTGTCATAGAGCATTCTCAGTATGGTTCACCCTTCTTCTGGCATCCTTTTTTCAGTATCACTGCACCTGGAGCTCTAGACTTTGTCTCTCTTTCCTCTAGGCCTGTTCCCAAATCTAACCTTGGGAATGCTGAAACTTAGCCTGAGATCTCTTTCCATACCCTTGAGGAAGCAGCTCTCAGGGAAGAATTCTTGGTGTGCAGCTCATTCTTTCTTCCTTGTCCCTCTGCAGCCTCACCTCCACCTGCAGCTGTAGACTGTCTCCCTGCTCACTGTTCCATACACAGTTTTTATGACTTTCAGGAACTAGTCTCATTCATCCTTTCTAACTATTCACTTGATTTTATTTTGCGTTTGTCTAACACATTTCTTTGTTCTGTTCCTCAGATAGATATCAAGTGTATCAGAGTTTAACAGTTATCTAAGAGCCCACATCTGTTCTTCAGTCTTACTCCTTATTGTGGTTACCCATCTGTTCTGTATCGTATCATGCATTCTCCTGATGGATACCATTTATCAATGATGCATTTATTTCATGCATTGGCTTTGTCTTTTTATGAAGCATGCATGCAAATTGTGGCCATGAACATCACTCTATTTTGGTAAAGTGAAATAGCTTTTAGATCAATTTTTGCTGTTTTATTTTTCTTCATAGAATCCTACAGATGTTTTATGTAATAACAAGTTATTCTACTGTGACACTACAACTACCTAAATAATTACTTTATTATCTGGCCACTAAGTATTACTTCAATTGCATAGCTACATTAGTCATACTTCATATTTTCTTGATCTTCTGCATACCATGTCAGTGACGCCTTCTTCTTGAGCATTGCTTTTCTGGGAAGATTAGTTCAGATCAGGTAAGATCTGAAATATGGTATGTAGTGCAATGTTAATATAAAGAGAAAGTAAGACTTAAGTCAGAAATATCAGCATGCCTATGTTTTATTCACGTATAGACAGAGTGCTGCCACTCCATTTCTAACTAATAAAATGTCAGATAACATGCAAGTGTCTTGGGCAAAGGCCTGGCACAGGCAGTATCCAATTGTGTTTGCCAATGGCATAAACCTCTAATGCAGACCATTTCCTGTGTTGTGGGCTAATATTATGTGAGTTGCTTATGATTATTTTTAAAGTTAATCTGTATTTAATACATTCAGTTTGCCCCAGTTTTAAAAGCTCAGAAGACAAAATTATCAGCAGATTACTGTGAGAGGGGATAGAATGGGGAAGTATGTTACTAAACCAGTGAAGGCCCCTTACAGTGTCAATGGACCAAATTCACATGCACAAATATTTGTGCATCTTGATTACAGAGATCAGCATTTGATCCAAGTCAACTTAAGTCCTGGATCTTAAGTGTGGGTTTGCTTGTCCAGATATGGCTCTAATATGATTTTACAATCCATATTCTTAAAGCCTTATTGCTTAGGTGCTTGTGTGAGTAACTGACCTTCAATTTCACCAAAAAAAAGGTTTTTTCCTTAACTTTTATGATTAAAAGCTTGAATCCTTGAACTTCAAAGGTTGTGATAACAAAAGGTAACTTTCAATAGATTTTCTTCTTTAATTTTATTTCATTATATAGAAGCTAATAATTATTAAATTATTCTGGTAACCTTCTTCTGATTTGCAAATTCAGAGGTAGCATTATTTCAGGAATCCAACATAAAAAACTTTCCACAGATATTTTCTTTGACTTCTTTGGGCTAAAGACCTCTTAATAAAGTTATTATATGCTTTTACCATAATTACTGAAGTTCAGAGAGAGTTCTTCTCATTCAGTACTCTAGTATCAGGATCTCTCTTGATAGTAGGGGTTTCCTTATTACTTGCATGTGCCAATGCAGGGTGTATTCAGTGCATATATTATAATTCTGACTTTGGTCCTGAGACACTAAATGATGAAGTCTTTTTGTCTCTGAAAATCCAAACTATTGTACTTCATTTTGGTAGTTTTTGTAACTGTCTCCTGGCAGGCCTATATAGTGTGTGCCTTGTCTAAGGAACATGAACTAGTACTGACCTGAGTTGTTTTTTTGAATCCTTAACTGGAGCATGCACTCTGATCAATTTTTGAGATCTCTCCTGTACAACTAAAATGAACTTTTAAAAGCTATTTATGACTATTTTTCTTTATAAGTTGCCTAACTCATAGTAACATGATCAAAAAGATCACTAGTTACAGTTAGAATCCTTTATTCTGGAGGCTTTTCACCCAGGAGAAAGTTTATTATTCAGGAACTCAGATTGGTCTTGAAGGCAGAAGAACAGACAGAGTCCTCCTTGTATACTAGCCATTGAAGAAGAGAGCTTGACCCTTGTGATTCCTCAGCTTTATACTGAATATGACCTATATGGAATGGAATACCTTGTTGGTCAGTTTAGGGCCACCTGTCCTGTCTTCTCCTCTCTGCACATGTGACTTCTTATTTTGCAGCACCCCAATGTGGTATACAAGATTTAGCAATGACCTTGGTCTCTATAGGAGCAAGTATAGGCAGATTCTTTCTGCACACTAACCCTTGATAATAACTATAAACATCAAACATTATTACTTCTAGAAGCAGACACTGCAAAAATACGCCATTAACTTCAGAAAGTGAAATTCCTTGGAAGAGACTCAGATGAAAAGTAAAAATCACTGAACAGAATTAGTTTTGTTTTAGCTCAGACCAGGACAATAAATAACAGAAAATACCACACAGTTAGAAGTGTATTCCATGTCCAGTTGATGATTGATAATGAATAGGACAAGCCAGAGGACCCTTATTTCTCAACATCATCATCAGTGACCTGTGAGATGACACAGATTGCTCATCAACAGAGTTCTTAATCATTCTAAATTCGAAGGAGTGGCTGACAGAGTGAATAGCAGAGATTCAGATCAGAGGGATTTCGAAAAACTAGAGGATTAGACCAGCAGAAAAACCATAAAGTTCAAGAGCGAAAATGAAATGTTCTGTATCCCTGACAGAAAGTACCCATGTATTGATGATATCAGTTCAGATGCAACTGACTAAGTAGCAGCCCACAGAAAAGGACCCAGGTTTTAAGGTGAACATCAAGTTGAATATAAACCAGCAGTGTGCTTCCACCACAACTAAGGCAACCACAGCTGTGGAAATGTTAGTAAAAAACTGTCTAGCAGAATAATGGAATATATTATCCTCCTCTGTTAAGTGGTAATGAGGTCACATCTAGGACAACCTAGCCAATATTTGGGTCCCTAGTTCAAGCAAAATATTGAGAAACTGGACAGGGTTCAGCAGAAGCCAACTAAGACAGTCAAAAACTACAGGAATATGACACATCAGAAGGCAAACGGGCTTGTTTAATCTGGCAAAGAAGTCTAGCATATAAGTATCTAATTGTGAATTACAAAGTTGAAGGAGCTAAATTCTTTTTTGGAGTAAGAAAAAGTAGCGCAGCACTGGAACAGGTTCCTGAAGAGGATAGTGGAGCCTCTGTCCTCAAAGCTTTTCTAAGCCTGTCTAGACAAAGCCATGTCTGGTCTATTTAGTGTTGGCTGTAGTCACACATTGAGTGGAAGGTTGGATGAGATGTTTACAGAGATCCTTTCCAATCATCATTTCTGTGATTCAATGTTTTGCTCATATAACTGCTTGTGAGAAGTGTACATTTTCAAATGGATAACATGTAAACTATACTAAATGACTTCTAAAACTACAAGTCCACTCATTTGTATTTGCACTACAATAATTAGGAGATATTTCAGAAAGAAATAAAATATCAATGCATTTATTTGCATTTTGTTATGCTTACTAGAAATTATTAAAATATCTCAAAATTAAATATCTGAAATTTTGAAAAAAGCACAGTTTTTGCACACAAAGGTATACTCCATCTGTAGTACTTCCAAGGTTTCAAAGCAATGTCGTGGAAGAAAAATCTTCTGCATGATCAGAAAAAGGGGACAGGTTGCTTGTTGTAGTTTTCATCTTTTAATATTTCAAGATGGACATTGAAATGCCTCTTAGGTAGCTAACTCCCATTGACTTTCAATGAAAGCAAAGTGTCTAAATACTACTCCTACCTTTGAAATTCTAACATGGGCTTCAGTTTCAGAATCCCTGAGCTCACTTTGTCAACATACTTATAAGGCAAATAAGGTATTTTAAATTTATTCTCCTTTGAAAAGTAATTGTAGAAAGATATTAAAGGACATTGGAATCATGCTGAGCCAGGAGAAAAAGTCCTGAAGAGTTATTCTTTTGACTCCTCCCAAATAGGCTGAAAAAGATACAGAACAATAGAAAAGAGTTTCACTTTCCATCTGCTGTCTTCAAAAGAGGGAAAAAAAAAGAATTCCCCTGAAACTACTGACAGATTCACTCTTGTAGGCCTCTGGGAACAGAAGTCAAAAAGATTGTGAATAGTTTAATGCTTTTTCTTCTTAAATTTGGGGAATTAAAACCCTACTTTTTTCTTTCTTCTCTAAAACTTGAGAAAGGTACGTACAGTTTACATGTTTGTTCTTTCCATGAGAAGCGAATTTCTTGTACATCCATTCTCTGGATGTCATGGAAATAGGTCCAAAATCTTTCAAAACTTCCTCCCTCCTCCCTCATTGTGTTCAAATCATTTTTCATATTTCATTCACTTCTGTCACCCATATGTAATTACACTGCAAGGTCCTGCATCTTAGTCAGAACAACCCCTGATATCGATACAGGCTGGGAGATGAGGGGATTGAGATCAACCTGAAGGACAAGGATTTGGAGGTACTGGTGAAATCTGGACAAGAGCCAGAAATGTGTACTCACAGCCCAAGGCAACTGCATCCTGGGCTTCATCAAAAGTTGCGAGGCCAGGAGGTTGAGGGAGATGATTCTGCCCCTCTGCTCTGCTTGGGTGAGATCTCTCTCACCTGGAGCATTGTGTTCAGCTCTGGAGTCTTCAGTACAAGGAAGAAAGACATGGACCTGTTGGAGTGTATCCAGAGAAGGGCCACAAAAATGACCAGAGGGCTGGAACACCTCTCCTATGAAGAAAAACAGAGACAGTTGGGTTTGTTCAGCCTGAAGAAAAGAAGGCTCTGGGGACACCTTATTGTGGCTTTTCAGTACTTTCAGGGGGCTTACAAGAAAGACAGAGACAATATTTTTAGCAGGGCCTGTTATGACAGGATAAGTGGTAATGGATTTAAACTGAAAGTGGGGAGATTCAGACTACATATAAGGAAGAAATATTCTACAATGAGGATGGTGAAACACTGGTACAGGTTGCCCAGAGAGGTAGTAAATGCCGCATCCCTGAAAACATTTCAGGTCAGGTTGGATGGGGCTCTGAACAACCTGATCTTGTTGAAGATCTGCTGGGAGATTGGACTAGTAACCCTAGGTCCCTTCTGACCCAAACCACTATGATTCTACGATTCTACATGTGAAGAACCAAAACTGTCACAAGGATATTAATTCATAAGACTAAGTACAGTCTTGCCTGAAAATAACACTATTAAACCCTCATTTGTGGAAATAAAATTATGATAGTTGTGTTACTTATATAAATTTTGAATTCTAGTTTCCTAAATATCAGATTTCCTGTAATCACTTTTCTAAATATTGTTTCAGAATAGTGCCAGAAAAGTGCATGTAAAACTGCACATGCATTTGCAGGTACAGTACTTGATAACTGTAAATAATCAGATAATTTAAATATCTTGTGTTACTAGGTTATGTACAGATTAGACTACCTTTCCAGTCTGCATTATTTTGAATATTTTTCATGCATGTTC
The DNA here is from genome assembly GCA_025345505.1 of Todiramphus chloris collaris. Classification (NCBI taxonomy): domain Eukaryota; kingdom Metazoa; phylum Chordata; class Aves; order Coraciiformes; family Alcedinidae; genus Todiramphus; species Todiramphus chloris. The sequence goes on along the minus strand of JANVCC010000033.1, from coordinate 1,953,832 downwards.
ATCATCCTTAGACTTCTGGTACCTGTTTTGTGGAATGCACTCTTCATATTCCTTGATGGATTAACTATTACTAAAAAAGCAAACTTTATTCTGTGTGGTTTTTTTCAGAGATTGAGTTTGTGTGAGTATGAAAGACAAAGAGAGAGGGGTTATGTAAATAATTAACCTTTGAAAATAACTCTTGCTCCTGGAGTGTACATATAAATATGATATAATTACCAGATTTTATTGACTGTTTGATGAAGATTTCCATAGGTAACTTAGAGAGTGATCTCACTCAGAGGGGCCTCAGAGGAGGCCTACATGTCTGTGTCTCACCTACTTGCACCAGTTGTGTTTAATTTTCACATTTCAAGGTTTCTCTTAATCATTAATAGCTTCTGACAGACTTTTAAAAGATATAACCAATATTTTGATCTGGATAGAATTGATTGACCTCTAATCAGAATTGTAGGAAAACTTCAGCTGTATTATGGTAGAATCTTAGTGGAGTTTTCCAAAACCTTAGTTGAGATTTTCAATCAGTCTGGAGATTAATTTTTACTCTGCTACTCAGGTACAGTTCAACAGACCATATAAGGAATTTTGAAGACAATCAGAAGACAGTTTTGTATACAAATGGTTTGAAATGCTATGAAAATATTTTATTTTGCCCTCCAGTTTTATGTGAAAAGAAGAGACTAACAAACATTTTTTCATCATGGAAAAGTGGATGTCTGAGAAATTTGATCACTCCTGTAGTATGCCAGAGACTTGTTTGGTTCATGACTGGAACAGAAATTCTGTTTTCTTTTGCCCAAGAGGGATTGCCGCACTTTGGGTTAATCCTAATGAAGAATAGGAAAATAATTTTCAGGATATAGAAATCTATTTCTGTTCCCAAGTAATTTTCCAGACAGTGAGTCTGTAAGTCAATGGGCTAAATTTCACTTATGATTTTAATCACAGTCTAATTTCTTAAAAAGCACACACAACCGAACTAGAATTAAAAACAATCTCTTCATATTGAACCTTTTCTTAACAAAAGAAACTGAATTTATCCCACAGGCTTTCTCTGTGTTAGAACAGTGAACTTGGGAGACAGCAGTAACAATATGTGAGAAATGACCAAACAGTGAAATACTTGGGGTTTTATTGCCTACCTGTATGTATTGGCATTATTCATTTGATTGACACATAGTAACATCTCTTTCTCTGTAAAAGCTGCAATTTTGCTCTGTTTATTTAGGTTTCAAGTCAATGCTCAAGTTTCATAATGTGTAAGTGTTTGTTTGTAAGCAGTAAAGTGATGTTTGTGCATTAACTCTGACAAGGACAAAATTATTAAGTGACAGGAATTAAACCTTTATTATAGCCACAAATCCTTTTATTTGTCCACCATCCTGGATATCATGTAAAATATAAAATCCTGCTGCATTTGAAAACATAAAAGCCACCTTAATGTGGGGGTGAAGAGGTTAAATATCACTTAAATATATGTTATCTTGTCTCCAGTGAAATCCCATTCATGTGCCCTGTACAGGCAGCTGATGCTCCTTGTAGCTGCCTTTTGTTTTTTATTGCCTTTGGATCTTCATTTTGTTGTCAAACATTAAAACATTCCTTTTTGTTCACTTTAATGGCCAGCAGGGAGATTAAAGATCTTTGTAATCTAAAAAGTAGGACAGTTTTTTGTTCATTACACCCTGTGTCAAGATATCTTCCTTAATTTAGCACTTCAAGTCCAGTGTGGTCAAAAATCTTTACTGTCTTTGGGATATGGACCACTATTTTAGGCTATCCCACATCTCTCTAACTTCTGAAATTAAGATGTCATTCAAGAAGGTCATTTACAGAAGAGGCAGCACCATCTGTGTTGCAGGCCAGGAAGCAAATATGGGTATCAGAATTTTTTTTCTAATTAAAAGTAACTGAGACGGTGGATTTTCAGTTCACATGAGAAACATATAATTACTGCTTGTAAACATATTTCAGATCTACAAATTTTCAAATACACTTTTTCAAAGATGCAGGTTACCTATGTACTAGGTCCTTTTTTCCTTCAGAACTCAGAATAAACTTTCTCTTATCATTCAAAAACATGTATGTGAAGAATATTTTCCTTTATATTAGGCTAATTCAAAATTCTAAAAACTGTAGGAAAGTACAACTTTGTACAATTGAATAGATTATTGAATGAAAAATAAGTTTACAAAGAAGTGCATTTAGTTCTGAAGAAGCCACACACACATGGTCTTCCTAATTGCTGAAAATGTTTTCCTGCTGTAGATTGCTTGCTTCCATACACTTGCCATGCAAATTACTAGATTACTTTCCTTCACTCCGCCTCCTCATTTTCTCATTCAAGTCCAAAATCTGTGACCTGGTCTAATTCACTGTTGTAGAAGACATACAGTCTTCAAACAGATCTCAGATGACTTAATCTACGGAGAATTGTCTGTGGAGCACAGTTCTGAGAAAGCTATCTTCTCTTAGTTGCCTTTATTATTGTTTCTATGAAGTAACAGACAATAGTCTCTTCTAAATGGTGAGGCTTAATCCTCTCATGTATGCAATCAATATTTCTCTCACTGCTAATTATCAGTTCTATTATTTTGCCAACAGAATTGTTTGGATTGGTATTCAACTGCCTATTATGGAGAAAAGAATAATGCGTCAGTAAGCAGTTGAGGGCCAAAACTGTCCATTATTTTGAGTTTAGGGACTGGAGAAATGAGAGCTGTCATTGTCACACTGAATATATATTTCTCAATTATAACAGCTATAATTGTGTATGTACAGCTATTTTTCCCAATATATTGTAGGATTATTGACTTTGAATTTCTTTTGTCATTTTATTGAACTGTCTTAACACTAGGAGATTCTCCTCAATTGTTTGACATCTGTAGTTTTTATTATTTTCAATAATTTTATACAATTTACATTTTATGACATTTTATTATTTAGGTACTTTTCTCAATAATCGTTAAAATGATGAATTGTACAGTAGAAAGACAGTGTTATCTATGAGGCAGTGTTATCTATCTGGACTGTCTGAAAGTGGTCTGGATGTTCTCCCTTTGATGGAATTCTGTAGGGACTGCCTTGCCTTGCTGTTACCCTCAGTTCCTCTTCCCTTGTGGAACAGACAACTGTTGCTTCTCCTCAACAATACCATTGTTTGTAAGCATTAATTTCAGATTTATTATATTTGTATGGAAGTATCTGTTGATTTAGTCTTGGCCTAGATACCACTGAGTAATCAGGGTTTTATTTGTTTAGATAGTTCTTTAATGTGTCCTTAAATTACTGCATTTAATGAAACTCACAGCAGTTTGGCATGGAAAGATATAGACATGGAAGCATATTCAACTAATCTGCATTCTGCCATTTCATTTAGCAAGCATAATTTACAATTATGCTGTGGTAGAGAATTCAAAATCTTCTATGAAATTTGTTAATTTCTTATGTACATGCAGATTGAATATTCAGCACTGTTTCTGTCACTCTCAAGTTTGGATAAATGCATTTGTTTATTTTTCACTTGATTTTATTCCCTAGTCCTTGTTCTCCCTCTCCTTGCATTAATTTTTAATTTTCTCTTTCTTCATTTTTCATTATATGATTTTTGCATCAGAGGGCTTTCCTTTTCATTATTTTTTATACCTTCACCCCAACATGTCTCCTCTGTGGAAGTTCAACTCGGGAAACTCTCCCTAAGTGATCCTGCTCTGGCAGGGGATTTGACTTGATGATCTCCAGAGGTTCCTTCCAACTCCTGCCATTCTGTGATTCTATGAAAATTTGAGTTTGGATAGTGTTCTGGACTTTAGAAGAGTATAATTTTCTCTTGGGAGGCATTTTCTGATACTGCATAGTTAGCAAACCCCTAAAGTAATTTCTCTTAACATCATTTGGAATTTACTTGAACAGGACAAAACCTCCTGTTCTTGTCCCAAGACACTTTAAACAAACTTGTAGTGTTCACTGGCACAAGTATAGAAGTTGATGGGTAGGAGACAAAAGATGATTAGACACATATTGAAAAAACCACAAAACTTATTGGGCAGTTTTGCTAGTAATTGGCCACTTGTCTAGTATCACATACTGGGAACTTTTGCTCTAAGAAGTGACCAAGAAAATAATTTTTGTATTCTTGCAAAAGAAATTATTTAACTTGGTACTGCATGAGATATGACTCACTGCTTGCTTATAGATGGGGTCAGACATTAACTAAGGAGAGTCTATAATGTCCCAGCAATGTGACCCTGCTGCTGAAGAGATGGGGAGTAGGAGAGACTGTTTCCTTTCTTCAAGGCTTTGAAGAATGGCAAGTGGTAATAAATCTAATCCAGGTCTTTTTTAACCATTACTTTAATGTTAGAGTACTACATGAAAAAATCGGAAATATTATTTCCCTGTTCTCCTTTACATTCACTGGTTTTGTGTTTTTGTGTGAATGAAGAGTACTACAGAAAGCAATGACATACTTTATAAATGAAAGATTTTCACAGGCAAATAAATACCAACAATTTATTCTTTAATATAACATTTCTTTGTTTAAAATTTTTCATGTTCAAAATATTTCATTTTGAATGAAAGTTAGAATAGTCTCCTAAAATTCTGTCTAAAACAAAACCAAACATGAGTGACTCCTATTATAATGACATTTTCCATGAGGGAAAAAATAATTAAAAAACCCTCATGTGCTGACAAGCTTTACTCATAAAGGGATAGTAAAGATAAAACAGCTTTGCCAGACAACAAAAAAATTCGCTGGTAGAGATGGGGCTTGAACAAATCTCCTTTAATTGCTACTGTAGCAAAATAAAGAGACATACTGTTCCTGGCAATCTTTCCAAGAGGTTCCTGTTACTAAAGACACAATGTTTAAGGAATTATCTTTCTCCCATAATAAGCTTCCTCAACATTTTTGAGAAAAGTCATGCAGTTTTCAGAGATCCTCTCAGTAGTCCTCTTAATCTGTGGATAAATGAAGAATATATGCCCAAGATTGTGACTTTTAATATCTATAAAAAGTATATACATAAATGTTGCAAGGGCAAGAGCTATGATGGTTAAAAAAAGAAATAAAAACCCTCTAATCTTCTGTATTTCAGTGTTTACTATTTTATTTGGACTATTGTTCAGCAAGGTACAGTGGACTAAAGGGTTAATAGTATAGAATGTCTGCTGATGTAGATTTCTGATTTTCAACTTTTGCAAGAATACACGAGTTCATTTCTTGGTCACTTCTTAGAGCAAAAGTGAGATGACTGGGGATCTTGTTACTCAAGATGTCTAATTCCCATGTTTTTTTCCTACTGTTTCATGCCTCTCTTTTATTTCATACTATTTACTTTTTCCCTGCTTCACCTTGAGTAGATGTTTCCACTGCACTATCCACAATAAATCCCACGTGAGTCTTTTTACTTTAGTTTCCCCAAGTGAAAAAGCACATCAGCAAATGCTAACACTTGCCTCTGACAGATCACCTAGATGCAATAACCAATATCAAACAGAGAGAAAATATGAGAAACATGATTTTTTTAGGCCATGAATCCTCAGTAGAGGACACATAACTTGAATGTACAAAAATCTTACTATAGAACTGTTGGATTGTTTCTCAATAAGGAAATGGCAAAGAATCATGTTTCTTTCTTTTTCATGTTAGTTTGGTCTCACTCAATTTTTCTGCATGCCATCTTATGCATATATTATGCTTTGTAAATTGACATTCAAGCAGTATAAAAGGGAAAGGTCTAGAATTTGCTTAACCTAGATTCTATGATTATGAAATCTCATCAGTTAAGAGGGAACAGACAATACAGTAACACAATAGCCCAAGTCTGTCCAACATGCATTAGCTGAGGTAATTTGAATGAATTTTACCCCCCCCTTTCTTTTCTCACTTTCTGAGAACTCAACAATTTATTCCAGCTGAATAAGACTGAAGAAAATGTGAGTGAAATTTCTTTGCTATGGCAGTGAGGTTTCTAGTTTAAAGCACTTTACACTAGGAAGAACCTGAAGACATAATATTTTACAGTAATCTGTCACTAGATGCATCAGTCATTCTGCTTCCACCAGTGGCTGTTGGTATTTCAGAGGAAGCTGAATTACTTCACTGTATGAATAACACTGTCCTCCAGTTTGGAACATGTTCTGTTCTAACCATTTTTTACTATTACTTCAGCTAGAACTGGTCCTGAGTCATGAGCTTTTAACATGCATGTTGAGCTCTCATCTAAGTCACATTCATGCCATTCAAAACTGGTCCTTATTTGCACTGACTCATTATCTTTTCTTTTCATAATGGCACTGTGAACTTCGCTAAATTTTTAAATTACCTTCTGCATTTTCAAAGACAGCCATTCTACCTATCTTGAAGGACTTTTTCAGTACTAAACTACAAAGAATTATGTTCTGTTGAGCGAAACACCTTTTTTCTTGTTTCATGATTATTCTCTTTTAACCTAGAAATTATCTCTTGTTCTGTTGAAGGAACAGGGTTAAAAGAGGATGACAGGACAGGTTTACCAATGTCCTTCATAAGTATGTCATATGCCTTCACAACAGCTCTTTAAACTCTACTATTTCTAATAAGATTATTCCTGGTCTCAATGTCAGACAAATAAGGAACTTACCTAATTAGATAAAAGGACATTCAAGACTTTAAGAAAGTTGTTTTTCTTTCATAACAACTAATGCAGGCATATATACATGGGAGAGAGGAAAGATAATCTAGTAGATGAGCATGCTAGACTACTGCCTAGGTGATCTCTGTTTCATTCCTGCCTTGTTAGTGACCAGTTTAGTGTTCTTCAGTGTGTCACACTGCTTTCTTTATCTCTTTCCCAACCTGCAGCATAATAATCTGTATTAATTTTTAATCTGCTTTGAAATGCATGAATCAAAAGTGATTACCAAGAGTATTATTTTATGTTTAATTGTGATGATGCTATCTTTTTCTAAAATCACTGTTTTATAATTCAGGGATTATAAGGAATTCAATTATCATCTAATGACTTTGTCTAGGTTTGGAATTGCTGTATAATAATTTCTTTTAGAATTTTGGGGAGATGGTGAAAAAGTTCTCTTTTTTTTTTTTTTTTTTTTTATATTTGTGGGGTCTTTTATTTATTAGATGAAATATCAAATTTTAATTTTCACAGTAGTTTTTGTTATATTTGGAAAGATAAATTTAAAAGCCAAAAGAAACATATTCTAAAAGTTTGGTAAAAAGAGTTTTGCAGCTGTGTAGTATATCATATTATCTTAGCTTCAAGTGCCAAGAGTACTTTGTATTGTATTTATAGCCCATTACTAAAGGTTTCAAGCTGAATTTTACATGATCTATAGGAGCTCAACATGTACCATGTTACTTTTGAAAAGTTAACAAGTGGCTGTCTTGGGAACAAAAGCTGTGTGCTTCAAATGCCACCTTCATTTATGTACATGTCTACATCATTACCTTAATGCAATATTACTGCACAAGTCTGCTTGGTGCACTTCATAGTTTGTTCTGGAAAGCTTGCTTCTAGGCTGAGAATGCCACACTGTGACTCCTTATCTACAGAATGTTTGATCTTTCACTTACAATTGACTAAAATGAATAAGAAAGGAATAAAGAAGACAGGTACTAATTAATCAGAGCAGATTTATTAGAGAGAAATCTGTTCACAGTATATTGGTTGGAAGTTCACAAATCATAATAGCTTAAGTCATCACTGTCTTTTAACTTGGTCTAGATTTCAAGCAGTTGTTTAGGTGTTAAACTGAACACCTTATAATTTGATGTAGATTAATCTAGTCACCTGAGATGGTTTTTCATGGTTTGGGAGCAATTCACCCTATCTATGGGATTTCAGGATTTACTGCACTATGTATGATCTCTGCTTAGTCATAGCACTGCAGTGTTAATCATAGAATGGTAGGAGTTGAAAGGGACCTCTGTAGATTATAGAGTCCAACCCCTCTGCCAGTGCAGGAACACCTAGGGCAGGCCACACAGGAGCAGATCCAGGTGGGTCTTGAAAGTCTCTAGAGAAGGAGACTCCACAACCTCTCTGGGCAAACAGTTCCACCACTCTGTCATTCTCACAGTGAAGAAGTTTTTCCTCATGTTCAGGTGGAACTTCATGTGTTTTACCTTGCTACCATTACCTCTTGCCCTATCACAGGGCACAACTGAAAAGACCGGCCCCTTCTACTTGACACCCACCCTTCAGATATTTGTAAACATTAATCAGATCCCCTCTCAGTCTTCTCTTTTCCAGGCTAAACAGCCCCAGGTCCCTCAGCCTTTCCTCATAAGAGAGATGTTCCCGTCTCTTCATCATCTTTGTAGCTCTCTGTTTGACTCTCACTAGCATTTCCCTGTCCCTCTTGAACTGGGGGGACCAGGACTGAACACAATACTCCAAATGTGGTCTCACTAGTGCAAAGTAGAGGGAGAGGAGAACCTCCCTTCACCTGCTGGAAACACTCTTCTTTATGCACCCCAGGATACCATTGGCCTTCTTGGTCACCAGGTCACATTGCTGTTCCATGGATAACTTATTGCCCACCAGGATCCCTCTCCATGGAGATGCTTTCCAGTGGGTCTAGCCCTAACCTGTACTGGTATATGGTGTTGTTCCTCCCCAGGTGTAGGACTCTACACTTAATCCTTGTTGAACTTCATTATGTTTGCCTTTGCCCTGCTTTCCAGCCTGTCCAGATCTCACTGGACAGCAGCACAACATTCTGGTGTATCAGCCACTTCTCCCAGTTTAGTATCATCAGCAAACTTGCTGAGGGTACATTCCATCCTTTCATCCAGGTCATTGATGAAGGTGTTGAATAAGACTGGACACAGAACAGACTCCTGGAGAACACTGCTACTTACATGTTGCCAGCTAGACTCTGCACCACTGATCACACCCTTTGAGCTCTATTGTTCATCCAGTTCTCAATGCGTGTCACTGTCTACTCTTCTAACCCACACTTCCTGAGCTTTCCCATGAGAAAGTTAGGGGAGACAGTATCAAAAGCCTTGCTGAAGTCCAGGTAGACAACATCCACTCCTCTCACTGCATCTACCAATTCAGTCACATGATCATAGAAGGCTATCAGATTAGTCAAACATGATTTCCCTTTAGTGAATCCATGTTGGCTACTGTTGATAACCTTTTCTTCCATGTGCTGCGATGTGATATCCAGAATGAGATGTTCCATTACCTTCCCAGGGATGGAGGTGAGGCAGACTGGTCTGTAATTTCCTGGGTCTTTCTTTCTGACTTTTTTGAAGACTGGAGTGATGCTGGCTTTCCTCCAGTCCTCAGGCATCTCACCTGTTCTCCATGATCTTTCAAAAATGATGGAGAGTGGTAGAGCAACAACATCAGCCAGCTCCCCCAGCATTTGTGGATGCAGTCCATCATGGCCCGTGGATTTGTGTGTATTCAGTTTATGCAATTGATTTCGAACCCAATTCTCATCGACTAGTGGAGAGACTTCCTCCTTCCAGGTTTTTAATCTTACTTCCAGGGTCTGGGATTCCTGAGGGCTGGCCTTAGCAATGAAGACTGAAGGAAAGAAGACATTCAGTAACTCTGCATTCAGTAACTCTGCCTTCTCTGCATCCTCTGTCACCAAGTGTCCTGCATCATTCAGCAGTGGGCCCACATTTGCCCTAGTCTTCCTTTTACTATTGATGTATTTGAAGAAGCCAATGAATGCCCATGTGAGAGGAATGCAGTGAAATAAAAAACAATGTAGAAAACTCTTACAACTTTTAAAAATATCCCTCTTAGAAAGTGAAGATCACTTTGAAATGTAAATATTCATCCTTTGGCTTAAGGAGTTTAAGGAACAACTTTTTATTAATCATAATGGGTCTTCATTTTCTGAATTTGTATTTATAAAGCTATAAACCTGAAGGTTTCATAACACTATTTCCTAACTACAGGGAGATCCAGAAGGACAAAACGGTTTAACAATGACAACTTTCTAGAAGCTGATCAGTGGAGAGGCAGAGGCAACAAAATAGGTGAGCTTCCTTTTACTTGATTTCAGTTGCTCTAGCCATCTGAAAGATGATCAAAACCTGCCGTGATCAGATAACGTTTTGCAGGCTCTTCAGAATGAGGTTGCACATCTAATTCTAATAAGATGAATGACCTAATTCCACCATGGGGAAAAAAAAAAACCCAAACAACAAACAGAAAAACCCCAAAACCCAGTAACGTCAAAAATCTCCCCAGGAAGACATTGTCTGACAACTTTGTTTAAAGTCAAAATTCGTTGCTTTCGCTGATGTAATTCAGTGTAACACCATTTAATTCAGAGGAGACATGCCATTTTACCCATTGTAAGGATATGGCATACCATGTTCTCTGAAACTGTTATCTTTTGTGAGCATATTAAGGGAGAAGATGAAGTGTTATCTATTATCATGATGGATGTCATCAGTCACACAGCAGCTGCTGAACATCTGATACGTTGTGCTAACTGTGGGATGGGAGGAGTTGCTATAGGTTCTTTAAACCTTGTAATAAATTTAGTGTCACCGAGTGAGTCAGCTGTCAGATTTATTTAGTCATGACAGCAAAGGCCCATTGACTTTAACAGGAACATACAGATTTTGTCTACAGTAAACCTAGAACATTCAGTAGTTTTTTTGAACTAAGAAACAGTTTTTTTTCTTTATGGTGTTTCCAAAATACAACCCAGTGCTTTCACTCTTCTGCTGGTCATACATGTTTTCTATGAAGAGAAACAATGATGTTTTTATAGCTCTTCTACATGAAGTTTCTAAACGATTTATCTGTCTTTTTTTTCTTCCTTAGTTGATAAAAGAACCCCAAAACTAAACACCTTGTAATTGATTTATCTTGAAGTAAATTTATTTATTTAAGTCTAGCTTAAATACCTACTTACCTACTTCACCTAGATTAATTGGGATGTAAGAGAAGTAATGGAAGTTATGAACTGTGTTAAACAAAACTGATTATCACTTGATATAAACTACTGTATTTGATTTTCTTCCTTTATTTTGTTCAACAGTTTGGGGTTGTTTTAGGTTTGTTAAAGTATGAGCCAGTGGGTCCTGGAGGTGGAATGCCTCAATTTAACCACAGACAGTTCAAGGAAAACATGTTAAAGCACAGCTTTCAACACACTACCTGTTGCTGACATAGCATTGAATTGTGACTAGATGAGCTGTTTTAAAGAAAGGCAGAAACTTAGTCTTACAGATCACGAGGAAGTTTATTTTATGGCTTTAAGGAAAAGCCATATGTTCTACCAATGTTAAGGCAGTTTGTTACTAAAACTCCAAAGGTCTGAGATTCTAAAACTATTTTAGGGACAAAATACTGTTCTGGGAAGGATTTCTAGATTTAGCTTTATCATGTCACCATAAAACAATGTCTTGTTGTTTTTTCACAGAATATGCCACCAAGACTCCAAGGTCCTTCTCCATGGAGCTGCTTTCCAGCACGTCAACCCCTCACCTGTACTGGTGCATGCAGTTATTTGTCCCCAGGTGCAGAACTCTACACTTGTCCTTGTTAAATTTCACGAGATTCCCCTCTGACCAACTCTCTGGTCTGTCCAGATCTTGCTGGATGGCAGCACGGCCTTCTGGTGTGTCAGCCATTCCTCCCTGTTTAGTATTATCATCCTTGCTGAGAGCACACTCCGTCCCTTCATACAGGCTATTGATGAACATGCTGAACAAGACTGGACTACGTACTGACCCCTGGGGAACACCACTAGCTATAGGCCTCCAGCTAGACTGTGCATTGCTGATCACGGTCCTCTGAGCTATACTGTTCAGCCAGTTCTCAATCCATCTCACAGTTCTCTCATCTAACCCACATTTCCTGAGATTACCTATGAGGATGTTATGGGAGACAGTCTCAAAAGCTTTGTTGAAGTTAAGGTGGACAACATCCACTTCTCTCCCTTCATCTACCCAATAATTCACACCATCAGAGAAGGCTAGCAGATTAGTCAAACCTGTTTTTCCCTTGATGAATCCATGCTGACTACTCCTGATAACTTTCTTTTCTTCCATGCGTTTAGAGATGACCTGCAGAATGAGCTGCTCCATAATCTTTCTAGGGTTGAAGGTGAGGCTGACTGGTCTGTAATTTCCTGGGTCTTCCTTCTTGCCCTTTTTTAAGACTGGAGTGACGTTGGCTTTCCTCCAGTCCTCAGGAACCACTCCTGTTCTCCATGATCTCTCATAAATGATGGAGAATGGCATAGCAACAACATCAGCCTGCTCCCTCAGCGTTTGTGTGTGGATCCCATCATGGCCCATGGATTTGTGAGTGTTCAGTTTACTCAAATGATCCAGTCCTCATTGACCAGTGGAGAATCTGCCTTCCTCCAGACTTTCTGTCTTACCTCCAGGATCTAGGATTACTAAGCACTGTTCTTAGAAGTTAAGACTGAAATAAAGAAGGTATTCAGTAACTCCACCTTCTCTGCATCTTCTGTCACCAGGGCTCCCACCTCATTCATCAGTCAGCCCACGTTTTCCATAGCCTTCCTTTTACCACTTATGTACTTGGAGAAGCCCTTCTTGTTATCTTTTACTTCCTTTGCCAGAGTTAATTCCAAGAGGGCCTAGTCTTTCCTTGTTACATCCCTACATTGTCTGACAAAGTTCCTATATTTCTAACAAGTGTCCAGACCCTTTTTCCACATTCTGTAAACTTTCTTCCATCTGAATTTTTCCAGCAGCTCCTTGCTCATCCATTCACGTCTCTTTCCTCCTCTACTTGATATTTTAGTCAAAGGAATGCACTAATTTTGAGCTTGGAGGAAGTGATGCTTGAATATTCTTGAATATTCTTCATGGAAAGGCTAGTGAAATATTGGAATGGGCTACCCAGGGAGGTAGTTGATTCGCCATTACTGGATGTGTTTAAACATTGCTTGGATATGGTGTTGGGGCATGTGGTCTATGGGTGAACTTGTAGAGTAGGGCTAATAGTTGGACATGATGATCCCAAGGGTCTTTGCCAACCTGGGTGATTCTGTGATTCTGTAATACTAACCAGCTCTCTTGGGATTCCCTGCCTTCTAGAGTCGTAGCCTATGGGATTCCTCCAAATGATCTTTGAAGATATCAAAGTTAGCCCTCCTGAAGTCCAGGGTTGCAATTCTACTTATTGCCCTGCTTCTTCCTTTTGAGATACTGAACTCCACCATGTCACAATCACTACAGTCAAGGCTGTCCCCAACCTTTATGTCTCCGACCAGAACCTTCTTGTTTGGTAGTACAAGGTCCAGCAGCACACCTTTCCTCATTGGCTCCTTCACCACCTGTGTCAGAAAGTTATCATCAATGTATCGCAGGAACCTCCTGGACTGTGTGTTCCTGGCAATGTGGCCTTTCCAACAAATATCAAGGTGATTCAAGTCCCCCATGAGCACTAGGGCATGTGATATTGAGGTTACTTCTAACTGTCTGTAGAAGGCCTCATGTCCTTCTTCTTCCTGGTCTGGTGATCTGTAGTAAACATCCACAGCAGTGTCACATATATGAGCCTGTCCCTTAATTCTTACCCATAAGGTTTTAACATGTTCTTCATCCCTCTCTTTACATAGGGCTTGATATATTCCTGTTGCTCTTGTACATAAAGAGGAATTCCACCACCTCCCCTCGTTGATCTATCTTTACTAAAAAGTATGTATCTGTCCATGAAAACATTCCAGTCATGTGAGCTAATCCATTTAAAGATAAATGGAAATTATATTTCAATGAGGTTGTATATCTGCATTTTGGAATCCAAGTATTTTTTGCTGCTGTGAGACTTTTTGTTGACTAACTGAAATAAGTGGGACATTTTATATTGAAACAGTACTATTTTCAAGAAAAATGTCTTCTTAAGATGGAATTCTTAAGTTTTTCCTTGAAAAAATATAGAAATGTAGAATATTTGAACAGATAACTCTTTTGGTTCTCCAACATTGTTTCAGTTATAAATGCTGCAGCTATTCAAAAGAAAGAACTTTTTACTATGGTAAAAATGCTTGCTAAGCATCATTGCAAATTTGAACTAAGAATAAAGGTTGCAAAACTGAGATTGTCAGTTTTCTGAAGAAAAACTGGGAAATTATATGAAAAGGACTCTGTGTTTCATAGGAATGTTTTCAAATGGAGAAATCTAAGAGACGTATTTTATTTTGTTTTAATCATCTGTGAAAATTTTTCCATTGCTTTCTTACGAAGAGTTGAAAGGACCATTTGAATAGAAAAAAGTAGACTCTGCAGGTTGATAATGCAAAAGAGACAATTTGAAGGTAAGTGCAGGCAGCAAGAATGTCTTGGGTAATAATATTGCTGAAGAAATCTGTTTTTGTACTATTTCCAAGTTTCACTACTAGTGTCAAGGGTTAAGGCTGCACTGGCCACTAAACAAATGTCAGACTATTAACCCCTCCTCCTTCCCACAAGGCATGGATAAAGGGAAAAAGGGAGAGAGACTTATGGGTTGGAAAAAACCCCACTAAAATAGCTTTAATGAAATAGTAACAATAAACTCAAAAGATAATAATACTGCTAAGAAAATAATGAAGCATATAAGAATATATGCAAAATCAGTATCAAACTCCTCCGATGGCAATTATGTCACCACTTATGCTGCAGGGCAGGCACTGAGGAAGTCCTAGACTGGACTCAGCAGCAGATGGGGACTGGATTCAGGAACCCATGGATTAGGATTGAAGGCAGAACAGACAGAATCTTCCTCAGATACTGGCCATTGAAGAAGAGAGACTGACTCTCATGATCCCTCAGCTTTACTGAATATAACGTATATGGAATGTATTATTTTGTTGGTTAGGTTTGGATTGCCTGTCCTGTCCACTCCCCCCCACAAATGAGACATTTTTATGTACTTACACCCTTTTACTTACTGCACCCCCAATGTGACACAAAAGACTTAGCAGTGACTTTGGTTTCTGTAGGAGTAAGTATAAGGAAGAGCCTTTCATACCAATCCTTAGTAGTAACTATTGACATCAAGCATTATCACTTCTAGAATCAGACACTGCCTGCAAAAATATGTCATTAACCTCAGAAAGTGCAGTTATTTAGGAAAAACTTAGCTCAAAAGTAAAACCACTGAATGCAGAACTGGCTCAAACAATGACACCTAGGTAACTGAAGTTAAAAACAGTTACTATGGTTCGTACTATAAATAGTAGTTTGAAGACAGCAGAAAATTGAGAAAAAGTGGATGGGGTTTAATTAATCTCTTCTCAGTAGGAGAAGAAATGAAGTTCATATGGCAGTGGGTTTTCCTATCTTAAAGTGAGAAGTATCCATTTATATTTCAGTGAAATAACTTTAAGGAAAAAAATCTTATAAAATCTTAGAACAAATAGGTTTTTGGAGCAAAAATTATATGTCTATCATGGAATAAAATATTCTGCATTCACAGACAATCAATATAAATGTGTATATATATATACATGCATCACAGGAGTTATATAAACCTTTTGGAAGAGGATATCTGTAAGCACACTTTATAGACTTAAAATGCTCTCTTCTTTTCTAATGCTATGGTATACTATAAGAGAAACATAAAGACACGAAACAGGACTGCAGAATGAAAGTTTCTCCCTGAAAATTTAATACATCTTTGTCAAAGGAAAGTGTATACATAGTGTATATTTCTGTAAAGTGGTTTTCTTATTTCATTCATTAACATATTCTTTGGCTTATTTCTTCCTTGTGATCTTTATCCTGATGCTGTTTATGAGCATGTATGTATGTTTGCTGTATTTGGTAGCATTTTTACTTCCTGCTGTGACACATAATTGTTACTTGGCAGATGAATGCTGGCATACAGAATCATTTGTCTGAACTTTTCATGTTCCCAATTAGTATACAGCAGTGGTACAGGGGGTTCCACTCTAGCAAACCCCCTGACCCACTCTCCACCCAGTGCAAATTTGCAGGGAGCTTGACATAATTGCAGTTTTGCATAATTATAAATAATTTTTGTTTATGGAGGATTAATTCAAGAGATGCTATTACTATATGCAAGGGGTTACCTTTCCAATGAAAAAGAGACAAATGTTTATGAATGTACATTGTATGGTCTTGGTAAATATTTGCCAGAAGATGAATATGTGTAACTTTCAATGTGCAGTACAGAGACTATTCAGAGATAGTAATCAGTCTTGGTGACAGCATGGAACTAATGACATTTCACTTGCTATGAGCTGTAATGGCAAACTCCATTCCCAGAAGGACCTACTGCTGAAAATGTAGAGATCATGTAAAAAGCTTGAGCAAGATCCTGGTGCAAAGTGGCACAGCTCTATTCGTTGATTGTATTTTAGTAAGCTTCCCTTTTAGTCTGTAAGAGTTGGAGAACAATCTTTTCCTCTTGCATTTCAGTTACATAGCTTGTGCTGTAGTTAGTAATCAAATGGGATATAAGAGAATCCATAGGATGGCCTGTTTTTTTTTCACTATTTTTAAATCAGGAATTGAAATCAATGCATTGTAGTTTGTGTTTTCATCTGTGCTGATGGCAATTTGTAAAAGACTACTTTTTCATTATATCAATGTCTCTCCAATAAGTGAAATATTAAATTCGTATTTGTCTTGTTCTCTGCATCTTAAGATGATTCATCTTAATATGCTGTCAATCACTTCATTCAGCCTCTGCAGTTTTACTTTCCTTCCTGATGAAACAGTTTAAGATACAAATGGAATGTATTTCTATATTTGTATGTATGACTGTTTCAGCCTCACATGGTTAAATATGGAGCCTCTTGGTCTATTTCAGTTCATTCAATCCCAGAATACTGTTTTCCTATACTTGTCATAAAAAGGTGTCTGCAGGGAGGGAAGAGAGCTTCTTAATGCTTAGAGTAAGACAAAAGCTTCAGCATGATCTCAGTCTTTATTGGACAATAGAGGATTAATGCAAGGGTGGTAAAAAGAAAAAAATACAGTAAATACTTCAACTGTTGGATAAATGCTGGTCAGAGTTCACTGGATGACCATTTTTCCTCTTTATGGATTTTATTTTGGTATGTAATGTGGTGTGTGCTGGAACATTTTCTGCAGTAAACTCATATTTCTCTCACATGTATTCTGGTAACAACCTCACTCATAGCATGGCTTTGGTATGGTCGTTGAACCACAAAACAAGGAAATAAGTCTTCAAATTCCTGTGGGGTAATACACTGCAAACAGAGGCAAGAATTAGACATCTTTCATTGTATGAGTACACAGAGGCTTACTCAAGTCCAGTCATCTGTAGTGATCTAATTGTTAATAAAATTCTGGTTAATGTCTGGTCACTAAAACCTGTCATGATAGTACATGGGTTTTCTTAGGCAGTTCTTAATTTTTCACTCTTTAAACCTGATCTTGTATCATCATGTCAGTGTAGATATATAGACTATATATATATGTAGATATATAGCTTATTTAAAAGACATAATGCTTTCTCAGGTAAGAAAGAATGATTACCTGTTTTCATGCAGTTTGGTGGCCAAATAGAAGGTTAAGATACATATGGAAGTCAATATTAATATTAATATTAGGTTTCTCAGTGAAGATCTAGAAAGTAGAGATTATTAGAACTGAAAATCTGCATGAAATATTTGCTGCTGGACATTTTTCAGAATCAAAATATTTTTAAAGACCATTGTAGATTTTCCAAGCTATTTCTTCCAGAAAAAGAAGAGTACTTTTTTTTTTCATAGCATTTGATAATTGAAACATTTTTCGTTTTCAGAATTCAAACAGACTTTGTTTCAAAATATCCTTCAGTTCTCTCAAAGGAAACTTAAGTAAGGCTGTGTATAAAAAAAAAACCCCTCTTTCTGTAATTTGACATAAACTATATTTTATGTTTTGACCTGTTCAAAATATTGGAAAAAATCCTTGCCCCTAAACATGATTTTTCTTTCTTATTTCCCAAAATTGCTGATTAACTGTAAAGCCAGTCCACACGGCTGTGGGATTAACAAAATGAGACCTGGCAGATAGAGGAAACCTCTGTAAGGAACTGGAACTTAATAGCTCTGTTTTTTTTCTTTGCTGCCTGGTATTGATGAATAGTTGATATACCAAGACATGTTGAGACTTCTTTAATAAAATGTGATGTCTTAGAATAATATAGATGCCATCTATATTACATTCTTTTGGTTGGATTGTTATGCTCTGGTCACTACTTTTTGTTTGTTTTTGACCTTTTCAAATAAACCATGTCATATCCTAGTGATTTTGCTGGAAACTCGAACTCTGTAGAGGTTTTAATCAACTTTGCTGATTCCTGCATGCAAATAGAGAATGACTGAAAAAGTCAGTGACCTTATCCAAGCTCTGTGGGTGGAAATTTTCTTTTTCTCATTGGAGAAAAAGATCTTATCTACCCTGATGTCTTTCTGACACATTCCACTGAACTAGTCTTAATATAGGTGCACTATCATAAGTTTTAATTACTCACAGTGTGAATGGTTTCAATAGCTTAATCAAGAGGACTTTTCCCCTATTCCTTCTTCCTGTGTGAGATTAACTCTTAACTCTTTCAAAGATAGCACCATTGTACAGAAGATGTCAACCCAGAGGGGTTTTGAAGATTAATTGCCAATTATAGATAAACTTCGTTAAAAGGAAGGAAAGAACAAAAAGTGAAAATAGCAGTTTAGACAAAGCACTGTCTCTCTCCTTTGCATTACAGTGTTTGCATTCTGAAACTTCTCAAACTTTTTTGACTGAAACAGAACAATTTAACTTAAATTCAGGCAATCCTGTGAAAGTCATAAAGGCACACAGTAGTTCTGGGAGAAGCAGTCGATGTATTAAAAAAAAAAAACAAAAAACCACAGGTCAAGCAGAGGTGGTCTACTTTATGCTTTTTACATCCTCCCTGATTACATTTATTGTGGCTGTGGTGAGAATTAAAATCCTAATACATACTATTTGCACTGCAGTTATTGCCTGGCCATTTCCTTTAGCTGTCAGGAAAGAGTATGCTGACTGAGATAATTTAAGACTGCGAGTTCTATGAAATGCATTAAAGCTGACCTGAGTTGTCATGTGTTACACAAAAATTGGGTTGAGGTTTGTGAATATGAAAAGGTCATGCTAAAGAAAATGTTATAATCCTTCTGATCATTTGACAGAGTCACTCAGTAATGCTTTGTAAACATTTCCTAGATGAAATCTTAAATATTTTCTAAGGTTTCTCAAGAATAACCTAAGAGCATAATGATTAATGATAGAAAAGACAGTTTGAACTTGCTGAAACAGAAGTAGAAAGCAACCTATACACAATTTTAAAGATTGCCAACCTATCAAAGATGTTTGGTCTTTATGACAATGAAAGACAATAATGTTAAACATATTAATAAAATACTTCTTTGTGTTTATTTCATTCTGGTTCTGTATTTCCTTTCTGTAGTTACATATTTCCTATACAGAGTTGTCCTCAATAGATTAATAATAATAAAAAAACCCACAACAAAACAAAACCCCAAACCCAAACAAACAAACAAACCCACAACAAAACAAACAACAAACAAACCCCAGTGCACAGGTTTATAAAATCCCAATATATTTGCCTCAATGGCAACAGATTAACTCCTAGGTTATCACATAGGTAATTACACTTTGCTTCCCTAACTATTCCTTAAGTTTGAATTATACATCATATTCTTCACTTACCTGTTGGTCCTTTAAGGGAAGCCTTCTGTGACCTCCAGAATTATCTGTAAAAATGCTTGTAAGAGCAGCATTTAACTTTCTGCTTTACAAGTGCTTTATCATGGAAACATCCAACAAGCAAGAGTACAGCAGATGTTGAGCATGTCAGGTTAGGCAGGGAATGGAACAGGTTGGTGCAGGTCTTCCACTAGTACACTAAAGTTTGGGTTTTGGTAAGTGGCAAAGTGGTCAGCTGTGGAACTGTGGCTGTGGGTGTTTCTGAACACAGTAACCCACCTATTTGCCATACCTTGGGAGGGGTTATGGAGAGAAAACTGAAACATTGAATCACATGGCTCTATTTTGCTGACATTTTTTCCTTTTAGAAAGAAAAAATACTCTGGATTTCCAGTTGTCAGAAGATGGTGACAAGGGTGGTGTAGTGTATGCCTCAACATTGCTGTATCAGTGTGAACAGACTGCAAACTACAAACTGGACTACGGTTTGTCCGAGGGAATGACAAAACAACCTGGCTCTATCAGTGGGGACAGGCTCCAAACCACGAACTGGACCTCAGCTCGTCAGAAATGGCGCCTTATCAGTGTGGAAAGCTGCAACCGCACCCCTACATATGAGCCCAGACCCAGGGCCTGGAAGACCGACGGGTCTGGAGACCCCTGAAACTCACTTGATGCCCCTCAGAGACAGTGTTGGGCATGCGTGCCACCGCCAGGTGGTAGGTGTGGATAAGCAGGACAGTCCCCGATAAAAGAGCAGAAGCCACAAACATCAAACGGAACGTTCTCCCACCGGACCTGAAAGCACATTGGACTGACGGGATGCCTCAGATCCATGGTGGTAGCTATCGCAACTGACTCTTATCTTCCTTCCTTTCCTTTCTCTCTTTCTCTCTTGGCTTTGTGAACTTTTGTCAGGCAAATAAAGCCACTTGGCACTTTGACTCCGTTTTGAGTCTTAATTCTATTCCTGAGAATATGAACAAAATCTTGCTCTGGTTTATGACCAGCACGTGACACCAGTGTATAACTTGACTAGGCTGTAAGACGGGTGAAAAGTCAGAGTGAAGACTAAGAGCAGATAGTGCCAATGTATGAATGAATCTACACTCTTGTGTATCATCCCAAATAACTGTGAGAAAGATAGAAACTATTTCCAACTCAGTTTGGAATTTCTTACTCAGTCCTCTGCTTTTTGTATTTATTTTGGACTGACAGTGCCCTTTGAAATCCATTGGAAATGTATGTGTTTTACCTTCTTCTAAAACTTCTTTTTGTATATCTTCTTAGGAAAAAACCAGCAAAAATTCTCAAAGCCCTTGGCAACCTACCACTTTACAGTGAGTCTAAAGGTTCCAGCCTGCTGGCTGTAGTGTTCTTGAGGCATTATTACTGACAACTCTGAACTGGTGTTTATAACTATGTTTTCTAAATGTAAGAACAAACTATAACTTTAAAGCAGACCATGGAAGGAAGGACAGGGAAAGTGTCTACATGCATCTTTCAAGTTGCCTAGTATCTCTGTCAAAAAAAAAACCTACTATTTTTATTCAGTGCTTTACAGGTGGTATTTTTCTTTCCAAAGTTCTTAGAAGGATTAGTTACAAATGCACTGCTGCTTTATTTATGTGCCAGCCTGATGACAGAAATGTTTGGGGTTTTTTCCTATTTATTACTTTTTAAAATGATGAGTTATACCTAAACTGCTTCTCTCTCAAGTCCAAAAATCTGCTTCAAACATCACTCCCTTTAAAAGAAAAAAACTTTGCTTTTTCCAGGACTCCTTATGTAATTAGTGGACTGTTGGTCTATGGCTGGGTACCACCTACTTCAGTGACACTAAGACAAGGGATTGTAAAGAGCATCTCACAGTGAAAGCAGCAGAGGACTGTCCTTCCTCAACTGTCCTGCCATTGTGAAGGATGATTAATATATTTTTTTTTTTTTATTCAGGGATTTCCTGTGGAACATTATGGAGCTTCTGAAATACTTCTCCAAATAGAGATTTAGGGATGAACAGTCAGAAATACAGCCCAAAATTAGTAGTACTTTTCAGATACAAAGTGACATAAAGTGTATAGCAAAAAATGAGGTTGAAAAGATATCAGATACTTGTGAGTATGCTTTTCACATTGATCTTGGGTGTTCATCCATAAAATAGAAATGATGGTTATGTTTACATTGTGAATGGGTCTGAACTTTTTGGATGATCCCTAAATAACTTCTGGTCAAATTCTGGGAGCCCAAATATCAGGCTACCATTACCTTTGAGTTGGTCTTGTCATCTGGGAAAGTTCTGGAATATAAACTGAAGACATGTCTGCTGAATTTTGCAATTCAAAAAAACAATGATACAAGTCACAGCTGAAAGAAAGTCTGAGAAGGCCATTTCTGAGGCTCTATTTGGAGAATGCAACAGAAGGGCAGGAGCAGAGAGAAGGACCAATGTTTTTCTCTTATTTATTGTGAGGGTTTCTTTCCACAGCTCTGGTTTCAGACTTGTATTTGGTTGATGCAGGATCTGGAACAGAGAGAAGCACAACAAAGGCTTAATTAAACTGAGGTCATAACCGGATAATGTAAATATGTGTCATCAATGAATAAGTATTCTGGCCAATCCAAGGCCAGGATACAAGTCCAGGCTACATGCAGAGTATGAACACACTCATACTATTTTCCAGAGTTGCTGGAGATAAACTAAAACTTATGAAGCTTCTAGGGAGCACTAGAAAGAAACTCATGAAGAGATAAAAAAAATCTGTTATCAGAGAAAGATGTTGATAGCACACTGTAAATAGAACTCAAGGTTGAACACTGAAGAATACATTTTGGAATAATAGCTCTGGATTATGTGTTGAGAGAGGTGTTTGTGAAAGAAGAAACAGAATGTGTACTCTTGAAATATTAGTGCAAATTGCTTTAATTCATTTATGAGACATATAAAAAGATCATAACACTCCTTGCTTTTATTTATCTGTCCAATTTTAACATTGAAATACATGTTGAAATAGGCAGATCTGCTACAGCAATTTGCTTTTGAATAGTTAAATATTCATGAGAATATTTGTTTTAGTTTTATTAGAATAGAAGGTGTCAGGATTAGCACTTCTGTTTCCCTGTGGTGTGACAGAACTGTTTCATAATTTTTCATTTTACCAGTGAGAAGGAGACATCACAGATATTTCACAGTCTGTAGAGTATGCATTGTTATCGCCTTAGTATAGTAGTATGTCAGCATAGGCAATCTTCTGAGCAGGCTTTATGAACTTGAAATAAGCAGTAACAACTGGATATAAGTATATCCTTACCTAAGAATGCAGGTAATTCCTTAGCTAGGTGTTCATGACCAACTATATATATAATGTAGCACCGATACTTCAGAAATTATTTGTATGTAAACTAGACTCTTCCTTACTTGAAAAAAAATTAATATCAATATCCACTAAAATTACCCGTCCCTCTCCCATCATTACTTACTGTGTAATTTCACTAGATGACAGTAGTTGTATTAAAGCAACTTTTTGATACTGAGTCTCATTATAGTCTTCAGATACTTCCCAAGTCTTACTTTCCAATTCGTTTTTGTTTTTTTTTTTAAGAGATTTATCTGTCTTAACTGACACAGATCACATTTGTTTTCCGGTTTACTCATTTTTAAGTTATGAATTATTCACAAATTAATCTATTTTTTCTATGCATTTTTAATTCCTGAATATTCACTGGGATACTGAATCGTCAGTTATTTATTAAATATGTGCTTCAGATAATGTAAGCACAACGTAAGCTGTGCGATTCATCACTTCAATTACATGGAATGTATTTTTTCTTTCTTGTAAGATTAGTTTAATATTTTAATGGCTGAAAACCAAATTATACTAAGGAATAGCATTTGACATTCCTAATTATTTTTATTAAACAGAATACCATTTGAAGGACATGTAGAACACTTTATGAAGCTCCAGATCCTAACTAATCTTAACAAATATTAATAAATGAATCTTTTAAAAAAAAATCAAAACGAAAACTTCAGTGTGTTTGTTAAAACAAAGACCTAATATTTTTCCTCCGCCATTGGACTTCAATTAAAGGTATGCATAGGGATACAAACATGGTTTGATTTTCTGAAAATGAACAAAGTATTTGGATTTAATTTAATGACTTGTCCTATCTCTGTAAGTGAGTAAGAGTATATACCATTTTTCATATTAGTCTCATAAATGAGAAGGCCATAATAATGAAGTCACTGTCTTGGAAAAGAATTCAGGAAATTTACAAAACTACATTTTCCTCAGCTTTATTATTATTAGAATGATATATCCAAATCCAAGTAGGTGTTTTCTAGTTAGACCATATGTTTTCTACATGGAGAATCAAAAAAAAAAAGAACTGGGAAAGACATTAATTTATTAGTGAGGGCAACTTAATGCTCTTCTCCCCATTTTCAGCAATGAGGAAAAACATTGTCAGACATAATGTTTTCTCAGTAAGAATACTAGGGGGAAACACTACTGAACATGTAAGTTGTCCCTTAATCACAAGTGTCTGTACTCACTTGTCAGGTGTTAGAAAGCCATCTGGTCATCTATATATTGACTTTCTGTCAAATGGGATAGTGTCTTAATGTAAAACGTTGTCAAATCTGTTTTATTGCTGAAGTTTCAGGGTAGAAAAATATCTGATAAAGCTGTTCATTGATAGTAAGACTTGATTGCTTTCATTGACAAGATATTTGTATTTAAAATGATCCTATTAAAACTCACCGTTAAACTGTTGGAAACCCTGTCGTGCAGAAATTAAGCTAGAGCATGAAGAATTTTTAATGGGTAAACAGTCTACATGAAATTTGTTTACTCTTTTGACTGTAATGGCTAAACAACAGTAGGTGTCTTGAAGACTGGTTATTTCAGGAGAAAAAAGTGGTGAAAGAGGCAGGGATATGTCTGGTATCATCTTATTTATTTTCAAAGAACATATAAAATACAGTTTGTGTAAACACAGAAGAAATAAACCATCAGAATTAGGTTACTTTTCCAACAATTCTAAACTTCTTTCCTCCCAGAGGTCAGCCTGGATAAATCCCATTCTTTGCTTTCTCTCACCTTTGTCTTTTTAGTCTCTGTAATTTTACCTTCCCCCCCCCCCCCCCCCCCTTCTGCATGCTACTGCTTGCAGTTATGTTTCTATGAAATAGGGCCTGCTCCCTGTATAAAGTACCACTTTTGACCATGTTAAAACAATATTTACCACTGTAGAAAGATGATTTAGACTAAGCTTTGTTTTGACCATTGTTTCCCACAAAACTCTTGATTACTATTTTGGTGTTTGAAATAGTGAATTCCTACCAGCTTCTTCAATGAAACTTAAACTGACTTTGTTCATTATAGTATTTTCTTGGTGTTTCCCTTAGGAACCCATGAAGAAACATTACTCAACGTGGTATGGCATCTTAAAGTTTTCTTCATACTCCTTTTCCATTGTGGAGATGATCCAGTTTGTCAGTTAGGATGAACCAATTGTGGCAACCACAAACAACAAAAGTATTTAAAAATTAAACATTTCAGCCTTCTGTTTTCTGTTTCAAAAATAATCAAGGTATTAAATCCCAGAGGAATAAAACTTCAATAAGCACAAAATCACCTGAAAGGAGATCACAGAATGTGTTAGTGTTCCACATGAAATGTTTTATTCAGTTATGCATCTTTCTGACTAAAATTCCATCAGCTACCAAATCTTGGTCTGAAAGTTCTGTCAGCTGTGAACTAACAACTTTTTAAATTCAGTGACAATTCTTTGTTGAAAATTTAGCAGTGCAAAGCTGTAAATGAAACAGATTTTACTTCCATAAATTATTTGAATCTTCTTCCACAGAAGTAACCATTTAGCTGGGATATATAATTTTCTTCCTAGTCACTGGTGCAGTGTTGTGATTTGGATTTAGTGTGAGAATGGTGTTGATAACATACTGATGTTTTAACTGTTGCTAAGTAGCACTTATCCTAAGTCAAGGACTTTTCACTTTCCCATGCTCTGTCAGTGAGTGCACAAGAAGCTGGGAGGGAGCATGGCCAGGACAGCCAGCCTGTACAAAGGGGATATTCCATACCATAGGATGTTATGCCCAGTATATAAACTGAGAGGAGTCAGCTGGAAGGTGTCAATTGCTGCTTGGGGATCGGCTGGGCATTGGTCAGCAGGTGGAGAGCAACTGCATTGTGCATCACCTGTCTGTTCTTCAAGTTTAATTATTTTAATTTACTTTTAATGTCCCAGAAATATTTATTAAGTACAGTGTGGCAATAGAATATGTTTTCAGAGATCTGTGATGAAGCTCCTAAATGTGCTGTGGTGTAATTCAGGAGACAGACAGAAAAATCTTATTGGAAAGCTGCTGGGATTGAATAACAAATGTGACTTTGATCTTAAATTCTTCTCCCCTTGAATGACAGAGTGTCTTCACAAGAGATTTGACCTGCTGCTCTCTCAAAGAAGAGGTAACACCTGAGATCTTCTGGGGCGCTGGCAGAATCATTTCCTCTGTTTGCTAGACTGCACTCAATTCTAGACAGCAGCATAGTGGTTCACTCTCCTGAGTGTGAAATTCCACAGTTTCAAATGTTCTTCCTCTGAAAGCAATCATCAGACACCAGAGCCGTGTGTTAATTATAATGAAGAGTCTGAGCAATTTACTGTGTGGTGGCATAATTTTAAGTGTAATCAGAAACACAGAAGATGCAGCTCTCACTCCCCCTTCACCCCTGCCTCTGACATATTTTTTAAATCCAAGTGCATAGTCTTAAAGCCACTCTAATTGTTCCCTGCTTCACAAACCATTCTACGCTTGAACATAAATGACATTAACTAATCCAGTTCTATGATGCTCAGTTTGAGAATACTGCTCAATTGAACTTTCAGTTTTGGTTTTATAATTTTTGTTACATGATTTTCTGTGTAAGTCACAGTTATCCTTCAATAATTTCCAAAGTCCTTTACCTTTAGTGGAATAACTCATCTGAACTATTAACAACAATAAAAAAGCTTTTCTTATTTCCTGCCTTGCTCATAAGGCACGCAACATGTAGACTTCTGGCAGTTACTAATGAATAAACATCAATAATGCAAAGCTCTAGAATGGAAAATATCTGCAAATGCACATACAACCCTCCCTTGATCTGCAACCAGAGATCCCACAGCTTTGATATCTGCATCACAAACTCAAGTATAACAAGCCTCAGAAAGACATTCTTCTGCTAGCTAACATTTGGATGTTAAATGTAGTTAAGTGATACTTTTACCATAACAATATGGAAGACTATTTGTAAAATGTTTATAGTAAAATATTTTCTATATGCATTCTGAAGTTTTGGAACATTTTTAGTGCTATTGTTCTTAACATCTAACCAGTCTGTGCAGATGTCTCAAACTTTATTATAGTCTTATAGGAATACTTAATTTTTACTTACATGACAGATGAAAAGACTGAAACAGAAAGATTTTTTTTGAGCTAGATTGACAAAGTCAAGGCTTGATTGCCAATAGAGTTTTGTATCAGTGAAACTATTGCAATTGTAACTCAGTCTTCACCCAGAAAGCTCCAAATAGAGCCTAGGTGCAAATTAACACATGCACTGCTTGAACAGAAACAGAGGATACACCTCAGAGTTCCTAGCCATTCTGGGCTAGGAAGATCCTCAAAATTCTTGCCTGATGTTGGATGTGTTTAAAATCTTATCATGCTTACCTTTCCACCGGTAAAACTTGCTTCTCACCCAAATGCCGCTTCTGACCATATGTAGAATTGGCCAATCCTCTGCAGAGACTGCAGCCAGGTAGATGCTCCTAGGGCAAAATTCCTCCCTGACCAATACCTTTGAAAGACACTGAGACTCAGCAATGGTATTTATACCTGATGGTTCTTAATTATAACTCTTTTGTATTACATTAATATTTTTACTGCAGCTTCTCTTAAATTCCTTTTTCCCTATACAGTATTTTCCTGACTTTTCTTATTTGACCATATATTTTTATTTCTTTCTAAATGCAATAAAAATTGAAATAGGCAATTAACAGAAAGGTATTATTTTCTATCTTAATACTGTTTGCTCCCATATGTTCAAGCCAAGAGTTGCTCCCTCTACTGGCAAACATGATTTGGGTTTTTTTGCAGTACAGAGACCTTAAACCCGTTAAAGTTGCTATAGACATCATTGATGAAATACTTTGGTGTGTTTCAGATGGGCATTTTACACTACCAGCAGTGATTTCCGACTCATCACCACTGTGATAGATATTCAAATGCCATCAGATCGTGTCTGCAACACTGATAATTAGAAAGGTCAGCTTTTTACTTCTTAAATGTGTGAATCTGATCCAATAACAACTAGGAGGAACTGAATATTGAACAGTAGAAATTAACACATTTAAGAGTATGCACACACTGTATACATCTGCATTTTTAGTAGGTTTCTTTGTACGTTTGAAGTCTTAAATCTTTGCAATCATATAAGAATTTTATATTTGTTATGTTAACACCGCATCTGAATGCTTCAGTGTATTGATGTAATAAGGTGTTAATCTTCCTCATACATCTGGGAAGGAAGGTCTTTGCTGTTCTAGGGGAATAAAAGCAAGACTGAAATATTATTTTCCTTAAGGTACAACAGAAAAAATGTTGCATGATACTTATTCTCCCATGCTCCATATTAATAGTCGGACTGTTAGTCCATCCTTCTTTAATTCCCTTTCTCATGTAAAAGAATAAGTTTTCATTCTGAATCACAGTGAAGCAAGGTTTTGTTTCTTTGTGTACTTAGATGGTGAGAAATACTTGGACTGTTATGGGAAGGTCTACTTAAAGATGTTTTGTGTTATTGTAAAAATAGATAAAATACCCTTTTCATCTTTTTATCTTGAAAAGAAATTACTAACATGTTCATTAATTAACTGAAATTAGAAGCACTTCATCTGTGGGAAGAGGACTGCCTTTGAGAAAATTCCTTTGATTATAAAGGTTTAAATAATCCACGCAGCTTGGCCACAGTAAGTGTAAATGAAACAGGTACTTTGAGGCATAAATTCAGTAAAGAAGTATTATTATAAAGAAGGCTTCAATAGAACTTGAAGTGATAAAAAAAAACAATAACAAAAAACAAACCAAACAAAAACCCTCCTCAAAAATCAGATTTATCGAGAACTGTAAAAGAACCCAAACCTTTCTGAGCTGAGTGTTCCCATCATAATGGCCCTTTAATAGCAATCTTTTGTTGGATACTGGACAGATCGCTAAATCCCTTCTGGGAATTCACTGAAATAACCCTGAAGCTAATCAGTAATCAGTTTTCTCATCCTTTATTCTGAACTTTCTTTTAGCTGTGTCAAGAGGACTGTAGCACAGTGACCCTGAAACAGTCCTTTAAGGATTGCATGCCTTTATAAACTGGCTATACTCTGAATGGAGTAGATTGAATTGTTGGAAGTAGCTCACATCATCTAGTGGGCTTCCAAAAGTTAATATTCTTAGTGTGCCTGGAAAATCTGGAGTTGCCTACCATCCATCAGCTTTCAGAAGTAACCCTTTCTATGCAGCTCTACCACACTCTTTCTAAATAAACCAGAGAGTGTTTCATGTTCTGCTTTATTTAGAAGTAGTCAAGGTACTGAGCATATGGGTTTATAGCCTTGAAAATATTGCAACACCGATCTGAGATAGAAACCTAAATGCTTCTGAGGATTTGGGGTTTATGTTTGATTTTAAGGTTAATCTGACATGGTGGACTCTCTAGAGACTGTTAAATGAAATGTAGGCACAAGAAATAATTTTTATGGTCCTAGTAGTAATGACTGGGC
This sequence comes from Todiramphus chloris collaris, assembly GCA_025345505.1. Taxonomy (NCBI): domain Eukaryota; kingdom Metazoa; phylum Chordata; class Aves; order Coraciiformes; family Alcedinidae; genus Todiramphus; species Todiramphus chloris. Next base: position 1,924,314 of record JANVCC010000033.1, on the reverse strand, counting down.
TACATTAAAGCACAGTAATGGATGCTACAGAAGTAGCCTTGGATATGAAAGGGGTTTTGAGACCCCACAGCTGATTGCATTAGAAGAAATCCAATAAGATGAGCTCTACTTCAAAGTCCTGACATACATTTTCTCCTCTTCGACTACTTTTCAATGCTTATATGGGAGAAATTAAACAGAGTCAGGTCCTTATAGCAGTATATCACACTGGGTAGTCAAGAGTTAGTTTAGGACTGGAAGCGGAATACCCTGTTGCATTTTCAAGCTAATGTACTCTGATGAAAAAAGGGTAAGAAGCACTAGAGAATAGATGGAGCCTTGGTTTCAGCTGGACACAGTGATGAAACAGTATGTGCTGGGCTTTCTAAGGATTAAAGTGGGATTTCTTTCTGAAGAGAGCCCTACAGGGATTATATTCTGAGGAACACCTGTGAAAGGTACAATTGCCTCTCTGCTTTTATGGGCAAAACTATCTCCAATGCATTATTCAGAGCTGTACATGCAGGACACTTTTCAAGCAATAGATTTTCTTAGTGAAAAATGCATCTGCCTGAAACAATTCAGAAATTCATTTTGCTTTTTTCATACTGTTTAAGCCAGAAAAATGGTTGAAAAACCAGAAAGATGCTAGGACTTCATACCTGACATTTCAAAATGGTGTTTCAATTCAAAAAGTACCTCAGTTTAATATGGAGAACAAAGTCTTTGTTTGCAAAAGACAAACAAAAAAAGCTCAAAGGAAACCATTATTTATGAACTTGAGAAAAAACAAATGTTCATTTGAACACTTTCTTTCAGGGGCTTTTCCTTCCTGTATAAAAAAAGAGAAGAAAAAATTATTTGACCGCAGCCTGAAATGATTTCCAGTTCTTTGGGTTTCCTTCAGTTTGAAATATGATTGCTCACTCAATTGTATTGAGGCCTGTGTTTAAAGACATAGATTAGGTGTAATAGAAACTCTTTCATAATTACATCAAAAGTAAGTATGTTACGTACTTTTTTTAGGGTGAAAAATACTTAACGTGCAAGGACTGTGTAACACTCTTCATTAAAAAGTCTATTTATTTCTGAACATTCCATTACTTTCAGAACTTACTTCTGAGGCTCTTTGAATGACTAACTCAGGGCTGCCAGCTGCACAGTTGTTAGCTATTTACAATAAAATTGGTCCCATTAATTTGCTAATGAATTGATATTGACTTTACATTTTGTGAGCTGGCAATGTTTCAAAAGTCATTGTTACCTCATTTACAAAATGTACATCAATGAATTTTCCTTACTGCATAAAATGCAAAAATCAATTAAAAAAATCTAATTGGTTTAACACCACCTGGTTTCAAATTATGCTGATGGCACCAGATCAAAAATTCCACTCACCTATTAGGGTTGGAATGTGGATGATTCTCTGTACTCACTAATATGTTGTGAATAGGATTAATGCTAAATAAAAATTTAGAAACAAATTAGAAAAAATAATAAATAAATTTGAGTTTAAGACGGAGTTGAACTGCACAAGAGCAACAGTTCCTATGGGTATTTTGCCCTCTGTCCCAGGAATACCTTTCCTGAACTAAATGCAAAGGTTGCATAACAATGATTAAGGAATCTAGTTGGAAAAAAAAATGTTTCTCCACCAAATCATTCACCAAATAAAAAACTGAAAGGCTCATCTCTTCTCACTTTAGTCCCTTAGATGAAAAAATTTAATTAGCATGTTGGTTGTTTATTAACTGCCTGTATTGTTAATGGAGCAAAGCCTTGAAGCAGGTGAATCTGCCTGCTCAAGATGTTCCTCACTCTCTTAAGATGTTGATCTTTTTCCATTGATTAGGGAGAAAGACTGTAACACTTGGGCTATAATATGGATTCCTTTTCTCTGTCACACAGGCTAACAGAAAACTAAGTAAACAATCATTGTTTTAAAGAAGAATATTTAGAGTCAGTGAATGCCCTAATTAAGTACCCCAGAAAAGTATATTTTCTGCTGTTTTACACTTGACTAGCAAAAAAAATATTGGTTCTCCATATCTCCAAGCAGAGGAAGCTTTTGAAATCATCCTTCTGTGTACACATCTGCCAGATTATTCCCTAGATGAATGAATGTTGAATGTACTGGACAATTCCAGCTATAAAATAGTTAAGATAGTCAACCAAAACTCATGTTTACTTGTCAGCCGTATTATTAGACAATTGTGAATCCACACAGAAGCAAACCACAGAATACTGCAATTTTGCTTCACATGTAGCTAATCAGTACCTTTCTGAACACTCTCACTGGTGAGAGTGCAGTGTCAACTTACAGATCCAGCATAATGAATAAAAAGATTCTTAATAACTTCCATCATCCCAGGACTTGTTTCAGAAGGTATTTTAGTTCTCATGACAGATAAGCTCAGGATGCACTCACAAACTGTCCTCTCCCTCTAGGTTATTTTTATTGTTCTTTTTCTCATTGTGTTCTTAATTTACAGAAGCTCCTGTAAGAAAAAATATTAATTATTCATAAAGTACAGAGAAATATATAGCTAAATGAAACATAAACTCCAATGACAATATCACAAGGTTGTTTTTTAAAAAGGCCAAATATCTATACAGGTCTATAGACACTTATTTTTTTTTTTAATGCATGAAAATACAAGTTTTTATTCCATACAGTTTTCAATGGTGAATGACTTCTGAAGTACTCTAAAAATACATCAGACAACATTGAATCTTTTGTGCATTTGAGTTCCAATACTTTCCCTCCAGCAAGTGTCAGATTTGTTCAAGTAACATGGTCACAGCATGACTACCTGAAAAATCTGTAGCTAAAAATGTCTGTTCCCCACGCAGATTATTGTTAATTGATCATAGGTCCTTTGCACTGTGACCATGGATTAGAAAGGTCAGATGTATATGTTTATGTCCCTGTTATGAATTAGGTATAAATTGCAGTGTCCATAGTGTATTTTTTGTAAATAAGTACTAATGATGTTTAGTAACCATACAGAAATCTTTTTATTCTAGGCATTTTTAGGCATTTCTTATGAATTTTTTTTTTTTTTTAAATATATGGATTTTACTTATTTTACTGGTTTTGAGTTTTACTTAGAAAATGCAAGTGGTACAGTAGATCAAAAAAATAATTTAAATATAGTACATTTAATCCTTGATTACTGAAGTGGTGTTTTAAAAGACAGTTCTGCTCTCAGCTACATCGGATTTAATTTGGACTAAATCCACACATCAGTAGACAAATAGCAAGTAACTTATTGTTCAGATTTATAGATTTCCAAAAGGAAGTAGAATTTGGTTAATTTCTGAAACGCTAATAATTTATATCATAAAATCATACTGTAAAAACGGGGAAATCTGAGAAAGGACATAAAGAATTATTATGAGCCTGAAGGAACTATTAACAAAAGACTAAAAGAAACCAACTTTTTGGTCTTATTCCAACCCATATGTTGGAAAGGATGATGTTTATTTACTAAAATATTTGGTCTCTAAATGCTTAGTAAAGGAAGGGTGTAGTAAATGTTTTGAGTAGAGATTGGGTCATCACTTCTATTTGAGTAAACTTAACAATGGAAAATATACAAGAAATATCAGGTGAAATTTTTTAAACCTGGAATTTGTATGTGTATTGAGTGCTTTCTAAAGGGAAGTGGTGAAATAGACATTAAGCCATGATGGACTTAAACCTGACTGAGAAAGAAGCAGAAAATAAGGACATTGCCAGCATAATAACTGCCAGTGTGTTGCCGTTGTTGAATTTTGTTTATCTGAGTTCAGAAATACTTGCAAAACTGAAACAGCTTTGGGAAACTTTTAGTAGAATGTTGTAATTTTCTTTGATTTTAAAAGTACTGCTGAGATGAATACTTATTATATATGATGGTCTGTTTGGTTTATAGTGTGGTACTTTGTCTTACTAGTCTCATAAATTGTGTACTATTGCTTTTGGTTGCCAAATAGGTGAAGGTAGTCTCTATGTGGAAACCAGTGGAAACTGCTGAAATTCTTACCACAAAAGTTGTGATCTTTATTGAAATCTTTGAGCAAGTCACCTGCATCGCAAAATAAATCCCCTATTTCTGAGCACTCCTCAGCATTAACTGATAGCCAAGTATGACAATGAGACTCCAGGATATCATGTCCTGGAAACTCTAGAGGAGCTCAGTGCACTTTTGTGGGCAGGAGGGTGTCTTTCCAGGAGCAGACCAGGCAAACATGATGAAATCATGCTTTGATTTTTAGATAAAATATCAGAATAAATAAAAAAGCTTTATTTTAGGAAACATTCAGACCATTGCTTCATATGTTTTCATGACACTATTTAAACATTTTATCCATCTTTTTGCTAAATTCCCAAATAGACCTGACTACATATAGTTCTGGAAATCCTGCCTATAATATTGAACACCCCTGGTAGAAAAGAATCTCCAAATATGGCACGTGAGAATAGATAAGAAAGTGCATGGGACTAATTGAGATTTTTTCACCCAGCCCTCTTCTGTTTCTTGCTTCCAATTCCATCTCCTACTCTTCCCACCCAAGTTTCTCTATCCTTCTCACTGTAGTTCCAGGTGTTATACAACATGTTCATAAAAGCAAATCTAAGAGAACCATCATTACTCTTAATTTACTGGTATCTTGAAAAACGATGCCAGTCTTTTATCTTAGTGTCTGGCAGAAAAAAAGCAAAGGAAATGGGAAAAAAAAAAAAAAAACCCAAAGCAGATCCACTTATCTTCATAGTAATTTTTATGTGATCTTATGAGTAAGAAAAATTGTTGCAAATGAATAAGTTACTTGGTAACCTATTTTGATATTTTCTGTTTGAATTTGACTTTTTAACATGGTTCTATGCATAACTTTTTTAATTCTTGCTTTTTCATATGTTGTAGTTAGGTAAATGCTTGCAGAGCTTCTGGGTTCAATTTTCCTTTGTACTTTGTCACATCAGTTCACAGATTTACCAGGGCAAATTATAACTGTGGTTATATAGAACTGTTTTATTTGTAAGCCATCATCTTGAATGTTACCAGTATTTTAGAGAGCAGAAGGTGAGGCACAGAAATACTAACAGTAAAATTGCCCAGTATCTATCAGTGTCTAGTCTGGAGACCGAGCACTTTATTGAATACTAATAGTTAATGTGAAAAGGAAGGGGAAAGGAAAAGGGGAATTTCATTCTAACTAATTTTATCCTGATTGTGATATAAGAATCTGAAGGGAAATACTGTTAGTGCCACCAGTCACGCTTATTGTATCCAGGAACATCCACAGCTGAACTGTATTTTAAGGGAGGGTTTAATTGTTAAAAATGCTGACATTTATGAAGTATATAAATTGATTCTAATTAAAATGCTACAGCTATCTTGTCAAATGCCAATTAGATAAATTAACATTTCTCACAATTTTAATATATATGAATAAGAATTTAACTGTACCTTTATTGTCATTGTAACTCTGATTTAATTACCCGGTTGGATGATTTATCTTTTGCCTTAGTCTATGTTCTCTTCAACAATCAAACTAGTATTGTATAGATTCTCTACAGCATCTGATCTTTCTCTGTACAATTCTTTATCAAGATATTTTCTATTAAGACACTAATATCAAATGTAGAATTGGAGATGGGGCTTTTGCTACCTGAACTCAAATGTATGGAAATAGCAATTTCCTAAGGACTGGGCATTATTCCATAATGTTGATTATTTCATGTAGACAGTCTGAAAAATTGTTGAAGGAATATATATAATGGACAACCTCAAATGACTGTTCTGAGATTCTTTTATGATAAAACTTTGGTTCAATTACCATGCTCGTATATAATAGTTCACATCTTATTCTTTTCACACTCTTCACATTCATACAACTCAGAACTAAGAACACTGAGTTTAGGCGTATCACTTATATGAAAGAGCAAAATAAAACCAGTTTTCTATAATGTTAACAGGACATTTTTTTATAAAATGCACGCCTGGAAAATTCAGTCTCAGACTGAATCTTCATCCTGCTTCAGGGTGCTTAATAGATACATATCCTCTATGGGAAAGAGAAGTACATATGAAGAAGATGCACATATTGGGTTATTAATAAAGAATATCAGAGCAGGAGTTGAATAAAGCACACATAAACAAGATGTAATGACTCGTTTCTTAATAAGATCCATACTGTAAATGTCATTCAGCAAAGAATTTACAAATGTAAACTTTATAGAGCATAGTTCTTGACCTTTAGTAGAAATATTCACAAGGTTTAACTTATGTGATTAATGCTTCACTGCATCAGACGAGAAAATGAACTCAGCACAGGAGATGTTTTGACTGAAGTGACGTGTAGTACAAATGTGATTTTGGTGAGCAAAATGATCTTAGAATTCTGCAAATAATGTATGCCTGAAAATAAAGAGTATTGAAATCTTGAAGAGTGGAAAACACCTGTCCTAACGTAGATGTCTTAAAGTTCCACATTTGAGAGTAAGCTGGTCACTCTAGACTCCCTTTATAGACATTGAAGCAAGAAGTAAGGAACTCTAGGGAATAATCCAGTGCCTTCTAAATCAGGTATCTAAAGTGTCTATTTCTCTAGACTAGAGACCAGAATCTCTAGATTTCAACATAGATGCATCTTGCCCTTTGACATTTCAAAATAATTTGTTTTGATTCTTGGCAGACAGTACTTGCTTTCTTCACACATCCTCCTGGTCCCAGGATAACCCTGTTTAAAAGGATTCTACAAGCACGTTTTAATAATAAAGTGGAGGGAATTTAATCCTTCCTGAATAATTTTGTTTCGGAAACACAAGGTAAAAAAAGTGTTAATTTTTCTTTTCAAGATTTAAAAAAATTATTTAAACATAATTTTTGTCTTAAATTAAACTAATGAAGTCTGAAAATGAAAAATAATTATTTGTAATAATATCAATCCACCTCCATTTTATCAAAGCCTCTTTCCTCAGTATCTCTGCCCACAATCCTTTTCAGTTCATTCTGAACTTATTTTATTCTTTTCTATTTCTTGAACAAGTTTACTGGCAGGGTTTGAGTAGTAGTATTGAGTTTGCATGGAACATTTCACCTGTAAAGGAATTACAGCCAACCATCTCTGGAGTGGAATATTACCAGCCATAGAGCAGGGCTGCAGGCCTCATGGGGTCGGGGCTGTTGGAGCCATCTTCTGAGCTGTGAAGAACCAAAGGAGAGGCTTTACCTATTGGTGATGATGATTCCCAGTGTGCCACCAGCAAGCAGACACTCACTCTGTGCCAGGCCTGCAAGGCATACAATGCACCAAGGCTATGGGAAGAAGCAGTTCCACAATAAGTAATTATGCTACTTTCTGAGGACCTGAAATTCAGCTTTTCCCTGGAAACAAGATAAGAAAAATAACTCTGTATTTGTGTCTTCAGTTCCTTGGAGTTTAGAGTGTATTAATAGCCATTGGATTCAGAACACATAAACTGGATGGAAAAATCATTATGTGAGGTACATATTCTTAATTTGGTTTCTAAGCACTTCAGTAACTTATCCTTAATTTTCAACTTGGAGTGACTCTGAAAACAGTGGAAATTTCGGGCATCAATTGCTTTTATCTTCATATCACATAACCACAGATTGGGGTAGCAATGGGATGTGAATATGGTAGCTGAACTTACTGAATTTGACATTAGAAATTGATTCATCTTTTTAAAAGCATTGACCTTTGAGGAATAGCAATCAAAAATGCATTGGAAAAAGTGAAAAAAAAAAAAAATTGACTGAGAAAGATGCATGAATAGCCCCCTTTATCTGCACAGCACCTTTTAAAATAAAAGTATGTACATACAATAATAATTAGATTTTAAGGTATGACTGCAGCAACTCATTTTCCAGATCTGTGATCTGAGGAGAACAAGTCCTTCAGATACTTGTGAGAATGCCATTTCTTTGCCTGTATGTGATGTGTGTAAGTCTCTCCAGGATGATAGGCCTTTGTGTGCTATATGGGTGCCTTCTCTGTGAGGCTGGTCTACACACTGCTTAACTGAACCATTTTATTGTGGTCATGCATATGGATAAAACAGTTCTGTGTTCTCTGGCAGAACAGTATGTAGAGAGGCAAAGGTATAGATATATTAATACAGTGAACCACATAGACTACAGGTGCTCCTGCGCACGACAAAAAGCCCAGTGCCACATTAGGCAATGATCATGGTCTAGGGCCACAAATCTAGTTCCAGTGATAATCTGCATTAGTTTTATGTATGATTATCCTGGTTTACTGTGCATGTATTACCTTTTTATTTCCAATGTCTGTATAGTATAAGTGTCTAGGACATATGTCTAGCCAGAGACACTAGTTGAATGGATACTGGGCACATATATAGCATGTGAAGCGAAGTATACTAACTTTTGTATTTGGACGTTGACTGAGGTGAATTATGGTGTTAAACATCACAAAGCAGTCCTTGAAGATCATGATTTTGTTTGTCTCACAGGAGGCAAATTTCCAAGACTAAAAAACAAAGTGAACAGGATGAAAACTAAGTTTCACAGATTACTTTCAAAGTACACAAGCATGTATGCAAATACTCAGAGAATCTTCCAAGACCTTGAACACACATGCACACATGTATGCAGACATAAATAGGCATGTACAGTATATACAAAGACTCATTAACAGATCTAGAAAAAGTTACTAAAGTATACCTATACCCCTAACAGAGGAATTCTGTCTGCATCCCTCTCTTTCAAGCATTTTAGAGAAGTGGGTCTCAGCAGAGCAGAATCTCCAAAAGCAGAGTGAATTTAGGGGCATAGTATGAACAAAATTGTCTCCAGTTAGGCTCTTTCATCCCAGAACCATATGTGCAGGCCATCTTAGCAGTAGACAAGGGAAACTTTTCATTTACCTCCTGTGCTATAACTGACAGCTCTTTTCCCTCCTGGTGTTGCAATCTCTCCTGTCTTTTTCTGAAGTGGAGCCATACTCATTAAATGAAGCACCTTCTTGCTTGATTCTGGGCTGAATCAAAAGTGTTTGACAATGTAACTTCTCCAGCTTTGTTTTGTTCTGCTATCAGAAGTCAATATTCATCAAATGAATGAAAAAGGAACATTTGTAAACCAAACAATTTATAAAAATAAATAATAAAAAAACTTAAATAATGAGAAAGCATGAAGGAAAAGTCAACAGTCAAAGATGTCAAAGCTATATGTGAATTCTGAATGGATGGATATTATTCATATAATTTAAAGTGGTATTTTACAATTACCAAAGTCATATTGCTTGTCTGTATATTGGATATATAATAATATGTTATCAAGAGTGAAGAGCAAATTCTGGATAAACCTGTCTCAGAGAAGAGCACAGAATATTTATAAAGAGGTAGTGACTTCTGAGTGAGAACATTAGGCTGGATGACCATACTGCATTGTATACCTTTGGCATCAGAAAAGCCAGTAGGGCTCTTTCTCAAAAGAGAACAAAAAATACCTTGAGGAGAATCATAGGTATATCACAAAATCTCAGCTCTCTGGTGAGCAATTGTTCCTCTAGAAGGGCATATCTCCTCCCCAGTTGTGAGCTCAGTGTTTAACTATGGAGCTGTGTTTTTCCCATTTCTTCTTTGCTTTGACCATAGTCATGTGCATATGACATTTTTCATGTGACACATTCATTAAACTGTCCTTGTTATATCCTTGCACTAATATCCAATCTAATTCCATAGTATTGTGGCATCCTCGATTGATTAGTCACACTCTTTTTAGGAAACAATATTTCAATACAATAATGAGTAACATACTATCAAGAAATTTCTCAATATTCTGTAAAGAAAGAATGACACATAAAAAACCGAAAAGAAAACTGGCATCAACAAAACAGGCAGGGTGATACCAGAACACTGACTGCCTGTACTTGATTCTTATCTACCTCCACTCAGATCAATGCAGTTACGTGGTTGTAAATTTTCTTTTGGTACAAAATGAATTCAGTCTTCAGTTTTTGTTTTTGAAGAAAGTTCCCAAAATAAGACTAGTAGGCAGAAAAGAGAGGAAAAGGCACAGTAGACTGTTGATGATAAGGTAGAATCAGAGTACAGTTTTCCCAAGACTTGCAAAGCTGTATGCCTATGTGATATAACACAACCTCTGTAGACAGTACTTACAAGCTATAAAACTGTTTATGGCACTCACTTCCTTAGGACATGAAGTAATTCACCCAAGAGCATTATAATTTCTTCCAGACAACAAAACTTTTGTATCTTGTTTGTGGGTCAAGGGGTGTCCTGTAGAAATCAGAAATATCTTATTCAAGCACCTTGGTTTTCAAAGTGTTTGGATTTAGAACCCAAATGGCCTCAGGTCCTGTAGTGGGCTTTTAAGTACCAGTAAGCCAAGAAAGACCATGACTAGACTGAGGCCTTGCTACACAGCCATGCATACTGCCTGATCACTGCCTACAGAGATTCCCTGGGATGGTTTTGGCTTGTGTCAACTATTATCCTCGTATTCCATGACCAGGTTCTCTTCATAGGGTTTGAATATAGGGTGTGGAAAATACAGACATGGGGTTTTGAGCCTAGACATGACACGAGGCCTCAGAATTTGGGAACAGTCATTGAGTTGTTTTATTTCATTGGGTAAATGAAGCTTCTGAAAATTCCCAGAGGCTTTGAAAATAAAATTTGACTTTGAGTGTTTTTATAGGACACAGTACTCTAATACCCTTTTGTCTGCTCTTTTAATTTCCAGCTTATATGAAGATACTCAGAGGGCTACATGAATAAATGTTTTTTTGTCTTATCCTACATGTCAAGATGCAATGCTGAGTCCTAAGGGTCTCATGGCTGTGAGGAGATGCTAAGTCAAAGAAGAGTGATATGAGGGTGGAGCAGCAGATCTAAATCACTCTTGGGTGTATGAGACAAAGCCTGAGCTCTACAGAGCTTTCAGGCAAGCCTGAAAATAAGTAAACTCTCAGACCTGAATTACTGTTCAGTACAACTTTGTACACAGTAGCATGTTGGTAACCTTTTCTAGGGATCATGTTCCCAGTTTTGCTTATCTAAACTGATGATTATTCTTGTCAAATCAGAATCTGATGCCAGTTCTGGTGTATAAAACAATGGTATATGATTTTAGAAAAGAGTATTTATTTGTCCATGAACTAGCATATTATGCGATTAGGTATTTAGAAATAACATTCTTTTTGGTTCCATTTAGCTGTTGATGTTTGCATACTACGGTGTCCCTACCACATAACTAGTCATCTATGAACAGCAATGTGGAATTCCATGAGACAAAAGAGATTTGAATGCAAAATCTCCCTTGTAACTAATAACTCTATTATCCCATTCCCTCTGTTTCACACAAGAAAAAAAAAATATTGTGATAGTAGGAGTACTTTTTCTTCGGTAAAAGAGGACAAAGAAGACTTTTAAGGTCCTGAATCTCCTTATCTTCTGCTGTCTGACTTTGTCTCATCTGGCTTCTCTCTGGAGACATTTGGTAGCTACAAGCACAGCTGAATAGACTGTTGAGATATTAAACAACCCATCTGAGCTGCAAATGATTTCCAAAGCCACAGAAAAGAACAGAAATCAGGGATACAAATCTGTTCATTCTATGTGTAACTGTGAATACCGATGAAACAGATAAGTCATAGTATGCTAAAATAAAGAAAGACAAGAAAATACAGTAATGGATTTCAGGCCACCAGGGAAAACTCTTTCATGTTAGACTTCCTCAGATGAGCACTAGATTCCTATGAGGGTCTGGGCAATAGTACACTGGGATGCCCACAGTAGGTTGGGATATTTGAAGACATCCTTTAATCTTCTGTATTGTGATTGAGTAATATGAGAAAGAGGAGGATTAACTAAAACTGTCAGAATTTTCCAGTAGGTATACAGAAGGAATTCTTTCTCTGATTTCAGATGAATGAGATTTGCTTTACTTCAGCTGCCTTGTATGGAGATACAGAGCTTTGGAGTGTTACTTTTGAGAGCTGTGTTAGCTGTGATTTCAGCAATGGAAACTGCTGAGGAACAATATGGACATTTGTGAACAATGATGGATATGGAAAAAGTAATTTGTTTTTTTTTGTGAAGATTGAAAATATCTTGAAATCCAAATTACTTTTTTTCCCTGTCCTCTTAAATATAATTGTGGAGGGTTAACCCCACAAGTAGCTAAGCACCACAGAGCTGCTCGCTTACTTCCCATGAAGTGGGATGGGGGAGTGAGTAGGGGAAGTAAAAGTGAGACAACTCATGGATGAAGATAAAGACAGTTTAATAAGAGAAGAAAAGGGGGGGGGGAAGTGATGCAAAGAAACTCACCACCTCTCCCAAGCAGACTGATGCCCATCCAGTCTCTGAGTACAGGAGACCTACCAAATAACTCCCCCTTCCCCCCATCCCTCTTTTTGTTGCTGAGCATTACATTACATGGCATGGGATATTCCTTTGGTGAGTTTGGTTCAGCTGTCCAATCTGTGTCCTCTCCCAGCTTCTTCCTGTCTTTTGCCTGCTTGCTGCAGGGATGGCAGGGTGGGAAAAAGAGAAACCCAGAGAACAAGCACTTCTCTACAATAGTTGAAACATTTGTGTGTGTTATCAACATTGTTTCAGTCAGAAATACAAAATACAACACCATACAGGTTGCTAAGAATAAAATTAACTCCATCCCAGACAGAACTAGCAATATTAGACAAGATCTTCTGGTTACTGTTGTATCCCCAGTTGCAGACAACATCCTAAATCTCTAAATCATTGAGACTCTTAAGTAAGGTCCTGAACACTGAACATGTACATACATTGCTAACTATTTCAACTCACACCTATATCCTCAGATTTTCTAGGAAGAGTCTTTTTAATAGCTATTAATTCTGTGCTGGGATCTGGACAGGCTTTCCTAGGAACTTTATAGTTGCTCCTGCAAATTAGACAGATGAGGACAATCAACATAAACAACAGAAGCAGAAGGTAATCAGTGAATTGAATACCTGAAAACAAGATCTTTTGGCTTCAAAATATTGAGCAGATTGTGTTGTGTACCTGAGGTACAATAGATATTTTCATGCTAAAACAATGTAAGTACATTATCTCCTCAGGAACATATGATTTTTAATGGCCATAGTCATGTGACTGGAGGAAAGGGATTTTTACTGCCAGAAGGACAAATGTAATTCATAATAAAGAGAAAAACTAAAGTGTTTGAAAAAGCCCTACAAAACTCATTCTGTGAACAGGAGTATGAAATATTTAATGGTAGGATGGGGAGAGAAGATGAGGATGGAATCAGGGTTAGAATAGACCCTGAGATTGCAGAGCTGTAGAAAGCATAATTAAAGGGGTCTGAAAACCAATGTTTTGACTTTATGTGGAGTTCTGAGCAGATGCCAACCAATATGAGCTTTGGTGGCTCTAGAATTATATTGCCAACCTCAGAATGTTCCAAGTTTTTGTATCAATACATTACAAACCACAGACACTGCCTCTTCCTCCAGACCTTGACTTGCTCAGACCATACTTGTTGCATATATATTTGGGTTCTTTCGGAGTGTAATTAACTGTTTTATTTTCAAGGTGGCTTTGTTTTGGTTTTTTTTTGTCTGCAGTAGTGAGGACTGGATATATACCTTTGGGAAAATTAGTGGGATGAAGATAGAAATTTATTTCACAAAAATGCAGGTAGTGAGTGCTTTCTGAACATTGAATAACATGAGATTTATAATTAAATATTGATAACTGGTGATGTTATAGATGTTCTTATATGGGGGAAAACTAGGTCAATTATTAGAATATTGTTTGATATTTGAACATCAGTACTCAGTTCTCACTCTTGGAGTCTATAATAAGGATTTGAGCCATATTAGGCAAGTTTTATAAAACTGGATTCACCAAAAAGATTGAGACCATAATTCAGTATGACAAAATATTCATCAGCAATGCTGTCTGTTCACTCTTTTCTTCCTACTGTATCAAAATAACAGTTTGGAGGGCAATGTAATGAAAAAGAACAGGGAATTCATCTGTCATTGAAAAATATAACTTGTTTTATTTTCTTTTCAGGTGAGAGACAGGTAAAGTCCTCTCTGATTCCCAGTGAGGTTTCTTAAAAAACTGTGTCAGCTCAGCAGACAAGAAGGTGACCTTTAACCTGAGAGCAGTAACACCTGAAGCTTGTACAGTTACAAAACGCTTTGCATTATGGGAACAGCACTTTATTTAAGTTTCTAGAAACTTTCACTTCATTAACAAACTATAAAGTCTTGACAAAAATTTGACAGTTTACCATCTAATCATTCAAAATATTAATGAATTGTGCATTCCTTGTCTAGGAGACATTTTCTAAGCATAAACAGAATAAACCCAAAGTAGTTTAAAAAAGTGCCTCTGAACCCTCATTTAGACTGAGGCTCGTCTACCTTCCTTTGTAAAACATTTCTGGATACTCAACCCTATTGTTCCACAAAAGTGCAGGATAATTCTAAAAGGGGCTTAATGAGCTCCCCGATGAAACTGCTGCTTCTTGTAAGGATTAATTAAAATTGTATTCTTCTGGACAACAGGAAAAGTTCACCTTGTAGCATATATTATGTATAGGTAATATTGCCTATAGGTAATAGTTGTGGTCTAGTTTATCTATATAGTTTACCCATCAGAGAATGCAGAAGGATTTTATAAAAAGAGATACCACCAATCATCTGTTTTTGCTTGATTGATGATCTTAAGGTAGGAAGAACAGAAAGTTCTCTATGTGAGAAAGTATTGTATTGACTTAAGTTCCTAAAGCCATGAAAACTTAATAATAGAAAATCTAAGGCCCAGGCTGGAATCTTCTTCAAACTCAAACCAGACTCTGTAGAGTGATCTGAAGATAACCTAGGGTATAAAAAAGATGAAAATATGTCTCACCAGTAGCAGTCAAAATAACATATTTCAGCATGAAAAGACACACAAGGGAAGTCTGTCCAAAACATTCAAACACTCCTGGTGAGACTGACTCAATTATCAGCTGTAATAGCATCAGGTGACAGACTTTGCTAAACAAAGTGTTGCACAGTGAGAAAATTCTATTAGCAAATACCAATTTACACCCCTGAATTGCTGTGAATATTCGTTAACATTGCTTTTATGCTTTATAACCATTAACTGATTAATGAAATCCTGAAGAGAAGCAAACACACAGTATGTGGTGAGCACGTGTTACCACTCCCTTTTTGCAGGTGATGGGAAAATTGAGGATAGACTTACTGATAATTTGAGAACAGGCAGCTCAGCAGGCGGAAATGTTCCTACAGAAGACAGCTGTGACAGCTGACACCTCAAACTCCTGCAACATCTGACCAGGTACTTGTCCTGCATGCTGGTCAGTGTCCCTTAGCTCTGCTTGCAAAATCCATGCATGTATAAGACCTCTTTAAAGTAGTAAAAAAGATCTTGATTATGTTGTACATTTTTGAAAGAAGGGTATCTTCCAACTCTTTCTAACTCTAAAGTTTTCCTAACTGTAATTCAGTTTGGTGGCAGTTGTCTACAAACACAAGTTGCTTTGGGTCTGTGCTACCAAAAGAATCATAGAATCATAGAATAGTAGGGGTTGGAAGGGACCTCTGGAGATCATCAAGTCAAACCCCCCTGCCAATGCAGGAACACCCAGGGCATGCCACACAGGAGCAGATCCAGGCAGGTCTTAAAAATCTCTAGAGAAGGAGACTCCACAACCTCTCTGAGCAGCCTGTTCCAGCACTCTGTCATTCTCACAGTGAAGAAGTCTACCAGGATGCCAAGGTCCTTCTCCATGGAGCTGCTTTCCAGTGGGTCTACCTCTAACCTGTACTGGTATATGGTGTTGTTCCTCCCCAGGTGTAGGACTCTACACTTATCCTTGTTGAACTTAAGAAACAGTCCCACACTCTCTTTCCCTATTAGCTTCTCACTTCTCTCCAAAGACATTTTCTTTCAGAAGCAGAGTATGTTCAGAGTCATTACTATATGTAAGTTATTATGATTTTGCTCAGATAAATAGAAAGAGAGAATGATTCCCATAGTACAGCAGGTAGATGACACTGCATTTGAAAATCTAATTAAAATACCAGAGAAACAGTACATTGAGATACAGAGAATTAAATTGAGAAACATCTAATTTTTTCCATATGTATCAACACACAGCTAAGGTTTTCCTATTGCTCTTTTCTTTCTCCCTCCCTTCTTTAAAACACAGGAAAAAGATGTTTCAATGCAGCAGTCTTGAAAACCTGACAGACTCTCTTGCAGAAATTCCCTTAAATGTCTTCCTATCTCTTATGCCTATATCCTCAGTAAGAGGCTTGTGAGCACCAGACTGACCCAGTATTTTCATAAGTTACCCTTAACAAAGAGGAGTAATGAGATGGATTGGATGTGCCTTCAGTGTTATTGCAGACATTACAAGCTGTCATTTCCCAAGTGCTTTGTATATAGTAAAAAATAAGGAGGTGACATTAATACAGCTTTTTGTGTAGCAAACAGCTCTTTGCAGTATTACAGGATATGGTCTCCTGCGCTTACTGTCGTAAAATCAAACAAAGACAGATGATCAAAACAAAATAAACAAATGAACAATCCTTTCCAAAGGCAGCTCGTTTGCGATTAGATGATATCCAGCATAGCTAATGTATACACAGTGTATTGTTTCTCTTATATATGGTTGTTTCTATCATATTGTTTCCATTCTCTTTGCTGAGTATCTGTTTGGGATCTTTATCTCAGATCCCATTCTACTTTGAACAGACATTCTGATAACTCTGACCACAGCTCTGGGAGCTAAAATCACCACCATCATAAATTAGCTCCCATTCATAGCTGTGAAAGGATCCTCAAGGTCTGTTAAACATTGTGATTTACATCTTCATCACTTAAAACAGTTCTGTGTTCCCAAACCTACTTTATAAAGTTGTAATATTCCATAGGATATTGGTGGAATTATTAACAGTGAAGCTCAAAACTTGGAAACTAGATTACAGGTTCTAACCCCTTGGACAGGTTTTCTGTCTTTGGGCAAGACACTGCAGTACTTTGTGCTTTGATTTTTGCAACCGAATAATGAAAAGAGATATATATATATATCTCAGAAATTGAAAGAGGCTTCTGAGGCTGTTTGTTGATAACATATCAAATGTCCTTTTCTAGGCAATGTGGGAGTTATCATCTTGGCATCCAGTACTTTTGAAAAGCTTTAAGGAGGATGCTATTGAAAGTGTAATTGCTTTATGTACTTCTGTCAAGTGAAGAAGAGATCATACTTTCAAGTACAGGTGGCAGTTGGGTAAAAAAGTGGGAATTTCTGTCTTGAATAACAGTGATGTGTCTCAGATGAGGGATGGTTCAGTTCCCCTAAGCTCAGAAACAAATGTATTTTGAGATGAATTTAGTAAAATTCTTCCTTTGAGAAGTAAAACCCCATATAGAATATATCTCTGTGTAGAGGACAAGAATCTACACATTATTAGGTCAGTATTATACCAAATATAAGACTATTGGAAACCTTGCAATAGTCAGTTTGCTGGATTCCATAGCCATTTGAATATTCAGAAGAGCAGCAGTAGATCTACCACCCTAAATGTTTCCTCCTTCAGAAGTCTGGGCTGTATATACTAAATTAGAAAGCTTGATTGCACAGTCTGTATTAGTTTAAATTCAGTTTTCTTGGATGTGACAAATCAATATAGTACATTACAATCCAGATGAGGTTTTGCTTTGTATAATTGCATCTGTATTTTCTTATGTTTCCTGGAAATTAAGTTTGTCATTTCTATTATCATCTACTGTAGAATGTATGAAAACAGACAATAGTTACAGCCACATTTTTCCTGTTCTAAATCCACATGTTTTTAGATGTAGATATAGCCTGTATCACTATTGCTATGGGTGGGTGTACACATAGCTTCCAGATTGGAAACCTTGTAGTCAGACAGTTCCCTATGCAGGCAGAGGACCCCTGTTATGTCTATATCGAGCTTTGTAAGCATGCCTCCTACTTATAATAGACCCTGTCGCTTTAGAGTTCAGTAGCAGGAATCATGAAAATGGGCCTAATTGTGTAACTTATGAGATCCAGTGTCATATCATACTAAACAACTATGCCTTGTTCTGTCTTTGCCAAAATGTGAAAAGGAATTTGGCAGCTTGAAGCAGAGCTCTGGGAAACCCGTGACACTTAAAATAACAGATGACCACTTACTGCACACACAAGGTTGCAATTCTCTCCTCAGGACATGTTTGATGACAGTCCTCAGTTCAGAAATGCCTGTGATCAGCCCTGAGAGTGAATTACAATTGTGTACAGGCTCTGTGGGTGACTATTACCTGTTGTTACCCTGACTAAGAAAGAAGGCTGCTTTTCTTCTGTAGGTTGCCTCAGCAGAATGTTTCTGTACTTTAATGGATTTTGTATCAGCATCATGCACTTCTAATTCATGCCATTAGAGTTAGATAGGCTGAATGAAGTGGTTACCATCTTTGCTGTCTGCCTCAAACCTCAACCATAGCTTATCAACTCCTCTGAAGAGACAAGTCCATGTGATATATAGATGCTTCTAAATGACTCAGGTCTGGATGTTTTCAGATAACGCCTATATATGGCATCCTAAAATGTTAGCTGAACTGCTCAGTGAAGTAAATAATAGCTAAAAGCCTGGGACAGACTACAGAGGACAGTAACCACCTCAGACAGTCTGAGGTTTGTCTGCAGGTATCAGCCACTTCCAATGGCAGAACAAGGGGAAGAAAGCAGAAGGTAATAGCTTAAAGCTTGTTTCAGCTCAGTTTTTTTTTTCATTACATGTAAAATCACTTAGGAATGTACTGAAGACAAAAGGACAGATATTTAAAAATGTCTCAACCTTCTGATGCAACTCAGCTACCATTCTCAAAAGAAAGAGCCATTTCTTTAATGGGTAGCCCCAGTTTATGCCAATATAATCCCACCCCAGACACTTTTTCCTACCTCCATGTCATTCCTTTCATTATGCCTAGAAGCTGCATGGGTAATTGGACCACAGAACTGACTGGGATCAAAAAACCCCTTCCTGTCACTAAAAAAAATGCCCTTGGTGATAATTGTGTGTAATAACAGCAGGCTCTTCTAAAGTCCATCTTCCCTTTTTACAGAAACCAAGGGTGACAAAATACTTCAAGGAAAAGTGAAAATTCACCTCTTCGTTAGAATTTGCCAAAGAGCAAATAGTTTGTAAATACAGCAAACAAACAAACAAACAAAAAAAAAGGCTGTGTATCCATGACTGTGTGAAAAAGATCACATTTCTGGATGTGATAGAGTACTCCACAGAGTACTGTCATTAAGTGTTCACAGAGCCCTGTGAAAAGTACCTCTAAATATCTAAATAGACACAATTAAGTACAGGAATGTTCACCCATCATTGAAATGATCTTATGGCAGGACTTGTTATGAAAATGGAAGTCCTGCCATCTTAAGTGTGACCATGTGTGTAGTTTGCTGTTAAATAATAATAAGAGAAATAAAAATTAATAATAGAATATTCATTTAATCACCGATGAAAGAGATTGTTAACCTCCCACCAGTAGCAGGACAGTTCTTTGTCTCTGTTGCCAGAAACATATTATAACTTACAATGAGTTAAGAAGCATGCTGGGTGGGCTGGCAACACACTTTATAAGCAACTTAATAATAAGAAACAAATACTTTATCTGTGGAAAGGTGACAGAAGATACCGTAAAAGACTTCTAGAAATTACTGTGAGATGATGCTAGATAATCAAGGCAGGTTTTCTAACCAGTGTAGAGCAGTATGAGTAAAGAATTTTACCTGATTATATCAGTATTGACTACAAAATGTGTATGTGTAATCTCCCCACATCCTCAAATCTTCTTTTCTCCCAGAGGCAATTGCTTAATGGAGGAAATGGAGACCAGTGGTTACAACACAGGACTTGGATTTTGTTATTTTGAGCTGCACCTCTAAATCATTTCCTGACCTTGACAAAGACAATCACAGTTGCTATACATCATTTTCCAGCTGTAATAAAGGAACAATCACAATTACCTCCTAAAAGTGTGGCAATACTTCAGGAGTAAAGATTTACAAAGCATGTATTATTCACAAAAGGAAAACACTTTGGTGATGATGTGCTTTTATGACCAAAACTTTGGAAACAGACCTGGGTGGAAATCAGTGGTAACATTTCTCCTAACTGTTTTCTGAAAGTATTTGTGTTTGCTATTGTCCAGTACCTATAAGTCAGAGGGAACTGAAAATTACAGAATCAGAGAATGGCAGAGGTTGGAAAGGATGTCTGGGGATCATCTAGTCCAACCCCGCTGCTAAAGCAGGATCACCTAGAGCATGTTGCACAGGAATGCATCCATGTGGGTCTTGAAAGTCTCCAGAGAAGGAGACTCCACAGCCTCTCTGGGCAGCCTGTTCCAGTGGTCCATCACCCTCACAGTAGAGAAGATTCTCCTTATGTTTAGATGGAACTTCCTGTGTTCAAGTTTGTGCCCATTGCCCCTTGTCAAGATCCCCTCTCAGTCTTCTCCAGGCTGAACAGCCCCAGGTCTCTCAGCCTTTCCTTGTAAGAGAGATGCTCCAGTTCCCTGATCATATTTGTAGCCTTCTTTTGGAGTCTCTCCAGTAGTTCCCTGTCTCTCTTGACATGGGAAGTCCAGAACTGGAGACAGTACTCCAGATGCGGCCTCAGTAGGACTGAGGAGAGGGGGAGGAGAACCTCCTTTCACCTGCTTGTCACACTCCTTTTAATGCACTCCAGGAAACCATTGGCCTTCTTGGCCCCAAGGGCACACTGCTGGCTACGTTTCTGCTGTCTTGGAAATGTGTTTCATCATCCTGTACTGACTGAGGTCCTATTGAATAGTGAGCACTGCAGAGCTCTCCCTAAATGACATTTAGGGAGACATGTGAAATGTGCTGGTAAGCTTAGTTCAGTGCTTTGTGAGGAAACATTCACCACTGCATTTTTCCCATCTTTACTTCCAGCTGCCACCTGCGCTTCCAGGATTGGGCTAACTGAACAAACAGGGAGACAGGTTTGTTCTTAGCTGGAATGTTAATTTAAGAAATGAATGGATCCTGTTTTAGATCACTACAGGTTTTGGTACATTCTGCTCTGTATGCAGAAGACATGTTCTGGAAGACTGGTATAATCTGTAATTAAGACCAAGATTATTCTTACTATAAATGATATAATACTGGCTGCATCATGGCTGTCTTCCCAGATATTTTGAGTTCTCTGTCTAAAGTAATTTTTGAAAATCACGGTGTTTCATCTGTCTTAAGTTACAAACTCATTGCACATACTTTATTCACTCCCAGCCAAGGGCAGCCTCTCATTGGCAGCATGAGACAGATTAGTATCACAGCCCTTCTGCCTGTGAGAGATTTCACCTGTTTTCATCAAGTCTTTGTGGAAGTGATGGGTCCAGCTGTTGAAGAGCAATGGTAGTTCCTAATATTGGTGCAATGCAGAACAATAAGGGCAGATGCTAAAGGTAACATATTTTGTTTGGAATTTGAAGATTCCAAACAAATTTGCATCTGGTTATGGTTTGTGAATGCATTAATAATTAAATTTGTGCTACTATTTATGCTACAAACATTATTACTATTCTTGTTGTTATTATTATTATTAATCCTTATTTAGAGGTGGCTTTTTTTCCTCCCTGTATACCAATGGAAATTTCTAAGCTTTATCCTTAGCCTAAATAAATACAGTATACTTTATAGGGCATTCCACAACAGCAAGAAGGAAAATGAAAAATCACAAAATTACTTCCTCATCTATAATTTCTTAAAGATATGTATTACAGTAACTTAATAAATGGAGAGATGCCAGGATGCAAGTCCCTTGATGCACACACATGATTACTATAACTGCCAGTAAAAGATGCTTCTCCTACCCAGAAAAAAAAAAAAGAGAAAAAAACCCCCACTCCTCTGATTCTGAAAGACCAGTCCACAGTAAACATTGAGATATTTACATGCACAAACAGATTCAGGCTTCACTGGATAGCTGACCAGAGCAGTTCTTACACATAGCAGGCAAACATTTTGTTGATAGCACTAGTTAATTTGAAGATGCTGTGTAATTTCAAAATAAGAGTATGATTACTCAGTGATTTAGTTTATAAAATTACTTTATGATTTTCTTTATAAAATTTGCAATAAACAATTACAGAGTGATTCAACTACATTTTTAATACCTCTCAAATAAGAACATTATAAAGTTCTGTATAATTCAATTTTTCTGAATGGATCATTTGTAATTTAAATACAGCACATTCTCTTTTTGTTCTTTATAAAAGTAATGCAATCAAACCTAATCACCATCTACAAGGGGTGGTATTGATAATAATATTATGTCTGGGGTTTTTATTACAATTTTGCATTCAAGCTGAGATCAAAAGGTTAACTCCCAACGGGTGCCATGGTTATTTACAATTTCAGCCTATTGATGGAGCTATAGATCAAAGTAGCACTTTCTCTCTGCCTAAGAGAGTCTTACTTATTTCCTCATCATTGATTAATCCCAAGTGAAATTAATGTTTAACAGCTACATTATTCAAGTACCTGTAGATTTTGACCTTCTTGATAACATGAACGTGTACTTCAATGGTAATCCCAATATCATTTACTTGAAGAATCTTATGGTATTTGGAGAGAAGAAGCATGCCACAAATAATGAGAAAGAGATGCTGACAAACAACTGGGTTTTGACCTTTACAAAAGCACTCTTTGTGCTATGTAAGTACATATTTATTCATAAAGAATTTAAGTTTTTTGAAATGTGTAAGGGATTTAGGGAATGTTAACTCATGTTTAGGATTTTCATTGGCTTTGAGTGGGGCCGTAGTTTTATCAGTGAAAGGAGGCAAACCAATTGTTTTTCTGTGTATGAATGCTATGCTCTGGTCATTTCCACACTGTTAACTGTGTAAATACAGTATCAAGCCCTTGGTGATATAACCTGTCCTGTTGACAGTCTGATATAATCATGCCAGTAAAGAGGACTAGGAAAATATACTGAAAAAGATGCAGCTTCTAGATATTCTCCACCAAAATTTGGAAGACAATGAAGATTTTCTTGATCCAAAGAAGGTGTTGAGGAATGGAATGATTGCAAACATTAGAAATACTAACATACAGTGTTTCATATCAACATAAGATGGACAGATCTCATTTAAGTCTGGAACATAAATGTAATACTATCTGTGACATCTCAATCACTTCATGGACTAAGTGCACTTACACTTAAACCTCTGGATTTTTAATACACATTCCTATCTGGCTTTCTACAGACCTGTGACCAAACTAATTTTTATCATATTTGTAAGGATTTGCTGCATCCATGCAAGTTAATAGCAGGGCAGCTGGCTGTCAGGTAGAAAAAGGAGCTACAATAAAACCAAAGGCTTCCTGCAGCAGACATGGAGTATATTTCTCCCAAAATGAAAAAAACTAAGCTGCTCTGCCCTTGTAAATAAATATTGTCTGAGCTATGGAGGCAGTGGACTAGGTAAAATCTATGAAATTCCTCGAAAATTCTGTCAGAAAACACTCAAAGAAGAATGTAAGGATAATGAAGGAAATTGCTTTTGTTCATACAGGAAAAAAAAAAAAAAAAGATCTACTCTGTAATGCAAAGAGATTGTAATATGTTTAAAGGTTTGGTAAATCTGATATTCAAGGAAAATAACGGTTCCACATTTGAGCTTCCTAGTCAAGTTTATATACAAAGACGTATCATTACTACTGGTTAAAAACAGAACCACCCCAAAAAACCTCCTTCATTCATGACAACTGCTTTTAAGGTAGTTTGGCTGGCTGTGAGTGTCAAGCATCCTTAGACAAATGTCCAAAGATTTTCTCTCTCTCTTTTTTTTTTTTTTTAATGGTGTTGGCTCTAGGTCCTATGAAATAAGAATATTGGACTTCCAAGCCCTAGTTTGTGTGAATTTAGTAGGGAGCATATTATCTTCTTAGAATGGGACATGTTGGGTTCTGTAAAAATGCATAACTCTAAGCAGTTCTGGAATGTGAAAGTTGGAAGCAAGATGAGTATTGAGTTGCAGCTAGGATTCATATGGTAAACCTTTGCATGTAAATATCTCAGTTCCTAAGGCTTTCTTAGACTCCTTAATTTCTTTATTGCATATGATGACTTGTGTTTATCCATGAAACATTTAACCAAACAGGAAAACATTCAAAACTGGTTAGAAAGAAGTAGTCTGGGAGAAGGATTTGAGGAGGTAAAGTGGTTTTGAATAGCATTGTGAAAGCTTCCATTCATGACATAAAAGAAAATTCAATTTCCCTCAAAGATGGTTCACATTAAGGTTGTTTTGACTATGTGAAGGATGAATTGTGCTGACTTAGAAATTCTAGATGTGTCTGTAACCAGCAGTCAACTAGGAAAGGTACAAGATTCCCATTGAGTAGTAAAGACAGTGCAGGGCTTGTGCCTGGTGGGACTATTAATGAGAACTGTTAAAATGCATTACCTCATGAGACTGTGAGTGGTGGGTGCTCTAGGACAAGTGCAATTCATTTTATTGAACAAAACCTTGCAGCTTCTGTAATTATTATGATTTTAAATGCCTCTATTAGAAGATAAAACAAAAAAAAATTATGCTGGTGAAAGAGTAATGTTTTAAATTATTTATGATCTACAGGAATTCACAATTAGTGAGGGTTCTTTGTTTCAATAAGCTAGATAATCAAGGAGGAAAGCATGAACCTGGCCTATGGTCTTTGTAGTTCATAGGGCACCTCAACAGCCTGGTACTCTGTGAGTAGGACTGATGACTTAATCTTCTTACAAGGTTCCTAAGCCTTTCAAGTCTGGAGCAGTGGGCAGGCACCATCAGCAGAGACAGCAGTTTTGTTTCTTCTTCTGCAGTAACCTCAGTGTTGTCCCAGTTGTGCAGATAATCAATACCTGGATTCATTTTGGTCTTTGCCTGATTCCAAACTCATGTCATCTAGACAGACTTATGGTCAATAGAAACAGTAGTGTCTTCCCTGCTGTTGCTTCAGATTGCTTTTCAAGGGAGCATTATCTTTGAAGAAGGGGAAACTGTAGTTTGTAGCTGCTCAACTGTGGCAAAACTGACGTGCTGCTAGGCTTCTCCAAAGACAGGGATTGAAGTATCTGTGGTAATTTTAACATTACAATGAGCCCTGGATGAGGGTTTTGAGAATACTGGTTTTGGATTTAAACAATTATGTAATTCATAGCTCTACCTTAAGGGACTTGCTAAAGGTCGAGTGGAGCTGAAAGAGCAAAACAATAAACAAAAGCTAGATTTCAGCAGACTACACACTCTCTCAGAAGTTCTTTGGTTCCAGAACCTTTTCATAGTCTGGCAGTGTACCCTCTCATTTGTTGTGTTACATAAAACTCAACATTACAACCTGCAAGGAAACAACCTACAGAGTCAATGTTTCTTGGCTGCCTAGATTCTCTTGAAACTAAATTCCTGAAACATTAGTTCCATAATGTACAATAAAGGTAACATTAGGAAAAAAGTTTACTGTATGTTGACTGTCTTTTAAAGGACAAACCGATGCAGCATTGTTATCTGCTATTTTTTCATTATAGAACAATTCTGAGGTCTTTCTTATGCTGATTCTTATATCCTGATGGGAAACATGTTGGCAAAGGACCAGTCAAGTAATTTCACAATGTTATTTTCATAGCTCTGAACGAATTTTCCCAACAAATACAGATACATCCTCATCTAGGTTATTAAATTAGTCTCCCCAAAAGGATCAATATAAAGAAATACAAGCCCATAATCAGAATTTATGAAATTTATAATCCTTTTAACGGCAATAAAAATCTTTTTACCACATCTATTCAAGACTGCAGGGAGAATAAGGTAGGCATGGGTGTATGCATGCATATGATGAATTCATTTTATTTTCTAGGAGACTAAAACCAAAGTACTAGCAGTTTTAGGGAACTGAGCAACCTGTGGAGTTAAAAATGGCAAAAGCTACTTATCCTTTAATTATTTATCTGACTTACACTTTCAATCTTCCAGACAGTTGCCATTGCAACATTCCTTGGAGTTAAAATTATAACTGTTTTAAAGAGGTGCAGAGAGACACCACTGAAAGCAGGCAGGGTTAACTTACTTATCTGTCTCAACCCAAAGTTTAGACCTTTCAAATCTTTGCTTGTCTAACATGAAGATGATTAATAATTGAAGATATTTGTGTTTCTGAAAATACAGCTTTTATGACTAGAAATGTCACTTTGTAGTAAGTACCTCAGTTTTGATGCTGTTGCTAAGACTAAAACATGCAGGTAAGCCATACCAATCTGATGGAGATACATATCTAAGGTATTTTTCAGAAACCTGGTTTCTCTTGCTGATTTTCCCAGTACCATCTCTATGCAGAAGTGGGTTAAGTGGTGACTTCTGATATGACTTTGCCTGAAATATGCATCTTATGTGGGATCATTCCTTGTGATATTAATTATCCAACTTCCCTTTCCATTCATTATCTTCTACCTCACTTTTAGGAACTAGGTGACTGAAGGACCCTAATACTTTGATTAAAACATAATGTAATATCTAAAACAATAACCCCAAATAAAAATGAGGACTAAGACTTTTTTCTACTCAAAATGTTTCCTTTTTCCTTGATCAAAGATGTTAAATAAAAGCATGCTAATAAATCCCAGCTAAGAAACATATTTACACTAGGGTCAGAAGCTGAACAATTTCAGAGACTGAGCTTTGAGACAATATTGATCTTTGACAGTCCATATCGTAGAACACTTTCAATACATTAACTGCTTCATTAGATTCTCACTTCCATTATAAATTTATCTGTATAGACTACTTGCTTTTATTCCAACACTTATAGTATCATTTGAGAAACACATTTGAATAGTTTTCAAGTTACCTTAGTTAAAAATTTAACTTCCTGAGAATCTAAGGAAAAATACCCAAGCATATTACAGCAATTTCAAAAATAATTTGATATAATGATTTTGTGTGCTGCCACAAGCATTATTTTAAAAATAAGACAGTTTTTAATATAGTAAAGTAAATAGCTCCTGCAGCCACAAATATATAAGGATATAAAGAGACAGCCAGAACAGGAGTTTATTAGTTAATAAACAGCAACCCCAATTTGAAGAGCAGCGAAACCTCTGGAACTTATGAATACAGCTCAGTGAGCTGAAAATCTACAGAAAAAAAAACCCAAAACACTACAAAATCCACACCTTACTTCTCTCAATGAATCCCAGAAACTGGAGTAGCCTTCAAAAAGGCACAGAGTGTGAGGTTTCTGACTCTATTTTGTTCCAGTCATTGAATGCAGGTCTGACAGTTATCAGTTCCTTTCTAAGAAGCTACGTCCAATCAAG
Organism: Todiramphus chloris collaris; assembly: GCA_025345505.1. Classification (NCBI taxonomy): domain Eukaryota; kingdom Metazoa; phylum Chordata; class Aves; order Coraciiformes; family Alcedinidae; genus Todiramphus; species Todiramphus chloris. Next base: position 1,896,915 of record JANVCC010000033.1, on the reverse strand, counting down.
TAACATCTAGAATCAACTAGTTTTCTGACATACGTCAAACTCATAAAAGTAACAGACAACCACAAAATCAACAAAAACATAATTTTCACCATCTAAACATACACCTTCAGGTAAATGGAGTCTATATGATTGCTTAGTGCAATGCCCTCTGCCCATACTCTTTTTCAATCATATGTATCTACACAGGAAAAAAAGTTTTCTTTAAATTTATTGCTAAAGCTAATTATCACTGTTCCTTTAGGCATGTATTCTAGATATTCCTTTTCAAATATCTAAAATGTATTACCAAGTATTATTAAGAAATGCTTCTAGGCTGAATCTCACAGAAGCACAGAATAGGGGCTGGAAGGGACACTTCACCACCACCTCTCCGGGCAGCCTGTTTCCATGCTCCATTACGCTCAATGTAAAGAAGTTCTCCTCATGTTCAGGTGAAACTTCTTATTTATCTAATTGCAGCTAATGTCAGTAATACAATAATGAACAATAAGTTTTTATTCCTTTGCACAGTCTTGAAAATTTTATATTCTCTTACATTAAAGTTCTATTCTAATTTTTTTTTTTTTTTCAGTAATATAAAAAGCATGGCATTTTGATGTGTATTTAGAACAAGAGTCATTCCCTGTTAATTGAATGGGAGATATCAGTTACAGTGATAGAACTGTATATTTTCTTCTGTCCCATATATCATCTCTTGATATTAATTACACTATCAGAGAATATGTCAGTGTTCTTTTATTATTGCATAACTAGTGGCCTGATCTACTTTTAAGTTTTCCCGTTGCTGTAGCTGGACTAATGACATTTGATTTCAACTGTCAATTTGTTCAAAGTGAAAAACAAATAACAAGTCATTTGTTTCTGCTCAGATGACTTCATGCTTACTCCCTAAAGTTATAACGGAATTTTTGTCATGAAGGTAAACATTATTATGACTAAACTATTTTTGTTTGATCTTCTCTGGCAGTAGCTATCCACTCAACTAATGCATTTGAAATGTGAGAATTAGCAGTGTCCATATTTTTTTTTATGAGATATAATTCAAATGTCATTGACCTTGTCATAACAAAAATGAAAAAAGAAGTATGGTTGAAATGAGGCTTTTTTCTGAGCTTCAGCAGTGTAGAAGTAATACAAATAATAATTAACATTATTAATTAATAATAGAGCATTTGTGGCAATGAAGTTGTATAACTGGAACTTGAGAAAAGCAACTAATTGATAAGAGAATGTAATGTATATTGAATAGGATTAAACATTATTTTAATGTATCAGAAACACCAGAAATGTTCACAATGTTCTGAAAATTTATAGCATATGTCCATGCTGAAATCAAAGAGTACAGAGACATAGATTCTTCCTCTGCTAACAGTAATTATGAATTCTTTGTTAAAAGTAGTACAAAAACTATAATAAAATATGAGAATAAATATTAATTTCACCTCATTAAAAGAATCCTAAGAATTTATCCATATCACTGATATTTTCAATAAAAAGCTTGGGTAATTGGAGACATTGCAAAGTTCAAGAACAAATTCAATACTTTGTCAGAATTAAAAACATGAAAGGAGACAACTAGACTCATTATAGTTTGGTTTGCTTGAAATTTAAGATGGGCATCTAATGAGTAGGTTGATATTTGCTGCAAGTCTAATAGCTGGAGTTGAGCTACAGCTATTTCCAGAAGAAATACAGAGCATTTATATAAAAAGTATTCAGTGCAACAAAATTCACTATGATCTTTTCAAACTGCATTGGTGATTCACTTTTCTTCTGCCTACATATGAATCTAATATCTCATCTGCATTTGTCTGGTTATAACTTCCATCTTTTAAATCTGTTTATATTTGACTATTAGGTTGAAGAAAACACTATTTTCAACATTTATTTCCTAACAACCTTCCTTTTAAGAAATGAAATCTCTAGCATTGTCTTTCATGCTAAAGGTACTTTTTTATTTTTCTACTGTCGCTCTTCTGTAAAACATCTCTAATTTTTCTGTGTAGTCAGGAAGGAAAGCTACCACAGCTAGTCAAAAAACCTAGCTCTGGTAGAGAATTGAGGAAAAGGAGGAAAATCACCAGATTTTGCATGTATATTATGTAATCTGTCACCTTCAAATTACTTTTTGGGCTTGTCTGATTTTCAGATATAAAAAGTCTTTATCTCAATTTTTTGTTTTTCAGATTTCTCATGATCTTCATTCCTATGTTCTGACATTATACTTGCTAAATCAAAATAGATGTATGTACATTTTCCTATGGAATCAGTATTAATCACTGTATTGTTTTTATGAAATACTTCTCATTTTTAATAAGTAAAATCCATTAAAAAAAAAAAAAAACAAAATGAAACCCAAAACCAATACCCACTTTTTTGTTGTTGTTGTCACAGATTACTGATACAAATATGAAGAAATATAACCAAGACTAAATTCTAAATAGTACTAACTAGATTGACACTGGCTAATAATCTACATTTCTCTTCTTAAAGTACTATTGTAGGTCTTAAAGCATAACACAATATTACTTATATGGTTATAAAAGTATCAGGAGGACATTTCTGGACTGATACCATTCCAGGATAAGATTGTGAAGATTCTGACTGCATGAAAATAAAGCTGTATTTTGATAGACAATTGCAGCTCATCACATCCTGTAGGTCTTGTAACTAATCGTCTGAGGTATTATTAAGTTGAACATTCTCCGAAACACAAAAGATCCTGGTAGACAAATCTTCAGAGCAGTGAATTCCTTCAGATGTTTTCTCCCTTTTAGGACATGCAGTGAGCTATAAGTGCAGCATTTCTTTGTGGAAAATAACTACATATTTTACAGTCTAGTTCTGGATGTTTTCATCCAGGTTAGACAGGTTATAGCAAACCGGTTTCACAACAAAGGCAGTGAAGAAGCTGTGAAGGCAGCCAAATTCTCACTGAATTCAATACAGTAATTAGGAGTTTGACTTCTTTTGGTATTGGGTAGGGCTGTCTTGTTTGCCTTTAAAAGAACTTTATAGAAAAGACTTTCCGAACATACACATAACAAAATAAATTCTGTATTTGCATACTTTCATTTCATGTGAAATTACTGAATAATTTATTTAATTTTTATAATTTATAATAACTTTTGCACTTATATTGATGGCTACACATACATTGTTGAAGGTATGCATGTACTCAAACAGTACTTTTTTTTGAAAAGTCTATCACAGCACCTTCCTTAGGATCCACATAACTACTGTCTGTGCTCCAGCATTACAATTTAAATGGAGACAAAGCTGAACTATTGACAGATGTTAGCTCCACCAGAGGCAAAACTGAAAGTTATTCTGAATTAACAGAATGAGGAGAAACCAAATCTTTCAAAATACAGTATCATTTTGGGCATATGACCTCATGAGCTACCTATCCATCCTCTTTCCCATGACAGCTGGGGCTGAGGTTGCTGCCAAGTGGTTCATGTGAGATGGAGTTATCACGTCTCCTTGCATCACTCTGTCTTTCAGACCCAAAGAAGGGGACTGACTAGTAGCATTAATAAAACCATCTATGTGCAAATACAAGTGCAATAACATTTCAGTTCATGTGACTGACAGCAAGCAGATATTGTCAGGCTGAGTGCTCATGCTAGTACTATGTAGTTGATGCTCGTTCATTGCCAGGTTAGTGTCAGCCAGTTCATTTCTTCCACACATTTCCATTTTCTATTTCTCAAAAGCTTTCCTGTATAACAAAGAGAGTGGTAGTAAAATGGGTGGTAGTAACAACAGACGATGCATATACATAGAAAAATTCATAGCACAAGAATTTTATCTAACAAAGCAAACCCACCATGGTTACTGTGATCTCATCCTTCCACCAGAAATATATCCCCTCTTGGAAGCAAATAACAGTGGTTTAGTGGTACACAGCAGTATGTCACAATTCAGTGCAAAAATTAATGGAAGTATTCTATACAATAATATTGTGGGGAAAATTTTAATGAAACAAATTGGAATCTGACAAGGAAAATGGAAAGTAACATCTTTGTTCTAAAAAAAAAATATTTAAGGAGAAAATAATAATAATGTCAGTGTGTTATCATAAGGTGACAAAGGATGTGAATGAGTGGTTCTATTAAGTTCAATGTGTTTGAAATCAGTCATGTGTCCAAATGATTTGCACCATTAAGTCTACAGACCCAGATCACCGAGTCTTAACTGATGCAGGACAGCACTTCCACTGCCAATGAAAATATGTGTGTCATGTAGGAACCTCATTTGCTGTTGGATTCCAGTAGTTAGACAGAAGGTAGAGTGCCTGTTTCTTTGTTGCAAAAAAATTAGTTTTCCTTCATAATGGCTAGTGGTTGCAGGATTTGTAGATTTTTCATCTGTGTTTTTTCTGATAACTGTGGCTGTTGTCAAAGCACTGGTTCAGTTCAAACGGGGGAATCTGCAATTTTCCCCAACACCTGGAACAACTCTCTGTGTTAGTTATGTCCATCACCCCTTCACACTAAACCTTCAGGCCAATTTGTCTAAGAACTGATGATGTAATACTTTCCAGAGATTTTTCCTGTATACACTGCTCCTTTTATAAAGACTGCATTCTCCAGTTGTTACAATCATGACACCTTATGCAGAGGAAAATTATAATCAATACTGAATATGTGTTTCTCAAATCTTTCATTCCCTTTCAGGACTCAGATCCTAAGTGTAAAAGTTCTTCACTTCAGGTAGCTATGGCAATGTGCAGAAATCCAAACTTTCTCGATGATTTAATTGTCTCTTATTTAACATTTGTTCCTTTCCTGAACTTTTTAATTACAGGATTTACTTGCTGTCAAAGACTGTAATCTAATTAGCACTGCCTTGAGCCTGTCTATAGTTTTCAATGTCTACTTTTTTTTTTAATTTAGATAAAAACTTCTAAATTGAAGTTTCAATTCGTTTTCTATTCCCTCACAATAACATATTTTGAAGACTTTGAAAACATAGTGACATTTAAAAATTCTTAAAAAAGTAAAAACAGTTCCTCTCTCTTCTATAAGATATAAGCCCAGTAAAATAATGAGGAAGTGATTGCTATGAGGAAGTGAGAAATTACATGAAATTACAATGTTTAAATAACTGATGACCTTCCAAACTGTATAGAGGTTAATATTTTCTTTTAGAGATCATTATGCTGTTATTAAATTACATATATTATTAAACTACATATTTTTAAATGTCACAGTTAAAGACTACTCCTGTCCTGCTGGACACTTGGTACCCCAATGCATGTGTAAAGATAGAAAATAATACGTAATGAAAAAGGTAGCTCTGAAATACTGAGAGAAATCTCGGTTCTTACATTGCAGCACTGATAGATCCTACAAGAAAAATAAGAATGAGAAGTTTGAAGGAACGACAGAATATAAAAATAAAAATTAAAAAAAAATTCAATTGTCCAGAAATATTTATTAATAAAAGTATTATTTATATTTCTCTTGAAAGCAAAAAAGGGTGTGAAACATCTGCAGCTTTGAAGACTTGAAAAGGAAAAGGTAGAAAACATTCTTTTATCAAAATTGTTGAGCTTTTCTGATCACTGCTCTCACTTAATTGCTAGAAATATTCGTGTTTTCTATATGATGCCTATAAGAGAGCAAGGAATTTGACATTTTTATTTCTATGAATCCAGAAAATTTGTCTATGGTTTCATTGCCCATAGCTGGTGTTTTATAACACCAACAAGCAAGTTAGCTACTGTCAACAGGGAAATCATTTGTTCCTTCTTGGGGTTGCTTGATCAAACAAATGTAGTCTCTGGGCAACTAGAGGGTAGTCCCGCCTCTTTAATATAACCACATTGGACTCCTTGGATTCCCTAGGTTTAGTTTTCAGAACTAAAGTTGATTTCAGAACCAACCAGGTCTGACAGCTGTCATCCTATAGTATGACTTGCTTCAGTGTGACTTTGCCTAAGGAACAGTACACAGCCATCACTCAAGTCCTTCAGTTCACTTCCATGTTCCTGTGTGACAGAGAAACACAGCTGTAGGAGAGATGCTGTGGCACTTGCCCCAGAAGATTTTCATAGCAGTGTTTCTTATCTTAGTTCCTGCTCACAGTAATGTCTATTTGATGTAGGATCTCCCTGCAAAGTGAATTTACCTGAAGAAATTTAATAGTGTTGTGATGACCACTCTCTGTGAAATTGACATTGGAAAGATTAACAGGATAATTCTTAGACGTCATTACTGACAGGAACATGGTATTAGGCAAATTAAAGTGAAGTCCCTGGTGTTTAAGGTTCCAGGAAGCACAGATGTACAGAGAGTATTTCTTGCACTGGGGCAGCTTAAATGTCTCAATTATACTTGTGTTTCTATTACAGCAACTCTCTGACAAATGTAATTCCCAGATATTTGCCCACACTTATGAGGACAACTTTATCTTGGCAGCTAGAAAACATCTGAAATGTCCATTTTGACATACTGAGTGCATATAGTTTTCTAACAGGATGCAATACTCATTCCACATGATCTAGAAAACATCTGAAATGTCCATTTTGACATACTGAGTACAGATAGTTTTCTAATGGAATGCAATATTCATTCCACATGAGGAAAAAAAAAAACTCTTGAGAGGTCTGATGTGACTTTTTGTAATTAGTATTAATAATGTGATAAGATAAATACAAAAAGCTTCATAATTTACACGATTCTAAATCCTTTGCAAGTATTTTACTTGATTTGTGAACAATTTCTGGAATGTTTCACAAAACTCCCAGTGAATAGCAAAGGCACAGTTAATCATGTAAGTAAATAATATGCTTTCCTCACTTCCTTTCAACATGCATTTAATTCTCAATTGCTTTTCCTTTCCTTAGCTGTTCATATTTGCCAAAACATCTACTAGCTTCTACTCATTTTTCTGTCTGCTGAGTCTTTCATTCACTTTGTTTGCCAGGATCCACTTTTAAGCTGAAGTTGAAACAGACCAAAACTATCAGTTACAGATTTGCACCTGCTTACCTCAGGTTTTAATTTGGCATCATCAGTAAACCCATAAATTAGATGTACATTAATTAAAATTAACTTAAAAGTCAGAATTAGTTCCATGTATGAATTTTGATGTATCCATCTCTCATTCCAGTTGAGACTTGAACCAGGTTTTGGAACTAGTGTTAAATTCTTGATTAATAAAGAAATCTAGATGGGTCTTTATGAGTAATTACACTGGGGTAAGCATATCTAATGGCTGTTATTAAGCCCTGCCTTTAAAAAAGAAAATAGGGTACACTACTATTGCATTAGAAAGAAAGTGCTCCAAAACTGAAAAGAATGTTATATAATAGACACGTTCAAGATAAACTAGTCCTGCAAGATGGCTCTGTTCCACTTTTCTCAGTTTTGAATGTCACTTTTGTTATATATATGACTTAATATGTTTAATCATACAAGATGTTTTCAACTTAGTGAATAAATTTTTAGTGCCTGTGCTAATGAGAGTTAATGACAAATCAGTTATGAGAATATAAGCAAGCATACTCGGATTATGCACTCTTAGCAAAAAGACTATGTATTTTTGCAAAATGCTGTCAAAAGAACAAGATTTTTAGTCCTTGTACACTGTGTTTCCATACATACGTTATTTAATTTTTATTTTAAAATGTATATGGTTTATTATAGAGCTAGAAGGGAACCAAATTTCCTCTTTCTGTGGAACTGTAATGAGCTTAGTTGTGGTTTTCTCCAAGAAAAGGGAAGGAAGGGAAAGGAAGGGAAGGAAAAATGAAAGTAACACTGATACATCCTTTGAAACAGAAATATTTTAAAACATAGATAATTCAAATGTTTTCTTTCAGTAGACAGAAGTAATGAATTTTGATGCTGGTGTTCAAAAATTTATAGTATAAACTTGAAAAAGACTCATATCAGTATGGATGTTAGAAAATTATTTTCCTGAAAACATCAACATGTAATTTTTCAATATGACTTTTAGTATGATATATTTGCAACATGCCATGTATTTCCTCTCCCTGGAAATTATTAAAAATTTATATGCTTCTATTAACTTTCTCTTGTGTGTGACCTTTGTCATAAGCTTTTGATCTATTGCTACCTCAAAGAAATTTTGCTACAGTGTTTTAGAGAGACTAAAAAATCATATTACTTCCCCCTCCCAAAAAACAAAGCCAAAACATTTTTACCAGACAGCATTTTATTTTTAGGGATCCATATGAATAGCCTGATTTGCACAAGTACTGCACACTCAGCATTATCTATCTGTGGAAATTGGGTACTTGATGCTTTTTAGAAATCACAAGAGGATCCATTGAAAAGTAATACTTAAGAGGAAGAAAACACAGGATATTTCTATGTGAACATCATGCCCTTGTGATAAGCTTATCTGCAAATTTGTCAGCTCTACTGGGCTGCGTAACACTTTTCTCCACTTGCCATGCAAAAAGGATTCAATTGAAGGCTTATGTATTAATTTAAATAGTGTTATATTGAACACATGAATCTAAAAAAGGAGCACTCTTTTCTTTACAAATTATTAGCTGAAATACTGTTGTATCATGCTATTCTGATTGAAGACTATGTCATAACCGTATAAATTTGAAATATATCCTGAAACCTCCAAATATTTATATTTACAACAATCAAACTACTTTCCTTGTGTTCTGAGGAAATAAATCTCTCCAATGCTGGAAGCATGGATTGTAATACCTTTCAATTATTCCTTTCTAGAGTGTCTTTTACAGGCAGACAGAATAAATGCCGTGAATTTACCTTCTTTACCCTTAGTGTTAAGTGACTGATGCTGAAATACCATTCAGTTCAGCATTTTACCTGTGAGCCTCTTCCTATGCTTGGATTGAAGTGGTTCACACTTAAAAATACCTGGGTAGAAAGCCTTTGTTAAGAGCAAATGATGATGCTGTATGGAGAGCTGTGTGGAATGACTGAGGACAGTGAGACACTCAGAAGTTTATGTCCCAACACCAGGTTCTTTCAGTATAGGTGTGTGAAGGTCATTAAAATCTGTCATATAGATCTTGTGGTACCTGTTGAAATTGTCTGTTGTATAGCCAGAAAAAATCTAAGATCAGTGACTAGATTCTGGCCCAGTGTTCAACAACATGAAGAGCAAGTCCAGAGTAGTCAACAGATTTCCTTCAGATTTATAGAGGCATAAGAGAAATAAATGTGGTTCAAGGTCTTTCAGTGCACTGTGACAGAACGCAAAGTTCAGCTACTTTCTTCGAAGATCCACTTTCTTTCAGATTGTGCCTTCATCCTATGGCATTTGCATTGCTGATTCCCACTCTGCTTCTCAGAGGACATGAAAATATGTATCTGCTCATCTTGTTCAGTTTTTATAGATTACTTTGATGTTCAAAATAAATCTCATTATGCTGCATATCAAAGAGGGAAATTCCTTTAACCAAAACAGTACAATAAGACAATTAGCATATAATTATATATATTTTTTAATAATTTAATACAGAGAACGTTGCCATAATGTATGTGTTGTGACTGAGGAGGTCTGCAGTGAAACTCTAGGTAGCAGTCGTAATTTTGTTTTACAGGTTCAGCAGTAGATCATCTGACCAAAAAAAAATTAGATAGACACAAATCAATCAATGACTTAATAAAAGCTTCAAGGGTGTAGAATAATATGAAAGTTTTATTTTTTTAACTTAACAGAACAACATCAATGTTCAAAAAGCTCTCAAACTGTGGTTTAGAGATTAAATGTTTTCTTTATTTATTTATTCTCCCCTTCTTAAATTAAATTGACCTAAATATAGTCTCAAATAGAATTTCATAGTTAATAATTGAATGATTATGTTCTGAATATTTTGAAAGTATGTATGTTGGGTTTTGTAATTTTTCTTTACTTGAAGATTGCAAAATTTTATCAATTTAACCCATTTTCAGTAATTATTCTTTAGATTGTGATTGAACTCAGTTTTAGTTGTGATTATTATTTGGTGAAGAATTTTTTATCCTAAAATGTATCACAGATGTCAAAATATATTGTCATACCTTAAAAAGTGAAGATACAGAATATGTCATGGGTTAACATATTCTATCTGAAAAGAACACATATACCTTATTAAAGTGTTATCAATCAGGAGAACATTTCTCCTCACTATTACAGCATGCAAAGTATTAAATAATTTTTGAAAGCAAGCCCACTCAGGGAGATAGTCGTAAGGAGAGACTATTTAACATTTATTTAACTTTTAGTTGTTGAGTGACTCTTGGAATTTCTCTATCCTTGCCAGACCAGAGTATGTTGGTTCATATATTAATTGCATATTTCAGGAATAAAGTGGTTATTTCTGCTATTTATTTTAAAATTATATTTCATTTTTAAATGGCCCTGAATACAAAGATAGGTATAAATCTACAGCTCCAGAAAGTGACAGAAAATATATCAGATTTCATAAAATTCATGTCTGTGTTGCTATTGCAGCTGTATATCTAAAGCAAAACTAATATGCTGACTATTGGACTCCAGAATAAAAAGTATTGGTTACTATATTAAAGAAAACTTATGCTTGAAAGGAGATGGATGATGTAATTGTTAATATTACCAGAAAAGCATGGCTTGATGTGTCTGGCTTTTCAAAACCTGAATGTCCTGGGTACACATCAGCTAGAGCTCAGTAATAATCCAAGAACTCTTCTGAGTTTGTTTGTATTGTTAAATATATTTTCTTTTAGATACAGTGCCACAATTTTAGTGTGAGATTATGAATAATCCTGATTATTATAATTGATTTTTAGTACACTAATGACCATAAAAGTGAAAAAAATTACCAGCAGAAATTTCTACATACGTGAAAATATTAAGTTGTTGCTAGATAATTTTAAAGAAAGAGAAAATTTAATGTTGTACTTGAAACTAGAATTTTCTGACCCTGAAACCTGAAAGCTACACTCAAGTAATTCCACCTTGAAACCTCAGGAACAAATATATCTGTGAAAACTCTGGTTTAAAGCATTGCTGTTTGTAGGACAAAATTTGACCATCAGATGCTTGTAGTGAATTGTTCGTGAACAATCCATGTACGAATAATCATTGACAGAAGTGATCTGATGATTCATCTCTATATAAAAATTCCATTTAAAACAACAGGGATCTGTTTACAGTCAGTTTTTCAACAGAATGAGAAGGGATATACAACAGATTTATTGGCAATTATTTCTCCATGCTAATCTAAAACCTGAAAGGAAATGTTGATCCTCTTCAGTGGAGCCGTGTGCACAATGGAAAATCTGGTTTAAGAACATTCCACATATTAGAATTTGCAAACAAAAGCCAGAAAATTCTTTAAAATATAATTAAAAATATGTGGTTTCAGATTCATAACATGGAAAACATCAAAAAATTCCTCTGCAAGCTGTAAAGAAATACAATGTATTTTATATTAAGGTATATATTGTATTCTGGCATATAATACTGATGTATCAAGATTTTGCTGCACAGTTAGACTCAGAGGGTTGGATTTTTTTTTCTGATAAGAGTGGCTGTGTTTTATATATCCGCATGTGCTTTACAGACAGTGAATTTGTCACCAGCAATCCACAAGAACCTGTACTGCTGTTGCTTTCAATAAACTGCACTATTCACACTGGTAGTCACAAGAGTCTCTCATTGGGTGCCACCAGCTCCTTACTGGCTGTGTGAAATGATGAAGCACAACTAGACGGGGAATGCAGCATGCTATTAATGAATCCGGAGATCTGAGAGCTCAGATAGATTGAACGCAACCGGTCTAATAGTGCCAAATTGGACATCACTCAGAATCTAAGCCCAGCTGGCCCCATCCCCTCTGATATCTGAGGACCAGCTGGAATGCAAGGGGGTTTATTTTCTGCAAAATTACTTTACCCTTTTATGTGACACTAGCTGTTAGCACTTTTGAGTTAATGAGCAATTTCTGTCAGCTCAGAGGAGAGCTGTGAGGAGCAGCCATAGGATTTGTTTGGCTGACCAGGATCACCTGGTCAGTATTCTCCCCATCTATACACCCGTGAATGAATTAGTGGTCCTCTTGCAGCTTTGCAGAAAGTATTTCTGTCCGTATTTCTGCTACTTTCTGAACTATGATTCATGACTATTGATTGATGAACTAATAACAATGGCAAGGCACATGAACTCTGCAAAATATCTTCAAGAATAAGGAGATTTTTCTGCAAATACATGACATGAATGTTGAAAGAAGTAATAATGCAGGGGTTAAACAGACTAATAGGTAGATGTCTCTAGTTTCGTCTGCCAGTCTTCTGATTCTGCAATTTATGTGAGTGAATATCCAAGCTGCCCACATAGCAGTCAAGGTGTGCATCTGACTTCCTGTGATGCACTACTGCACCAGCAGCAGCAAAATGATGACATTGCTATGGAGCCAACATGAATTCATGTTGTCAATGGAAGAAAGGTTTGAGAGATGTTGTGACAAATTGGAACAACTCATGTACAATATGGGGTTTTTTTGACTGTCAGAGAATAAACGGCATTTTGTCTGCATAGTTCTTTCTTCCAAATTCATGTTCTTTGAAAATGTTCAGGCCTTTTTGTTTTTGTTCACGTCTGGTTCTCTGCTTCAGGCATGAGGCCATTTTGTTTCTTATAGGACAGAAATGAGAGAGAGGGATGTAAAATTTAGAGTCTCCAGCTAGAAATTACTGCAGGTATTAAAACAGTTTCAAGTTGGTCAAGATTTTAATACCTACTGACAGGAATACATTTCTGTGTATAGATATGTACATATGCACATACTATCTTTCTGTGAATGTATACACTAAGATAATGCCATATAGTACTTTAAGTAAAAGTTCACTTTCCCATTTGAAATAGCAATATCTGCTTTCATTTTTCACTAAAAAAAAAAAAAAAAAAAAGAGATAATGCATTATTTGATGTGTTTTGTACAAGTTTTCTCTAACTGAGTATTTATCAGTTATCTAGCTCACTTTCATTTTTTATGTACCTCTTGTGATCCAAATGTAGTGGGTAATGATTGATATTCTTTGGTCTGATATGAATCCCTTGAGAAAAGTTCAGGATAAATTCTGGAAGCAAAATATTTAAGTTCACTGTTACAAATAAAATCAATTTAGGCTCCTGTCTCTATTAGGGGACACTAACTGGGTTTTTCCGGGTGAAGCTAATTTCAGTCTTTTGTGTTTCCATTGAATTCGTTTTATTTACAGATCATATCCTACAGAGAAACAGAAATACAAAAGCAAGATTTATAGCTAATCAGGGTGAGTTGAAAGCAGCTTCCTAAAAGTTCTGTGAGACAGAGTTTTTCATGTTGTTTTTTTTGTTTTTGTTTTTGTTTTGTTTTGTTTTTTAAACAACAATATGAAGACAGAAACTCCCACCCCATACACCACAATTAACTAATTTCTCTCATGGTAATGAATCTGAATTTTGGAGCAGCTGTTGCTATAGGAATGGAGTTACATTAGATATTATGGCAAAAGATACTTTAAAAACTGACTAGTAACTCTGTTACAGGCTTGTGGTTCAGTAACAGATTTCTAAGTGATCTGAAGCATTTGTATCTATCTATATGCACAGTAACCTCCTGATCACATTGAACACTGAGACACAATATTACCCCAATCTTCCATACACTCCTGTCTTCTACTCCTGAAGACAGGCCAAAGTATTGTAGTGTTTACTTGACACAGCTAAGAAAAAATTGAAATTAAAGGCTCTGAAAACCTTCTTAATTCCAGTTATAAACATCTGACTGTTAAAATGGAATTGATAGATAAACTGAATTACTTCTTCTCTGTATTATGTCAGAGGGAAAAGAAACCAGTCATATCAGCGATCGGCTGATTGAGCAAAGGAACATGGCTCATGGCCAAAATGCCACAAACTATTTACAAAGGCATTAATTAAAATTAATGAAGGAAATGTTGAATGAACTTGACAAAGTAAAGGGATCAGAATGGAGATTCAACTTCTTTTCACACTCTCTGGTAAAATGGGATTCAGAGGAAACCCGCTCCCATTAGGTCTAAGAGCAGTGGAAGTAGATTTCAGGTTTAATTCATTTTTGTTTGATTTCATAAGGCTACAGTTTTTGCCTCCTTTATCCTTTGATAGGTAGAGTTTAACAGAATACCAATACATTGATAGAAATAATTCCTTAAAAAGTACACTCTATATAATGCATAATTCAACCATTTATTCTTCAATATTAAATATTTCAAATGCTTGATTGGATATAATGCATATAGATATATATATCTCAAAGCTTCCATGTACTGAATAATATTTCAATTACACCCGTGCTTATCCTGTTCCTCTTATTTATTCTAAGATACAGGCTTTGAAGACCATTTCTGGTGAAGCAACACAAGACTTCTGAACAAGATGAAAAAAAAAGTCTTTTAAAACTTGTGGAAAAAGGAACAAAATTATGCTAAGTAATTATAGAATTTACAGAGCATGTACTGGATAGTTAATGTGTTAATTAAAAGAAGCCTGTTTGTAAGTGAATGGTTACTTAGCAACATACAATTTGGTGATTGTTATACAAAGCCATTCCATTATCATGTTTAAACTGTAGAGTGACCACAGCTGTAAGAAATTAAAGAATTTACATTGTTTATGAAGATATAACCTGTGTCAAAAGAAAATACTTGGTCTTTCTTGTCAAAATGGAAGAAATCTACTCCCTTAATTAAAATAAAAACTAATGGCTAAAATATCTATTTTTATTTATAATGCAGTCATATTGATATATCACATTCTCATCTGTCAGAAGCAAAACACATATTCATTTTTATACCTGGTAAGAAGCTTTGATGCTACTTTTTCCCCATTATTCTTTCAGAAAATACCACTTTTTACTACTGAAAAACATATTCCTTAAATGCTGTTCCTCCTAGCTGAAAAAAGTAGCTCTCCTATCAATATTACATGTTTTCATCTTAGACATTGTGAATGTTTCTGTTGTGGAATCATAATTGCCAAGGGTCGCATTTATTAATCACATTGTACATCTTTGTTTTCCACATATCTGTTATGGAATGTTACACTCCTTAGTCTTTTCTAATTCAGCTGAGGCCTGACACCAAATTTCAACAGACACATTTCAACATAAGGTAGACTGGGATAGATCCACTAAATTGTTATTAGAAGAATTTACACCAAATTTATGGTGGTGTACAGTTATAGGAAGAATCTTGACCATGGGAATAGCCTTTTGTCTTACTGAGACCAATTAAGAGATACATAATATTTAAATCTATTTCCTCAAAGTCAATGCACGAAGGTTGGATATCAGTGAATGGGCTATCAGCTTGCACTGCGGCAGGCTTACAGCAAGGACTGATGTTGCAGCTGCTTATGCAAGACTAAATCAGTTACTACTGAAGTCAACAAAAAAATTTTGAGTGTCTTAAATTTGACTTTAAAAGTCTGGGTTAAATCTTATGTAGACTACCTTCAGGTATAGTTCTATTGGTATTACTTTTCAGGACAATACTATACAAAAGTGCAATTCGCAGCAAAATTTATCTGTTGAGTTTGGTAGTTCCTGTCACTCTTTTATTTTCAGACTGACTTTATTCCTTTGGAAAAGATACTGCTGGAGCATCCAAGTGTGTTCAAATTTATGGTGACGTGAAATTACAAATGTCTTGATAACAAGAAACAAATTCACACTGACCATCTACAAGTATTTTTTGCAATAATAAAAAAATTAACAAATTGCTTATGGTCAACCTTTTTCAATGTACAGTAGAAAGCAGAATTTACAAACAAGTCTGCAGTAAGAATGTGGCATTGAGATAAAAGGAAGTCTTTCTTATTTTACTTAAAGAAATTGATGGCACTTCATGTTCTGAGTTGTTACAGTACAACACATTTTAGAGAAAAAAGGCAAGGAAATTGTCAGAATAATTTTTTGTGCTCATATTCTTGCCTGCCTGTTCCTGGGTAGTCACTGAATTTAAAAGGAGGCAAAACTAATCAGCATTTTCTAAGACAGATCTTTTATCTTTTGCTCAGCTACACATAGTGAGAATTTTATTTTTTCTCTCTGTCTTCCTAAATAGGTGTCACAACAGGATTAGACACATCTGTTTACATGTGCAATAAATAATCATCAACTACTGAGTTGAGGTTACATTGATAACACACATAAAGTTTATGTCTTTTCTCCTTATATGTGATCTTTATAATACAAGCAACCTGATATTATCCAATTAATATGCAATATACCTATCATACAGAAGGTTTGATTTATTAAACCTTATTAAACCTTAATTTATTAGTTTGTAAGTATCCATAGTCTCTTTGCTGTGTGTAGCATTTTGCAGACATAAATTATTTGGTAGCAATTATCCATTAAAATGTAACAAGTGTTTGGTTTTTGTGACCTGAATTCAGAATAACTGTAAGATTGAGAACAAAGGTACTTGAACAGTTTAGTTCTGTGAGTCTTTTCTCATGGAGACATTACATTTGTGCTCTTTGATTAAATAATCACTATAATAAATATTTATTTCATATATGAAAGCAGTATAATTAAAGGAGTTAAAAGATGTGTATTTTTCCCCTCTAAGTTGTTCATAGGCCATAGTCAAGATCATTTAAATAGACTGGAAGATTAGGAGTGATACCATTATAATTATTTTATTAGTGTTATTATTATTATTTGTAGACTCAAAGATTTATTTCCCATTTGATATGCAATTTAAGATAAAACTGAACCAGGCAATAACTTCTCTGGTAGAAGTAGGACACTGGCATCAAAATACACTTTGACAGGGAATTAGGACACTTCAAAGGACCATACGTGGCTCCTGAAGTCAGTAAGAGCTTTCAAATTGTGCTGCATATAGGCAGTCAGAAATAACTCCTTGAACCATTAAACAAACTACTCAAACATACATATCTACAAAACAGATCACATCTTAACACCTGAAGGATTTCTAGCCTTTTAGAGACCAACTAAGTATTATCTGAGAAATTTGGACACATATGTGAACCAGTCATTTACAAATTTGCTCACTACAATCCATATTATTATCTGCCACTCCAGAAGCAATTACAGATCATTAGTTTTAATAAGGAAAAAATAGTTTGAACTGTGCACAAATGTTATCATCTACACAAATGGCTTTGGGGAGCTGGCAAACATTCTTTTTTCCATTTGTGCTTGGAGTACAAGCCTGGGCCCCCCTGAAATTAATTGTGTTTTGCAATTTTCTCCAATGAGGTTAAGATTTTATGCCTGACTTCCTATGTTTTGCATTTACCATCTTTTCTCTTGCCTTGCAGTTATGTATGCACTTGTTCCATGATTTTTCAATCCCTAATTTGCATACTATGCTTTAGGCTTACAGTGATAACTTGCATCATTCATAGTAACAGTGTTAGGGTATATTTTGGATCATATTTGGTGGTAGTGACAGTAATATATAATTATTATTAAGTATTTACAAATCACAATTTCTAAGCATTAGATATTCATTACACATTTAACAGCAACATACTAAGTCACAGAGCTTTCCTTTAAAGAGAAGCCTTAGACATAATTAAAGGACACTAAGAATGAAAACTGTGGATAAAACTGTGAATGCAAAGAGGGATTTCTGCCCTCAAAAATCTTGGCTGACAGCAGAGAATAGAAGTAATTTTACACTTATCCTTCTTATTTATAATTTTTTTTAGGAGTACAAACCAATGCATATAATTATTTTTAATTAAAAATGTTCTGATTTTAAACTGACTGCAAATTATTATTTTCCAGAGAATATGTTATAACTTAAATTTAAGTAACACAAAGGAGAAAAATATTATTATGTCCCATGAAATGTCAATATATAGAAAACTCTGTACTGCAGAATTTGCAACTTACTTCATGCCTATAAGCAGGACTAATTGTGTAAGGGGGAAACTTAAATAACTAATGAAACCAGGTGGAAAAGTCAGAGTGATGAGTTTTAAAGTAGAATTCAGAGACTGAAACATAAATGGACATATGGGCACTTGCTCCAATAGGGAACAGAAAATTATTTATTAAAAGAGGATTCTACATGGTGTACTGAGTCAAAGAATTGGAGTCAAGACTGTAAGTCATGCTGATGAACAAGGAGCTGTGAATTTTCAGGAGGAAACAAACTTCCAGTCTCAACTTTCAAACTTCCAGTCTCAACCAATGACAGGACATAGGGCAATGGGTGCAAGCTGGAACATAGGAACTTCCACGTAAATATGAGAAAAATCTTCTTCATGGTGATGGTAACAGAACACTGGAATGGGCTGCCCAGAGAGGTTGTGGGGTCTCATTCTCTGGAGTCATTCAAAACCCACCTGGATGCATTCCTGTCTGACCTGATATAGGTGATCCTGCTCCAGCAGGGGGATCGGACTAGATGATATTTCAAGGTCCTTTACAATCCCTAACATTCTGTGATTCTGTGATGTCATCATAATAATTTCCCTGTTAGGTAGTAATCTCTGAATGTTATGGTAGAACAAACTGGAGTGATGCTTCTCCCAAAGCAAAATGTAATGATCTTAAGATCTGAGGGGTTGTTATTCTGATGTGGGCATTCTTCTTTTGGTGTCCAAGATACAATCATGATAAGGCTTCTGAAGAGATGGCAAAGTACCAGGAAGTGTGAATAATACATATGACTCTACTATGAAAGAAATTGTGACAAATATGACTTTTCACTATCTTGATGTCTTAGAAAACAGCAGAGATAAAATATAGGCACAAACCAACAGAAGAAGATTCACCATTAACAGCACAAAAGGAAACTTCTAGTCAGACATATCTTCTTATATTTAATACTTTTTTTTATGTGGTGCTTGTTCACATAGCACTGCTAGGAAGTGTAACTTGTGGGATTTGAAGCAGCTCACATAGTCTGGAGATACTTGGATGGCTTTCATGATCACACCTTTTCAAGGGGGTATTAAATAACAGTCTTTCTGTATTTTGGAAATTTCTGCCTTTTTCTTTTTCTACCTTTAACATATTATTTGTCAGAAAATGAACTCTGCTTCATGTGGTTATGGTTATTAGCACAAGATTTTTAAACCCCTGTGGTAAAAACCATTTGTTACTAACAATATTAATACTGATTTTATTTATATGGCACTCCCTGTTCCCCTTCTTACGTGCTTAGGGCATGGCTAAGGAATTGTAAGCACAGTATGAATAAAACAGAAATAAAATGCCACAAACTATTACCTTGATTACTGATGATGAAGAAACTTAAAAAATGGAAAAATGAAGGATAGGCTTGTTATTAAGCTTTCTAATGTCTTCCACCTCAGTCAAGTTGGATATTATATGAAAGTAACTTGTAAGTACTGAGAAATCTACTGTTCCTGGGGTTTATTAGCATATTACAAACCAAATGTCCCAGAGCAGAAATGGAAATTAAAAATAAAATGTGCAAAATGTGCATAGGAAAGAAAAAAAACAATGCTTATTGTTAAGGTCTAACCAAGGGACTTAGATGAAGAAATCAGAATTCATATGCATTTTCAAATCTCACAATGAAAGCTTGGTTCTGGTTTAACCACATTAAAGCTGTTCTAGACAGTTATTTTTTTATTAAAAACCTCTAATCAAGGAGATTTTTTAGCTTCTTTTGTTAAGTATCTGTGCTGAGCTATATGTCATCTTACTGTCCCAGGATTTTTTCAGAGAAAAGAGAGTACATATCTCCCCTGATACATTTTACCCTGAATGAGCAAGAAAAATTATACCTTTACTTTTACAGAAACTTTTTAACTTTTTTAATACTTCTGACACATCTTACTTCAACCTTTTTGTTTTCTTAATCAATTTGTTCAGTCTTTCTTCATATATCATGGTCTTTGGACTT
>JANVCC010000033.1:1733113-1876947 GCA_025345505.1 Todiramphus chloris collaris | reverse complement strand
TCTCCCTTTCTCCCTTTCTCCCTTTCTCCCTTTCTCCCTTTCCCTTCCCTTCTTCCTTTTCCTTTTCCTTTTCCTTTTCCTTTTCCTTTTCCTTTTCCTTTTCCTTTTCCTTGTATTTTCAATCCTTCACAGCTCTGTATCATCTATAAATAAGTGTACATCAGCTCTATCATGGCTGTCGTTAATGGAAACATTAAAGGATTTCCTGGACGCAGGAAATGCTGAAGACTGCAACATTTAAAACCAAGATTTAGCCTGTCTCCATCTCTCCTGTATTCTCATCAAGATTCCCTTCCCATTATAAAAGCCTTTTGTCAAAATGAGATTTTAGAGTCTGATAGAGATGTAAGCAATACTTCCGCACTTGCCTGTTAATGTTTTGATATCTTCCTCAGTGAATATTTTGTCTCTACAACATTAGTGTTTAAATCATCTCTTGCAACATGAGCAAAAAGCTCAAACAGAAGTTCAGAGATAATTGTTGTTTGTCCTTCCTGCTCAGCACAAACCTGTACCTGACACATTGAATAAACTTCAGTTAGGATATATGGGGTAAGTCTTTCTTTCCCAAATCATTCAGTTACATATGAGCTGATCATTATGTTTGACATCAATCCTAAACCAGGATAATCATGATTTTAGTCGCTGGTATAGGCTTCTGAATGAGCATAGAAAATCCTGTATTTCCAGCACATGATGGAGCTCCTGAACTAAACCTCACCCCAAAAAATGAGAGAAAAATTGAATCATAGATTCCAGATTTAAGGGATTAAATAAGAACATTATTTGAACTTGAAGTTCAGTGAGTTGCCAGCAGCGTTTGCTGAAATCATCATAAGAAAACAAAGCAAGTAATACTGCTGAAGACCACTGAGAGCACAAAGCACAAAGCATTCTAAATCTCAAGCCACAACCTTTCTGGGTTTGATAATGCAAAGTAATTTTAGTTGGCAAATAATTCCCTTCCATGTGAATGATGTATCAAGAAATCAAATAACGTAGCCACAAAACAGTCAGTAACATTAATCTGCAGGATGCCAGGTGTGAATTACAGGAAAAATTACAGGGTGCACAATACAAGTGGGCTCGGGGAAGAGTATTAAGCCACAAAGATTTCAAGTTTTTAAAAAATGGATCTGTGGGCTATTGCCATTTACATCCTACTCAGCCTGGGAATTAGATCTTGATGATGTATGGTAGCTATTAAATTGTGGATAGTAGGGTTATGCTCTGATCCCTACAGAGCCACTAATTGACTTGTTCCTATATTAATGGATAAATGTTGAATATAGCTGCAGAGACTAAAAAAGATCTACAGTTCTGTGTGTAATGGGATAAGCACAGACTCAAAGCAAATCTAGCATTCTTTCAGCCTCTTGTAGTCCCCATTCTCTGGTAACATTTCAACTACTTTACTAAATGCTGACAAATGCTTGAAGCCAAGGTATGTGGAGAATGAAATTATTTTTTCAAAGTTAATTCCTCCAAAGAATCACCACTTTAATGGTTGCTGTCAAAAGCAACTGTATTGAATTTTGCTACATACTGAGGGAGAAAGAGAGAAGATGTGAGAGAAATATGTGACATTTTCAGTGTCATTTTTTCTTTTCTTGGATACATTGGGTTTGACAATTTGTAGAAGGCAATTTTGTGTTCAGCTAAAGTAGGTCTGTGAATACATCATTTTTTTTTATTACCTTGGTTGCCATTATCACATTGTTTTTACATATGTAGTTGTTTTGTTTGTACTTTTTTTAGGGATTAGAGTTCAAATTTGATGCTACAAAATTATGAAAAATAATATGTGTGAAGAAAACTTAAGTGTTCATCTAATTCAACATCCTGCTCAAAGCAAGGTTATTTTTGAAGTTATATTGGGTTCCTCAGGGTCTTTTCCACTCATGTCTGCTCTAACAATTGAGATTTCATTACCTCCTTGGAAGGTTGGAGTGTGCTTCACCAACCTCATGGTGAAAATTATTTTTCCTCATGTCCAGCTGAAATTCTCCATATTGCAACACGCAACTTTTTCCTCATGTTCTTTCTCTATGTGCCACTGAAAAAGCCCTTTGTGCTTTAGTCTCTATCATTTTAATAAGTGATTAAGTCCATGTCATGGACTCACATTCAACTTGTTGTCTACCAGGACCCTGTGTTCTTTTCTATAGAGCTTCTGCCTAGCCAGACTGTGTTACTTCATGGGGCTGTTCCATACAATACTCCTGTTGTTTTAACTTCACTTTTTATTCTACACTAACATTTTGGTGGAATGAAATAGGATGGAAAACACCAAATAAACATATCTTTCAATTCTTCAAAACATGAGACTGAGTTATGGATTCTTATTGCATCTCAGTCAAACAGTACAAAAAGTGTAATATTTGTTTTCATTATCTATAGAGAAACAATATAAAAACATGCTTTTACATTATTTTTAAAAGGGATGTAGTACTTGTGCCAGCCCTCTGCATATGTAATGTTCATACTTTAAATTACTTTCTTAGCTATACAGATGTGACAGGGTGTTTTACTTTAGCGATATAACTCCATAATCGTACAAATATTTTTTATAGAATAATAGGACTGGAAAATTGAATTGGACCTAATGTGGTATCTCAATAGTATTCATCTGACAAAAAGTTGATATATACAACATTTATATGTCTATCACAGTTGCTTACATTACTGCTGAGCTAATCCTAATACAAGCTTCTTTATTCATGTCACAGTTATTCTTGCTTCTATAACGTATTTCCCTTGTCAAGGCTTCTTTCCTTGCCCAATCAGTTTAAGACATTTGAAGTTTAAATGAAAATGTGTAGTTTATCTGACAGAACACAGATGTCTACATTTGAATAAGCGATTTAGGCTAGACTTTGTATATAATGAAGACAAAAGGGCACTTTCAGAATAGGAATTATTCCGTACTAAAGTAGATAGGTAAAATGGATAATTTCTATCCAGCATGAGTTTTTCTCTACTGCTTGTACAGAGAATTCAAACAGGTAGCTCATGTGGAGATGTAGAATTCCACAAATCTGAACCTCTAAACCTTCTTAGATGACCTTTGTATATGCATATGTAAACAAACCAAATAAACAAACAATCTTCCCCTCCAGTTCTAATCAGAAATGTAAATTTACCTTGAACTAGTAAGTATGAAGTTCAATATAGTATTCTGAGGTATTTTACCTCACAGTTTTTATACTTTTGCTGCAATACAGGCAGCAAAATGAACGAATCTGAGAACTCTGAAGTATTATTCCTACTTGGTAACAAAACTTCAATAACAAATGCACTTAGGCACAAACCCTCCAAAGCAAAAGAAAAAAACAATCTGGAACAGCCAAATAACTGGAGAAGAAAAAAACCTAAACCCAAATATACTTCTTTCTGGGAAAAGTTTGAAAACAAAAAGAAAGGAAGCTTTCCTTCCATGCCAACTGTCAATACTAAGACCTTGTGCAGACTGATTTCTTGCACTTCAAGGATGAAAGTAAATTCATAAAACCAATTTAAAGTATGAAATGTTGCCAAATTATCCTGAGATTGATATAATGTGAAATGTTTATAAATGTCTTTATAGTATTCTCTTTCCCACTATGAATGTGAGTCTAGACATCGTTAAAATAAAATGTTAGAACTTATTTTCAGATGTACTGAAAATCATTTTTGTTATTCAGCTAAATTTAACATCCTTTTCTGTTCTTAATTAGTCTCTACTCAGGTTGCAGGCATCTTCATCATTATCATCATCTTCATCACCTTCACCTTCATCTTCATCTTCATTTTATGTTGCTATCTTTAGAAAGACAGACTATGTTAACTACTCTGCAACAAGATTTCATATCCGTTGTTTTGTTCAGAATCTCCTGATGGAAACCCCCCTCTCTTGCTGTGTGAAAGGATTGACTTTGGATGAAAGACACAACATTTAAGCTCCAGATCTATCCCTTTATGTGCAGAGTTTTGTGAAAGACAAAACACTTTGAAGGAGTAGATTGGGTTTTTTTTTAAAACTAGTGAGGGTACTAACAAAAGGACTCCTTCCTCCCTTTTCTATTTCTTCTGCAAAGAGCAAAGTTAATGGTATATGTTGCTGCCTTCTCATTAATACTTCTAGATTATCACCTTCTGAGACAATTTTAAGTCACAACCACAGCCTCACCATTACTTTTAGCCCTGGAGTGATTCCACAGATGTTAATTAACCCCAGTGCTGCTCATTAGACCTAGTGATGAACAAATCTCTAAAGGACTCTGAGAGTAAAAGGTGTCTAATTCTAGAACATCTATAACTCACGTCCTTTGCAATGAGGAAAACACCGAACTAAATACAAACTTCCTGGCTTTAGCCAGTGGCAAAACGGTTAGGTGCCACATTACAAAAATTAGAACATTCTGAAAATTTGTGAACTTCCAATACTGAATAGAAGATACAACAGTGGCGTACTCAGCGTATGTTAGTTCTATCTCAGAGAAAAGCATTGGAAAACTACAAGTGAAAACTACTTCTGGAGATATAAGTAATAAATGCTATATTCTTCAGTCTCATTACACATTTTCCAATACTACCGTTTTTGTCCCACAACTTTGGACAATGGCCCAGTGTTAGGCATATGTAGGCACAGTGTTTTAGATTTCCAGATGTCCAGAAAGCCCAGTGATACTATGCATGCACAATGACACAAGTCTAGGATGAATTAAACTCCTGCAGATGCAACAGAGAGGCATTCCAGTTTATCTGGCAGATAGATCATGTTGGATCTGCCACCACTCTGAGGTGCTCAACAGACACAGTCCAACTTCCCTTTCACAACTTTATGAAATATATCAACCAGGTACAGCAAGAGAGAAGGGCTGCGCAAATCAATTCTGCCTGTCCACTTTCCCCATTTGAAAACCAGTTCTTTAACAGTGATTGTCCCTCTACTGTGCTCAGTTCTTCTCAAGTGGTAGTGTGATTCAAAATTAGCCACTCTGTATGGAAATGGCAGGGTGATAGTCTTAGAACAGAGGAGCCAGGTTGATCATTCCACACAACAGAAATCAAATCACTGGAAAGAATAAGCAGCTCTAGTAACCAAAGCAAACAGGTTGCTGGTGTTTGTTTTTCTACTTTTAATACCAAATTCAATGGTTCTCAAAGGACTGTTTTCATTAAAGATAGAGGCATGCTTTGATATAATTTATTTATGTTCAAATTAAGAAATTTTACTTTTACCTCCCTGACAGCCAATGTTTTTTTCAAATTCATTTAAATGTTAAATGTTATTTGCAGAAAGAAGTAGTATAATCTGTCTATTCATCCAGCTCCTTGGTATCATTGTACTACCTGAATCTGAACCTGTAGACAAGAAAACTCAAATACTGTATTTATGCAGAAAACAAATAGATGTACTTTTTATTAAAATGGGATTAACTGAGATTTTTATTCAATCCCCGCTCTCCCAAAGAAACTTCCCAAAGAGTACCAATCCATATACACTTCTGAAACTGTGGGATAGAAGTGGATCTTCTTTTGGACTGCTAGAAGTGAGACCCAGTGTGGCAAAGAAGACTGCTGGTATCCTGGGCTTCATTAGGAGTAACACTGCCAGCACACTGAGGGAGGTAATCCTTCCCCTCTTCTCAGCACAGTTGAGTCCACACCTGGAGTACTGTGTCCAGTCCTCAGCTACCCAATACAAGGGAGATATGGAGCTACTGGAGAGTACAGAAAAGGCCCACTTCTATGATGAAGGGACTGGAGCATTTCTCCTATGAGGAAAAGCTGAGACAGATGATACTGTTCAGCCTGGAGAAGGCTCAGAGTGGATCTTATCAATGTGTACAAATAGCTGAAGGGAAGGTGTAAAAAAGACAGAGACAGGCTCTTTTCAAAGGTGCTCAGTGATGGGACCAGAGGTAATGGGCACAAGCTGAAACACTGAAGGTTTCCTCTGAACATCAGGAAAGAGTTTTTTACTGTGAGAGTGAGAGAGTGCTAGCACAGGTTGCTGAAGGAGTTTCCATCCTTGGAGACTTTGAAAAGGCTGTGTGGATGTGGTCCTGCGCAACCTGGATGACACTGTTTGAGTAGGGGATGTTGGGCCAGATGACTTCCAGAAGTCCCTTCCAACCTCAACAATTCCGTGATTCTGTGACATGAAACTATAGGGAAGTTGTCAGTTCAAATCTAACTTATATAAGACTTCCACTTGTAGTATGAAGGCGAAAGACTGAAAACATTCCCCGTGATTCATATATAATGGTTGTATTGAGCTTTCATTCAGATATCTTTTTTAAATGTGATCCATGTATTATCCAAGTTGTATTTTGATTTATTTACTTTTTACTGTTAGATCAATCCAGAAATGTGAATTAATTTAAACTGAAAAAAATTCAGCCAACAAAAATTTCAGGATTGGTTCCAGTATACTGAGTTAAGAACTATAACACAGAATACCAATAATAAATACATTGTCTGAAGGGCACTCTGGTAAATTGCACATTTCCTAGCCTTGCAAAATATTCAGATAATGGAGTTTTCAAATCCAGACCAATCTGTATTTGCAATTTATTTTTTTTAGTATATATTTCGGAAACAAAACAGCTAAGGAAGAACAACCCCACCTTTCAGTACAGGTTGGGGGCTAATCTGTTGGAGGGTAGCTTTGGGGAAAAGGACCTGGAAGTCCTAGTGGACAACAGGATGACCATAAGCCAACAGTGTGCCCTCATGTCCAAGAAGGCCAATGTCATCCTGGGATGCTTTAGGAAGAGTGTGGCCAGCAGGTCAAGGGAGATAATCCTCCCCTTCTGCTCTGTGTTGGTGAGGCCTCACCTGGAGTATTGTGTCCAGTTCTGGGGTCCCCAGTTCAAGAAGGAAAAGGAACTACTGGAGAGGGTACAGTGCAGGGTCACTTAGATTATTGAGGGCCTGGAGAACCTACCATATGAGGAAAGGCTGAGAGAGCTGGGTCTGTTTAACTTGGAGAAGAGAAGGCTGAGTAGGAATCTTATCAGTGTTTATAAATATCTAAAGCGTGGGTGTCAGGAAGATAAGCACAGGCTCTTCTCAGTGGTGTCCAGTGACAGGACTAGGAGAAATGGCCATAAACTAGAAAACAGGAGGATCAACCTCAACACAAGGAAATACTTCTTCACTTTGAGGGTAACAGAGCACTGGAACAGGCTGCCCAGAGAAGTGATGGAATTTCTATCTCTGGAGACTTTCAAAAGCTGCATGGACTTGTTCCCGTGTGATCTACTCTAGGTGATCCTGCTCTGGCAGGGGGTAGATGATCTTCAGGGGTCCCTTCCAATCCCCACCATTCTGTGATTCTGTAAAATTGTAACTCTGTCTAGCCGGTGGAAAACCCAATTGCTTTTTGCTGTGACTTTTTCATCCCCTTTCCTGATAGACACACACCCACACAGCCACACCCCTTTTAAACCACTTTCCTATGTTAATCTATGTGGAGGAACAGAGTTTCTCTTGTAGTTTAAGCATCCAGAATAATCAGTATCGTCCCAGCTCCTTTATCTTCTGCAAGTGTCTCCGCTTTAACTGCTTTGCTTTCACCCATGCGAGTTAGCTGGACATTGAAGATACTTAACACAGTATAAAGAAGGGTTAGCTTAAGCTGCCAATTTACAAATCATTATAGATCATCAGTCTTGAGGTATCATCAAAACTAATACAACATTCAACGACATACATAAAAAAGGGCCCTGAAAGTGCTGCTGAATGAAGCTAGATAAGGGTGAAATAGTAATTCCAGGAATTTCACAGTGAATCTAACACGTCAACCAAGTGCAAGCCACAGGGACAAAATTATATGTTTATATATGTCATGGCAATTTCAAAAGGAAATGTTTTATAAGAAGCAGAAAAGCGTCATGGGTAACAACTATTACATCAGTAACTCTAATTAAATTTAGCTGCACTTAGAGTGTGGGATAGTGGCTGAAGGAAGAAAAACACGCCACATTCATACGTTCTCCCTTTCCTTGGATTCATTACTAGAGGGCTGGAGAATTACTAGAGAGCTAATGGGAATTTAAAACTGAGTAAAACCATGGAATTAGAGATTTTTAAACAAAAGACCAAAACTAGCATAGAGTTTCTTTAGATATATCTAATCTTCAGAGTTGGCTGTGACCCTGAGAACTATTATGCTAAATTAATGATCCTCTCCTTTTATACATAAATTCAATAATCCAGAAACAGAATCACTAGTCTTTCCTAAACTTTATTAGGGGAACACTGAGAAGAAAGGAGAAATGTCATAAGATTTGACCTCGTGTTTCTGAAAAAAAAAAAAGAGAAATAAAAATGCAATCCTAATGGATTAGGTATTTTCTTTAAATTTCAGCTCTTGAATGTACCAGATTAGGGTCTCAATGAAGTATTCTCATGTATATGCAAGGTATGGAACAATTCCTTAAATAGGTCACATAGACTATTATTTTATACAGACTGCCCAAAACCACCACCCTAAACCCCCACTGAACAAATACTTTTTTTTCCAAAAAAGCCTTTTAAAACTGGTGATTAATCTGAACTTTTGAGTATGGAATACATAGTTTGGTGATTTTTAATGATAACGACATTTGTAAAATGTCTCATTTTCAATGAATCAGGATTTTCCTATGGAGGAAGAAAACGTTCCATCAAATATTTTCCAGTCATCTCTATTCTGATATATGTCAAGTTGTTGGAATGTAAAACAAAGTAAAGTATATCTCTGGGGAATTATTTAAATGGAAGAAAATAATCCAGTGAAACCTTTTGTAAAGAATAGATATAATTCCTGCTTATGGACCGGTACTCCCTCCCCAGAGAAATAAATTCTAATATCAACATGGTGATGAAAGTATTGTTCAGCACATTTCTATTGTTACTGATAATATCCAAGTCACTGTTTCATAGTGTTTAGACAAGTTGGATCTAAAATATCAAGGACGCTATTGTAAAGACTGGATGATTTAGACTGAAAACCTGTTGCAATTTTCTGAAAAAAGGCCACATTTTCTGCACTGGAATTGAGTCATGTAAGGTAACAATGAACTGGAAAATACAGAAGGTAATTAAAGGAGGCCTAATCCATTAGAAAACTGGATTGGTTCAATAGCAGAATTTTGCACAGTGTTTAGTTACTCAAATGTCCCTCTATTACTATATCAATATTTTCCAAAGTATGTCTCTTTGCAATCATCTCCCAGATGAATTCCACTATTCACACTTGTATCCCTAATCAGCCTTTTTCAATTTAGAGTGATACAACAGTCCTGCTTCAGGTAAGGAGAACTCTGCACAGCCCTTAGCAACTCACACAGATATAAAGGTGTTGAGTCCACATGGTTGAGTTGGGCATAGAATCAAAACATCTCCTCTTTTGCTTTGCAAAGGTAGAGTTTGACAGTACAGGTTTCCTGCTGAAAGGCATTATGTGTTTGTTAATGCTGGGCCAGTTCACTTTCCTGAAATTGGAGCTCTGTTGTTCAGTCCCTTCTGTAGGAAAATGTTAACTTGCTCCTTAGGCTACTTTCCAGAAATGGCGTCAAAAAGACCTAACTTGGATGACTTTTGCTTTTATTAATGGCACCTTCAAAAAAGACTGGAAAGCTTGAAGAAAGGTCAGTGCTGAAAGAAAAATGTGAAATAGAGTTATGAAGGAAAAATTTCTACTAACCAAATGTGACCATCAATCATCAGCTCTTACTTTTATGCATTCAAGCATGCTGTTTTCTGCACTTTTAAATGCTATTCTACATATGTAAAATTTCTTCCAGGAAACATGTGACCATAAAAAGAACAGGTTTTAATTTCTAAGGGTATATAATGGAAAATTTATATTGGCTCAAGACCTTGCAGAACCCAGAGCAATCAGATTATTTGTTGCAGGTGTTCTTGGTGAGCAAAGTTTCTCCACTCATAAGCTATGAGTTAAAAGGTTTAAAAATAAACAGAATGTTATTGAGGAAATACAGTAAAACATCAACTTGGGAAAACCAAATAAAATACCAGGAGGTATGAGTACCACTACCAGCATATTTTGACAACATTCCCAGACCCAGTCATTTTGCTGATCTACCTGTGAGGCTGATGGGGTGCTAGCTCCTGTCTTTCTTCGCTTTGTTTTTTACTCTCTCTTCATTGTGCAGTCAAATTTATCAGTAACTTACACGTGTGTTTGTATGTTTGGGGATGAACAGTTCTACTGTTGTAACTAGTTGAAGCAGTCTCTTCCCAGAGGGAAAGCCACTCAGTAATCTGACATAGAGGCTTAACTTTTGGTGTCTTTACCCCAGGAGGTGTCAGTTCCCAAGACTCCCTCACACACATACATCACTTTACAGTTCCCACCAAACTCTGCTGATTGTCTTGAGGGAACTGTTTTCACATATCATTTCCACAGAGAGAAATCAGCATCCTTCAGAAATTCAAATTATTCCACATTATGGAAGAATTCTGTTGAACATGCCCATGATCCTTTTCTATGTTGCCTTAATCAGAGGTTAGCTTCACAGGGTCTCTTCATTCTGGCATACAATAACTAGAGTATAACACAAGGCACATCAGACACTGCTCTTTAATGATATCTACCCCAGACATGAGAAACAGTGGTCCCCATTCTGTGACTTGAGAAACCCCAGATTTGACAGTTTCTCCACCATGTGAGGAGACATTTTCTTGTCCCCTGTCACGGTTTAGGATCAGGGCAGCCCCTTAGACCTATAACAGATGCTGTCTGTTAACCCCCCTCCCTCCCCAAAGGGAAGGAGAAAGGGAATAAGGGAGAGAGACAGCAATTAGAAAAGGAAACTAGAACAGCTTTAATGAAAATTAAATTAATAATTATTAAAAATGGAATATATACAAAACCAGTATCGAACCCAACCCCCCTGATGGCAATTACATTACCGTCACCACTGATGCTGTGGAGCAGGCACCAGCAGAGTCCCAGACTGGGCCCCGCAGCAGACAGGAGCTGTGTTCAGGAGCTAGATTCTAGTACCAGATTCAGGAACACACAGACCAGAATCGAAGGTAGAACAGACAGATTCCTCCTTGGGTGCTCTGAGGAAGGAACTGAAAGAGGACATGAGCCAAGCCAAGCAAAACTGGCAAAGCAGGCCAAGAGGGGAGAAGAGCCCCTTCGGATCCCTCAGCTCTAAGCTGAATATGACATATATGAGATGGAATACCTCGTCGGTCAGTTTAGGGTCACCTGTCCTGTCCACTCCTTCCTGAAGGTGCAGCCTTTCACTTTTCTGCACCCCACAATGTGGTACACAAGATCCAGCAGTGGCCTTGGTTTGCATACCAATCTTTGGTAGTAACTCTAAACATGAGGTGTTATCACTGCTAGAAGCAGACACTGTCTGTGAGAACAGGTTGCTAACTTCAGAACATACAGTTAGTTAGAAGAACTGAGCTGAAGAGTAAAATCACTGAACAGAATTAGTTCTGTTCTCACTCAAACCAGGACATCCCCTGACGATCTGTCCCAACACAGTTAAGCTGATTATGAGACTGTGATCTGTCTGGTTATGATTATGTCACAGTAATTCGGTACCATATTTTCAGAGAATATGTACTGTCCACATAGTCAAACATGTGCTGACACTTAAAAGTATTGTAACAGAACTGGCATGCTTTAGTGAAACATATATGAGACTGGCCCACATAACAGTTTTCTCCAACAGGCCACTCTGTCAGGAAATTACATTACTCATTGGACAATAGGGAGCTCTAAAGTGACCTTCCTTCTTCAGCTCTTCAGGTTGTATTTCTTGCATTTATTGCAAGTATTTGCTATTTTTAAGGCAATTAAAAAAATATATTTTTTACAATTATATTATTTTTATTGTTATTATCAAATTATTATTTATATTAACATTTTATTTGTAAAAATTTTTCCTTTTCATTATTATTTTATTAAAAATTAAAAAAAAAGTGGAAGGGGAATCTCTGTGTTATATTAGTCCTAAGAAGCTGGAGTGATCGAGTCACAATTTGAGGACTTCCACTGGGCAGGCCATGCTCCTTTGTTGTTTCAGCTCCCACCCTTAAAATACAAATTATAATTACACTCACTTCTTCATATTTTTTGTCTATATTAATTACAAATACTGGATGGGGATGACGTATGGTGCTACCTGTGCAATGCTATAGACCTGAGTTCAGTTGGGGTGCATGAACACTACTGCAGCAAAGAAACTCTTCCTTGCAGACCTTTCTGTAGCTCTTAGTCCTCCAGTAAAAAGTTTAATGTCTTGTGTTATTTTCTTGCCAGGATTCAGGCTCAGGTTACTGTATTTCTATTGTGTCTGTTTATGATGTCACAAATGGTCATATTATGAGCTGACTAATGTTTTCTCTGTGCTGATAGGATAGACATCACAATCCACCGCCATGGACTGATCTCTGAATCAAAGTCTTATGGCGACAACAAAATTGAGACTTTTTTCCCATCAAATTTTTAATGTGTATTATTGCATTATTATTCTTAAGAGCATTTTATGGGAAGTAGGCAAAAATTCATCTGCTTATCTGGAAATAACCATTTATGATACTCACTCTTTTATCTGGGCAATTTGCCTTATCTGTTTTCAACAGGAAGTTGTTTAACTTGCTCTTCTCTGCTACCCAAAGCTCTTATTTTATTTTCTTACATTTCATGCAGTGCTAAAGAGACAGCCCATCTCCTACACTTAACAGAAAACACAGACCGCAATCATCATAGAAGGTTTATCACTGAAGTTACAGCAGAGCTGGAATTACTGGGGTGTCATTGGTCTGTGTACCTTAGAGTGTGAGAAACCAGCTGAAATAATATGGAAGTTATGAATTTAAACACTCCCAATTAGTCTGTTAAGCTGGGTGTTTTATAGGTTTATGTGTGCATCAATACAGCATTAAAAAAAAAAAAAAAGAGAAAAAGAAAAGAGATTTCTCCTCATTAATTAATGAACACTGATTGAAAAGTCCCATCTTAAAAACCAGTCAATTACTTTTGGCTACACAAAATAGAATGATGTTAATATTAATTCTTGCTCTTCTTCATTTATTGATGTCACTATATTGCTAACCTTAACAATTCAGGCATTTATAAGCACATCCCTGTAGATATAGCTGCAAATCTCTCTGGACTTTATCCAGATAGCTGAAATTTATAATCTAAACAAAAATACAAGTAAACAAAAAACATTATTTGTTTACACAGTTGTCTGAAAATGTCATGTTTAGAGAAGTGAAAATAAACCGTGTCCCTTTCTAAAACAGGGTGAATATAAAGCAGTCCCAGTGAAATTCTTCTTTGTTGCCTCAGAGCTCAGGAAAAAAAAGATTCTTTTTTTCCAATATGCAGGTACAGTGTGGGCAGAGGCAATCATCTAAAAGGCTGAGAGAACAAGCTGTGTTCTGTCATATGGTTAGTCTTATGAAATTGATGGTATGATGGCTTTGGAACATTTCTATGGACCAAGATATCCTTTGTTTTTGCAGCACTGAAAATTATTTTTGGTTAATTTAACTGTTCAAATTAAGCTGGATAAAACCCTGAAGAGGTCTATAGTTCAGTAAGGAATTCCCCTGCTTATTTCCAAATCTGACTGGTCTTTACCAAAGCATCTAATGTCAGAATCGTCTGAGTAGCACAGCTTTGATAGTCTATTGATGATTTTGATATTGACTTGGCAAAAGCAGAATTTAAATATACCGTCCTCATGTATCTCATATGTATATATTCTCATTCTGTAAAGTAAAAACATAACCCAGTGGAAATTCTCAAGGTTAATTTTTATTCTTATTGAACTTTTGCATAATTCCTCATCCATAGCTTTTAAATTACTTTCTAAGGGTAAAAGTTATCCCTCCCTTTCGCAGACAGAAATACTGTTCAATGAAGGTACAACAACTCAATCTTAAAGTTATATTTTTCATTGATATTTGAACACACACAAACTATGGAAGCTCATCTGAGTAAACAGACTTTCACATCCAAAATGATCATCAGTATCTGCAAACATCTGTTAAAATATACATTTCCATATGTGATAGTATGAACAAATAATTTGCAATGGAACAATTAAACATTTCATTTAATGTGTCATCATGAAAAAATTATTAACGCCTTTATCAAGTCTTCCAAGAGGCAGGACAAAGATTGGCTAAAAGTATGTGTATTTTACAAGAACAAAATAAATACTGCTTGGACATCTATTTCTTGTATGTTGTATCTTCCAACCTATTGCTGATACACATTATCTTTTGTATCAGTAACAGACACGTGCAACATTCAGTTTGTGGCTATGTCATCAATCAAAAAATCCCATTCCATTTATATGAAAATATGTTTCATATTTGGTCTAGATTTATAACCTTTCTTTTCCCTATATGACTCAGGACACTGTTAATTTTCATTAATTTATAGAATTTTACTTTCATAAGTGCAATGAAATTGCTTGTTTAACAGAAAATGTAACTCCTGAAATAAAAGCTTGCATAAATTTCTCTGTAAGAGTAGGTGGCTCGCTTTTTATTTTTTTTCCCAATTATATAAATATGTGAGTTAATTCTATGGCCCAAGGTCTTGATAATAACCAATACACAAAAAAAAATAATGTAAAATATTATTATGCCTGCTGACTGTCCTCAAAATTGCCTTTAGTCCATACATAAAATAGCCAAAAGTTGAATTTGTTAGAAAAGCTTTCTTCAAGGCTTTTCTTAACTTCAGATATTTCAAGTGCTTCAATGTCCTTTATCTTTTAGGAATGCTATAGTAATTCTAAAATTCAGGGACAACACTGGGGAGTTCAAACATAGGAAAATGTCCATATGTACTTGCTGATAGCTTACATACCATACAGTGCAAAGATTTGAAACCCTGTGTTGAAAACTCCAGGGAGGAAGAGAAGAAAAAACCCAACCAG
This sequence comes from Todiramphus chloris collaris, assembly GCA_025345505.1. NCBI lineage: Eukaryota > Metazoa > Chordata > Aves > Coraciiformes > Alcedinidae > Todiramphus > Todiramphus chloris. The sequence continues at coordinate 1,862,020 of JANVCC010000033.1, read as the reverse complement.
TAAAATAGCTCAAACACTGGGAAAGTTTTGTAAAAGAGAAGGACAAAAATAGTCAAGTGAATGTGATGAAGGACAGAAAGGCAAACCTAACTGGAGTTCCTGTGATATACTTATATGGTTTACTCTGAAGCATTGTGTAGATTTTCATTTCCACTGTCCTGCCCTGGGTGTCACCATTTATTCTGTGCAAGGTGTATGTTAAATATAACAAAAATGTTGTTAGTTTGATTTGACCACTTTGCTCTAACTCCAAGAGGCAGCCAATGACTGCTGATAATGAAGGGCAATGAAACAATTAGATGCTTCTATTTAAATAATTCATTTGCATTCTGAAAAATGATCTGTCATCTACTTTACAAGCTGCATCTCAATCACTTGTTCTGACTCTGTTGCACTAATTTTTCTCTTTTTCCTTTTCAGCTCAAGATGAAAGTCAAGAGAAAACTGTGATTTTGTTCTCTGCATTGTGAAATACTTCAGTGGTAGCTGACACGAGTATTGGAATCTCTGTCTGGAGAGAGAAGGACAAAAGAGAAGTGAGAGGGAAGAAAAGTTTTTCAGGGAGAAGGGGAGTAGAAGTAATATAGTTTTTTTTTTTTTCTGGGACAGCATTTATTTGTGCTTAAGGACAGAAGTGGAAGAATTAATCATTCATTCAAAACCAATAGGTTCTGCTGATTCACTACTTTTAGAATTATCTAGTTACACTGAAATGAAAATATTAACAGATGGGCTTGAATGTGATTTCAGTGCTATCACAAATAGCAATAGCTAGGAGATACATAAAGCATATGGTTTGGAAATATTTCTTATAGGAATTTCTTCCAAATCCTTGACACTCCCATCTGAAAAGCATCAATGTAAAACAGCAAATGGGGATTCCCTTTGTCCATCTGCATAGGGAACATGCTTAGGACATGCAAGGGAAGTGAGCAGTAGGGGTGAATCATGCCATGCTTCAACAAGCATCAGCCAGCCTAGTGGTCCTTGGAAGATTGTTAGCACTCATGTGTGTTGGATAGAAGCAGTTGTGGTGTGTTCAGGGATCGACTGGAGACTAGGAAAAGAAAAGGGAACATAAAAGCTGCTTAGAGGTAAGCTGACACTGTCTTCCATATGCTGTTTTTCCGGATTTTGTTGTTGTTTAATGGGGTGCGCTGGACAGGCTACCAAGTACTTAGCTCTGAGTTAATGTTTTCTATTTTTTATTTACAGCTTGAGATGTCTGAATATTTGATACTCCTGGTCCTGTGGAACCTGACAGCAGCCAGAGGTCAGCTGCTGAGTGATGACTGTGACTGTAACTTCTGTAACTGTAACAGCTCTGAAAAAACCGTTGGGGCATACTACTGCTGTCTCCTTGTTTTTGTTCTGCTGCCTGATAATTTTTATGTCCCATGATATATCAAGACTTCATATTTTAGGTCATTCCAGTATGTAGTGTATTGATTGGGTAAAACTTGCAAAATTAGAGAAAGTGGAAAATTATTGCAGTTGGGTTAATTATTTTTTTATGTACAAGGATTGGAACAGATTAAATTTTTTGTTTATTTATTTTTTAACCTTCTCCTTTCTTTGTAGGGAAGTGTACAAGGTTAGCGTGTGAATCTCTTCAATTTCTATTATTCAGGAGGGTAATTGGATAAAACAACTAGAATTAATTAGAATGGGTTCTTCATGTAACAGCATATTATCTTGAACCATAACAGATGTGAGGTAGTGAAAGTGTAAAGACTTCATTCAACAAATTGCTAAACATTATCTTCTTGAACAAAATTCAAATGAACCTCAAAGATGTTGCAGACATTTGCCATTTTCCTCAGTTGGGGTCTTGATGTGGTGTAGGAATGAGACCTAGAAAATACTTCCGGGAAAGGAATGGTTTGTTGATTCATTTAGGTTTTTAAAATTTATTTTGCTTTTTATTCAATAGTTTTCACTTTTCTTTAGAATTATCCTCATATTATAAAGGTGTTATGTAGAGGAATAGTGAAATATTGGAGGAAATTATAGCATGTGACAAAGGAAAACATGGAATTGTTGAATGGTAGTGGAGCCAGAAATACAATGTTGCAAATGATCAAGAACAAAGCAAAACTTTGTAAAATTATGTCAGAAATAGAACTAGCTAAAGAATTTAATCTGTATTTTAGATCAATGGTTTTAATAATATATTAAACAACATGTTTAATTAAACAAATGTTACAGTTAGAAGCAAATCTAAACCAGAATACCACTGGAGAAACAACATTTTGCAGAACATTAACTGATGCATAAATGACAGATGGATCTCCAGGTAGGGTCAATCAGAGCTTGTCTTAACAACTGAGGTGAAGAGGCGTAGGGGTCTGATTCCTTTCTGCAAATAGCATGGCTTCTCAGCTGAGTCTGCTTCATGTCTGACCAAACTGGACCCTGGATGCACTTTCTGCACTAACCAGTGTTGACATGGGATGGATACGGCTTCTTGTGCCAGGCACTGCTTCTGGTGACAAATAATTTATATTAAGTATTTTATACAGGCTCATAGGAAACTTGGAAAGTATCTAATAGGTTAAGCACCATGGTCTAATGTTTACAGTATAAACTTAACATATATGGAGCTTGAAACCATTTTATGTCTTACTTGCTGTTTAATTTTCCTCATAAAACTCTCTGTGGCTCAACATCCTTTGCTCCTCTTCTGTAAAATTATGATAATCATTCCTGTCTTTCACATATTAGAAAAATCTTTATTTTCTACAGAATATATTCCAATTACCATTAGTTCTTATTAATATTTACTCCACCAAAAAGTGCCTTTTTTTCATCTTAAGAAGTAAACAGATCATCAGCTATCACACAAGATAAACGGAGAATTGGGGGTTGGAGGGGCAGTGTTACTCAGATGTTGTCTGTTTATCATAGCAACTTAAAAGCTCAACATTTTTTTCATGTAGCAGCCAAACTCCGAGGAGAGCTTAATGATTCTCAGAAAGTGCATTCTCTCGTTGGAAAGAAAGTTCACAAATTTGTCTATCTAGAAACGGATATGCTAAAAAAACTGTGTAATTTCAAATTGTTTAGATAATGAAGCTGACTAAAGTCAGGTGCCAAAGTGAAGATGAGAGAAAAAAATTGCATTCTGAGAGTGAATAATACTTCTGTTTAACAGTTTAAACAGATATTTTTGAATACCTTGTTCTGTTTGAGAAAAAAGTTCAGAGTCAACAGGTTTTAATACTGTATCATTCAGCTTTGGTGAACAGAATTCAATGTTTGTATTTTAACTCTGGAAAGCAGCTGTTTCCTTCTAAAACAGATGTGTCAGGTTTGCCTTTCAAGTTTGCTTGCTAACACATGATTTTTAGAAAATCTGATAGTCTATTATATTAAAAAAATTTACCTTCAGATTCTCTTTTTCATGGCTGTCACTCCACAGTATGTTCATTATTCACAGTGTAAGGATAGAAGACTTACGATTTGCACTGCTACAACTTTTGTAGGTTATATGAGAAAACTCCACCAAATCTATGTAACAGCTTTTGCCACCATCATACAACTTACACAGGGCTTAGATATTTGGATTCAAATTAAACTCATAATAAGCCATTGTATTCTGATAGCTCTGCTATTGCCAAAATATTCTATGCTGAAATACTAGAATTTACTATATCTGAGTAAAGTTAGGTTGTTTGTTTCTCTAGATGAAAAGTTCTTATTATTTAGGAATAGGAAGTAGGACCCATAGTATCAGTGGCTGAATTTGCATTTAGTTAGTACTATCAAGAAACAGTCAAGGCTAGGACCTTTATCTTCTATTATCTCTGGTATTGTTGTCTTATAGCACTGCATATGCCAGGTCTGGCTTTCCAGAGATGAAACATCCGAGATAAACTGATGAGCTATCTACTGAACAGGTTAAAGGATTTAATTGTGTGATGAAATCTGCATTACAATACTGTAAGACCTCTCAGCTCACACACAATAGCTCCACAAATTAATCTCCTATCAATGAGATTCAGATTTAGTGTACAGTTGTTTTGAGGTATTACACTGATTACATAGACCCAACCAAGATTAAAAAGAAATCTAATCCATTTTCTCATTGAATTCCCAAATTTTCACTATATTTAACCATGAGTAGACCTTACGATTTGTGTCACGTTTCTTTGTTTACATAGATTACAATCATGTAATTCTTCTTGCATCAACTAATATTACAATTTCTGCTTTTGTTATTCTTTAAAAAAGACATTATCATGAGCAGTAGTAGATTCAATATTTAAAACTGAACACTTGTTGTTTTGTTGGGAGGCTTTATGACTGGTTTCCTTTTTAATCTTATCTAAGACATAATTTAAATATTTTTGGCTCAAATTTTAAGTCACCTTGGGAGAAAAAAAAAAAGATAATGACCAGGACGTATGTGTTTTGATATTTTATTTCCAAAGTTCTGTCACATTTGATCATATGCTTCTTTTGTTAGTACTTTCTGAATTAGGCATGAGCTTGAATCATGAATGTGAGCACTCTACAATATTCAGATGTTGAGATTAAGTCAAATCTATGCCCGTTAATTAATGCCAAGAGTGGGAATGGTTTTAATTTGCTATGCTGAAATTTCTTGTCATAAGCTTTCCCCTTTTGTCTTTCTAGAATCTGCCCAACATCATTTGAACAGCAGAAGGGAGCCAAGTAGAAGAAACAGAGACAAGCCATCCAGGTCCAAAGAAGTTTTCCATCACACTTTAAAATTAAGTGATTCAAATTGAGTTTTAATTTACAAGTTAGATTTAATAACACACTCATTGCATATTAATTGAACAGCAACGGATCATTTACTAGCCCATTTAATGAGGTGCAACAACGGCTGCATATAAAATATACTAGATGTTATTATTACACTGTCCTTAAACCTCAGTAAATCTGCTTGAATAATTACTTCAGCAATATACAGAAGCTAATGCACCTTTACAGCAATTCATTGGTGTGATTGATAGAAACAGGTACCAAGTAACTACCAAGAACCTGTGTTCTTGTCCTTCCACATACCTACTGAAACCATCATAAGGTTAGTCTGAGGTGCAATATGAAAAATGTGTCCAGCAGGTCAAGGGAGGTTCTCCTCTCTTCTACTCTGCCCTAGTGAGACCACATCTGGAGTACTGCATACAGTTCTGGGCTCCTCAGGTCAAGAGAGACAGGGAAATATTAGAGAGAGTCCAACAGAGGGTTATAAGGATGATGAAGGGACTGGAACTTCTCTCTTAGGAGGAAAGGCTGAGAGCCCTGTGGCTGTTTAGGCTGGAGAAGACTGAGAGGGAATCTTATCAATGTTTACAAATATCTGAAGAGTGAGTATCAAGTAGAAGGGGACAGTCTCTTTTCAGTGGTGTCCTGTGATTGGATGAGGGGCAATGGTCACAAACTGGAACACAGGAAGTTCCACATCAACATGAAGAAAAACTTCTTTACTGTGAGGGTGACAGAGAACTGGAACAGGCTGTCCAGAGAGGTTGTGAAATCTCCTTCTCTAGAGACTTTCAAGACCCACCTGGATATGTTCCTGTGTAGCCTGCCCTAGGTGATTGTGCTTTGGCAGGGGTGTTGGACTTGATGATCTCCAGAGGTCCTTTCCAACCCCTAACATTCTATGATCCTATGATTCTACTCGTTTTTATTATTTTTAAATCTCAGGGTTTGTCAGCACTGGAATAAACAAGGAATGAAGATACCATGAATAAAAATCTAAAGGTAATTATATTAAACTTATTTGTAGTTCACCTCACAAGACTAAATATCAGATGTAATTTTAGTGTGTATTTATTTCTTCCATCATTATTATGGGCAAGTTATTAGCAATAGCAAATGCAGTACCATCAACATTATAAATTATATCATTCTGGAAGTGTCATGGATTCAGAATAACGCTACAAACATCGTATGAAACTGGCTTGTATTATTTCTTGACTAGCGGTTCCTGTAAAATGACTTCTCTCTTCCTTTGATTTCCACCGATTCACATCTGGACAGACAACTGACAGGGAAAGTGCCATCTCACTTGGTAAGGACAAAGGACTGTCTTATGACCATACTGTAAATACATTTTCTGTCAAGTGAAGATTTGATTTAAAAAGTCAATCCTTTACCAGATGTTCCTGTCTTGAATTTGGGGGTTTTTATCTAGACCGCATTTAACAGTAACTACTGTAGTGATCAAAAGATTGCTTTATGTAAATCTCACAGCATCAAGGGTTTCCTGGTGATGCAGGAGTATTTTAGCAGTATCACTTTAGCTGACTCATTCTCAGCAAAGAAGCAATCTGGTAACTTAAGAGTTGATTCTCAGGCAGGGCTCAGAAACAGGGCAATTGGGCATAATCTAATTAAGAGCAATTGACTTACTCTCAAGACTTGAAAAGAAGTATGAAGAGAAGGGAAGACTTTTCTCATACATAGAATGGATCTCTGTAATAAAAAAATAGGATGGAATAGACTTCAGGTGTTATCCTGCTGTTTCAGACTTTTTGTGTAATATAGCAGTTAGATTACAGTGTAGTATCCACAACGTTTTATAAATATTTGTGTATTTCAAATATCTGGCTTACTGTATTACTTAATTAAGGAGCTGGGAAATGTTCTCATCTTGATTGATGAAAATAAGATTTCTTTTGTGAATTTAAGTACTGATATTTTTCTTACTCTTTTCAATTGAACTTTTTTATTTCTAGTGAATGGACATCTTTATCTGCCTTACATAGTTAGGTGTGCTCCAGATTGTAATTTTTTTTAAATTATTCAACGTTTCTAAATCTTGTGGCCTTAATTTTCCCAGATCACTTATTAGCAATGGGAAAGAGAAAGTAATATTCTTACCTCTGTCCTCACTTCATGAGATACTACAAGTAAAATAAAAAAAAACCCTGCATTTAGTTGGAATGAAGATATAACTTGCACCTTCATCAGAGGCTTTGAGGTGCTTTGAAATTATTAATATTTATGTTGAATTTGTCTTACTAGAGGAGGTTGCCCTATTTTTTCCATTTTACAGATGAGACACTGGGACAGGGGAAAGAAAAAGGGTTAAGGAGTTTTGAAGTGTTGAGACATCAATAAGTCAGTTATGGACAAACTTCTAAATATTTATTTCTATGTTAATTTGTCTTCATGCTCATAGTTGTATATCAGAATATAACTTTGTTGTGCAGTGCAATTAATATCAACATACTTGTCTAAAACTTTGAGGCAAAACAAAACAAGGGATTTCCTGCCACCAGCAAACCAGGGGAGAAAATGTCAAGGAAAAATGTCAAGGAGGCCAAATTCTTGTCTAATTTATATCCTTCCCAACATCACAGAGTTCAATGTTGCTGGCTGATTAATTATTTCCATAGTTAATGGAGCTGTACTACAGTAATGAAGGGAAAAAATATGGTCCATTGACTTTCATGGAGTGCCACTGATCATATATTAGTGCAAGCCTAGGGCCTTATCTGAAGCAAGCTGACCAGGTTTTTCAAGACTATCTGTTGATTTGTTATACTTCAGTATAATTTATGTCAAAATAAAAGGATATATAAACCAATGTCTTACCTACAACAGTAGCTAGTGCCGGATACTCAGAGAAAGAAGCAAGCCTCAGAAAAAATAGCTAAATGTTCAAAACTATTATTACAGGATAGAATGGCATTTCCCTCCAGTTTCAGGTTTTACACTTGCATCTATGTTTAGGTTCATGTGTCATATATTTTTATCCAAGCTAACATAACAGTTCACATTCATACCTTTCATCACATACATATTCCATGTCTTTCTTTCCTTTTTTCCCCACAAAATCAAACCCAGAACTGAGTACTTGGTTGAAGCACAGAAATCCCAAATAATTTGGAGGCAACAAGATATTTTAATTAGGGGTGTCTGACCTTTTAATCCTTGTGTCCCACCAGGAGTGACCTTTCAATTAACAACTTTCTGTTGGCCTTTTCAGTTTGGAAAGATAGTATACATAATCTACTGTCTCTCAGCTTCACAGGTAAGCACTGCTTATATAAATTGTCTGAGGAAAGATTTTTCGTCTCTTTCATAGAATCATCAAGGTTGGAAAAGACCTATAAGGTCATTGAGTCCACCCACTAACCCTCTCTACGAAGTCCACCACTAAGCCATATCCCCAGGGACCACTTCTATACAGCCTTGAAACACATCCAGGGGTGGTGACTTAACCACCTCCCTGGGCAACCTGTTCCAATGCCTGACAACCCATTCAGAGAAAAATATTTTCCTATTATCCAGTTTAAACCTCCCCTGGTGCAGCTTGAGGCCATTCCCTCTTGTTCTGTCACTAGTTACTTGTGAGAAGAGGCCCGTGCCCACCTCTCTACAACATCCTTTCAGCTCAGCCTCCTTTTCTTCAGATGGAATAACTCCAGTTCCCTCATCTGCTCCTCTTAAGACATGTTCTCCAGGCCCTTCACCAGCTTACATGTTCTCCTCTGGACCTGCTCCAGCACCATAATGTCTTTCTTGTATTGAGATGCCCCAAACTGAACACAATAGTCAAGGCGTGGCCTCACCAATGCCAGAGTAGAGAGACAATCACCTCCCTATTCCTGCTTGCCACCCCATTTCTAAACAAGCCAGGATGTCGCTGGCCTTCTTGGCCACCCAGACACACTGCCAGCTCATACTCAGTTGCTTGGTGATCTATAACCCCAGATTCTTTTCTGCCAGGCAGCTTTCCAGCCACTCTTCCCCAAGCTTATAGCATTACATGGGGTTTATGAAGGATATCAGGTTCATCAAACAGGACCTGCCTTTCATAAACCCATGCTGACTGGACCTGATCCCCTGGTTGTCTTGTATAAGGTGCATAATGGCACTCAAGATGGTCTGCTCCATGATCTTCCCTGTCACCAAGGTCAGACTGACAGTCCTGTAGTTCCCTGGATCCTCCTTTCAGTCTTTCATGTAGATGGACATCACATTTTCTACCCTCCAGTCCACTGGGACCAGTCCACTGGGACCTCCCAAGTTAGCCAGGACTGATGGCAGATGATGGAGAGAGGCTTGGTGAGCACATCTGCCAACTCCTTCCGTGCCCTGGTTGTAACCCATCTGGCATCATAGACTTTTGTATGTTTACGTGGTGTAGAAAGTCACTGATTATTTCTTCTTGGATTGTGCTCCCCCATCCCTGTCTTCCAGCTCAGGGGGTTGGGTCCCTAGGGAACAGCTAGTTCTACTGCTAAATACTGAGGCAGAGAAGGCATTAAGTACATCAGTCTTTTCCTCATCCTTTGTCACTATGTTTCCCCCTGCATCCATGCAATAAAGCATGGAGATTCTCCCCAGTCCTTTTGTTGTTAATGTATTTATAGAAACATTTTTTGTTGTCATTAACAGCAGCAGCCAGGTTGAGTTGTAGTTGGGCTTTGGCTCTCTGAATTTTCTCCCTGCATAGCCTCACTACATCTTTGTAGTCTCCCTGAGAGGTCCTTTTGTTCCTGAGTTCCAGCCATTCAGCCAGGCTGCTCTTCTTGCCTGATGTCTCGTCTGCACACTGGTACAGCCTGCTCCTGCACTTTTAAGACTTCCTTCTTGAAGTATGTCCAGCCTTCCTGAACTCCTTAACTCTTCAGGACCGTCTCCCAAAAGACTTTGTCGATCAGTCTCCTGGACAGGTCAAAGTCTGCCCTCTGGAAGTCCAAGGTGGCTGTTTTACTGACCCCCCTCTTTATGTCCACAAGAATTGAAAACTATCATTTCATGACCGCTATGCCCAAGACAGCCTCCAACCATTACTTTCCCCACAAGTCCTGCTCTGTTCACGAGCAGCAGGTCCAGGAGGGCAACTCACCAGTTGCATCAGGAAGTTATCTTCTACACACTCCAGGAACCTTTGTGACTGTTGTCTCTCTGCTGTTTTGTATTTCCAGCAGATGTTGGAAGTTGAAGTCCCCCATCGGAACAAGGGGTAGCGATTGTGAAACCTCTCCTAGCTGCTTATAGAATATTTCATTCACATCTTCATTCTACTTGGGTGGTGTCTAACAGACTCCATCCATGTATCAGCCTTTTTTGCCTATCCCCTGATTTCTGACAGGCTTGAGCTTCCTAACCATGACTTAGTTGGCATAGCAAATGCTGACACAAAATAATAGTCCTAAAGTCATATCTTACTATGATAACACTAGAAGTCTCCTCAGTGCTGTGTCCAAAAATATGATAGTTGTTAAGCTATAAGTAAAAAACCATCTGCTGATGAGGCTGGTCAGCCTTTACTCCTCTTTGAAGTCTGTTGCCTGTCTGTATCTATTGTTGTTTGTTTTGTATGTTAAAGGTAAAGATTTGGAAACAGGGACTGTCTAGGTACAATATTTAGCATGATGGGTCTATAGATCATGAAGCATATTCCCTAGCTCTATATTAAATAGAATATGTTATTTAATTATACTGTTGGTTGGGTGGTATTTTAAAAAATGAAAAAAAACCCCAAACTTGAAAAATAGCAACCAACCAAATCCACCTGGAAGGGGCTGTATTATTTGAATTTTCCCCCAACTTTTTGGGACTTATTTTTGAATCTTAGCTTGGGTTAAATGATTGTAGAACACTTCCCTTCAGAACATACAGAGATCCTAACTCAGACAAACCGAGTTTTATCTCCAGTAGTTGCCTTTGCCTGTGCTAGACTGCTCTTGGACATATCTTTTAATTTTATATTTTTATAATAAAGATTGAGTATTTTGCAAACAGTTTCTATTATGTAGTGTTCAAGATTACTATACTTCATTTGCTTTGTACAAGTAAGGAACAATTACCACTACTAATGGTGTGGTGGTTCTATGTTGATGGCTGGCATATATTGACATTTATCATTTAAATATGATCTAATATGATCTAATTATATATATATATTCATATACCAATACACCAGTAGTATATGAATTAGAACTTTCTCCAGAATTGTGATAAAAGAGTTTCAATGTCCTATTATCAGAACTGCCACCCACTACAGGAGGTGACTGGATTTTGAGTCATTAAAAGCAGAAAGACAATAAGGTATTTTTTTTGTGTTGAATAATCCATCTCTTCAAATTATATCCAGTGTACTCTGCAATTTACAAAATAGTAATGGTAACTATGATTGAATATGATATGAAAATAAACAATAAAGACTTGGGTGCTTTATTTTGTCTGTCTTCGGTGTATAGAGAGGAGTGAATATCCTGCATACTTTTTGCTCTGTGCAATATGCCCATGACAGTAAGGAGAAGTAAAATTAGGGCTGCAACTTCCTTGTATACACAGAGAGATGCCTCACAGAATATCTCAGAATGAGCACTTCTAATAAAAATAGAATGGAAAGGGTGTTTGCATAATCAAGAAAATACTAGTAATTTTTGTACAGCTATTGTTAGAGTCATTTGCTTCTGAGATTTTCATGTTGACTCCTAAGATGCACAAACTAAGTATACTGACTTCAAACTTACATGTAAATTTTCACGTTATAGTCTTGTGTCAGATGAGTGAGTGTTCTTCAAGCTGGTGGCTTTGTGGGCAAAATTTACTTCACATGCTAAAAGAGAAGGAATTTCATGCATGTCAGCATGACCACAGCTGGTCTCTTACTAGGCCTCTCAGTTGTCAAGCACACAACCAGCTAGAAAGGAGCAAGGCTGACAGTGCAGAAAATAAGGTGTTATACTATGTCTGGTAACCAGTTTTGCTGTATTGATGAAAAACAACACTGTCTGTGGCTGTTCATTAACTAGGCAAATGAGCTATTCTGGTCCCCCAGGTTTGCTATTGCATTTTTCTGTATCCTCAAATAGATCCTTTTATGTTTAATATGCACTTGTCACTTGTCAGATTGACAGTTTCTGAACATCCACATCTAGTCTTGTGTTTCCCTACAGCTCAATATCTATTTTTGCTCTTCTTTCACTTGCATTTCTCCTGATGAAATTATCTTTTTGAAATATAACAATATATTGTATAAAATGACCATAATGGTTTACCTACTGTGTTGCAAAAATAGAATTTAACATTCAAAATACAAGCAAGCATGATATGAGGTAGTGCAGGTATAAACCTAAATGTTCTCTATTTATCAAACCAAGGAATCTCATAGGATCAGACCTTGTCTTTAGAGGCATAAGAGGCAATGTATTAGGGATATTAAATGACTGGTTACACTTTTAAGCATTTTGATGGAAATTTTTTAAAAGTATGACTCATATTAGCATTGCTTCTATTTTCTTAAAAAAAAAAAATCTAATCTTGTGTTTGTATAGTTATTAAAATCCCAAATGCAACACAGCACTAAGAATAAGTTTAAAGTACCACTGAAATAAGCAAGGCAGCTCAAACTTATGTTTAAACACATATTGAGATATCTTGACAGAACAGGTATTAAACAGTCTATATCCCAGAAAAGAGCATTCACCTATCATTTCAACTGTAAATTATATTAGCTGTAAAGAGACAGAGTAATTTTCATGCAACATTTTACAGGTTCAATCAAACATGCTTGGAATTAAGTAACACTAAAATTGTACCTAAATGAAGAATGCTACGGACAGTTACTCCAATTTTTTTTTTTTTATTTTATGTGGTGGTCATCTGAAAGGGTATTCTTCTTATTATTTTATTCTTATTATTTTAGTATTTTTTCTCATAAGTTCCTGTACTTTTTTGTTTCTGAAGCAGCTGTGGGATGTCTGTTCAACATATACCTTAATGATACATAGACAAATCAAGTTAAAGTACACAGCAAGTTTATCATGACAACTTTGTCTTTTCAATGTCCATATGTACATGTGGATACTTAAGTACATATTTAATAGTGGAAGAAACATGTGTGTAAGAACTGTGATCTGAGTACAGAACTCCCCAAAGGCATTTTTTTTTTCTCACAGATGTTGGTTTGTCAGCATGTGTTTTCAAGTACAGGCAAACGAATAAATGCAGTTATGTACATATTGATGTGGAAGCCAGCAAAAAAAAAAACCAACAAAAAAACCAGTTGCCTTTTTTATGATCTGTAATAATGCTTTTACAGCTAGTGGTTGCTTTGCAAATACTGAATGAAATAAAATAAGAACCACAAGATAGAAAAAATGAGAATCAGGGTTGGGGGGGTGGGGAGGTAAATGTATGGAAAAAAGATTTCATAGTAGAAATTCAGAAAATGGATGAAGTGTTGGTGAGACAAGGAAATAAAAAAATTCCAGATGTCAGAAGCAGGAAGGGAGACAGTTCTTTCTAACAATGACAACCAGAACATGTGAGAGAAAATGACAGAAGTCTGAAATGCATGAGGGAAGATAACACTGCAGATCATTACTAAAGTTTTCACAATCACTGTCTCTCACTTTGCTGCTTCTTTCTATGCAGTATCTTCATTACCAAGGAGAGCAGTTGCCTCCAGGTGCAGTATTTGAGACATTCAATTTGCAGAGCAGTTGTCTCCTATGTGTCTTCTTTTTCTCTATTAAACTATCAGTGGGATGTTCCACAGATTAAAAGATGCAAGCCTGTTACCTAGCCTTCTTGTGTAATCCTGAGATATTACTTAAGTCTAGGTCTAGGGAAAACTTCTTGTAAGCTTTTGGATCTTATTACACAGATAGATTCTTTAGAACACCTGCTCAAATGTTGTCTAACTGCATTGTCATGCAACATTTGCAGACTCCTCAGTTGTTCCTCAGGTAGAGAATATCACATTAGTTCTTCCTGTGATTTACGACAGTGACGTGCTGGGGGTGCCTGTATGGGATTTCAGGTTCTGAGGACTAGGTGATATCTCCTCAATGCCCATTAGACCGTTGCCTACTCACATGTTCCATTTGCTGTTGCAACTCCCAGCATGAGATTTTAAACTCTGCTGACTTATGCAGTATTTATTCTGCTCAATATGCTGTACTTAAAAAATAGCTATGATTCCTCAGTAGTGATTAACATAGAGGCAGTTCTGTTTATCTGGATATTAGGCTTCCTATGCCTCAGTTCCACACTGTAAAATAAACACAATTTTTTACTCTAGAAATAAATCAATTTCTGAAGTAACACAGATGTATTCCTGAAAGTATATTCATTCCTTCTTTGAGCCATTCTGAAAATTACCAAAAAACCAGGGGTTTCCACTGATTTTTGGATACTATGATAGAGAAGAAAAAAAAAAAAAAAAGTCAGACTTTGCATAAAAATAATCTATGGAGTATTACAGGATATTGCAGGACACTACCTAACTGTTAGTTTTAAAATTTCATCTGGGAGAGTATTTTCACCATTTCCAATGAGATAAATTTCCACAGACTAATAGCAGACAAATAGGAGATATGTTCTGGAAGGTCAACAGGGAATATCTGCATTAACAGAGCAATCCTTCCAGTTAGACTTTGAGACAGTAATTGGAGAGGCATGCCTGAATCACCATGGTACCCACAGAATTCATTCTTTGTTTAAACGACTTTCAGGCCTCAAAATTGGCAGGCTTCGCCAAAGCAGATGAGCTGAATAAGATCAAGGACATACAGATACACCTTAAACGATCTTTGTGCTATCTCTCTATCATTCTCTCCCTCAGCATTCAGGGTCCTGCAGTATGATTTATTGTGGGAGAGAGGACTGGATAAATGAATACTAATGTCTGACAATGTTGTTCTCGTCATTGTAAATGGAATTTGTGGTGCTAAAACTGGTGACACTTAGCATGGCAAAAATTAAGAGTGGTGTTAATTACATTTCAATAAATTAACTTTATAGTCTTTCAAACAGACTTCTACTAAGGCAGGTGAGCATCAGTTCCATTACATGTTGGACAAGACCATAATAAATCAAAAAAACACAATCTCATATAGAGAGAAAGGAGAGGAGATTCTTGTATGGTTCTTTTCTCAAAGAATATTGCAATGCTAGATGAAACTGTGTTAGGCAACCTTCTGGACCAATAATGAGCAGAAAAGCTAGTAATGTCAGCCATACATTCAGACTGTCCATGGAAAATGAAAATCACCTACTGTTTTTGAAACTCTGCTTTAAGTACATCCAAAATTTGCTGCTGGAACAAAGAAGGAGCTATTTAAATATGTTAGGTTTTGATGTAAATTGTGCTTTGAAAATGACTTGGTAAAAAAGAGAAATGTGGAAGGATAGTGTGCCTAAAACATTTGGGATGTGTCTAATGTGAACGTGGGCCATAAGTTTTTGTTGGCTGCATGCATTTCACACCAATTTCGGTGAAGCTTGGTTAACAAGATGTTTCTCAGGGCTGAAGAGCCCTGTCATTTATTTCACAAACTTTGGGGAAAGAAGAGTGTCAGTTCAAAGCCTGTGATTTGAGCACAACTTAGTAGCTGGAGTGTGACTTTATATACTTGGACTGTGACTTTATTTAATTCATAAAACTCACTTATGCCTCGCTTATTCAGTCAAAAAGTTACACAAAGGCTGAAGCTGTCATATGACAGACACAATGGACTTTATGCCACAAAAGACACTTAAGAGGTAGAAATTCAGTCAAGTCAGAAAAGCTGTAATTTCTATCAGTGACTCATGCCTCAACTCTGTAATTCTTATGTGTGGGTCGCAGAAGTAGAGGACGTAGAATGTGTCTCCACAAGCCTCTGGATAAAGCAAGCAAGGAGTTCACAAGTGAAAATGTGTCCAGTGGGTGCATGTATTTTTTTACTCCTTTGTGATTTCACACTCCTTGCAATTAGCTACAAACCACTGAGCTGCTTGATACAAAGTTGTATTCTTACCCTTGCCCTGCTATTTCAAAATATCTTTCAATACATGTGTTCTTACTTGATTGAGTTCTAAGATCTTTAAGAGGAACGGAAAATTAAAGAGCTTTCCAATTCCCCTTTGTTGCATTATATGTATTTTGAGTTCAGCATATATTCAGCTAAGCTTATATCTCTTTCTTTAAGTCCTTAGAATGATTTTTCCTTTCTCACTTATCAAAAGCTGTCGGCTGCTTCACGCACTTCTCTCTCACGTGCATATCAAGGGCCAGCTGTGCCAATAGAAAATGTTCATGTAGCTATTAAGCAAAATAGGTCAGACATTTTTATGGACAGTGAAATATCAAAAAGATATAAGAGGATGAATATTTTCTAGTCTGTCTAGAACAGAGCCTTTCTAACACCATGGCCAAGTACAGATGTGGGCAGCTTGATGTCTCTTTTATTTGCAGTGTACTGCCTATGAAATTGCTTTCTATATGATTAAATGGGTTTACTGAAGCTGTAAGATCTGGTCAGAAAAGAACATACTATGACTAAGACTCTAATTGCTTTTGATGGGAGGCTGAAAGAGGAGCACTAAGCACAATGTGCTGACCAACCTGACTTCCTTCCAGGTACATATACTCTCACAGTCACTGCATTTTCTGTAAAATTGCATGACTCCTTCTCTCAGCACAGATTTGTTTTGATAACTGCAGTAGGCAGTAAGGAATGAATCTAGAAGCGATGAAGCTACCCTGCTTGTCCTCCTGGAATATTCTCCAGAGTCTACTCTTTGGTAGGCTCAGGTATATTGTAGGTTTGACAATCTCAATGAGCTAAAATTAATCTTGGTTTTGCTTCTGTTAATAATCATCCATCAGTGATCTTAAGTAAAAAATATTTCATCTTGCCTGCTGTGACAGGACAATATTATTTTTAAGGGGACACAGTCCAATGTAAGCTGCATAAAAATATAATTCAATAAAAACTAGACTTCATTACACTATTTCTAGAATTGTTTTCTAAGTTTTCAAGGTGATTTTTAGTTCACTACTTTCTCTGAGGTGTCCACAGCACAAACTGAGGAAGACTACAAATATAAATAAAAATAATCATTTATTTCCCAAAAAACAAATTAAACAAACAGTATAAGTAAAAAGAATTAGATTATGTTTCTACCATGGTTTAAGCCTGGTAGGCAGCTCAGCAACACCCAGCCACTTGCTCACTGCCCCTGTGTTGGGATGGAGGAGAGAATAAGAAGGGTAGAAGTGAGAAAATTTGTAGGTTGAGATGAAGACAGTTTAACAGGTAAAGCAAAAGCTGCACATGCAAACAAAGCAAAACAAGGAAACCATTCACCACTTCCTATCGGCAGGCAAGTGTTCAGCTATGTCCAGAAAAGCAAGCCTGCACTGTATATAAGGGTGACCTGAGAAGACAAACATCACCACTCCTAATGTGTGTGACTCTCTGCAGCCCTATCCCCCATCCCTCAGCTTTATATTCTGAGCATGATGTCATATGGTCTGGGATATGCCTTTGATCAGTTGGGGTCACCTGTCCCATCTGTGTCTTCTCCCAGCTTCTTGTGCATTCTCAGCTTGCTTGCTGGTGAAGTGAGGTAAGGAGGACAATATGCTTCTTCACTCTATGTAAGCTCTGTTCAGCAATAACTAAAATGTACCTGTGTTATCAACACTGTTTCCAGGACAAATCCGAAACATAGCCTCATACCAGCTACTATGAAGAAAATTAACTCTATCCCAGCTAAAACGAGCACAGCTTCTGAAAAAGAACATTCATGGATGTATACAATTTATGTTAACATTATCTTTCCTTGATAATATAACCTTATTTATAACTAAAATGGAAGTTACCTGGATGGCTAGGATCCCAACCTCCCAGACACAAGTGTACAAGCTGAAGAAGAAAGCTCACTTAACTAATTTGAATTGTTCATTCCTAGTCCTATTATTTCCCATCTATTTAAATTCAAAGCTTCCTTAGCATAGTTCATTTTGATATCCCATTTTTGATGACCTATTGATCTCTGGTGGACAAAATTCCTTTTCATCTGCCAGACTTTTTCAGCCATTTGATCACAGTAATTGTCAGCCTTACCAAGGTCAAGGGCTTGCTGCTAGATAAAATCAGCATTTATATAGAATCCTTGGGAGGTCAATCATCTTCATCTCTCAATAAAGGGGAAATAACTCACAGAGTTTATTTATACTCCTTTTCTCTTTTCTTTTGTTAAACGCTAAATGGGCCAGATTCTTAAAAGCATTTGGTCATAAAAATGTAGAACAGATGTCAAACACATAGCATTATAAGAGTCCTCAGATCTGCTATGCTGTTTAAGATAATTATCAAGATAGGAAATGCTCATAGTAAAATATTAGAGCAGACATTTTTGTTCAGTTCTGAGGTTTTGCTGCTTTTGACAGTTTCTAGCATCTGATGTCCTCTATTAGTGTATAAGGCATGATAAGCTAATCTAGACCTGGAAATCAGTTCTTACTTTGGATTTAGCCTAGTATTAGTATAGTGATCCTATGTTTCTTAAATAAGAAGTGCTTTATAACCACTAATTATTGTTACATTTTGTAGTGGGTCTGGCTGAGATGTTTTTCCCCATCCATGCTATAGTACTGGGAGCTGGAGGGTGTTGATAACACACCCATGTTATGACTGCCAGTGCTCACACGGCACCAGAGGATGGGGGGCAAGATGGGTGAGAGGATACAGCCGACCTGAGCTGACCAGTGGGATATTCCATATCATATGACATCAGCTGAACTATAAAGGGACAGGGCAGGAGGAGGATGTGGGGGCATTCGGCTTTGTCCTCCAAGAGGCTGCTACATGTTCTGGAGCCCTGCTTCCTGGACTTGGCCTGACATTGCTGAGAATAACACCTTACCTATCATAACCCACGGCTCTTTTTGTCTCATTCTCTCCCTGTGTGCCATGCTGAGGGGGTTTGGGGGGAGTGATAGAAAGGCTTGGTGGGCACCTGGTGCCATGCCAGGGTCAACCCACCACACATTTTAACTTAGAAGCACTTCTGGCTTACCTAGTGCATCTATCTATTCACCTTTACTGCACAGGGGCAAGAATAATTAACTAACTCTGCATCGTCCTTGATACATAACTATCTAGTCTTAGCCTTAAGTATATTCAATAGCTTTTTATTAACAGACAAAAATAAAACTGAAAATCTGTGGAAAGCTGGCAGCTGATGGATGTGTTCTTCAAACTCTGAGCAAATTGCTAGTTGGGCAGATATTTAATTTTCTTGCCATACCTCCTGTAATCTGCAGCATTGAACTTCTGTGTATTTAGCAAACAATTTTACCATATTCCTTCTAAAGTAAGATACACATTGCAGAAGGAGAAGTTTTTTCCTCTGTCAGAGAATTACTGTTATTTCACTATACGGAGACTCACCAATAATGCTTCTATCAGTGTGTTACAGGTAGTTCTTCAATACCTTTCCAGACAGGCACTAGAATAGGCAGAGACAGAGCATACAATTAAATATTATGTTTCTTAAGTTCTGAACACATGAGAACAGACTTTGAAAGCAGAGATTGTATATTTAAGAGGGTAAATATAGTATCATTTTTTTAATTTCAACTTAATATTGTCATATTAGCTTTACTTGTGTGTCCATGTGTTCACAGACAGATGGAGTGTTTATCTTTTTATTACACCCGTGCACTGAAAGCTCACATGGTGGCAAGTAGATAGATGAATCCTAAATCCTTTCTGGTCTATCTTTGTTTTCCAAGAGAGATCTCTCCCTCTTATGGGGAGTGATAATCTACCTTCTTTTCCATCTTGAAAAGGTCTTTGTCTATATTAAGTTAAATATTATTAAATTATGAAACTTTAAGCAAAGATTTCATAATGCAAGATTATGTAAAAGTCTTTAATATAATTTGTTTTTTACACTTTCAAGTTGTGTTTACTATGTTGATTAGAAAAAAAATTGACTTAAAGCATGCTTTTTCAAGTGCAGACACAACATTAATGTGCATATAATTTACCTCAGTGCAACTACGCCTTAGACTTTTTTAGGCTGCATTTATGATACATTATATGACTCAAGAGAGATCATTTTTACAGTACCTTTTATCAGTCATGTCTTAACATAGGAGAGTAAAGCATTAACTGTAAATTATTAAAAACTCAACAGTAAGGGTCATTTATTATATTATAAAATGTTTGCTGGTTAAGCTAATGCAGAGTCTACTTAAAGTTTCAAATTAACCCGTTGTCCACATTAAAATGCAAATTCGGTCATGAATTTTGTATATAAAGTATGGTTGTACAGATACAACTAGGAAGGAGTTTAGCTTATACTAGGTATCAAGGGAAAGCTTTCAGTCATGACAGATTCTGGAGCAGTGGAAGAAGTGGCATCTGTAATGAAAAATATCAAACTGGAAATGGTTTTGAAGTACCCATTGGTGACTTCTCAGATGTTGTTATTTATTTATTTCTCAGCATCTCTGCCCAGTGAATTTCATTTTCTACCTCTCTCATTTTCACATCTCCCTAATGATATCTGCACGCTATTGATAATTAATCCAGATAATGACACTCCTGGATATGATGCCACATCTCTGGACACTGAAGTGTGTCCAACATGCCATTAAAATCCCATTAAAGCTTTATTCACCAGTCACAAATTAAAAATAAACACTGATGGTGCATTTGAGAGAATACTGATTGCACTGACCTTGCAATGCACCTTCCACAAGCTGTAGCAGAAAGGACTTACGTATGGCAAACTGAGATCGTATTTTATTTATTTTTGTTCTGGGGTAAGGAGGAGTTGTTTTTTAGCTATGGATCTTGAGTCTGCAACTTTTAATCCACTATCCAGCAAAAAATATATCATGGTCTCATACAGCATAGGGGACATCTCTTTTCCTGTAGAACTTGTTATATACTCCTTTGTATGAGTGCAGAAAACTAGTCCCACCTTACTGATCAGTTTTCATAACTGCAGTATGTTTCACTCTAAATTCAACTTATTAATTTATTCCCATAACCTGCTATCATAATGTTTTCTGTTTTCTCTTTTCCCATGATTTCCTTTTCAACTTTTCAAAATCTTTCTCTTTTTTTCAACCTTGCTCTTGCAGACAGTTGATTTGAAGATGCATCCTCTTTATTACACTCCATTCTTATAGACAATCTTGTGCTTTGATTAGGACTGACTCCTGCCCTTTTTTGCATCTTTTTCTGTCCCATTCCCTCCATTTCTTTTAATTCTTTAATGCTTTCTGGAATCATGTCACAATCTGACCATCTGAAAGTCTAATTTCTGATCTTTAGCATTTTTTTATCTCTTAGAAGATACAAAGAAAGGAGAAGTGCTTTACCTCATGAGTTTGCTAAGGGAACATCATGAGTTGCAAAAATCTGTAACTCATGTACAACCCTAAATAGCAGGTGTCATGAAGATAGTTGTTTTTAAATTTTCTCAGGAAGTTTGAGTGAAACAAGCTGGAGTACAACTCAAAGGCCATTTATTGGTGCTGTGAAACTTGGTAGAGATTTTGTTTTAGTGGGAGAGACAGTACTGAATATTAAAGTACTAATCACTAGGACAATTATGTGCATACACATAATACAGTGATAATCTTCCAGGGATATAAGGGAATTCCCAAAGAGAAATATTTAAATAGTCATGATTATACAACAAAAATCCTTGCATTTTAGGTTAATTTGTTAAATACATTTCTGACTAAAAAGTAGGTTATTAGCTAAAAGAAGAAATTAATTAATCTCCATTTTTTTTCCCATGCATTCCTTAGCAATAAAAGTGCAGTATTTCACATGGACACTGGTATGATTAATTTCACATACAGTGAGTCATGGTTTGCCTTTTAGTTCAGATTAGCTCAATGTGCAAAGCACATCTTTAATTGAGGTAGTATTTTTAGCTGGATAACAGGTATCTCAGCTGTAGACGTGAAAACAAAATAGGAGGAGAAAGGAGATATTAGTCAGATGTTACTGGAATGACTTTTTAGTTTGTAGGTGAAACAGCAGCACGCTGATAAACAATACCACCCAGACCATGACTTGATGGGCATTGTGATTGAGATACACCTCTGTTATGAAATTCTCTTCTTTCTTGCTAAATAATTTATGACTATACCAACTCTTTCAGTTCAGAAAACAAGGACATTTAGCCAAAACTCTTCCCCTTCTTTCTCTTAATGAACTTGTTTCTAATGTACATGACTCTGGACTGAGATTTGGAAGGCTATAGGGCTGTGAAATTAGAAGATGGTGGGGATACTGGAGGGAGAAAACATTAATTAATAATTGTTCTCTTTTTGCACGGATATATAATCTAAATGAAAATGTAGCCTGTTATTTTTATATATTATGTGCTTTACAAAGATTTTGTTTTTAAGCAAAAATAGAGGAAGATCTGAATATTGTTGACAGATAGAAGACATTTCTGATTTTGACTACGGAATGAACTTTGCCCTAGGAAAGGAGAGGAACTATATGACTATAATAATACTAGAGTAAATGTGCTCCTAGCAGCCTGTGTCATAGTCACAATACTTATGTAGATACCAGGTGAACACCCAGAGAAATTTTTAAACAAATTCTGATGGCGTAGGTCCCTATTGTACAAGTATACTTCTTGGTTTAAGGAAGTGCACACATAAAAGTAATTTCTGAAAATCTGACCCATGGCTTTTATTTATTTAGTTGCTATAAAATAATGTCACAGTTACAAAGTTTATAATAGTGACTGATACTTTATCTATGACATACAAAATGTTTGATGTACTTTAAATAGCTCAGGAGTCTGCGAAAAGGGATCTCACTGATCAGTGGTGAAAGTTAATGGTAATTAAAGTGATCAGTTTTAATACAAATTTGTATTGGAAGGATAAAATAATCAGATAGCACTATGTAAAGATAAGATAAGTATTGCACACTGTCACTGATGTAAAGATTTTAAAGCACTCTTAAACAGTAATATATTAATCTAATACTCCTTGTAGGTGACATATGGAATATCATATCCACTTTATGAAGAAAACAATTGAACGAATCAGAAATACATCCTAGATTTCCTGAATTTTAATCCCATGAGTTCATCTGTCTTCACTTCTTCAGAAAAATATAGGGGTGCTAGAATCTTCAGGTGCATTCTAAACACTTCTTATTTATTTTTCTTTTCTTTTTTTCTTCTCTGCCCCTTGTCCCCCCCAAATATCCAATGGAAAAGATACAAGAAAAGAGAAAAATTCCCAATAAATTCTTCTGATACATACTCTGTATGATTTATACTTACTCTCAGAATCTGTTAGGCCAGTTTTGAATGCCAAAAAAAAAATTTTATTGATTCACTGATATCCAGCTATGAAAGTCACAACAATATGAGTCAGCAGTGTGCTCAGGTAGCCAAGATGGTCAACAGCATCTTGGCTTGTATTAGAAATAGTGTGGTCAGCAGGACTGGGGAAGTGATTGTGCCTCCGTACACAGAACTGGTGAGGCTGCATATCAAATACTGTGTTTGGTTTTGGGCGCCTCACTACAAGAAGGACATTGAGGTGCTGGAATGCAATGACAGCAATGAAGCTGGTGAAGGGTCCAGAGAACAAGTCTTATGAGGAGAAGCTGATGGAACTTGGTTTTTTTAGCCCAGAGAAAAGGAGGCTGAGGGACACCTTATCACTCTCTACAACTACCTGAAAAGCAGTTGTAGAGAGGTGGGAGTCGGGCTGTTCTCCCAAGTAACAAGCTATATATAACAGCCTCAGTTTGCACCAGTGGAGGTTTAGGTTGTATATTAGGAAAACTTTTTTCACTGAAAGTGTTGTCAAGCATTGGAATATGTTTTCTAGTGAAGAGGTAGAGTCACCATCCCTAGGGGTATTCAAAATACGCGTAGACGTTGCACTTAAGTATATGGTTTAGTGGTGACCTCATAGTGCTGGGTTAATGGTGGGAGTTGATCTTATAGGTTTCTTCTAAGCAGAATGATTCTATGGTTCTATATAGTATATATTCTAATATATCAGAACACAGCACGGAGTACTAAGTGTTATTTTTAGATATGTTCCTAAGAGCATTTTATAAAGTGGACTTCTATCATGAACAGATCTGGGGTTTATAATAACCATGGTAAGAAAACCTATGATTCTTATCCTTTTTATTCTTATTGTGGAATATGACTTGATGGTAATGGTATGTGATGTGGAGAGAGATTTATATTTTTTTTTTATTTCCAGATATGTGTAAGATACACAAAACCTTTTCAAGGAATGGTTGCTAAGAGGTTAAATCCTGCCTCTTGTATCCAGGTGTATCTGAAGCTTTTGTAACTATATAGCTGAGTAGAAACCTGACAACTGACACCTCTTTGTGAGGCTCATTCAAAAGGCAAGGTCCTTGGTAGATCAAGGATGGGAACGTTAATGAACATAACTTGTGCATTAAGATTGGTTTCCCACATATAATACCTTGGAATATAACTGTCAGTGAAGAAAAACCAGTGGTGTAGTGTGGCATGAAGAAGTATTTGTTCTTTTCTAATTAAAGTAGTGCCAACTGTTGCTTGTATTTCAGATAAACAAGCTTCTCATTTCTACCTGGGTTATATGTAAGACAAATTCTAGATCTTCACATTTCTACAGCTTGATAAAATCATCACTATTGTATATATGGAATAATGAAGAAAGAAAGAGATATGGATTGGGGCTGCAAACTTAAAAACTGAGTTTCAGTATTGATTTGAAGGTTCCAAATCATGTGAGGGTATGTGAATGAAAACCCAGCAGATATTAGACTTATCTAAACAAAATCCCACAGCTCTCATTTTAGCCAATATTTCAGTGTCTCAGTAATTACTCCTTATTACTAGGAAAATACCAAAGCCACCAGACCTTGATACTATTAGGCAAGAAAAAGCAAAAGTCTAACTTTACAGGCAAGTAACTTGATCTTTGGTTCTTGAAGTTGACCCAAAAAGATACGTGAATTTTTGTTTGTGGTGTTAAAGAAGATTTAGAGAAGAAAGGAAAAAATAGCAGATAATATATTTTTCCTGACATTATATTTCTGCTAAGAAGAAAGCAAACAATGGAGTAAAGAGTGTCAGAATGCTTCTTCCAGTTTGAAATTGCAATGTTGAAGGAAGGTGTAAAAATGCTAAATTATCTTGTCACTGGGAATAATTTCACTGGAGGATCTCAGCTTTGTATACAACTGTGAATTTTGCTGTATACAACTTGTATACAAGAAAATGAGAACCTGGAAATAATTTGGTAAATGAGTATTTCCTCAAAACTCCATGTTTTAATTAAAGGGGAAGAAATCCTGTTTCAAGCCTATGACCAAGTAATACAACTACTATAAACTATGGACAGTATATAAATATGCATATACATATATCCTTACTTCTCATGGAGCTGACTCAGCTTTGTACCACAGACTTAGTAATTCTACAAATTGATTTGCTCAGAGAGAAGGACTAGTGATTATGAACTAGGGAATTAGGTCAATGCCATGAAACCTGGGAAAGTGTTTGGCATGGTATAGTAAAAATAGCTATTATTTGCTTTATTACTTAGTTTTGTCACTTCCTCAAGGAGGAAACACCAGGGATGTGTCTGATCATGTTGCATTAATTATGAATAAATAATTGTGAATGTGAGTATCAAGCTACAGGGGGTAAGTCTTTTAAAGGCTGCTTACTCTTTATCTGTTTGGAGTTTCTGTGATGTATCCTAGTGTCCTGGCACCATAATTATTCAGACAACGTACACAATAAAAAAAGCTTTTGTCTCTCTAAGGTGTATGATCTAATTTGTTTACTGGGAAGGAAAATCCAGGACATTTTGGTGTAAGATCTCATCCTGCTAGGTGCAGGACAAACAGCGAAAATAATAATTGATTTCACAGATGTGGCTCGGCTGAAGTCATCTTTTTGCTCTACATAGTGCAGATAGCTCAGCTCAACAGACTGCCTATGCCATTACTCTGGACAAAGTGATAGTAAAAAAACCCCATCACCTAATTCACAAGAAGGGCAAAAAAGGCACAAAACAGTATGCAGCTGGTGCCTTGAAGTCCTTGCTTCTGGTACAATGAATTGCCACATACCTTTGCTCACCCTTTCTGCTATACTTAGTTACTTATGTTCCAAACCAAATAATTCATTAATTTGCCACTTTTCATAGTTTCAACTTTTAGTAAATATGTACTGCTGCCAAACAGTTTTAAAACCAAAACCAAAATACCCCTTATTTAAAGTGGTATCTATAATGCTACATGTAAGACTTTTTATATGCAAGAACAGAGACTTAAATTACGGGGAGATGGTTCTAGGCAAAACATGAAACTGTAGGTGACCTGTGATGTTTACATACTGTTACATTTTTCTGGTGAAGAAAGGGCCTCTGAGAAGAAAATAAAACCAACTATTAGCTATTTGAAGAATATGCTTCTCCATCTGGAGAGAAAAAAGACATAAAAAAATCAACAACAAAGATGGTAACACATAGAGATTAATTTGGTGAGATAAAGGACTGTCATCAGAAGATGGTCAGTGGGTGAAAGAGAAAAAGTAAATTGAATTTATAAGATTTTCCTTATTTAAGGACAGTACTTACAATGAATGATGGCAGCCTATCATTTTTGTATTTTCTTATCTGTGTACATTTGCAGATAAGCATGATGTGAAACTGTTGGGGTTCTGGGACAGGTGAAGAATGAAAAACCTTACACAGTCTCATCCATATCACCTACTGGAGAGATCCATTGAGGTGCCTGGCAGCTAAACTAGACACCCATTTTTGTCAGGGCTTACATATTTATTCTACTTTGAATGATTAAGTCACATCCATCAGTGACTTATTGTCACGGAGTATGGCTGTCCAAGAGAAAGTGTAATAGGAATCAACACAAATCCACAGAATAGACTTAAATACTTTGGTGGAAAAGGTACCTTTTTACCAGCAGGCAAAAGGGAATTATTATCTATAAGCTGGGCTACACTGCTGGGCTCTCCTCATGTCTCAGCTGGAGTACAGGACACTATACTGTGGATCAGGAGAGAATCACAAGCAAAACCAGGAAGCATTAGATGATTAAAAAACATGTCTCACACAGAAAATTGGAGAATTTGGACTAGTTTAACCTAAGAATAGAAGATTCAGGATATAGAAAAGTGCGCAGATTAAGGATGGATGCAATACAGAAACAAATTAGAGGCTTTTCATAATTTCAATTGATAAGAGAATAGATTTCAAATAATAAGCTTGAAGTTTAGAGAGGGATTGTCTAAGTCTTTAAACACTGGAACATATTGTTTCTAGAGGACATGGAACCTCTTGAAAACATCTATAAAGAGCTTGGACAAATGTCTTTGAGAAACAACTGAGGCACAGCTGGTCTTGATGTTTTAGTAGAAACATCACATAATTTTCTGGGTTAAAAAACTCCACAATCACCCCAAAGCCTGCTAAAAACCAACACAAGTGATTTTTAATTACTGGGAATGCAAATCAGATCTATTTTTGCAAGGCTTTTCTTCAAATTTAGGGTGTATTTATATAATATGTTGTAGTCAAATTGACACATACAAATTTATGATCAATTTTCCTGGGTTTCACATGTACTTCTGTGTTAGAATTGATAGTGTATTGTATGTCAGTAGTGCAAGCTCATGATACTCTTTTATCCAATGTCAAGACTTTTTACCCCATTCTTCGTAATTAGTTTCTACAGCTTGTTTTTGCTGAGACCTTTGCCTTTAGCTTATAGTAATTGGACCAATATTAATGTCATGCTTCTTTCCTTCATCTTTCATTTTTTTGGAGTGAATTAAATGATTAGTCAAAATTAAAATTATAATAAGAAACCAGCTTAAAAATATCACCCAGTCAAAACCATCAGTTCAAACAGGAAAGGTTTCACATCATCTTTTCTTCTGACAAGAAAGAAGGGAACTACACCTTCTGACTGTTATCTGCTGTAGCCTACTCAGTCCTTTTGTATTTAAAGATGAGTTTCTCTGCCCCTTACAGGCAAATGGGTATTTATTTATATTAATGATTCATATAAGTACATTTCAACATAATATGCCAGTTTGACTAGGTTTATTTCTGAGGGTGACATTTGAACAATAGAGAGAGAAAAAAAGAAGTAATTTGGAAAAAAAAAAGAAAAGAAAAAGTAAAAAGCAATAACATTCTTACTAGTGACTTTTTAAAAATCCTAACTTACTCTTTGTTCCTACTCTGTATACAATCTTTATTTCTTCTTCATTTGCCAAGATTAGTGGAAAAGAAAGGCCTTTTTCTTAAATACCTTACCTTCCACTTGAGTAGTGCATTACCTGTAAATTTAAGCACAAGACTATCTATTCTATCATTCAAGTCATTAAATACCAAAATTAAGTTGTAGCAAGCTCAGAACAAGCATGTCCAGGGCTCTATATGATACCTCTTCTACTCTGGTGTTGCTTAACAGCTGGTAGCTACAATGTGACAGTGGCTTTCCAGCACATGTAGGATCTACATAACACTTCCTTTTAGGCATTTTTCTCAGCCTACTTTTGGAAATGCTATGTGAAGCAATGACAGAGGGTTATTGAGACTTAGTAGCTATTGTTTTCTTTTTATTTATAGTAGCATAATAAGTTATGTAAGGAATTTTCATTGTTTTGCCACGATGTATTCCTGAAAAAAAAAATCACACTAGCTGTTATAAATCTCATTTAATCTCATTATCCCTATCCCTATGGTATAATATTTGAAATATTATCTGCTTTATATAAAAAAACAAAAATAAATGTGAGGACATAAAAAAAAAAAAAAAAAGAAAAAAAAAAAAAAGAAACTGATGATCTCTTTTAGCATCAAGCAAATCCCACACTGTAAAATTCTGACCTGGCAGGGCTATGCTGTCAGGACTGTATGACACCTCTATGATACCTCTATATACTAATAAGTGTGTAATTGTCAGGTTCTTAGAATGACAGAAATAACATGAAAGACGACCTCAGACTCAATTATACCCTTTTATGCACAACCCAGGCGCTCTTTTGTTTTGCTGTCTTTCTTGCAAGATTGTAATAATGAGATGTCACTGACAGTCTGTAGGAGTCTAACACATGAAATAGCTTACTTGAGAAGGTGAGTTTGTCAAAGACCAAGAGCAAAATTGGGATTGAAATCTTATACAGAAGAAAAAAACTTCACAGTAATCAAAGGCTATATGGTTATTTCCTGTCTTCGTTGATCTAGTGCAAATCATGAGCAACTACACAGACATGGACTGACTGGTATTTGTTTTGGTGTTGTTTTTTAATGTCTTCCTTATATCCTTGGAGTCTGATGTGTAAACACCTAGAATTAGATTAGAATTGTATTTTCAGCTAGTATGATGCCGTATGGTTCATCCTGATGTTTGTGAGCACCTAATTCTTACTGTAATCACAGCAATCAACCCTTGATTGGGAGTATTCACTAATTTGTGACTCCTTACTATCTTAGTAACTAGCACTTAGAAGATGTAAGCAAAATCTAATGTCTGTACCATATACCTTTTTTTATTGTATGACCTGCTGTGCACTGTATCTCTTATGTTTTTATCTTTTCATTAGCTTCTGTCAAGCGTGATCTCACCAGGAACTTATTTTGCAACATGAGTTCAACTGAACATTTCAGGAATTTTTGATGTGTTGCAAGATGGGTATTTATTCAACAAATTAAAAAGGAAATCCTAGCCTAAGGTCAATCTCATACCAAGCCCTTTTGATTTTTGTTAGCAAAGCTAGAATCAATCACTTCAGTAAAGCTTTCAGTTCCCATTTTGCTTTTGTCTGCTGTTCCATTTACTATGCACTTGACTGCACATTTAGTACAGAACAGCATTTAGTGAAGATGAGGCAGGCCACTGAGCCATGGACAAAATGTGTCACATTTGTTCTGTTTGTTGTTTGTATTTGGCTTTTTTGTTGTTTGGAGTTTTTCTGAGTGTGCTTTGCTTTGTATTTTTCCAGTTTCTCACATTACATTAGTGATGTAAACCTTTTCATTCTCTGTTATGTATATATGAACACCTAGGGATACCTAACCTCTAAATAATTTCTGAGTAGACTCAATTAGGGAGATTTTAGGGTGAAATTTATCAAAGTGGGAATGTCTGGCACAGCTCTGGATTTAAGGGGAGGACTAAAAAAGTTCCCCAGCAGCATTACATGCAATAGCACATTAATAAGTATCATACTATACCACATTACATATAGTTCAAGGACTAACTTTAGTCTTACAGTACTTGGTCCTGCTTTGCATGAGAATCATCCCATATGGGCTCATGGTCTAGGAATGTCCAAAAAGATGAAACTGCTTCATAAAAGCATTTCTTTATGATCATACACAGTGATGTGGAGATGAATAAAATGCATCCTGCCTTTGTTTTCTTTTTCTGTTTCTTTTAAAATAATGTTTCTGAAAATATTTGGTATCTTTAGCATCCATGAATGTTTGCTAATCTGCATTATTGGGTGGAGCAATGACATTTAATTTGAGAACATTCCCAGAGGTTGAAGAAATTATTTCTTGTTTAGTCCACCAGGAAAGTGGTTGATGTATGACAAGCTATTACAGCTGACTGCTGGTTATTTATTCTAATCTGATGAAGACCACAAAGTTATTATTTCATGTCCTTAGCTTAGAGTCAGCATGCTTATTTCTGATGGCAGAGTGGTGGGAATGTGTGAATATTTTCGGTCTTTTATCCACCAATCTTTACTATAATCTGATTAGCTTTCAAACTAAGGTCAGTTGCTTAAAATAATAATGAAAAATGACTTTCCCAGAATGTGTTATAGAAAAGTACATTTTGACACTGATGAGAAGCACATTAGCAAAATCAGAGTTTGTCAAGAGTTTATTTTTTGGGGAAGAAAAACCCCAACATCAGTGGGAATAGTGATGGAGTAAAACTGATGTTTTAGAGGGAAATACAATTTTTAAAATCTTTTATTATTATTTTCATTATTGTTATACCAACATTTTACTTTAATGGGAGGAGAAATAAAATGCAAAGATTTCAGGAGAAAACATGACAGATTATCAAGTTCTGGCATCTCAACTTCTCACAGATAAAGTTGAAAATCTGAGTTAGGGTCCATGAATATCCCAGGCTGAAATTAAACAGGGAAAGAAAACAGTGATAAGGAAAGAAATCAAGGAGCAAGCTCCCCTTAAAATCACTTCAGCATATGGAAGGTGTACCTTGCCTGCTGAAAGTGCTTGTCTTTTCTAGATAGGGTGGCCATAAATCCGATTTAGGTAAGGGTTAAAGATAGGGGCTTGAATTAGACATGAAAATTTTCCCTCACTCTGGTTGAATGCTTGTTGTTGGCTTTTTGAGTCACAGAAAAAACCAAAACATAATAAAACAGTATTTCAACTCTTTGTTCCAGTTTAGGATGGATTGGAAAGAAACCTTAAAAAAGTATAAAAAAAAGAATAACGAAAATCTACAAGCAGTTTATGATATCTTAGTTGTGAATGCATTCATATTCAGTCACCTAAGACCTCAAAACTTTCAGGATATTCTGAAGACATGTACCTTTCAGATTATTGTACTATGAAATTTTATATTTTAATCAGCTTCTTAGAGAATGTTTCATCAGGTCTCCTAGATGTGCTGAGCCTCCACTTCAATGATATAAACTGTTTCTGCTTTAATGGAATTAAGTAGAGCTACAGGGTGTGGCTGGTCTGAATTTGGAAGACTGAATTTCTGTAATTTTCCAGAAAAAAGATCAAGACCAGATTTTCCCCAGTGATGGTGCAATGCACTGGCCTTTCAAACATACAGGAAAATTTGCTACACAGGATAATGAGAATAGTACATAAATCTTGAATCAGTGACATCCTTTCTGCTGCTGGTATGTTACACAGAAACAAAAGGTGAAACCACATAAATGGGATATGAAACTAAGCACCCACTTCACACAAAGAGCAGCTCTATGGCTATGCCCATTTTCCAACTATGGTGCAACTATGGCACTCCATTTTTTCCCTTCTTTCCTGAGATGAGAGGCAGACTTAAGAATGAAATTGAGAAATATGTCTGGTGGCAATCTAGTGTGATTAGAGTCTGGTTTTATGAGCATGAGATTTGAAGCACAAGGAATGTCAGATTTTAAAACAAGAAACTATTTTTCTGTCACCTTTAGGATCTCATTTAGTGATAACCAAACAAAAAGATTGTTGTTTTTTATGTATAAAAAGGCCTTGCCTGTCCCATGTTGGCTTGATGACAATTTTTTCTCCTTTCAGGGGATTTGTGAAAAGATTTGTGTAGTGAAAACCATGAGCTAGGCAACAGTGTTTCAAGAAATGTGCCTTTCACGTAGAACATTCTTCAGACTTTTTTGTTTGTTTTTGTTTTTCTTCTGGCTTCTTGCTAGAGTTGTTCCAGAGCTGTAAAGAGGAAAATTGCTCAAAACCTCCATTGTTTTCCATGATCCACTAACAGCTGTATGCCAGCATATTTTTAAGCATTGTTAAAAAGGAACTATGACTATCCTATGATTATTATCAACTATTACTGTGCTACTCTTGCTATCATTACTTTGGAATTATTGGGATATGGGGTCCAGGAAAAAAACTCTCAAAGCATTAGGAAGAAGTGTGCCAGAGTCCTGACAGATAAAACTGGTGAGGTAGGAACTGCTATTAATCCAGGGTCATCTTCATATGAAAAAATGAGATAAACCCAAGGGCACCTGGATCACTGATTCACATTGAAATGTAACAACAAAATCATTTGTCGAAAGTTGTCCCTAAGTTGTCTTTAACAAAGTTTATTGAACAAATGATTGTCAGCATTGCACAGTGTTGCACAGTACTTTAAGAATACAGTTTGGGATTATTAAAATGGCATATCACTTTTTCTCCTCATCTTTGGTAGTGACAAAACTGCATACCATACTAAACAGGCCAAGTTTCATGAGGAACTCTTTCAGAAGCTGTAGTTTCCCTAACACTAAGAGTATGATAGGTGCTTTCCCAGTTACACAGTGCAGTTACAGCCATCTTCATAACTTTTACTCTGCTATTCAAGTATTGATTTTATCCAGGCTCTTGGTGTCCTGTAAGTATTCTTGCTTGTGGAGATGACACTACATCTCCTATATGTACTCATTTACATTCCTAAGTTGCATGGGAGAATTGCATAACTGATCAAGTGCATGGCTGTCTTTCTTATCTAAGAGTGTAAGTTGCAATTCCTCAATCAAAAAATGATGACAGATCTTACAGTGTTTGTTGTGCAGCTTTGGCTTTGAAAGCAAAAGCCATGAAATCCTGACAAGGGTAATTACTGTAATGGCACTCCATGTTTTTGTGGAGGGCTGACAAATTATGTAATGTTATCTTGTGGACCAGATCATAAAAACTTCTGCAAATATTATGCTTTTAAGGACTATATGGAGAAGATGTGGTGATATAAGGTCATCAAATCTCTTAAATGCAAAAATATTGTCTAAACTCTAGTACTCAAAATGCAACAGTAGCATATGTTGCAGGTACAAAGCTAAAAATGCATTTTTAAATCATCCCTCATTGTAACCTGGTAGATACTTTGTTTTTTCTTTTTTTTTTTTTCCTTAAATATTACATATTTTGTAAAATGTTCTCTTTTACTAGGACTCATTACAAACTGAAGTGGGTTTTCTGTGTTAATTTATGTGATACCAGAGGAAATTGGTGCTTATTTTACTTCTAACAAATGTAATAAGTGTGTCCCTAAGTTTATTTATAAAGTCACAAACGATTGGGCAGAAACTTCAGGTTTCTTACAGCTAAGCAGTTAAGTAATAAGGGCTCTGTTTGAATCCATAGCCTCTCAAATGTTTGTCTCTACAATGTTTTCCAATAGCTTTCATCTTGGTATGCAAATTTTATGCCCACTTGAACTATTCTGCATGTTTCTGTTTTCTTCTATATGTTGATCTTTCTGTATGTGGGTGAGGCAGCTGACTTTTAAAAGTAAGTGTATTCACATTAATACCATACTCGTAAAGATCCCCGCCCCCCCCATGTAGTAAAGAAGTTAGGCTCTAATTTATATGTAATTTATATGTAATGTACTTCAGGTGGTTTTGAGGGACTGATGTTTTGGGGTATGGATTTTTCTGAGTGATACTTTGTGGCATGCATTTCTGACAGCAACACAAAGCAAAATGATGTTTCTCAGATTTGCCAGAAAAGATTGTGGAAGGCAAGAACTTAGTCATGCATTTTAAACAAACTGTCTATAACGTTTCTGTGAAAATGAAATGCATCAAACCATCAAACGACATTAAAGGCTTCATTTTAATAATATCTCATACAAAGAGTTGCGTTTCTTTTTAAAAAAAAAAAAAAAAAAAAGAAGGTGTCATGTTGGCATGTATGCACTAGAGGGCAATGCAGGAATTACAGTTTTGAAGGGATATTCCAATATTTCTTGCCCCCTGTCCTCTGCAACCGTTCAGTAAACTTCAGTGTGATACAGAAAACACATATTAATCTAAAATAAATATGAGTGGGATTATTTTAAAAGCTCTTGGAACATACCTGTTTGTTAATAGATATAAATTACTGGCAGCTCTGATCCTGCTTCATGAAGTGGCTTTTGTAATGAATTTTGCAGATAAAAAAAGAACATGTACCAAACTTTCATTTGCTTAGATATCTTAGATAGAAAATGGAAATAACTCAGAATCATTGTGGATAAGCTGGTAGGTATGTTAGTTTACATTTAAATGAAAATATCTTGTATGTGAGAAATAAAAATGCTTTTGAACTCTGGTAGACAACCAGCCTGAAATGTCAAACAGAGGTTAGTACTCATCATGTTAATTAAGGTAAACGGGTTGTCTGGACAATTTGTTGATGCTGTTCACTTGTACAGTGCTCTCAGCACTTAGATGCCTGGAGTCCTTGGAGCAATGACTAATACCTAGTTTGCTACATTTGCACATGAGTTCTTGAGGATGTGTGTGAACAATGGGCAGCTAGATACCTTCTGACCTTGGGCAATCTAATGGGGAGACCAAAGGAACCTGGAGAAGCATCAGAACTTGACTTTTCTCTATCTTGCCCCTCAGCACCCTAACCCCAGAAATCTGCTTGCAAAGCTTAAAGGAATAAATTTATCAACATAAGGCACCAGAAATACAAACATCCTTTCATTCTGTTTCCTGCAGTGACAAGAGATATATATTCTAGATCATAGACAGAGCTGCCTTGGAGATAAATCGTCTGATTTCAGCATCTCAGCAGTAGATAATAGATTCCCCTCAGACCCACATAATTAAAAAATGACATTTCTGCTATAGTGTGCCAGCTTGGCACTGCCATTGCCCTAGGATTCTGGGGACATAGAAGCTCTGCAGGGCACAACAAAACAAATCTTATGTTATTCAGGGGGACAATGTAAGGTCGTGTTAACAAAGATAACCATCCTTGGAGGGGACACAAAAGATATTTCTTTCTTCTTGCCTTCTTTGTTTCAAAAGAGACAAGACTGAGGAAATCTGTTTATTAAAAAGTACACCAGATAAGAGGAAGCATATGCAGAATGACAGTAGAAATTAAGATCTTAATTTCCATAACAGTTTAGGGAGCAAGGATCTGTCATGAATCAGAAATGTTTTCAAGTGAGGGACTCATGGTAAGGGGCTTTTCTCAATAAGACAGTCTTTTGTTTGTGGATGATATCTACCTTTACTGTACTTTAACTCTCAACAAAGCAATAATTTTCTTGTAACTAAGTTTACTTGTTTTTAATACTCATAATGAATAAAATTCTCCATGAATATGATTCATTGTATATATATTGGTGCTGCCTGAATATAACTGGTCTAGCAGACTCTCATGGTAAAAAAGCAAGGGGGAAAGTTCTGGGCTTTTGGGCTGCCTGGTGTCTGGATTCCTCAGATTTACACTGCTTACGTGGGTTTCTTGGATTAAAAATCTAGGATCTGTTATTCTAACTTAGACAAGGTGCTTTATCAGGACTTCTCTATGAATGATAAAAGGATTGCTATTGAGCAAGGCACATGAGAGCTCCTAGTGAGTGTCTTATGTATACAATGTGCTGGGGACCTAAGTGGGCTTGGGACCGCAGAATGTGAAACTGCGGAATCATAAGGCACAACTGTCTTTGACTCCATTGTCTTACTTTTAAGTTTGGAGCTAACAAATTAAAATCCTAGGAGGATGACAACTTATCGTACCTGCTTTGTACACTTCAACCTTTTTCTCCTCTAACAAAGCCCTTTCTTCATGTACTGAATGGCATTTAAAATTAGAAGAAGCAGAGAACAAGGAAATCTCCTTTGTAACTTTGTCATTGTTAATTCAAATGCTGGTAATAATTGGTATTCACTACTTGAGCATATTGTTAGAATGAACAGCTAGACTGTCAACATTATTATTATTTTTATTATTGAAACCTGTCTAGAAGTTCTTGAGAAATTATAGTAGGTACATCTACTCTATTGCCTAACACAAGGTCTTATTCTATCTTCTGCATCTGAGGAACACATCATTTGTGAGCAGAACCAGTTTATAGTGTGCATACTATGAGCAACAGTTCATTTCCCTATGAATTATAGTCTCTGCTGGGTTGGAAATTAGCCATTAGTGAGGCAAATACAGCATCAATAAAATGTTCCAGATTTTCAGTAGTGTTCTAGTTATTTTATATAGGTTGATTTTTAAGCCCATTGTTCAGAACAAGCGATGGGGATTTGCTTTATCCACTGTGAATTCAATGAGTAATTTTAAGTAGGAAAAAAGTAATGACTCCAATTTGAGTAGAAGCCAGGTTCTCTATCATTATGATACTTAGAAATTGGAATTTTCAGTGGAAGAACACATAAATGTCCTTGTAACAATGAAGTGAAAACTACAAGGATAACTTTTTGATGATGCCTTTCATGACTGGAATATTACCAAACCACGTCCCTGAAACAGGGCAGACTCGCAAACACTATGTAATTGCATAAAGCAAAGGGAGCTAGTGAAAAGAGAACTGTGAGGGGGTGATGATAAATACTGGAAGTGTGTTTATCAATTTTAGTATAAATAATAGAACTGTATTGGTGTCCTAAGGATCAGACTGGTAACAAAAAAAAGGAGGTGGAAAGACAGGCATAGAAAGCAAGCTTTCTAAAAGGCCAGGAATTTTAAGTAGTAATAGTAAAGCTTGAGAGTTCATCAAGGAAACTCTTTACTCCCACACCTGCCACGTGTGATTTCTAGCAGCAATAAGGGTAAATAAGTCTTTTGCATGAGAGAGAGATATGCTGGAGCGTATCAGCAATGTGTCAGAAGATGAAAGCTAATCAGTTACATATAATAATGGAGACGTTAAAGTTTTAAAGCCACCTGGGAGCTCTCTCAGGTCTGAAAGCATCAGAAAAGAAGAACTTCCATCCAGATAGCAATGAAAGAAAGTTTGCTGCAGACCTGTGGGCTGGATTGGGCTAAATCATAAATAATGACCACTGGAAAGAATGTAGAAAAGTCTGTTGCAGATCAGCTGTCCTGTGGATCAACATAACGTAAAAATATAACATTGTCAAACAAACACTTTTGTGCCCTCCTGCTACTGCTAGGCTAAAAGAGTGATGGCAAAACACAATTCAAAATCAAAGACAATCATTC
The DNA here is from genome assembly GCA_025345505.1 of Todiramphus chloris collaris. Taxonomy (NCBI): domain Eukaryota; kingdom Metazoa; phylum Chordata; class Aves; order Coraciiformes; family Alcedinidae; genus Todiramphus; species Todiramphus chloris. The sequence continues at coordinate 1,824,564 of JANVCC010000033.1, read as the reverse complement.
CTCCAGTGCAATTTGGTGAGCCCTCCATTGCTTCTTTCCTTCCAGCACAAGTTCTCTGTCACACAGATGAAGACTGTCTAATAGCACAGCCTTGTCTCATATTTTTGGAGGATGTAATCTAGGATGAAACCGATGGTTGTTGTCATGGATGCAAGAGGTATTCATTAAGAATTTCCCCAATTTAATCAAATCCATGGCAAAGGGTGGGGAAGCTGGTTCACCAATATTTTAGGTGACAGTTTATGAAAAAGACAGAGCTATGCTGTCTCATGATTCTTTTTAGTACTTAAAATAAATTTTCAGAGACATAAAAACGTGATGTATATGGGCTCCCAGAGACATAAAAATATGTGATGTATATGGGCTCCACTGTCGAACTAATGCAGGAACATCATTGTACATAACTACTTGAGTTAGTTAGTGATTCATGTATTTTAGATACATACACATATATATATATATAATTAAGTAGTGAGCTGAGTTTGCTTTGACCCAGTTAATTATGGTTAATTATGACAAGCAGCTGCTGGGCCAAGCAGTTGGGAAGGGCCGCAGCTGGGAGGGGCCAGAGCGGGGATAAACAATTGAACCAGCCAATGGAATATTTGATACAGAGTTAGAGCTTCGTGGTTTTTATCACTCATTTTGTATATCATTTAATTAGTACTATTGCTGTTGTTTTCTTTCCTCTCTTTGTGTTGTTTTCTTAAACTGTCCTTATCTCAACACATGGGGTCTCAACACATGGGGTCTCAACACATGGGATCTCACATTTTTTTTCTACTTCCCACCCCACGGTGGAAGGTGTGGAGGGGGGTGGGGTGAACTGCTGGGCAAGTGACTGCGTGATGTTCAGCTGCCAGCAGAGGTTAAACCACAAGTAGGAACTATTCTTGCATGTTCTGGAGCAAATAGTGACAGCACCAATATCATTGAACTCGCTTGTATTATTGGTCAACAGCAACTCAAACCTCCTAACATTTTTGCACACATTTTGGTCTGCTCATCTCTTTCAGTTGTACCAAGGATGACTTGCTAAAATTCTTCTACTGGGAAAACACCACCTCTGAAACCTGAAACTACTTTACTGCTGAGCACTTTTGCATTTGTCTTTGCATAGCTGCTACATGTTTCGATCTTTAAAGCAATATGGTATCTACAGTTCTAAGCTAAGGGGCATTTACCAAGCACTGAAGCCTTCTGAACAATCAGTAGGAAAACAGTAAGATCACAGCCTCCCAATAAATAGTAGTCCCATTTATAAACAAAAGTGGCCACAGCTATTGACTCCCAGTGTGAGTAGAGAGAAACATTTGTGTACCACCTTAACAACAATTTTACTTGAGTTTGGTCAATATTTCTTGAAATAAATCACTGGCAACTGTGAAGAATACCCCCTAAATTAACAGACATTTTTCTATTCACCTTTCTTGCACAACAAAGTATTAACTATGATGCCAAATCAGACTCCTTCCTGTCTCATTTATATGGATAGCTTCCTCTGTGATGACAATGAAATTAAAAGGCTCTAGCATATTATGCCTGGTCTACTTGGCTCAGCCTTGGCTCAGCCTTGTTAAGAAACCCTCACCTGTCCATTCATAAAACTGTAGAGGGCCATGTTTCCACTTTTCCTTATAGTCATAACTCACTTCAATTATATTACTGTTGGAAACACCCTGCACTTTCAGAAGAGAAACTATCTAGTAATTGCAGATGTTCTGCCAAGAGCACATTCTGTACTTGATGACATATAAACAGATGATCAGGAACAAGCAATAGCAACAGTACATGTGAATCTGATAAAAGCTGTATCACAAAGCATATGAATTGATATGGAAAAAGAAACAGAGAAGAACAAAGTACTACAAGATGTAACCAAAGGAGATATAAGAGAATTCTTCCCACCTGCATAGTCCCAGGGGAGAAAAAAGAAAGAAAAATGTGTTCACTGTTGAGCAAAGGGAAGAAAGAAGGCTGATAAAATGATGGTGAGCTGGGTAATAAAAATTACGAAATACATTCAGTTAAAAAGGATGAGAATGGGGGAGGGGGAAAAGCAACAAATTAGAATGTTGAGAAAAACCAGTGAAGTAATCTAAATTTTTCACACAACATCTTATAGCGAATAGACAAGAAACTGGTCTGTGATCCTTTCTGCATCCTGCTGTTTGAGACTAAACTGCTTAAACGTGTGACATGATAAAACAAAAATAGATATTCTTTCACATATTTTTACATGTTGTTATGACTGCCATCACCGTGCTTCATAACCACAACACAGAATTCCTGTTATTTATTAAGATGACAGGGTAATTTAGTTCTCAAAATACACCTTGTTCATCCTTGTCCAATGTTGCCATGCAGTTCCCAAGGACACATGAACCTCAGTGGGTAGGATATAACAGAATTGTGGAGATGACACTGAAACTAACTGATATTTGGTATTGCTGAAATGTAATTTCCCAGAATTCCCTGTCACTGAGTCAATAGAAAAAGTTACAGGATGTCATCATATGTTAAGCTGCTATAAACCAGGGGACAGAATATGAAGACAAGCTAACAGTCAGGCACTGAACTCTGCACAAGACCTGTATTTTTGTTTTCTTAGAAAAAAAACTTGCAGGTTCATTTATGGTGAGAAAAGAAAAAGACCTGAAGCCCTAGTTCTGAAGTGCAGTCTGCTTCCCTCACCATACTGAGAGGCACTTCAAATTTATTACTTGCTCTACTGCTTTAGGGACAGATATGTGAAAGAGGCAAGAGCTTGAAATAATTCAGTTAATGGACTCTCAGTCACTTAGCTAGCTATTTCAGACAGAAGCAGTGCTCTGATTAAAGGGAAGCTGCTGATACAATGATTGACCTCCATGAAAGCCAGATGGCCCAATGGCTTGGGAGGAGGCAAGAAGGTGTGAAAGTGGAAAGATGAAGGTGGGAGGCAAGATCACTCCAATGTGGACTAGAAAAGGTAACAGACCAATCTATCGCATCCTGTAAAGGTAGAATAACTTTCTGGAAAAGACCGTGAAGAAGTATAACATGACTGTTACAAGACATAGATTGACCTATATTTACACATGGTGTTATGGATAACTCCCCCAAGAAACGACAGGTCTTCTGTGTCAATAACACCACACACTGTATTTCTTTTGATAGACCACAGAGGTCCCTTTCTCACTTGTTTGAAATATTCATACCTCTGTAGAAAAAAAATGGACAATCACTACCTTTTCCTGGCTTCCAGTCTCATCTCTTTCCCCTTTTTCTGGTTTGTATGGTCTGCAATGCTCAACACAAAGTCAGGGTAAGGACACTTGAGTTACACTCCAGTGGATGGTTAAGAGTCTCTTGCTTGCTGCTGCCCAGCATGCCACAGCTCTTTAGAAACACATGGAGCAAAGAAGTCAGGACTAGCATCTTCCTGCCTGACTGTCTCTGTCAGTAGTGAGTTTATAACCCATAGTCGAAGAGTTCAGGTTTCATAAATCAAGGGATGACAACACAGAATTGCAAGTTTCCTTCCCTTTCTCTTGCTCTTTCTTTATGAATACACAGACACACATATATACTTGTGCATGTTGACATGTTTCTTTCTACACATGCACAGATGTACATATGTATATATGTTCCATGTGTGTATTTATTTAATTAAACAATTTACGTCTTCTACGTGACTTTTTTTTAAAATAATTGGGATAGAGTATAGAGATGCTTTTATACTTTTGGTCTCTATTATCCATTTCACTGAGTTTACACAATTAAATTAGTCACCTGCACTTCTATTAATACTGATTCAGTAGCATAGGAGTTCTACATTTTGCTTTGCAGTCAACCAGAGAGGTAAACTTAATACTGATTATTTCACTTAATTTTAAGAAAACACTTCTTCTTCCAGCTATTCTATAGGAGGCAAAAAAAAGTGCAGCAGAACACAGGCCTAGCAAGCTAATTGCTTCCTAAAGTAACAACATTTTTATGTACCAATCAGGGTGGTTTTTTTGGAAATTAAAAATAAATCAGCAATTTAGGTAAATGAAATATTTTGAAAAATGTGAGATTTCTATGTCCTATGATTTTGTTTTGTTTACATTTTTAATGAATACTAAATAACACAGTTTTGATATTTTTGTGAAATGAATCCATCTGCAGAATCTGACCCAGAACTCGAGAAATCCTGTGTTCACTGATACTAACAGAAAATTGGGAAATAAGACAGACATCTTACCTCTACATTCCCTGTATGTTACAAAACATGCATGTACTTTTTACAACAGACTATGTATAATCTTCCAAATTCAGCATTAGCTGATTGTGACCTCTGTCAGATCAAGGATCTCCTGCATTCATATTATGTATATAGGAGAGACAGAAAATATTCAAGTCTCAGTATTTGCGTCTTGAATAAGATGAGAAATGCAAAGGTGTAAAGCTGTCCGCTGTTGTCCATCTTAGAGTAAAACTCCCCCACTATATAAAATAACCTCAAGCTTTCATCATCACCTTAGTTATTGTTTCTATATGTAATTATGTGTAGTATGAGGATCAATCTATTTAAATAACAGAAAAAGTAGTATAGAATCCATAAAGAAAGCTTTTTTTTTTTTTTTTTTTTTCAGGTTGTGCCACATTGGAGGCAATTTAAATCCATCTGTGTATTTTAGGTTTCGTGATGCAATCCTTAGTTAATTGTATTTTCAATGGGAGGTGGTAAGAGTTGCTCGCATTACCTTACACACTTCTGAACTTCATCTACATCCCAGCTGCATTTAGACTCAGATAAATTTAGTAAGCAACTGTGTTTAGTTTTCTTCTTCACCTATTTTTACTGCAGTAAGTGATTTGGCAGTTTCAGGCCTTCCTTTCTCCAGGCACCTGGATGCTACTTCAAATGCAGAAACTGTGCTTGAATGGATCAAATAAGGCTGATATGGTTGTAAGTTTTGATGCAAATATTTCTCTATTAATATCATGCTATTTTTCATCTATATTTACAGAGAAAATGCTAGGGTTTTGAGGAGATGACTGGGCTACAAATGAGGAGTTGACCCCCACCCAAAAAGAAAAAAAAGTTAAGAGACACACAATGACAAAATAGCTTAGCAGTATAGCAACATTATCTTTTCTACCCACAAAGATATCTGTGTTAGCTAGAGATGTTGTGTTATTTTTTTACCTTTTGACACATCACCCCAAAGGCAAGATGGGGTCTCAGTTACATAAGTGAAAATGTGGAGCAAATTCATTTAACTTTGTAGTTGCACACACCAGTGTAAAACCTGTCAAAATGAGAATAGAAAGAGGGACTAGGGAACCATTCTGATTTTGCTATAGCACTACAGACTTAACTGGTGACTCATGGCTTACCACAACACCAGTGGGAGGAGGAGCAGGCTCTGGATGCATTCAGTGGACTTGGAGGGATTCATTTTCTGAGCAGAAATAGGCGTTCACAAAGCTAATCCTTTTCTTTTGTCCAGTAAGTAAATACTTCTGTTTGACTCTCAGTATTTGTAGGTAAGTGTGGGCAAATACTGACATTGACTTCAATGCAGAGGAAACTGGCCAGCAAGTCCGTGTGTTCAGATGCACTGAGATTTGCAGGGCTTAAACTGTGAAGTTGGTTAAGGCACTCAGTCTTTCAGTCATCATTACAAGTACCTCTATTTCATGTCATAAGTAGAATATAGAATATACCTAATACAGTTGTGATTCACTCCATGGCTGTGACACAAAAACACTAATAGACAAAACATGTAAAATACTCATTGTTACATAAATTAAATACAATCCGTGATAATAATTGCACTTAAATCGCATAACTTAAGGCCATACATATCCTAATGCCCTGACACCATATAAATGTCCCTTCATATAACAGTTCTCCTTGGTAGTTTCTGAGGGCATCAAATTTCAGATTGTGTTTTGGCTAACCCAGCTACAATAGGGAACAAGTGAAAAAAAGCAATCAGAAACTCGACATGTGTCAGCAGTGTTGTGTGAACCTCATGGAAGTGTTCTGACATAGAAGCTGGACTAGTTCCTAGCTCCCTTCATTGGTACAGAGCTGGAAGCCAGTTCCAGGACACTGTCCCTCCCTACCAAGTCACAGTTGATGTTGCTGATGATCCATTATCAACTAATTTTGTGTAGTCATCAACTACAAAATGTATGGACACCAATAAGAATGGAAAAAATACAAACCACAAAACATTTAATACACATGTTGTCTCAAAATAGTATGTTTTCTGAAGATATATATAATGAGGCAGCTATATAATATACAACATGGTAGAACCTTTTAGTTTCGCTGTGTCTTTTCACAGAACAGACAGTTGCAGTATATTGCCTGAGTGATGTGCCTAGGAGAAGTGTTTTTACTAAGGTGTTGAGAACACTCTGTTATTGATGAGGGAAAATGCAACAGCTACTTTCTGAGGAAGTTTTAAGTTGTTAAAGTGAATAAAGATAATTTTGCACTGCTGTTCTTACTATTTCAAAATAATATTTGTTTGCACTATAGGAGTAAGAGAATTCCATTGAGTTCCCAGTGTGCCCAGTGTTGTACAAACTGATAGCGCTGATACAGTTCCTCTACTTTGGTCTTGCAGCTTAAATGGTCAATACACATGTGCACACATACACACACAAAAGAATGCAAAACCCCAGAACAAGTCAAATGGGACTTAAGATTATATAGAGGCAGGAAAATAAAAGGTGTCCACAAACTCTTCCTGAAAGACTGCAGGATAATTTTCAGTTGTGGACTTCTTAGTGGGAGATAATACTTCCTGACCCCTGCTGACAGTCACTGAACTTGAGCACGAAGATGAGGTATTGCCACTTCTATCTTCCCTAGTATAAATGGAGAGAGTCTTCTTTCGGCTGCAGATGTCTCTTCTGGTTTGAAATGCACTAGCTGTCTGCCCTAGTAAAGAACCAAGTGGTTGACTAAAAATACTAAATTCTGATGTGAAAGTGTTCCCTGCTGAGCAGACTTCAGAGTAGACTCTCAGGATAATAGAGGAGAGAAAAGCAAAAACCATTCTTTAAGACAACAAAACCATCTCAGTTCATGTTTTAATTTCAAGTAATTTCATAACCATATGAAATGCTGTTCTTTTTTGAATTCCTTTCATCTAGTTTGCCGATTATGTTTTATCTGGCATGAAGAGTATCTCACATTAAATTTCTTACTCTTCAACTGACATCTTGTCTGGTTTTTTATGCTCTCTCTGCTCAGATTGCTTCAGACAAACATAACAAAAATTTAATCAACACACACTTGAGACAAGTGAAAGTATGTCAGGGAAGGTAAATCGAAGCACTAAATCAAGAGACAACAGTAGATGAAAAAAGAACTGACTTCCTATACAATGATGGAAAATGAGAGAAATTAAACATTTATGGAATTAACCTGCCATGCTATTGGTAATCTCAAGCTCTACAGCTTTTCACACTTTATTGTGTGTTTGCTGCATGATTAGGGTGGGAAGGAGAAAGATTGTTCATTATGAATGATTAAAATAAAAATAATTATTAAACTGTACATATGTTTTCTTCTCATTATGCATTAAATGAGCAAACACTGGTTTATGTCCTGCTCATCTTTTTTCTCTCTCTACCTTTGTTAAAAGACATTAAAAATCTTTTATACTACATGGAGAGATGCAAAGCTTTATTACAGTACTTTTAAAGTTCTTTGAGATCTGAAGTGAAAGGGTGGCAGAGCAGCCACACAGTATAGCTGTGATTAGATATGTTTGGTACCTTACTCTTAGTAATTTTTCTAGGTTTCAGCAACCTGTGAGTCAATCACACTGGTGAACTCTGCAGCTGGACAGAAAATGAGTAATAGATTGGGATGAATCTAAACACAGAAATGATCACTGTGAAGCATATCTATCTGTATGAAGAAGCTGAAGAAGCCCAGCAAGGCAAGACAGATTGGTTCATACGTATGGGTTTGCATACACACAGACATAGCCATCAGCACAGTCCTATGTGCTGAACATTTAAACCAAGGCTGAGTTTTCAGTCACAGAAAAAATTCAAAGTAAGAATGAGTTTTAGTCTTCTTTTTCTACACTTTATTTTTCTTCTCTATTCCTGAAAGAAAAGGTGCACTTTATCATAACCCTAGACTGGCTTAAATTTTATTGAAGAAAAAAGAACCCTCTTGATGTGCAGTCCTGCAGACCCTACTCCAGACTTCTTGCAATGCAAGATCAGGGCAAGACAAAGTCAGTGATACATCCTTAAGACAAGGAATAGTACTCATCTGCACAGCACATAAGTAGCACGCTGTGATTACAACAGGCATATGTAATGTGTGACTTCACCAGACCAGAGTTTACAGAGTTTAGAGATGACTGCAGAGTTCCTCAGAAAATATCCTAACCATAAACCCTATAAAAGAAGTTTTAAATCAGCGTATAGATAAGAAATTGCATTCTTTCATGGTCTGGTTTAAAAGCTCTTCAGTCTCATTCTCTTAACACTCAATTACAGCCTTCAAGCCCTTTACACGTGTTATTTTAATGTGAAATGTGTGTCCTTTTATTTTTTAAGAAATGTAGGACAAGGGTCTTAAGTGAGCAGATTGATATCCTGATAAAAAACAATCGAAACTGGGTTTGTTCATATTAAGAAATTAATTTGCTCCTGCTATTTCTCAGCATCCCTTTTGGTTTCTCCTTTCAGATGGGAATTATGTTTTTGATTTTCATAAGAAGAAACAAACCAGATCCTATATCTTCTTAAGCAAACCATTTCAGTGAGCAGTCCTGAAGCTAGGATGCTTCTGTGCCCTGGGTCTTGTGACCCTTAGCTTTGATGAACAGGTTAGCAGACTACAAACTAAGTTCCCTATAGAACTTATAAGTACAATTGGCATATTAGTTTAATAGCCCTTTCAGGATATTACCAGAAGATAAGTTGCCTGGAAGAGGATGAGTCCAGCACAGTAGACTTCCTGCAACAATAGTGCAGAAAGCTTGAATTTGTATCTGTTGCCTGCGAGCCATCCCACCATCACTTCTTCCTCTGTACTTGAAAGAGATTAAATATTAACTCATTATAGTTAATTAATTATTTATTATTAATTTAATTATGCAAAGCTTATTAAGATGTACAGCTGGGGGAACAATGAGCCACAGTATGATAAATGATCCTTATAAATCTTGAGTTACTACAAAGTGATATGAAAAGGGTGGGATTTATTTATTTTGCAAGCAGAGAAGTCTTGGCTGCCTAGTTTACAAAATAGGCATCCTATTAGACGGGAACCTGTTCTAATTTACTGTTGTCAAAATCCTAGACAAGAGTTTGATCTACTTTAAATGAGATACAGATGGCTGCAGAACTGAGTTCGAATTTTTTAAATGTTAGATGCTGTTTCACCATTTCATTCACTGATACACTTGTTTTGCTTCAGTTACATCCCAGCAGTCCTTGATCTGTCTGCTGTGAGTTTTGTCAACGTGAAGAAACTCATGGGAAAACAGTAACTAACATGTAAAATTGGGGGTTATTTTAATTTATTGTATTGTAACCTATATTGATTTAGAAATAACTGATTTTAAAATTTACTGCTTATTGTGTTTTTTGGCTGAGTAGTTTTTAGCCATCATCTGGTTAGGAAGACATTCTCTCGGGTTTAATAATAACACATTGTGTTTATTTCTATTTGCTTGTGAAACATTTCAAAACAGTTCAGAAATATTTTTCTCAGTAGCAAAGGTTTTTAGAAAGTAGAGAACTGGAGTGTTAGAAAAAATACCTTGTAACAACAGTGTAAAACTAAAGAATGTATAATCTCTCAATCTGCAAGTTGATTACAATGTAAAGACAGCCTACAGATACTTACACAAACACAGAGGATAAGAGTGTATCTTTAATTTCAGTGGCATCTCATGATATAAGTCTTCAGTATCTCTGAAAAATGTTGAAATATGGTGATGCTACTAAAAATAAAACAAATGTTTTTCAAAACTGAAAAAAAAAATCTTTTGAAACTGATACACACCTTGATATGATTATATCTTCTGAAAAGCCACTAGTAATTAAATTCATTTAAGTAATACATATTGCATACATTAGAACAGAATTGCTAAACCAAACAGTGACTTTGTTTCCACATAGTCCAGAGACAGATGTGCAGAGTTGACCAAATTCAAAGTGTAATTGCGCTTGTTTTTATAATTTTTGTGTATTTACAAGGAAGTCATACATCAAATCTATATAACAATTATTTACAGAATTTATAAGAGACCTTGTTTCAAATAAATTTAGGCAAATCATAATCTATCCATATGTATATCAGGAAAAATGAATGACACAGAGGTGAAAATATAGTTTATCAGAACTTATTTGCGCAGTTCCTTCTTGCGCATCTGTATGGTCTTGACTTACATGGAATTACTTCCTTTTGAGAGCACAATATTAGACCTGTTCCGCTCCTTCTCTAATGATTGTTGGTTTTGTCACAGAGAATTATCAGTTACTCTACCCCAAAACATCAAATATAGATATGCTCAACTGGAGGTTTTTAATTTCAGATTAAAGAAAATAATAAATACTTTTTAAAAAAGGCAAACAGTAAGTCTACATGGGCAAAAGAAAACAGACAGCCAATCTCTCATTTGACATGAATCCCAAAATAACAGGTGGAGTTTTTGATAATACTACTAGCCAACCTTTCTGGCTGTGGAAAGGATAAATGATTTTTTTTTTTTTTTTTTTTTTTTTTTTGGTATGGATGCAGTTACAGGGACCATCTTCACACCTCAGAGGAACCACAAGTAGCTGGGAAGCTCTGCAGAATAACATTATTTTCAACGCATAGCAAGAACTACCACATGTCCAAAGTGGCTTCCATGTACCACTGAAAGTGAAAGTAAATAAGACCAAAAGTATCAATCAGAAGTACATCTGACAGTGTTTTATTCTAAAGAACAGATGTTATCTAGTTTAATAACACATACGGCATTTACATCTCACTGATTCTGTCCAGGAATATCTAGATGGTTCTAGCAGCCTTGAGTAGATATTATTTTAGTTCTAATGGGCTGAGTCAGTGCAAGGAGCCTGCACACTGGTAAAGCACGTAGCACCAGCTTGTTAATCATGCCAAACTCCATGCTAGTTCTACAGTCTCCAGATCAAAGACAAGATTTTTTTCACTGTGTCTGACTGAAATCCATGTCTCCAGAGAACCTTCTTATGCTTTAAGTTTTAAATAACTCCAGTGAGCATCGGGTGCTTTCACAGTATCATCATGCTAAAAAGCATACACAGAGGGCATGAACAAGAAAAGTATATTTGTCTCCTTTTTGTTACTATAAGCATGTGGTTAAATAAGTACTTAAAAGAGACAAAAGTTCACTAGACATTTGTTAGATTGCTGATGGTATGGTTTGACTCTTCTGCCTCATCCTAGCCTGACATCTGCTGAAATGCAGTCTGAGATATGTGCTCAGAATCATAGAATCAGAAAATGGCAGGAGTTGGAAGGGACCTCTGGAGTTCATCAAGTCCAAGCCTCCTGCCAATGCAGAAACACCTAGGGCATGAGGAACAGATCCAGGAACACAAAGGAACATATCCAGGTGGGTCTTGAAAGTCTCTAGAGAAGGAGACTCCACAACCTCTCTGGGCAGTCTGTTCCAGTGCTCTGTCACTCTCACAGTGAAGAAGTTTTATCTCCTGTTCAGGTGGAATTTCCTGTGTTTTACCTTGCTACCATTACTTCTCATCCTATTAAAGGGCACAATTGAAAAGAGAATGTCCCCTTCTACTTGACACCCACCCTTCAGATATTTGTAAATGTTAATTAGATCCCCTCTCAGTCTTCTCTTTTCCAGGCTAAACAGCCCCAGGTCTCTCAGCCTTTCCTCATAAGAGAGGTGTTCCAGTCCCTTCACCATCTTTGTAGCTCTCTGATGGATTCTCTCTAGTATTTCCCTGTCCCTCTTGAACTGGGGGGACCAGAACTGAGCACAATACTCCAGATGTGGTCTCACTATTGCAGAGTAGTGCAATACTCTGGAGACCCTCCCTTGACCTCATGGCCACACTCTTCTTTATGCACCCCAGGATACCACTGGCCTTCCTGGCCACAAGGGCACATTGTTGTTCCATGGATAACTTACTGTCCACCAGGACTGTATCCATACTGGAACAACTTACTGTCCACCAGGACTGTATCCATACTGGAACATGTTGATCTGTGTTGCAGTCCTCCGGCACACCACTATCTGTTGTTGCACTGCACTGGAGAGCACAGTACTCACTCCCATGTCTGGAATGTGCAGGTGCATGGGGGAATCAGGCAGTCAGCCAGTCTTAGCCAGCTCCTTGTTGTCTGGCAAGCAATATCAGGAACCAAACAATGAAAGGACATCTCAAGGATAGGATAAGGGAGCTGAAGATTGATGAAGTAACGACCACCACAGGTGCCCCAAGACCCCTATGCATGAGCAACAGGGGGAATGACTGGTTTTAGCCACTCTGGGTGGAAAAATACTGTTTAGCCTCTGTGCATTCACTGGCCATGCATGCACTGATGCCAGAGCAGTTTCCATGCCCCTGCAAGGAGAGATATAAGTAGCCCACTTCAACAGGGAGATAGGGATTCTTCTTGGAAGGTCAACCTGATGCACACCTTGATCCCGGGGATGCCCTGTGGAAGGCATTAGGACCTATTAATTCCTTTTCCCAAGCCCCACTCTACGTGACCTCTTCCTGCTCGGCAGTTTGTCTACCACCTTGGGGTCGGTATATATGTGGAGATATTAGGTAACTACTTGGGTTTGCTTGAGTTACATTGCTTTTGTTTATTAACTCTGTGTGTGAGAGCTGTTCTTTGTGAAACAGGAATCCTTCATGAACCTGGGACAAGGATGCCAAGGTCCCTCTCCATGGAGATGTTTTCCAGTGGGTCTAGCCCTAACCTGTACTGGTATATGGTGTTGTTCCTCCCCAGGTGTAGGACTCTACACTTATCCTTGTTGAAATTCATTAGATTTGCCTTTGCCCAGCTCTTCAGTCTGTCCAGATCTCGCTGGATGGCAGCACAGTCACCCAGTGTATCATCCACTCCTCCCAGTTTAGTATCATCAGCAAACTTGCTGAGGGTACACTCCATCCTTCATCCAGGTCATTGATGAAGGTGTTGAATAAGACTGGACCCAGAATTGACCTCTGGGGAACAGCACTACTTAAAGGTCACCAACTAGACTCTGCACCACTGATCACAACCCTTTGAGCTCTGTTGTTCAGACAGTTCTCAACCCATTTCACTGTCCATTCTTCTAACCCACACTTCCTGAGCTTTCCCACGAGGATGTTATGGGAGACAGTATCGAAAGCTTACTGAAGTCAAGGTGGATGACATCCACTGCCCTCCCTGCATCTACCCATTCAGTCACACGATCATAGAAGACTATCAGATTAGTCAGACATGACTTCCCTTTAGTGAATCCATGTTGCTACTCTTGATAACCTTCTCAGTTAGAGAGAGATTCTTGTTCACAGTTCCCCACACAGCTCAGAAGGAGGTTTTTTTATTGAATGTTAGGAATTTGTGGACTCTCAACTTTGTGCTTATGGTCATATATGTGTCAAAACCCAAGGGGACTACTCAAAGATTTTCAAGGGGACTTCATAAACAAAAGTTCTGTACAGGGACTTCCATCTCAGCAGTTTGCTTGTCTCAGATTTGTGTGTTTGCAGGTGCAATGATTGAGTCAATTCTGCAAGAAAATCTGCCATAAGACAAGCAAATTAGGTGCAAACTTACCTATAAATGGTCTTAATTTTCTTGTTGTTCTTACAGTGATATTTCTAAATAACAAAATATTTAACTATAATAATTGTTGAGATTATTTGAATTGGTTTTAAGTTTAACTGATATTTATTCTGCAGTAATATAAATGAACTCTCACCATTGTGTAACCATAGTCAGTCACATTCACAGTTTGAATAGCATAATACAAAGAAAGTTAATGTGGGCATAAAATTTAAAAGCTCTTTTAGAAATTGTCACATGGATCAGTCTTCCTTTAGGAAGGAAACAAAACCTACCTATTAATGGGTGAAGTAATTCCAGTGGCAATTCACTGCACATGATTTTAAAAAAACTTGCTTGTTATTTAGTAAATGTTTTTTTTTATTTTTGTCTCCCAACAGTGTATCCCTTTCAGCTTTCATCAGGGTATCTAAGAGGGACTGAAATGCTGAAACTATGTGCCTGAAATCTGCAAAGTAACAGAGAACTTATCAGTTCAATTTTGTGCTGTATTCAATGCAGCTGAAAAGCAGCAGTCACTGTATTCTGACATGGTCTTCTCACTCAAAAGCAGATTGAAACAGAAATTGAATCAATGGCAGCAACTGGAGTTCAGCTCTAGTTTCTATCCATTTGAATTTTATCATAAAATCCACAGTACAACCAGCCATACAACCTAAGAAGTAAAAGCTACAAAAGACACAAGGAAGAATCTGTGGAACCCAACTTTGTGGCTGTATTAAACCTTTGGAAGAAACTCCTAAAAATAGTAGAGAAGTAAATTTTAAGCATTTGAATGATAAAACATGCAATCAGTGAAGCTATAAGTAGATCTGTTATGTGGGTGGAAAAAAAAATGTTGAATAAATGGAGCTAAAGCCTAGCACGAACCAACTCTTTAAATAAATGTATAGCAGGATCAGTGGAAACTTTGTTTTATGAAGGCAATGGTTAGGCTGAAATACATGTTCAACATAGTGTGGACAGTATTTTCGCTGTATTCATGCATGAAAAGCAGATAGTAACATTGCCTGTACAAGGCTGATATTTCATTTTTTTAACAAAATTTTACCTTACTTATGAATTCCTTCTCCAAGTCCTTGTAGAGACCCAGTGGTGGTTACTTCATGTACTTACAGAAGGACTGGGCCTTTAGTTTACTTGCCTGTTTGTATTCACATTGGACACAGAAGCATTGAACAAACCAACAAATCCAAAACAGAAAATGTGACAGGTGCAGCCTTCTTGGCAAACAAAATAGATGAGAAACCAGGGTGTGTCAGAGCAGTTTGGCACCTCAGCTGTTAAGCTGCCCCTCACAGTGATTAACTGACACCTCAGGGTCTGGACCCTTAGTTAGCAGACTTGTCTGGGCTTGCTCCCTCAAACAATTAGAATGACCACAGTGCACCCTTGTCTAGGATGTAAATGGGGTCCTGCCTAAGAATCAGTTGAGTTGGTCCTTTGCAGAGCAGCATGCCTGGCAGTTGGACCCTCCCCTTGGACATGATGTCCAATAACACTTCCATGGATTGTGTGAGTCTCTGTGGATTGAGTGAGCCTCACCTCATTTCCCCTCCCCCACTTCGGGTGCGTGGTATCTTGAGATAAATGCGTGTATGCCCATTTTGGTTCATCTTTCTTAGGGTTTAGAAACTGGTTGTGTAGTAGTTATATTCCCAACAGACATCTGAACTTGTATTTGGTCAGAAGGAGTGTTGGTCAACTTTGGTTTCAATAAACCCCCATTGTTCCATAGCAGCTGCTGTTTGGTTTGTGGGTACCTCTGTGACAGAAATGTATGTGCATCTATGAAGTTGATTTAGTCAGTAAGTCCATGACTATCTTCAGGTCAATCTCATTGCTGTTTAGGCTCTGTTGACTATACTGAGTAGGTATCCATTGACAATAATGCAACTCAGGATACCTACAGCATATGGAAAAACTTGCATCCAGACATGTAAATTTATATGTTTTAATCTCAGACTGCATCTAGCACAGAAGACTAAACCATGGCAGATGCAAACTGAGACTATCCAGTTTGATTTGTGGAGGTATAAAAGTGGACGAACCTTTCTATTGACATGACAGAAAGAAGATGACTATCTGACAAACCCCTCCTGAGAGATCAATCCTCACTTGTTTTATCAGATCCTTACAGTAGATTAAGGTCAATGAATGAGAGGCTTTCATCCATCTCCCATGGGGTGATGTGGTAATTGATTTTACAGATAGATTTCAAGACCAGGATAAAAAGGTGCCTTGAATAGATATTTTGCACAGAGAAGCCTAATACAGAATTTATGAATTAAAAATATACCTAAGGGATCTGACCTAGCATTTCAGTTGACTGTCTCTTTCCTTGTAGTGTTATTCTTTGTAATCACTGATTTTAATTATTGTTGGATTTTATAAGAGAGGTAATATCCCTTCTGTAAACTTTTGAACAGGACTGCATATAACATGAATTTAATTTATTACAGCTACTGCTGTGCAAAAGCAGAATGTTGGTCTTGGTTAGACTATGAGCCAAAGCATATCCCAGATATCCATCTATCAAAGGGAATACAGTTATACCCGGCACAACCTCTTCCATTGTTGTTTAGCAGGGTAAAGACTGGGATGGATTTCAGGAGTTTAATGAACCTAGAATTCATCTGTTGCAGAAGAAATCAAAATTTGACACTACTAGCTGACATCTGAGTAAATGTCACCCTACAGAAACTGTACTGAAGATATCCAACAGAAATATGGCCCTGTGAATCTAATTGATTTGGTTAGAAAACTGGTCTAACTGGAATTTTGGCATTTGCAAATCCTGCTGATGTTAAATGTTGTTATCAATAATCTTATTGCTTAAATCAACAACACTGCTGACACAGGGAATAACATGATCTCAGATTCATCAAGAGACAGACTAAACAGGAAATAATTGGATGACTTTAAAAGCTCTTTGCAAGAAAATATATATACAACTTATACACCCTTTGTCTTGACTGATTTCTATCTTCTGAAACACCATAATGTAAAGACATAGGATCCTTTGGTCTTAATGATCAAAAAAATCCATCTTGGGAGGAAATGAAGGCCTCAATTAGTCATGGAGTCTGTAGCTTATTACTATTCAAAGTGTAAATCTCCTCACCTCTCTTAGTCACACAGAGAATGACATTTTGGCTAGTTTCTTTTAGTGGAGATTTTGTTGACGCTTGGCAGAGAAAACATAAAGAAAACAAAGCTGTTCTTTCAGCTCTCAAAGAACTCTGACTTCTCCTGAGGCTGAAGCCTGTGAGCAAACCTTACTGTACACTGAGCTCAGTGGATATGCTTAAAGCATTTCCCCTCTATTTTATAAAATGTGTTAATCTCATGTTTCTGAAGTAAGTAATTGAGGATGTTAGCAAGCAACTGGCTCTGCTCAAATTCACCTCACTTTCCAGTTACAGTGCAGTCTGCTTTTCCTGTGTTTGAGACCCCACACATATCTGTCTGTCTGGATATACTACCTCTGGCTGTTTCACTTATTCCCTCTGAGCTCTGTCAGCACAGCAAGTCTGCACCAACAGCTCCAGCAAATCCCTCTCCATCCAAACTCTCCATCTGAATTCCTAGCCTGTGAAGAATTGGTTACCTCCTGTTCTATCTGTAGATGGTGAGATGTGGGTAACTGTCTGTTGGAGGGTAGTATGAGAAGTCATATTTACCTGTCAGGTAAGGAGAGAGAAAACCAATATAGTGGATCCATGACCGGTAACAGTTGAAGTCCCATAATTTTTCTTTAAAGAGGATTAGGACTTCCTATTTGCTACAGTTAAAGTTTAACTTCTGTATACCATAATCATTAACTGTTCTGTGTTTTGTACAATAAATGTTTATTTGTATAATTTATATAATTTTTAGACTTCAAGTCAGTAACACATGTGCATGCTTACATATGTGTCTTCCCATTTTCCTGGAAATCTTGCTTCTTGTTCTGTAATATTGTTTTCCTAAAATGAAAATATTCCAAGATTAAAAAAAAAAAAAAAAAAAAAAAAAAAGTTATATAAGATCACTACATTTTATTCTGGAAGGAGAGACAAAAGTTCTGTAATGTAACTATTAAATAGTTTTTCATTGACTTTCCATATAAGACTTGATAAAACATACAACTTTCCTGACAGGTGCCAATATGACTATAGTGAAACTCTCCTAAGATCAATTTTTCAAAAAAATAAACAAAATCTATGGCTCAAGCTCTCACCTTGGGCTGTATTCCTACTTCTCACTCTGGTGTTTAAAATACAACCTCTTTAGTTATTTCTGGACTTTTTTTTTCCTCACACATAGCTATTAAGAAACTACTGGCTATATAACACCCTGTTATTCAGGAGAAGAAGATAAAGAAATGAGGAATGAGGGGAGTACAATCAACAGAAGCGGGATAACTATGTGTATATTTGTAAATAAAGCAAAATGGAATCAGAGCCTGAGGGTGTTGGTTGTCTCTGAAGACCAATCACAAAGTATCTGGCTTGCTCAGGTATTGATTGTTAGTCACAAAAATTCATGCTCTAATGGTCAGGGAAGTTGGACCATGTCTGCTCTAGTCTGGATAAATCTAAACCACCAGACACTCTTTGTAGTCTATTGTTGTCTTTTGTAGGGCTGAGAGAGACATCAGTTTCACCTGGTGGCTACCTGGATCTACCTTTGACCAGATGTGAATTCCTGTTTGACTGTCAGACCTAAATTCAATGAGACAGGTTGAAAAGCTCTGTGCCTAAAAGCAACAGCTCTGTCCTCAGGAGCAGAGATACTGGCTAATGGCATGTTTTGCTCTGGCTTTCTCCCTTAAGAACCACAACTTGGCACAGGCTAAGCCCAAGAGAAAGGAATTCATAGTGAAAACAGTTGAATTTCTCACATCAACAGAGAGATGTTTCCAGGTTTAGCTCCAAAGTCGCTCCCAGTATAACAGGCCTGACTGGACTCTAATCCAGACAAGCACAAGCCTAATTTCAGAGATACCTTTACTCCACAGCATATGTTTCAAGGCTTTCCTGTTTATCTCATCAGTAACCATCTATCATTCATACATTCAGGACACACACAAATTCCTACTGAAGATGATTGCAGGGTGTGGAATTACAGGCATGATAAATCTCACAAACAAGGATAGATAGAGCTGGCTTCTCTCACGTGAAGGTAGAGGAGAACTTCATTCCCTTTAAGCATTCTAACTGGAGGATATTCATAATCTGAGTTAAATTCTGTGTTTTCTGTTACTAATTCCTG
Source organism: Todiramphus chloris collaris (assembly GCA_025345505.1). NCBI lineage: Eukaryota > Metazoa > Chordata > Aves > Coraciiformes > Alcedinidae > Todiramphus > Todiramphus chloris. The sequence goes on along the minus strand of JANVCC010000033.1, from coordinate 1,805,498 downwards.
CTGAAGTATGCTTCCTGCTGAGGAAGCTGCCATTGTAATATCAAGGCCCTTTTCTAGGACCATTAGAGAATTAGTTGAAATTCATTTAAGAAAAAATAGTTTCAAAAGAATTCTTAAAATTCTAGATTTTAGCCCAACCTGTACCTAAATGCCATTTTCTGTTTCTTCTTAGTTGGCAAAACCACATGCATTTCCCTTAAAGGCTATCAATATTTTACATTTGTTTCTGACAGTTAAATGCCCGTGTTTGGTCTTCCATGCATCTCTCTCTTTCTTTTTTCTTATTCTATATAAAAAAATCCACACAACTATGTTTTGTGTAGACAATTGCACAGTTTTCTGAAAAGAATGAACATATAATTGTACCACATAGCATCATGTTAATGGCAATGAAAGTGCTGGAGTCAGCATACACTAGAAATAAACAGAGAAAAGTCTGTGTTCAAAGCCAACAACATGTTTGGGGATCATTTGACATTTCAGCAACAGGATATAAGGCTCCTTAAGAGCCAGTTATAGCCTGAACATCTAATAAGTAGAATAACAGAAGAAAAGTAGTTTACTCTGAATACACTTTAAGATGGTGAAAACTAAAAGTTTGTATGGAATCCTGGATTTTGCTGTACTATTACCTGTAAAGTTATTTTGCAATGTTCCTTACACCCTATAAATAATGATAAATGTATATGTTGCAGAATCATGATATTTAAAGTAAAAAGAGATACTGAAGTGTTTTGACTTTTTTTCCCCTTCAGTTTTCTCAGTTGTGAGTGTTCACTTGAGTCACATACTCAATCTTTCTTCTTATGTCAAGTAAAAAAATCAAAATTGCATCATCATGGATAAGATGATGACACAGTACCTGTCACATTAAAGACTGCATGCAGTTAATGAGTCTGTAATGATATAGACATCATAAATGATATTAATGCTTCATGCAATGAAGTAATGTAATGAAAACTTACGAATTTCTGCTTTCTAAAGAGGAAGCCATGATAATTAATGAAGCTTAGTTTGAGGGTCAGGTCTTCCTAATCAATAACATTAGCTGGATTCAATTTTTCATCCTGCTCACTTACCCAGTCCTTATGTGAATTGAATTGATAGAGAAAAATTGTGGTGATTAAACAATATTCTCTGTGCATGTGAAATATGTAATGAATGGACACCCTACTGACAGTTGTAACCGTTGCTTTAAGTCTCCATTAAAAACAATCTGAGAGCTTGATTAAATAATGAACACTGTTAATGGTTGATGTAGAATCATACTGTAAGTAACTAATTTTAGATAGCACAAAGGGGGGGATCAGAAGAATGAAAATAAGACTGAACTACACTGTAAGTATTTGAGTTTCACAGAGCATTAGAGGAGTGTATGATCCCTCCCAGTGCAAAAAGGATATGTATTTCCAACTGATGATTTTTAGGATAACTACATAAAGAATGCCTTGATCAGTGTGCTTTTAATGCATTTGTTCCTATGCCATATGAGTCTACACTGAAAGCTGAAAAAAGTGTATGTAGCTCAGAAATTTACAGTGGATCTACCATTTGATGAATACTTTTTTTTTTTTCCTTAAGAAGAAGAAAGATCTTTTTAGTTAGTTTTCTCCTTCCTCCTTTTCTTTTTCTTTTCCAAAGAAAGTTTTATTTGATTCATTGCAATCATAAACATGGAAAGAGAGATGTTCTAAGATACTCCTATTTCTTGCTTTTCATTGGGCTGACATGACTATTGTGTTTCATCTTCAGTAATACCAAACTAAAATATTACACAAGGTGGAACTGAGTGCAGGTTTGCTAGTGACAGAAGAGGTGAGAGGTGTTCAGTGTTTCCTTGGTCATACAACATGAACTGCATATTCCATCACCTTGTATTTTGAGCTCTTGCAATCTTCCTCCTTCCCTCATAAAATCACCCCAAAAGATAGAAGTCCTCCAGATACGTACAAACATATGGGCAGCATGTGAAAGACTTGTCTGATTATAGCATATATATATATATTGCACATTTGTATATTTTAGCATTTCAAGTGTGTTCTGATCTCTTGAAAAATGTTCCAGAGCTCAGTGACCCTTAAAGATCTTTACCAAATAAAATCTTCACTCTATATTTTATCACATGTTCAGTAACTACAAATATAGGGAAAGGCAAACTAAGAAGAAAAGGGAAATTGGATCAGATGAAGTAGAAGGTTCATTTGATCTTATCTCTCTGTCCATGTGAGGAACTGAGACAGAATTATGAAGATGAGGGAGCCTAAGAGAGAATGGCTTAGAGGTGTTGGAGGGAAAATCAGGAGTGCCTGTCAAGGTAGAAATGAAGGGATTTAGCAGGGAGACTGAGCAGATTTGTCAAGAAGAAGAAGCATATGGCAGACAATGAATTAAAAATAAGTAAAAACCAAAAATTGTAAATGAGGTAATGCATACTCTCAATAATGCCAGTTAGGATACTGCATCATATGTATTATCACATCCTCAAAGTCACCAACACAGAGGGCATGACTAGTTTTTCTAAAGTACTAAGATGTTCCTGTGTCAAGTAAAGCTTGAGACTTTGTTACAAATGTTTTGAACAGCTCTGATTACAGGTAATTAAAGCTGGTTCTTTGATTACAGATAATCAAAGTAAACGTGTTAGAATGACAATTCTCATAACTGGCGTTGCCTGACCTGGCTTTCTGTGTGGCTTTGTTGTAAACAGTAGAATGACGTTTACCCTTCCATAATAAAGCTTTCCATTTAAAAAATGTTCCTGGCCTGACCACTTATGAATAAAAATTATCTCAGTAGAAATGATTGCAAGACTGTATACACAGCACCAAAAAGCACAATTAAAGACTTTTTCATTCAGATGGCATAAAATTTCCTCTGATACATGGTTTTGATTGTGCTTGATATAATGGGGACTGATTTTAATTGAGTTCTGGACAATATCAAAACATGCATAAAGAATTAAAATAATAATATGACTTCTCTCCTTGTTTTCTTTCTCAGTACTCCTAGAAAGAAAGTCTCATGGAGTACCTCTTAGGTTAGACCTCTGCGACAGATACTGTATTGTTGTAGTCAATAGCATTTCTCTCTGGTACTTGCTTTCCTATGTTTAAAAGTACACCTAGAACACAACCTGGCCAAGACAGTTAAGGCATAAAAGATAATTAAAAATGTTGCTATAAATACATTAACAACAAGATGGAAACTAAGGAGAATCTCCATCTTCCCTTAAATGTGAGGGGAAACATACTGATCAAGGATGAGGAAAAGGCTGAACTACTGAATGCCTTCTTTGCCTCTGTCTTTAATAGAAAGACCAGTTGTTCTCTGAGTGCACAGCCCCCTGCGCTGGACAACAGGGAGTGGGAGCAGAATGAAGCCCCCATAATCCAAGAGGAAGTGGTCAGTGACCTGCTACACTTAGACACACACAAGTCTATGGGGCCAGATAGGATCCACCCAAGGATACAGAGGGAGCTGGTGGAAGTGCTCACCAAGTCACTTTCTGTTATTTATCAGCAGTCCTGGCTAACCAAGGAAGTGCCCATCTACAAGAAGGGACAGAAGAGGGGTCCAGGGAACTACAGGCCTGTCAGTCTGATGTTGGTGCTGGGTAAAGTTATGGAACAGATCACCTTGAGTGTCATCAGATGGCACATACATGACAACCAGGTGACCAGGCCCAGTCAGAATGAGTTTACAAAAGACAGGTCCTGCTTCACTAACCTGATCTCCTTTTATGACAAAGTAACCCACTTAGTGGATGAGGGAGAGGCTGTGGATGTTGTCTATATGGACTTTAGTGAAGCCTTTGACACGGTTTCCCACAGCATTCTGCTGGAGAAGCTGCCTGTTCATGGCTTGGATGGTCATACTCTTCTCCAGGTTGAAAATGGCTGTATGGCCAGACTCAATGAGTGGTAGTGAATGAAGTTAAATCCAGTTGGTGTCTGGTCACAAGTGGTGTTCCCCAGGGATCAGTATTGGGCACAGTTCTGTTTCATATCTTTATCAATGATCTGGAAGAGAGAATTGAATGTACCCTCAGTAAGTTTGCAGATGACACCAAGTTCGGTGGGAGTGTTCATCTGCTTGAACAAAGGGATGCTCTGCTGAGGGATCAGGACAGTCTGGTTTGATGGGCTGAGGTCAATTATATGAGGTTCCACAAAGCCAGGTGCCAGATCCTGCACTTGGGTCACAACAGCCCCACTCAATGCTACAGGCTTGGGGAAGAGTGTCTGGAAAGCTGTCCAGCAGAAAAGGACCTAGTGATGCTGGTCCATAGCAAACTGGATATTAGTCAGCAATGTGCTCAGATGGTCAAGAAGATAACTTGTATTAGAAACAGTGTGGCCAGCAGGACTAGGGAGTGACCATCACCCTGTACTTGGCACTGGGGAGGCTGCACCTTGAATGTTGTGTTCAGTTTTGGGATCCTCACTGCAAGAAGGATATTGTGGTGCTGGAGCATGTCCAAAGAAGTGCAGCAAAGCTGATTAAGGATCTAGAGAACAGAACTTATGAGGAGGAACTGAAGGAACTGGGGTTGTTTAGCCTGGAGAAAAGGAGTCTGAGGGGAGATATTATCACTTTCTACAGCAACCTGAAATAAGATTGTAGTGAGATGGGGGTCAGCCTCTCCTTCCGAGTAACAAGTAATAGGACAAGAGGAAATGGCCTCAAGTTGCAGCAGGAAAGGTTTAGGTTGGAAATTAGGGAAAAATTATTCACTGAAAGGGTGTCAAGCACTGGAACAGGGTGCCCATGGAAGTGGTAGTTACCATCCCTGGAGGTACTTAAAAGACGTGTAGATGTGGTGCTTAGGGACATGGTTTCATGGTGACCTTATAGTTCTGGGTTAATGGTTGGACTTGATGATTTTAAAGGTGTCTTCCAACCAAAACAATTTTATGTTTCTATGATTTTTATGAAAATTAAGGAGAGATCATTTCTGTAGCTCTTAAGGACATTACAGATAAATGGATAGATATTCATAAGCTACATGGATAACCTGAGTTTATCGTCTGAGGGAAGCTCTAACTGAGGTTGGTGTCAAGACTAGGTTTGGAGTCTTCAGCAAACATCAAGATGGCTGTCTTTGGAATAAACACATATGCTTGCAGATCTCTGTGCAGAAGCCTATGAAGAACATATAACATTCTTAGTTTCCTTCCTAAGCACTTTTAAAATCCCATGTATGTAGCAAAGAGCCTGAAAGTAGTAATGCTATGATTCTTATGAAAAGTAATTTCATCAGTTCAGGGTTTATGGAAACCTGCAGTAATCATGATAAAATCCTGAGAACTGTTTGCTACGAAATCTATGTCAAGCAGCTTGAGGAGAAGAAATTAGTATACTTTGTAATACAAGAATTTACATCTTGACATGGTAAAAAAGATGATTAATATATTTTAACTACCTCTTCAAGTAATTGTGACCACTCTCTGCTTTGCTCTAGTGAAAAAATTCTGAAACTAACCTTCTCTATTAATTTGTTTGATTTAGAGGAATTCCAGACTTCTAATGAAGAGTAATACTATGTTGAAAAATTCCTTAACAGAACTTTTTAGCATGCATACCATTTAGGGCACACTATTTCTCAGAAGACTACCATGTACTGCAGGGCTGTATTGGTGCACACACATTCAACTACATATAAATAACAATTTTATGTTTGTAAGTCTTTTAGTATATATGCATCCAATGTTACACTCAGAATATTGTTATGAGCAAAAATATAATACACCTTATATGTTAAGCCAATAATTTCTGATCACAAGTAAAATCCTAGTAATCTAATTAAAACAGCTTGTGGGATAACAGCCTAACTTGCTGTGAGACAGGAATACATCTATTTTAGCATGCTTCAGGAAAAAGGTTGAGATGTTTACAATCATGAGATTCTTGTGCTATCTCTGGTGCTGGAGATCTGCTAAGTTGACAGCCAAACATCTGAGGAAAGGAGTTTTGTGAAGATAAGATGGTCCTGTTTTGACTAAAGCAACAGAAACAAAAAACTCTTGCATAAATCTTGAAGGCCAGAATGTATGAGTGGAGACCTTTGCCTAATTAATGGCAACATTAATATTAATGTTTACACCCCTATGTATGGTAACGAGCCTAATGGAGTACATGCTAAACATACATGACTATATTACTCAACTCTCCACCTAAATCATGCTAAACATCACTTAGAAGGCAGGGACAGGCAGAATTAAGATATAAAAATCCCAAAGGGAATACAACTCTCTGGAAGGAGAAGACTGAAAATCTAGCAGAGATAGTCAACAGGCTGTGCTTTTCTTCCTCCTCCAAAGACAGGGATGCTTTCTTGGTAAGAACTGTGCCTTCACTATACAGTATACATTTTCTAACATTTCTATTATCTATTAGCATTATAACTCAGGCCTGCACCTCTGATTGCATCAGAAGTTACCTGGGAATTAATAACTTGAGCTCAATTACCCTTTTGCAGTTGGTGCATTTATCAAAGGCAATTCCAAAATCAACTGTCACTTTAATAAAACAAACCTATTTGTTTAACTTTTAAACTGTACTATGAAACAGGTAACTACCATTTCAGCAGGAGCACCATAGCTGGGCTCCAAGATAGACACACTCATGTCAGTTGCAAGCCCCTTAGCCAGGCCTCTGAGACAGAATTCTCAGACATACCTCTTGACTTTGCAGAACTGCTCAGTGCAAGCCCTTGGGTTCTGGCAGGCAAACATCTCACATCCTTAACACAACACAGCTATTACTAATCTAGTTGCAATATTAGTTGCCCAAATTGATAGAGAAATACAGAATAGTTGTCCAAATTATTACAGAAAAACCTCCTTAATAATAGTATTTTTAAAACGGTTATGAAAGAAAACATATCGATACCTATGGTTTTTCTAATACCCCTCTGGATTCTTAGGCTGAAAATATGAGCATTTCTGGAGCACAGAGTTGATGGGGTGCCACAGTGAGTTGTCAACATCCCAAGTAAGCTTCAAGGGCTATTGTTCATTATGCAGTGGCTACATATATTTGCAAAAGCTAAAAAGCCAACCATCTCAGGTCAAGGCAAGCTCAGGAAAATACTAAGATCTTACGCTGTCAGGTGAGTATAGGGTCTATGGTCTTTATTAGTAATGACAAAAAACGTGGTTGGTGAGCTACACTATAGTACACAACAAATATATCACTTCTATCCCACTATGTCCAACCAGATTTTTTGTGTAATGAGATTAATAATGATTCCTCTGGAGAGTAGCAAATGTATTTACAAATGGACAATAGACTAGAGCTCCTTTGGAAATGTACTTAAAGATGTTAAAGACTTGAAACCCCTTGAATTCTATTTCAAGAAGTAACTGAAGCTGGGGAGTGAATGCTCTTTCAACATGAAAATGATGCAGGGGTCTAAATTTATGGCTTCCTGATATTCTTATCCTTTCTGAAAATAGAAATATGTATCTGCAAGACTCAGCTTGTATGTATTAAATTCTGTAATGACTGATGGAGAAATCAGCCCATTAAATATGTTTTCGTATTTGGCACAAATACAGGTGAAGTGTTTCCTCATGCACCTTTGTACCTTGTTGTTTCCAAAGAGTAGATTTATATATTACCACCTAGAAAAATAATCTGGTTTATGCCTCCTTGCATGAAGTACTAAAGCAAGAAGTAGCTATAAAAGCAAACCTTTATTTAATGTAGTGCATATGGCAATTTAGAGGGTTTTATCTGTGTCATAATCAATTTATTTTGTTAGAAAATAGTATACCATGTATTCTGTATTGGGCACTCTTTCATACTTGACTGTGATGCTCTAAAGCCCTTTTCAAGATTTCTGTGTGGAGACTGGAGATACATTTGGCAAAAAGAGACTGGATTGTAAGGTTTAAGCAAATGATTTATTTGAACTCACAGGTTTAACTGTAAGTCCCTAGCAAACCATTTATTTGAAGTCTAATATGCCACTAATGCAGGTTTTTATGGATACAGTGATAGAATGCACTATTACAACTAAAATGCAAGAATGCACTATAACATATTAGAAAGCGTGCTAAATATTATACATGTGTTAGTTTATCACCTGCATTTGCAAACTTATAGCATGCTAAATATTCATTTACCACTCCAGGTAAGGGCTCTTCATCTTAGAAAAGTCACCTTGGCCAATGTCCTGATCAAGAGGGAAAGGTCTCTATACAGGTGAGCATTGGAGAGGCAACTCCCAAAATATAAAGTAAACCTTAACACTTTTATCCCTTTTTAGTGACTGATTATACAGTTTGAATACACAAGGCTGTGTATGAAATCCTCCAGGTGGTTGTGGCAAAACTATGCCTGATTGGATTGTGCATCTGGAGACACAAAAGTTGTTGGCTGAAACCACCACTGAAGCCCTCCAGGCTCTCCTTATCTTACTTTCTCAGGAAGCCGAATAGTGGTTTGAATTGAGACTCAGGACATACTATTTGTTGTGGAATTTCAAGGCTCAGATCATGTTTCGATTCTTTGCGTGGTGCAGCATTGCCCTGTTTGGCCTGGGGCTTATGGACAGCTCAAGGCTGAGCCATCTACACAGCTCCGCCTGTGTTGTCCCTGCATACACAGGGGCACAGACAGGGAAATCAAAGCTGAGCTGCCTGCACGCACCAGATGATACTGCAACTTGCTTATGAACTATAAGCCAGAAAACCCATACAATACACTAGCCAAAACCCCAAAAGGAAATGGAGGAAGCTGGCATTGCATCTGCTTGGAGGAGGTATGGTTCTATTTGTAGCATCAGCAAAATCCTTTAATCATTTGCAATACTGAGAGTTCTAAAATCACGACAGATATTCTCCAAGATGAATAAATGAGCTTGGTACTGATGGAAATGAACAATGATGTGTTTTATACCTTCTGAAAAAGAAGCCTATCTTTTTATATTCATGCACTCACATATATTTTGTTCAGCAGTTCTTTTCTCTCTCACAGTTTCTCGGCACTCCAAGTGCTGTATCTTTCTATTGTTAATCCTGAATCTTGTCTTATGTTCATCTCAATTGATAAGAAAACTCAGACAATAAATGTCTGCTGGAATTATCTTTAAATTTAGTCTTTTTTATTCTTAGAGTATCTGGGCTGATGAGCACGATAAGAACAAGATGACTTTGTTATTAATAAAAATAATCCATATTGTGGAAGAAGTACTGCATGCTGATTATGCCATGAGGCTTCCCTCAAGATATCACAGGTCACTGAAGTGCTGTTTATGCTTAAGGTCTCTTGATTTTTTTTTTTTTTTTCTGAGTCCTTTAAAGTTATTTTGGCTTAAAAATTCCAGTAACCACTGTGGTTTGAAAAAATGCTACATAAGTACTTAGCAGAAGTTAATGTTGATACACCTATAAGAAAGCCTGGATGCACCAAATCTCTTTTTTGGGAGTGCCATCCTGAGTTCTGAAAAGTTATGTTAGGATTGATAAGATAATTTGTGATCAATTATTTTCTATAAACAGTAGTGAGCTATACATAATAGAAAATATAATTGTAATTGTGATATCACAGAATCACAAAATTATAGGAGTTAGAAGGGACCTCTGGAGATCTAGTGCAGCCACATTGCTAAAGCAGGATCACGTTCAGGCAGATTTTAAGTATCTCCAGAGAAGGGGACTCCACAGCCTCTCCAGACTGCCTGTTCCAGTGCTCTGTCACCCTCACAGTAAAGGAGTTTTTCCTTATGTTCAGATGGAACCTCCAAGTACTAGTTTATGCCTGTGGCCCCGTGTCCTGTTGCAGGGCAACAAAAAAGAAAAGAGTCTGGCCCCATTCTCTTGACACCCACCCTTTAGATATTGATAAGCATCGATAAGAACTTCTCTCAGTCTTCTCCAAGCTAAACAGCCTGAGGTCTCTCGTCCTTTCCTCGTAAGAGAGATGCTCCAGTCCCCTCAGCGTCTTTGTAGCCCTCTGCTAGACTCTACCAAGTTAGTTCCCTGTCTCTCTTGAACTAGGAAGCCTAGAACTGGAGACAGTACTTGCGATGTGGCCTCACCAGGGCAGAGCAGAGGGGGAGGAGGAGAATCTCCCTTATCCCGCTGGTCACACTCTTCTTAATGCACCCCAGGATACCATTGGCCTTCTTGACTGTAAGAGCACACTGCTGACTCATGGTTAACTTGTCCACCAGAACTCAGAGGTCCTTCTCAGTGGAGCTGCTTTCCAGCAGGTGAACCCTTAACCTGTACTGGTTCATGGGGTTATTCCTCCCTACACGAAGGACCCTATGTTTGTCTTTGTTGAACTTCATTAGGTTCTTCTCCCCAAACTCTCTAGTCTGTCCAGGTCTTGCTGGACAGCAGCACAGTCTTCTGGTGTGCCAGCCACTCCTCCCAGTTTGGAGCAAACTTGCAGTCATGAGCAAACTCGCTGAGGGTACACTCTGTCACTTCATGTTTATGTTAAACAAGAATGGACCCTGTACTGACCCCTGAGGAACTCCACTAGCTACTGGTCTCCAACTAGACTCTGTGCCACTGATGACAACCCTCTGAACTCTATCATTCAACCAGTTCTCAATCCACATCACTGTCCACTCATCTATTTCACACTTCCTAAGCTTACCTCTGAGGATGTTATGGGAGCAAAAGCCTTGATAACGTTGAAGTAGACAACATCCACTGCTCTCCCCTCATCTATCCATTCAGTTGTGCCATCATAGAAGGCTATCAGTTTGGTCAAGCATAATTTCCCCATTTCGTGAATCCATGTTGACCACTTAAAACCTTCTTTTCTTCCACATGCTCAGAGATGACATCCACAATGAGTTGTTCCATCACCTTTCCAGAGATGGAGATGAGGCTGACTAGCCTGTAATTTCCTGGGTCCTCCTTCTTGCCCTTTTTGAAGACTGGAGTCACATTTGCTTTCCTCTGGTGCTCAGACACCTCTATTCTGGCTAGCTTTGAGAGAGGTGGTTCCTACAGCTGGACATATGGCAAAATCCAAAATTCATCAAAATTAGGAAGTTTTCTTCTATTAACTTCATAGGGGACAGGTTTCTACCACTAGTTATTACTTGTTATTTGCATTGCCAGAAATACAAGATTTTTAAGATGTCCTTGAACAGGTCCATTAGGAAAGATGCTGTTGTGGTTTAAGCCAAACCAGCAACTGAGCATCACACAGATGCTCAATCCTCCCTGCTCCACGTGGGATGACAAGAATCGGGAAAAAAAGTAAAGCTCATAGGTTGAGATAAGAAGATTTTATAATAATGATAATAATGAAAAGAAAAATATCAATGAGAGAGAACTAAAACCCAAGAAAAACAAGTGATGCACAATGCAGTTGCTCACCACCTACTGACTGATGCACAAGCAGCAATCAGTACCTCCTGGACAACAACCCCAGTTTACATACTGGGTATGACATTCTATGGTATGGAATATCTGTTTGGCTAGTTCAGGTCAGCTGTCCTTGCCATGCTCCCACCCAGCTCCTTGTGCACCTGCTCACTGTCAGAGCATGGGAAACTGAAAAATCCATAAGTGCTACTCAGAAATAAATAAAACATCAGTGTGTTATTGACATCATTCTCTCACTAAATCCAAAACACAGCACTGCACGATCTACTAGGAAGAAAATGATCTCTGTCCCAGCTGAAGCCAGGATAAACACACATTTTTTTTTTTGTCTGCTGTTTGCACTATCTCAGAAAAATAAATAATTTGCTTTAGTATTCGGTTGTTTGGGGTTTTTTTTTAATACTTTCTAATGTGGTGACATTTATGAAAAACTACATGCCTCTTTGAAACGCCTTCCTAGAATATGTTATCATAATAATCTATTCCTCCTGATCAGGACTAAAAGCAATAAATATGTAGCACACCACAAACAACATACCATACATAAAGGCAGAACATTTTAAACCATCTTGAAGGAGCGGCAGACCAGGAAAGAACAGAAACTATATTCTAAATGCAGAGAATCACTTGTTAAGCTGAACTGACACACTATTAAAGTTTGAACTGAACTAGGGCAAGTATATTTCCTAGAATTCCATAAATAAATTAAAGGTGAGGAAACACTGTATAATGAAAGTCATTTCATTAACAAGTCTTACTAGAAAAATAGAACATCACCTAAAATTAATGTATTTTTAGCTATGATCAGATAATATATGCATTGAAAGAAACAAGTAAAAAACCAAACACAGAGCAGAAACCAAATTCCTACTAATGAACTTTACATACGAAAGAAATTAATAAGCTAATATAGTTCTAGAATTTATTCTGTGATTAACAAGAGTGAAATAAAAATTATCTGCCTTAAATACTATTCCTAATAATCTCACTTTTAGATATAGGCACAGTATGAGAAACTGATCTTGAATAGATTAATCTTCCTAGTTCCATGCAATACAGCCTTTGTGCCTTATATGAGGTAATTTAACCTAAGTTTAAAGTCTTCCCCTATGCATATATATATGTATGTGTCCATGTGAATTAGATGTTGGCTCCATTAAGAACTGTTGTGAGCAGGTGAAGAAAGTTTCTATTCAATCTGAATGGAAACTATAAGTAGCATTCTACTGTCTGTCAGTGTTAAAGAGTATCAGACAGTACATTACCCTTGTTTATATTATCTGTTTATAATCTCAGACCTTTAGAAGAAAGCAGTTCATAAGCACATCTAAATAACATCTCATGTGGTGTAAAGCATTATATTCTACTTAGCATGTGTATCTGTTAGTAATGGCACACATGTGACTAAGGAAAAGAAATACACCAGATAACAGCTTGAACTTTCTTCTTGATATGCCTTGCTATAAAATGAATGCAAATTGAGATTTGACTAAAACATGAGAAGAGTCATTGTTTTTGTATGGACACTGGTAGATTTGATTTAATTTTTAACTTATGATCAGTGATGATGAATAACGACAAAGTGATTGGCTGTAACCAACATGGCTTCACCAAGGGCAAATCATGCCTGACTAACCTGGTGGCCTTCTATGAGAAGGTCACAACATCAATAGATGGGGGAAGAGCAACTGACGTCATTTACCTGTACTTGAGCAAAGCCTTTGACACTGTCCCACATGACATTCTGGTCTCCAAGATGGTGAAATATGGATTTGATGAATGGACAATTCAGTGGATAAAGAACTGTCTTGATGGCCACTCCCAAAGAGTGGTTGTCAATGGGTTGGTATCCAAGTGGAGACCAGTGACAAGTGGAGTCCCTCAAGGATCAGTACTGGGACCAGTCTTGTTTAACATCTTCGTCAGCGACATGGACAATGGCATTAAGTGCACCCTCAGCAAGTTCGCTGATAACACCAAGCTGTGTGGGGCGGCTGACATGCTGGAGGGAAGGGATCCATCCAGAGGGACCCTGGACAGGCTGCAGAGGTGGGCCCATGCCAACCTCACTAAGTTCAACAAGGCCAAATGCAAGGTCCTCCATCTGGTTCAAAACAATCCCAAGCACCAATATAGGCTGGGCAGTGACTGGTTTGAGAGCAGCCCTGAAGAAAAGGACCTGGAAGTGATGGTGGATGAGAAGCTCAACATGAGCCATCAGTGTGCTCTCGCAGCCCAGAGGGCCAATCGTATCCTGGGCTGCATCAAGAGAAGCGTGGCTAGCAGGTCGAGGGAGGTGATTCTCCCCCTCTACTCCACTCTCGTGAGACCTCACCTGGAGTACTGCATCCAGTTCTGGAGTCCCTATTACAGGAAGGATATGGACGTGCTGGAATGTGTCCAGAGAAGGGCCACAAGGATGATCAGAGGGCTGAAGCACCTCTCCTGTGGGGGCAGACTGAGAGAATTGGGGTTGTTCAGTCTAGAAAAAAGAAGGCTCTGGGGAGACCTTATTGTGGCCTTCCAGTATCTGAAGGGGGCCTACAGGAAAGGTGGTGAGGGACTTTTTAGGCTGTTGGGCAGTGATAGGACTAGAGGGAATGGATTAAAGCTAGAGATAGGTTCATTCAGGTTGGATATTGGGAAGAATTTCTTCACCGTGAGGGTAGCGAGACACTGGAACAGGTTGCCCAGAGAGGTGGTGGAAGCCCCATCCTCGGAAGTTTTTAAGACTAGGCTGGATGGGGCTCTGAGCAACCTGATCTAGTGGGAGATTGGAACTATGGGGGTTGGAACTAGATGATCTTTAAGGCCCCTTCCAACCCTGACAATTCTATGATTCTATGCTTGACTGCGAGAGTAAAATCTTAGCCCTATTGTTCAGAGTGGCCAAACTCCTGTCAAGGTTTTTTTCTGGTGTCCTTGAAGTTTTTGGATCACTGTTTCTGATAGAATGAAGTTACTTTTGCTGATGTTTTAGGTTGAGTGTACAAGTGACTGTGAAGTAATCAGTAAAGCACTATGAATGATTCTCTGATGCAACTCTTCTTTATCCGAAATCTTTTGATTTTGCTTATGAGAAAGGGCTAGCACTACCCTACTACATCATAGAATGTTACTAAATGCCCATAAAAATGTATAGTATTGAATCACATTATGGATATTTTTTTTTTCTTAACTAGGAGCATATGCTTTCAAAAGCCCTATTCTTTATTTTTTTCATGACAATAAAAATGCTTTAAAAAAGTTTAACTAGTGTCATTTATTAACAAAAAAAGTGGAAACACCTATCATATTGATTTTATAAGGAGGATCAAGCAAGAATCAGAAAACAGTATCCAAGTGCAAACAACTGCTGTTCTAGGCAATACTGGGCAATAGCAATGACAAGATGATTCAGATCCAGTAAGCATTGAACAGTGAGAAGTCCCATCATTAAAGAACAAGCTGAACAATGGGATATTATCCTGAGGCTATTTTCTCCTCCTGTTTCTGTCACTGACATATCTCTAGCTCCAGTCAAATTGTTCAACCTTTTTTCTTCATCTTTTTTTGGGTTTTTTTTGTGGGGTTTTTTTTGTGGGGTTTTTTTTTGGTTTTTTTTTTTTTTTGAGGTAGGCAGATTTACAGACATGTAAATAGAGAGGCTGGGAACTACTAGAGAGAGTCCAATGGAGAGCTACAAGGATGATTAAGGGACTGAAACATCTCTCTTGTGAGGAATGTCTGAGACCCGGGGCGTTTAGTATGGAGAAGACTGAGAGGAGATTTTTGTCAATGTTTATAAATATTGTAAGGGTGGGTGTTAAGAAGATGGGGCCAGACTCTTTTCAGTGGTGCCCAGTGATAGGATGAGGAACAACAGGAACAAACTGGAATGCAGGAATCTCCCCCTGAACGTGAGGCGAACTCATGTTCAGGGGGAACTTCTTTACTGTGAGGGTGACAGAGCACTGGAACAGGCTGCCCAGAGAGGTGTTGGAGTCTCCTCTGGAGACTTTCAAAAGCTTCCTGGATATGTTCCTGTGTGGCCTGCCCTAGGTGATCCTGTTTTAGCAGTGGATTTGACCAAATGATCTCCAGAGGTCACTTCCAGCCCCTGTGATTCTGTGATTCTATGTTCATGGCTTTAGTGTACTTTCATTTGGTACACTTCCTCCGCCTAAAGAACTGAGTATGTCTTGTTCAGGGTGTCAGAGACTGTGACAAGGGCGGTGTAGTGTATTCCTCAACATTGCTGTATCAGTGTAAACAGACTTCGAACCACAAACTGGACAACAGCTTGTCCAAGATGGTGACAGGGCAACCTGGCAGTATCAGTGGGGACAGACTCCAAACCACAAACTGGACAACGGTTTGGCAGAGATGGTGCCGTGTCAGTGTGGAAAACTGCAACCCCACCCCTACACATGCACCCAGACCTGAGGCCTGGAAGACTGAGGGGTCCAGAGACCCCTGAAGATCACCTGAGACCCCTCGAGATGGTATTGAGCATGTGTGCCACCTCCAGGTGGTGGGTGCAGATAAGCAGAATAGTCCCCAATTAAAGAACAGGAGCCACGAACATCGGATGGAACGTTCTCCCACCGGACCTGAAAACAAATCAGACTGAAGGAATGCCGCAGGTCCGTGGTGGTAGCTATTGCAACTGACACTTAGCTTCCTTCCTTTCCTTTCTCTCTGCTTTGTGAACCCTTATGTCGGGCAAATAAAGTCACTTGGCACTTGACTCCATTTTGAGTCTTAATTCTGTTCCCAAGAATACAAGCAAAATCTTGCTCTGGTCTATGACCAGCACATGACACAGGGTTTCAGTTGAAATCCATAGCAGCAAACTTAGCTTAGCATAGTGAATTATATGGCAGGGATTTGAAATATTTAATTGATGTCTGTAAAGGATTTGGGGATCTCTGGAAGAAAAAACAATGGCACTGTTATCTGCCAGCAGCTCACCTTGTGCTTCAGGGAACATAACATGAATCCATCAGTGCAGTTATATTAGTAACACAACCATAAGCACTGCTGAAATAAATATAACAATGACAAAGCCTTAAAACCAGTGTGCTAACCCAAATTAAGCTTTAGGATGAACCAATACATATGTTTCCTCATTGCTCACCTTTGAGCTACATAAACATTTAAACTTCTAGATTTCAGTTTTGGATACTCTTTTGCTCATATGTAAGACTTGCAGGGGGTATTAGCTTGTTAAAAGGGAACCATTGTAGTTATGAATGTTTTGATACAAAACTATGATAAGGTTAATGCAAACAAGGATATTTTCACTACACTGAAAGTATTGCCAAATATACGTGTTCTAAGAAGGTCCACCTTGCATTACAGAAATACATATAGAAGCTATGTGGGAGATCACGTTACTAGCATAACACTAGTGCTGCAAAAGACAGTAGGCATCATTTAAGAAGAGAGGAACCATTTAATAAAACCTTCTTACTTAAAGAAGAAAGTCTTTTTTCTTCCACTGAAGAAAGCAACACTGATTTGTTTAATTGAGCAAAATGGCAAATAGGTGTATTAATCACTAATGTGAAATATCAAATATATTATGAAATATTATCTTTTGCTATACAGGTATACAGCATTGGTTTACTATCAGAGAGTTCTAGTGTCCTTGCCTTTAATCTCTGCAGTCATCTTCACCTCCTAAAACAGTAACTCAAGCTGCAACAATATGAGTCTGTAATCAGGTTTCCTGATCTTATTTGTCCCTAGGAAGCATGAGCTGTATTTCAGATTTTCTGTTACTAACAATGTAGCTGGTAAATGCCAGAACCAAGGAGCTATAGCTGACTTTGAATCCTGCTCTTCACCACACTAGTCTTATGGACTTGAAACAATCTAATCTTTTCTCTCTTGTTACCTTTTCAATGCTGAGTACTTTCTCTCAGCACTAGGAATAGCCCTGATAGAATCAAATTTACATGTAGAAAAAAAAAATTAATTACTACTTTAAATACTTTTGCACAGACAGGACTCTCTAAAGGGAATAAAAATAACATTCTTAATTTCCATCATTTCAATACAAGTGCCAGGCAAAGATTCATAAGTTCTTTCTGAAGTAAATCCATGTAAACCAACAGATCTTAAATGCTTTACCTTGTCTTCCTCCTCTCTGATGCCATGCTTCTAAATCCTGTCTTAAATTAGACTGTGAATTTTTTTGGGGCAAGTCTTACATCATACAATGGCTAGAACTATTAAGTACACAACAGATTACTTAAAAGTGTATGTGAGTGGTGCATTTGTAACACAGATGATTATTAACATTGATCATAAAAATGATCAGAGGGCTAGAGCACCTCTCCTATGAAGACAGAGTGGGAGAGTTGAGACTGTTTAGTCCGGAGAACAGAAGGCTCTAGGTACACCCGGAGGCTGCTGCCTTCCAGTACTTGATGGACACCTACAAGAAAGCTGTGGAGGACTGTTTACAAAGGCATGTAGCAACAGGACAAGGAGCAAGGGTTTGAAACTAGGGAAGGTTAGATTTAGACTGGATACTAAGAAGTTCTTTACTATGAGGGTGATGGAACACTGGAACAGGTTGCCCAGGGAGGTGGTGGAAGCCCCATCCCTGAAGACATTCAATGTCAGGCTTGATGGGGCTCTGAGCAATCTGATCTAGTTAAGGATATCTCCGCATACTGCAGGGGGTTTGGCCTAGGTGACCTCTAGAAGTCACTTCCAACCCAATGCAGTCTATGATTCTATGATTAAGAGTAGCTGGTAGACTCCATTATAGCATCTTTGTCTTAAAAAGGCTTTCTCAAATTGCTACTTCATCATAATGAAAATACAAACCAGAAGTTAATTTAGAATGGATGGGGGTGTTGAGGGGGTTAAAAAGGACGTGTTCCCATTCAGCTATCATTAGGTGTTAGAGGAGAAAGAGTGAACAATCTTTGCAAATGCAACTAGTAATGTTGATAAATAATGGATGCAGCTAGTGGCCTGAATGCATTTATAGAATCCCAGCTGCTCCACTTAGTGTTTAATAGGCTGGAGGTGCAATTTCTTGGTACATAAATATTCGATGTATTCCTACAGCCTTGCCACATAGGTGTAAACAACAATCAGCATAAAAAGGTACATAAATGTTTATTATAGGCTTCATTTTAGCTAACAGATGCTCAGTGAAAAGGCTGAAAGTTAAGGTAAAATAGATGACTTGGGAAAACTTATCAATCACAAAAAATGCTATGAAAGCAGCTTCATATATACAAGGATTTTATCTGCAGGAGATTTGTTCTGGTTATTGCAATAAAGACAGAGTTAGTCAATGTAAATATCTTGTGGTGAAGTGAGAAAGCTGAAGCATATTCTCTTCTTTGATATCTGCATTATAAGGATGACCTTCATTTATTTTACTAGACATAGAGCTAGGCAAGTGTAGTCTACACTAACTAAAATGTTTTACCTGGCTTTCTCTGTCTTCATCTAAGAGACAAAGTCTCTTAAAGTGTCCAGAGACATAGGTAAGGTATCCTGTAAGGAAATACCCTGTAACATTACTACTCAAACTCATGTTACGTACAATAGGATCATAGAACTGTTAAGGTTGGAAAAGACCTCCAAGATCATCAAGTCCAACCTTCTACCCAACACTTCCATGACCACTAGACCATGTCCCATAGTGCCACATTCACTTTTTTTTTTTTAAAACCTCCAGGGATAGTGAGTCCACTACTTCCCTGGACAGCCTGTTCCAATGCTTAACTACTCTTTCAGTGAAGAAATTCTTCCTAATATCTAATCTGCACTTCTGCTGGTGCAACCTGTGGCCATTTCCTCTTGTCCTGTCATTAGTTACTAGGGAGAAGAGGCCAACACTGGCCTTATTATGACCTCCTTCCAAGTAGCTGTAGAGAGCAGTAAGGTCTCCCTACACCCTTCTTTTCTTCAGGCTAAACAATCCCAACCCCTTTAGCCTCTCCTCATAACACATGTTCTCCAATCCCCTCACCAGCTTTGTTGCCCTCCTCTGTACCCATTCCAGCATGTCAATGTCTTTCTTATATTGTGGTGTCCCAAACTGGACACAGTACTGGAAATGCAGTCTCACCAGTGCTAAGTACAGGGGCACAATCACTTTATCCTGCTGGCCACTGGCCATACCATTTCTGATATAGGCCAGGATGCTGTTGGCCTTCCTGGCCACCTGGGCACACTGCTGGCTCATGTTCAACTGGCTGTCAAACAACACCCCCAGGTCCTTTTCTGTCAGGCAGCTTTCCAGCCACTCATCCCCAAGCCTGTAGCACTGCATGGGATTATTTTGACCCAAGTGCAGGACCTGGTGTTAAACCTCAATTGACCTTAGCCCATTGATCCAACCTGTCCAGATCTCTCTGGAGAGCCTTACTACTCTCAAGCAGACCAACAGTCCTACTTAATTTCGTGTCGTCTGCAAAGTTACTGAGGGTGCACTCAATCCCCTCATCCAAATAATTGATATAGATGTGAAACAAGGCCAGCCCCATAACGGAGCCCTGAGGAACACCACTTGCCAACTGAATTTAACTCCATTTACCACAACTCTCTGGGCTTTGACATCCAGGCAGTTTTTAACCCAGCAAAGAGTATACTTGTCTAAGCCACGAGCTGCCAGCTTCTCCAGTAGAATGCTATAGAAGACTGTGTCAAATGCTTTACTAAAGTACAGGTAGACAACATCTACAACTTTTCCCCACCCAATAGACAGGTCACCCTGACATCGAAGGAGATCACGTGATCAGGTTAGTCAAATAGGACCTGCCCTTCAGGAACCCATGTTGGCTGGGCTTTATCCCCTGGTTGCCCTGCATTTGATGTTTGAGTGCACCCAAGATGAACCTCTCTACAATCTTCCCCAATACCGAGGTCAGGTTGTCAGTCCTGGAGTTCCCCGTAACCTCCTTCAGGCTCTTCTTGTAGATAGGCATCATTTTGGCAAGCCTCCAGTCCTCTGGGACCTCCCCTGTTAACCAGGACTGCTTACAAATAACAGAGAATGGCTTGGCAACTCCTCTGCCAGCTCCCTCAGTACTCTCCGGTGGATCTTATCTCATCTCATAGACTTGTGGGTGTCCAGATGGCATAGCAGGTCATCAGCTACTTTATTGTGGATTATGAAGGGATTATTCTTCTCTCCATCCCTGTCATCCAGTTCAGGGGACTGAATGCCATAAGGATAGCTGGTCTAATTATTAAAGACTGAGGCAAAGAAGACGTTAAGTACCTCAACCTTTTCCTCAGCCTTTGGTGGCAATATTCCCCTTTACCTCCAGTAAGGGATAGAGATTATCCTTGGCTCTCTTTTTGTTGTTAATGTATTTGTAGAAACACTTTATCTCGTACCTGCACAACCACATGTTTGTGCATGAGCTCTGTCTGGGTCCCCATATTCATTCTGAAGATAGCTTTCAGTGGAGTAGTAACCACAGCTAGGTCCTCTTCTGGGAGGAAAATGATCACTAGTTGAGTTCACCTCTCAGCCAGGGAATCTGTTACCCCCAAGTGGACTTCCTGCACTTGCAAAGCTCTCAGCATCCCAGCAGACATGTGCTTCTGCATAAACTGCAACACCCTGGGTGATACCCCAAGTAACCCCTCCTCGCTGCTTGTTTGCTTTAGGCTGTGCTCTCTCAGGGCTTCTTTTATGCAGGCAGGGTGTGGTCACGGCAGGTGACCTCGGCGTGTTTACTCCTCGTTTCAATCTGCCGCCGGCCGTGCTGGCTCCGCCCGTGCCACGTCAGCAGCTCACCCACAGGCTGCTGGCCCTCGGCACAGGTGCGCTCCCTTCCCAGCTTCAAATAAGCCTCCAAAAGAGCTCCTTGCTGGTCTTTTTTTGCTGGGATTCTTTTTCCCTAGTGTGGACTTACCTACACTGCAGCTGGTCTTGGTGTAAGTATAACTTATCTTGATGATTCAGGAGATCCTAGTTGGTGTCAGGAGAATATTCTCTGTCTTAGGAAGAACATGGTATTTAGAAAAATATCTTAAATATTGATGTTTGCTTTTTTTTTTTAATATAAAAAATGTCTACACTAGGAGGGATGTTGCCAAAGTGATGCTTTTTATTAACCACGTCTTAGCTAAATTTGAACTTGGTTTCTGGGAGCTTACCAGTCTTCCTATTAAGTTTTATCAATGTGTTGTCTGATTACCATTTTGGTTTATTATGCAAATAAACTGTGTAATCAATCAGTAATTCCTCATTACTACATGGAGAACTATAGCAGGGATTGTAAGAAGGAGAGATGATAAATGACAGGGGAAAAAAAAAGTTGGGTTTTCTTATGGCTGATATGTGTAAGATTATTCTTAATTTTTTGGTTTTGCTGCCCCTAGCATTAGCTGTATGTTGTTGGGTTTTTTTGTTGTTTTTTTTTTAATAAAGTGTTTCTGTAAAGAAAGCAACAAACCTTAAAACCTACCCAACACACAGAATTTATTTAGCAAGGGTATTTTTGATAAACATCATAGAATATAGTAGTGTTATAATAGCTATTGATTTCTCTTGATAGTAAGGTCTGCATTTGTTGGAATGGTCTTTCAAGACCTGATACTAAAATAAAGGTAATGCTACCCATGTAAAAGATTAAGTCTATTATATACATTCTATACTTATGTTGCTGAAAGACACATAATTTTAGATCAAGAGGTATAAACCAATTTCAAACAGTTTATACTGATAGAGATTCTGAATTATTAACAATTATTGTCAAGAAACAAGGCTGCAATATGGAAGCCATTAGGTGTGGTGCAGTAACAGTAGACTTAGGTCCTTTGATACATAAAATATAATAGCTTTTGTTACATATAATGGAAATAATATCTTAAATGAAGGGTTTTTTTTAGAATATATGGTACTGATAATTTTTGTTAGGCTAGCTCTGAGGATTTTTTTTTTTGTTGTAGCATCTTTAGATTTCTATAAAACATTAAAGGCTTCTGAGAAGGAATAGCAAATTATTTTTTTGAAGTCAAAACATTTTTTTTGTGCTCTAAGATTTAAGAAATTCTCTGCCCATCTCTCAAAGCAAAGAGATGAATAGCAGTTCACAAGTTTCTTCACTATTATGACAATTTCTAGTAAAACATGCACATCTTATTTACATTGTATGGAATAAATTAGTCTGGTTGAGATTTTGCAAGATTAGTAAATTCCTGTATATCAAACATGAGATCAGCTTCCATGCAGATAACAAATACATCTGATAATAATTGTTTAGTTGGTGTAGCATTATGAAGTGTATATATAGCTATAATAAATCCTACATATTATCATTATCCCCTCATGTCATCTTCAGCTGATGCTAATACCTAATCAATTACAGCAGACATCAGTGTCTTCTTTCAGTACTCTAGGAAAAGAGAAAAAGTAATTCTGAGGGACCCAACACATCCTGATACAAATGTTCATTACTTGAGCACAGGAAATGTATTGATGTTCCTATGTTTTTATGTGGCTTTACACTTACCATTTGTAGCAGGCATTTCCTGATCAATACGTATATACTTTCAGGTTTTCACAGCTAACATTTTTGTTTTGTTTAGTTTTCCAGTTGATTTAATGGTAACTGTTCTTTCTGTACAACATTGTCAATCTGAGATAAGATGCACGAGTGCTAATGGATTTTAAAAGATCAAGAGTGAACACAGTTGAGTAACAACCAAGCAATTTAGTATTGAGTGGATACTTAGCTTCATTGTGAAGTGAGGGTTGCTATGCTGAATGCCATTGAGAGATTTCACTGTCAAAATTAGAGGGATGGACAAGCTGAATATGAATGAATCAGTAATTTTTCACAGACAGAAACTCTCTGTGTTACAATAATCTCTGATCATTATAGTCTTTCACTGTTATGTAAAATTGCAATACAATCAATTAATAAGAATGTATTATATATGACATTTTTACATGAGGATTTTTGGAGTAATTTGAAAAATTAATGTGATTTTTGTGATTTTAAATATGTAATAGAAGAGGAGAGTATAAGTCCTCACAGCCTCAAACAATCTGATGAGGAACAGTTATAATTTAGCTTGTTAGTATGGCCTTTATAAGTCAGTACTGTCATTATTTCTGTCTAAGGAGAAACCATGACTGAGGTTAGATGAAGTTACCTGTCACCCTGATTTCTGTGACCTTTGTTTTTTCCCACTTCTAAATGTAAACCAGACCAAATTGTAAATAATAATAATAAAAAAGCTATTTAAAATGTGGTCAAAAATCAAGTTGAAAGCTATTAATATTGACTGATTTTCAGTTCTTGATAAAAACACCAATACTGTCTCTAAATATTTTGGCCATGTTTCTTCAGAGAGATCACAGAATAGAAAAACTTGTAAAAATTTACTATAGTGCTCTTGTCTACAAATGTACTCTACAGGGAGGGTTACATTGCTTGTGTGACAATCAGTTTGGGACCAGGAAACATGGGGAGGTTGTTAATTTCTCTCATAGCCCCACACCTGGTCTCTCCATGTGGGGACTCCTGAGGTTAAACCTAAGCAGGCAGGAGGATATGATGGAGGAGGAACCATCCACATAATTCAGGAACCAGGAGGAAACTCTGAGGTGGCCACTTAATTTTGCTTCCCTCCATTCTTAGTCATGCATGGAGAAGTCCCCAGCCTTGTTCTGAGCTGGAGAAATAGTGGTAAGAAAACCAGAGAGGAAGGCAGGACAGTTGGCAAACACATGGCTGCAGAGCCATGTGCTGGTGACAAATGCCTTGGCACTAGGGATCGCAGTGCAAACTCTCCAGACCTCATACACAGCCTTAGTTACCTCTGTCAATACAGATCAAGAGACAGATTAGCCAGTCTTTCCTTATTTTTGTATGCCTCTGCATGACCAAACACTGGATAAAAGTAGAATAACTTTTTCTGTGTGTGAAAAGGCTTTCATCATAACTCCAAGTCTTTTTTCCTTTTGAAATACTTTTCCTTTGTATCAGTGAACCATCTCCATCCAACAAAGAAAGCTTAATCCAACAGCAGTTGGCTTGACACCAGTAATACACGTAAGTGCTTGCAGTTGCTCTTCTGGGATTTGGTTGTAATTAGCCTCATTTGGATCCTAATTCCTGAGGAACAGTCTGGGAACCAGTCAGGACCAGGAAGGCGCAAGCTATGTTAAAAGGTGCTTTTGTATTTTGACCTAAAAAATGAGTGTAATGTGCATTGTCTAGGACTGAAGTGAAATAAAGATTAAATACTCTTTTTTTTTATGTTAATTTTATCTTATTTTTTTAATGTTGAAATCTCAAAAGAACAGCTATAGAATGTCAAGCACAATTTAAACCTTAACTTTGCTTTTATGTCTTTACCAGTATACAATCCTTTATGATCTAATTTAAACATGATAAATTCTTCAACCTTTAGCCCTTGAGCTAGATCCCCTATTCAATCTACCTCCAATGATAATTTCAACAATAGACATAGAAATCTTTTTGCTATGATCTTCTCTTTCTGCAGTATCAGAAAACTGTTAAATATCAGGGTTTAATGACTTTATTTTTTAACACACAGTGTTAAGACAGAAGGTGTATGTGTATGCATCATGGCACATTTAAAGCCTAGCAGAATTTACTACATTATAATTTCCAGTCTTCCCCCTATTGCATCAAAAGACTAACCACTCTCTTTCTTTAATATTCCTCAGTTTTTCCTGGCCTCAGAAGTGAGCATGGCAATATATTACTGACACCACACCTGCCCTATTTTCCTTTGCCCACTTTTTCCTGTGCTGCCTGTGGTAGATGCATTCTGTGATATAATTTGACAGCAGTGCTCAAGTAACCTCACTGCCTATTAGAGTAACTTCTAAAACATGCCATAATCAGGCAGAGAAAGTATATTCTCTGGCATTCATTAGATTCACTAAGGCTTAAGTGCTTCTGTTGCTAAGTGTAGCCTTTCTAATGTAGAAAAAAGTTTTGCAACACAAAAGCCATTGTATAAACTCTGATGGAGTTGATGTGTAGGTTTTTTCCCGTACTTTCAGTTGCAATTAAATGCTTATTTGAAACTCTTTAAATCCATATAAATGATACATATGTTATGTTTTGGTGTAACTGATTTAAATATAATGGCAGATACACTGATTAAATAGAATTCCTAATTAAATATTACCTGATGATATAGAGGAAAGTTAGTAGGATAACAGGCTGTTTTGATCTTTGCCACTAATGTTTTATCAGAATAAAGCTTCTGACAATGTGATGTGGTGGTAATAGGAATGGAACTATTTTTCTTCAAAATGTTTGCTGGACACTGTTGATTTTGACCATGTCCTCTTGTCCTGATCTGTGTGGCAATACTCAAGAAAAGTTTAGAAAAACACTTCATTCTCTAGAATCAATGATAGGTGAATGGTTGGTCTTGAGTGTGTGCTGATTAATTTTTCAAGTTACATTTTGTTTCCCTCATCCTTTTTTACCTTATTTTTACCATATTCTACTTTCCTAGCCAGAAGTCAGAAATTACTGCCAAAAGCTACCTAGCTGCTATTAAAAGCAGCATCTGTGTTCTTATACTTTCTACTCTTCTACCTTTTCATTGTTGTTACCTCTATTCTATTGGATCAAGTTGTTTAGGCTGGATGCATCTATTAATCTTTCAGGTCTAACAGCAAGCTAGTCTTTTTGTCCCTAGAATCATAGAACAGTAGGGGTTGGAAGGGACCTCTGGAGATCATAGACTCCTAGGCCAGGCCACACAGGAATATATCCAGGTAGGTTTTGAGAAGGAGACTCCACAACCTCTCTGGGCAGCCTGCTCCAGTGCTCTATCACCCTCACAGTAAAGTTTTTCCTCGTGTCGATGTGGAATTTCCTGTGTTCCAGTTTGTGACTATTGCCTCTTGTCCTATCACAGGGCACCATTGAAAAGAGTGCTGTCTTGCACAACTAAAGCTCTAGATAATCAGTTGTCAACGTTAAGAGATTTAAATGCATTTAACTGCATCCTTTACTGTTCCTGAAATCATAGTGGACTGAAACCAGATATTTCTGTGATGTTTTCACACATATTTTACTCACTGGCAAGCTACCCTTTAAATTAAAAGGAAAGGAATGGAATCAACATTTGTAATAGACATAATACTTTAAATATTTGTGAAATAAATCCATAATGAAGATTTTTTTCATTCATTGACAATTAAAAGTAATCCTTGTAGAGCTTTCTTGATCAAATCAAAACTCTGTAAAAAGCAAATACAGTGTGGATATAAATGTTGACAACAAATTCTAGCAGGTTTAGCTGAGACACCGTGAGAAATGGGGGTTTATTTCCATTTGAAGACTTTTAAGAAGAGAAATAGCTGCTATCATCCTTTCTCAGTAACAGCTTATATCATTCAGATTTTATGTTCTTGGACAAGATACTACATTGATGTTTACACAGTAAGCAGCACTTATTGCACTGCTTAACTTCTAATGTTGCTTCACAATGTATAAAAGACCATTATAAAAACTTACTTTTTCTTCTATGAAAACTAAATTTCTACTCTCATTAAAAACCATTCCTCCAGTCTCATTATAACAATGTTAGTATTTATAAATTTGTTTGAATATTCAGTAATAATATAGGGAAGAAACTAATGTAAGAATCTAGACTCCAGACAAGAAATACTTAACACTTGAGTTTCATTGATTTCAGCTGATGTTTAAAATCTTTCTATCTTCAGAAAGTATTTTCTTCTACCTATGATAAACCCAGGTTTACATTTAAGATTCAGCAACTTACACCCTCACTAGAACAAAATAAGGGGCTGAAAGTCACTGTCAGTGTTCCTCAGAAGGTGTCAGCTATGTTGGTCCTAGTTTATTCATTTGACTGAAAAGTGTTTATTCAGATTCTTACTATTGATAACAACTGATAGATCAAGACAAGGACTCGCTGGGATCATTGTGCAAAAGCCAGCTGGGATCATTGTGCAAAAGCCATTTGCAGAGGGAATTTCAGAGAATCAGCTGTATAATAATTATTTCATTATAGAAAAGAGTTAAGTAATACCGAGTAACACATTACACTGAGTCATTCAAATAGCAACTTTTCTAAAAACTCCTTAACATGTCATTTTTCAGTTATTACTTATTGTAGATATGGTTGTGGATTATCCCTTGCCTTTTATCTAAACACTATAATTAATGGTGAATTTGAAACTTTTTTTATTCTTCTGACATAGAGGATTAATGTTCCAAAAAACACATTGCTTCAGATATTGTGTCAGTTCCAAACAAAAAAAGATACAATGACATTATTTTAAGGATAAGAGAGAAGCCATTTGTAACCAAGGCTGTAGAGAACACTATTTGCATATCCTTCACTATGAAAACTGACTGGACATTTTTTTTTTTTCAACAAAGCTAATTTCCTGTTACCAGTTTTACAACAAATACCTCTTAGGAACAAATAGTCTGTTATGAAGCAAGGTATTACCACTCTTAATCAGGTACTTGCCATTTGGCAATCTACTTAGGCAGAACTTAACAGAAATTTTCTGAAAAGCTTTCTCTTACTAGGAGATTTCAACCAGTTTTCAAAATGTCATGCTACAATGTTGCTGTTAACACCGTGAGTGGAGAGATGCAGCAACATATATATTCAACAAGAGAAGGCCAAAGAAGCAACTTTATTAATTTACAACCCTGTTTTATGTACCCTAGCCCCATAGGGTGATTGGTCAGTGATCACACAACTTCTAGGGTGATGGGCTAAAGTCCTACAACACCCATTTCAAAAAATTTTTCCAATGTACCATAAACAGAACTTAGCAAAACACCAGGTGTTTGTGCAACTTACAAAAACCATCCTACTGTTTCTCATAACATGTGTGAGAAAGGCAGGACTCTCACTGAATATTGTGAGAACCTGAGAAAATTCCTCTAGTAGAAGCTTTTCAGTATCCACACTACACGATGGAGGAAACTCTGGCTGATTCTCACCTGTACTGAGATATGGAACTAGAAGAGCAATTTATAGGTATCCGTGTGAGAAGAGCTAAACTCTGAAATCATCCACCTGCACAAAAGTTTCTTTTTTGGCATGCTGTCTGAATGTGGTTGGTTTATTAAGCAATATTTTCTGCAGCATCGACAGTTTTTTTTATTAAAGCTTTTGTAAAAAATAATAAAAAAATAAATAAAAAGGGTTCTTGATTGAAAGAGTAAATGGCGACAAAATCTTTCTATAAAAATTATCCAGGTTAAGAAATAAATTTCTTTTGTCCCTATAAAATGCATTAAGCTTGAAGCACAGAGACACTTGGAGAAAATGTGGCTTTGCATTTTTCGTTTTGTTTCCAATCCACTGTTGCTTTCATTCTTAAACAAAACCTGTAGCAGAGGCTGTATTGTTAGTACTGTGGGTATTGCTTTGTAGTATTAGACTTATTGGAGGCAACAGTGCCGAAGGTTAATATGTGATTTTCACGTGTCTTGGACTTAAATTTTCCATTGACTTTTATATGTAAAATATGTGCAATCTAATTGCCTCTGGTAGAAAGGATTTGAAAGAGAAAGGAACATGCTGGCTTAAGGCATGTGTTCCAGGTTTAAGAGGAAGAATGGCAGAAAGCTTATATATAAACAGTAAAAGAGGAAGAGGTGATAATGACTTTAGCAAAGAAGCCTTCCACTAGCCAGACATGATTCCTGTTATATGTCAAATACACTCCACTCATAAACACGCTTACTCCTCTGCTTACATTTTTCTTGGCCTGGAATACAATTGAACTAAAGGAGTCTAAATGGAAATTTTCTCCTTTGTTCCAGGCCTGCTTTATTCTTTTTAGACTCATTGCATTTTTGAAGTCTTGTTTATCCAGATTGACTAGTGTGGCATAATATGTTCAATCCAGCATGGTATTTGTAATATGAACCCCTCAAACTGTGCCATGCTTAGGCGGAATGCAAATTTGCTGAGTTATTCTTTCTTCATTCCAGGAGAGCTTTTGGCCAAAATGCTACCTGATCATGTTGTAAGTTGCTACTTACTACTGTTTCCCACCCTGCCACTAACTCCTGGGATTCATGAGTAGAGAAAGACCAACTCCAGATACTCATGTAACTCCTCTCACTGCAGTGAGAAAACTTTAGACAAAAATTCCACTGCTTAGTCTGAACTGAAATACAAATCCTGTATTTTCCACAGATATGGAGTTTTGATCTACCTCAATTCAGTTTCTCAGCCTGAAAAATGGTGTTCATGAACAGTGAACATTTCAAAGATATAGAAGTTGCATTGGACAACTTCGTCAATTTTGCATTTGATTTTTTTTTAATTATTTTTTAATTGCTTCATCAGCTCCTGACTTTACTTTCCCTGATTTAGTCATCTACACTTAATTGAAATATCTGTTAATACAGTTCTCATCTAGACAAACACAGTTTTGGTGAATTCCTCACTAAAGTTTTGGGAAGATCTGCAGATAACACAGAACAGATCTGATGGTTCCTGTATGACCTGTTCTTCAATATTGATTGTGAACACATAAAGGCTTTTATATAAGTGATCTCCATCTCTTGTAACAATCATACAGGGAAATCATAACAAAGATTTCATTGTACTCACTTAGTAGAAACTGGGTCTTCTGTTCTGAATGCCAGTCATTTCATTATTTCCCAGTTAAAGTCCTTGGAGCAAAATGTAGGGGGGGGGAGGGGGAATGTTTGTTATATGTATTGAAAAAGACCTTATTGATTTCTGCAAACCTTGGTACGATGTACATTCACGTTGAAACGCAAGATAAGATATGACAGCAAATAATTTTAAATTCAGTATTTTAAAATGACAGCTGCAAAATACTTTGACTTTTTACAAGTGATATATTTAAGTATAGGTCACATTCTGTTACACAATGGGAAATCTTAAAAACAAAACAAAACAAAACCAAAAAAAAACCTTCCTCAAGCTTGTGTGTTTGAAGAGATTTTAATCCTTTTACAATAAAGCCAAGACTGTTGGCTGTTTTTCTCCAGATATTTATTTTCCAGAAATTCATATACGACCTTACTAAAATGTTATGGTGCAATCTTTAAAATGATACATATTCATCCTGTAAAATTAGAGAAGAACTATGTGAATCATCAAATTAAAAGAAAAAAAAAATCTATTTAGTTACATTCAGAAACAAATATAAATTTGCAATTTTTTTCTTTGTCTATAAATATTGAAACACTTGTTCATTTCTGTATCTGAAAATCCTTAAGCAGAATGGTTTATCTCCAATAGTTCCTTACACTACATTTCAAATTGTACATTTCATTGAAAGTTACCCTTCTAACTTTGTCACGGTTGAGGGTCAGGGTGGCCCCTTAGACCTATAACAGATACTCTCTGTTAACCCCTCCCCCTCCCCAAGGGGGAAACAGAAAGGAAATAAGGGAGAGAGACTTAGCAATTAGAAAAGGAAACTAGAACAGCTTTAATGAAAATGAAAGTAATACTTATAAAAATGGAATATATAAAAATATATACAAACCCAGTATTGAACCCAACCCCTCTGAGGGCAATTACATCACCGTCACCACTGATGTTGTGCAGGCACCGGGGGAATTCCAGACTGGGCCCTGCTACAGACGGGAGCTGTGTTCAGGAGCTGAATTCTGGTACTGGGTTCAGGAACACACAGACCGGATCAAAGGCAGAGCGGATAGAGTCTTCCTTGGGTGCTCTGAGGAAGGAACCAAAAGAGGACCTGAGCCAAGCCAAGCAAAATCTGGCAAAGCGGTCCAAGAGGGGAGAAGAGCCCAGAGACCCTTTGGATCCCTCAGCTCTAAAATTGAATATGGCGTATATGGGATGGAATACCTTATTGGTCAGTTTAGGGTCACCTGTCCTGTCTGCTCCTGCCTGAAGGTGCAGCCTTTCACTTTCTGCACCCCCCCAGTGTGGTACACAGGATCCAGCAGTGGCCTTGGTCTGCATACCAATCCTTTGTAGTAACTCTAAACATGAGGTGTTATCACTGCTAGCAGCAGACACTGTCTGTGAGAACAGG
The DNA here is from genome assembly GCA_025345505.1 of Todiramphus chloris collaris. Lineage (NCBI taxonomy): Eukaryota > Metazoa > Chordata > Aves > Coraciiformes > Alcedinidae > Todiramphus > Todiramphus chloris. The sequence continues at coordinate 1,774,127 of JANVCC010000033.1, read as the reverse complement.
CTACTACCTTCAGAAAGTGCAGTTAGTTAGAAGAACTGAGCTGAAAAGTAAAATTACTGAACAGAATTAGTTCTGTTCTCACTCTAACCAGAACAAACTTTCATAACCCGGGCAAGCCATACAGGTCACTCAGAAGACTGTTAGGGGAAATTAATTGAATCAAAATTTACTTGAGAATTATGCAAATAAATTTTTCAGCAAATATTTAATAAAATACAAAAAGCCTGCTTGTAGAAATTTGTTCCAAGAAAAAAGGAAGAAACATAAATAGCTGTAAGTCAACGCTTACCTAACAAATGTATTGCTGCCTCAGATACACCTACAGATGATTAAATAACATAGGGAAAAGAAAGCCAAATTATTTCTACTTCACTTTTTTTCTCTAGAACCATTTTTAACAATGTATTATTACCATTTGCAACAACTTAAATGTGCAAAGTGATAGCAAAGTTATATTGTCAGAATTTATCTCTTTCCCTCTTTCAGCAAAATGAAGGTTATCCTATGCACTTCTGAATTGACATGACCAAGGTTTTTGTCCTTCAAAATGATAATTAATGTCTGTCCTTGTTTCTTGATACCTGTGCTAAAATTCAATATCATAGAATGGTGGGGGTTGGAAAGGACCACTGGAGATTGAGTCCAACCCCCCTGCCAGATCTGGATCACCTAGGGCTGGCCACGCAGGAACAGGTCCAGGTGGGTTTTGAAAGTCTCTAGAGAAGGAGACTCCACAACCTCCCTGGGCAACCTTTTTCCAGTGCTCTGTCATTCTCACAGTAACTCCTCATATTGAGGTGGGTCTTCCTGTGTTCCAGTTTGTGACCATTACCTCTTGTCCTATCACAGGGCACCACTGTGAAGAAACTGGTCCTTTCTACTTGACATCCACCTTTCAGGTGTTTGTAAATAAGATCCTCTCTCAATCTTCTCCAGACTAAACAGCCCCAGGTCTCTTAACCTTTCCTGATAAGAGAGAAACTTCAGTCTCTTAATCAGCCTCATAGCCCTCCATTGGACTCTCTCTAGTATTTCCCTGTCCCTCTTGAACTGGGAAGACCAGAACTGTATGCAGTATTCCAGATGTGGCTTCACCAGCGCAGAATATAGTATGTTCAGTTTTACCTCGCTGTTTCTTATTGCTCCCAAGGAAGCCTTCAAAACAAAACCAAAACACAAAAACAAACAGCAAAAAAAAACCCAACCCCACACACACAAAGGAAAACCCAAACCAAAAACACCCCATGAGAAAACTAAACAATCTTCTAATTGACAAACACACCATAAATGAGAAATAATTTATAAAGAGGTAATAATCCACTGAATCTTTTTTTTGGTGCTACTTGATATTGCAGAGTTTCACAGGAATTACTCATCAGTTAATCAAATCAAGGAGCTTTTGAAGATGTTTTGTTCTAAAATAAGATAGAAAAAGATGATGAGGTTTTTTGTTTAATTTTGCCACATGTTTGTATAAGATAAATTTTGGGAAGCCATATTTCTCAATTCCTTAATAAGGGTAACTCCGTGATTTCTAAATTTGATCTACTGTGGTGAATTAACAGAGAAGAAGGTGTATAATGTTATTCAAACCTGCACTAAGGGGTTAATCAAAAGATTTATTTTGTGAATCAACTACATTGTGATTATCATACTGATGGAAATGGATGCTTATCCACCCATTTCTAACACTGAAGTACATTCAAAATTGTATCGCATGTTTGCTCAAGTTTTCATCTTCAGCATCTGGTACTTCTAAAGATACACATTAGTGCCTCTATTAAGGTTTGCATGATGTTATGTATACCATAGGGTCTAAGGTACTTAAAGCATAAATCACATCCTTTGATGTATGTAAGAGTTATATGGGCATCTGGAGATGAACATTCTCCTTTTTTTAATCCCTAGATTTTGTGGAGGGTGGGGGATGGCAAACAACCGCTGTTGAATTACTCTTTCAGAGCATTTAATCAACTGTCTATCAGACTCATACAATTTGACTGATAATTTTCAGCAAACACTACATCCGCAGTAAATAACTGATTTCAATGCTGAAGGTTGTAGATGTACCTAGAAATATTTTCCATATCAAAGACAGGGTAACCCTTGAATCAGTCCCTTGGTTTCTTGTAGAACAGCTGCTTACAGTATTTCATCTTCACCTATTTTGTAGGTAGGAAGTTTTCCTCTAAATTTGTCTGCAAGTCTTCCCCGCTCTGCCTGCTTTTTTTCAAATGTGTGCATGTGTGTAGTGTCTTTCAGCAGGGCAAGTCATGTTATTCTGTCTTTGAATTGTGTTGTTTTATTATTTGGTGATATTGGAAGTCCAGCATGGACCAGAAAATGTTATCCCTCATACTGCTGTGGCCATTATTGTCATGGTTGAGAGGATCTGGGACTAGTCTATAATGATACTCTGCTCAGTTTGATTTGGTTATAATGGTTTGGATTCTCCAGTGTACCTAGAAGGACAGAGCAGTGCCAACATTTTGTGAGATTCTGGGCTTAGGCAAAAATGACTGGGTCATCAGCAATTAATTTGTGAAAAGAAATTTGAGGTGTATCTTTTTGCTCCTACATATCAAAAGAATAAACTCTTTGGTTTCCTATTTAGAAGCTGAACATTTCCTTCCCCCTCCACCCTCCCAATCTGAGACTGACCTTAGATTTGTCATCAAAGTTTCTCTCTCCAGAACCTCTGTACATCCAGAAAAGTACCTGCAACTTCTTCGTTTTATGTGAAGTATACTTCTGCCTGTTATTCAATAAACCTCTACAACTTTGTTTTCTTAGTGTCTTAGTTAACCCAAAAAAACTGGAGAACAATCAGCCCTGAATACTTCAGAATCCGTTATTTTCAAAGTTAAGACTAGTCCATGCTATCTTCCTTTTTATGGGCACTCAGGAGAAAATTCAGAAAAGCCAAATGAATGTGCTTGATCCTGTAGGGCTGCTGATTCTGCTTTTATTTAATTTTCAGTTAATTTTCAATTAATTTCTTTTTAATTAAACAATCTAACAAGACAACATTTGATCAAAGCAGTTCAGCCTGCTCTTGTTTTAAAATAGAAAAATAAAGGTTGTCTTAAATGATAAATTCCTTGATTATATATTGAAGTTTATTTTACCAACCTTAATTGCAGGTTTGTTGTTTCATTATGTAAGATCATGATATTGTATAATATCATATCATATCTATATGCTAAATACTTTTGGCAAGCTATAAGCTTGATAAATTCAGATTGTGTGTACCCTGTACATATCTCTTCTTATATAAATGCTCCTAGCTAAAATATATCATGTAGTTCATACACAAACCTAACCAGGTCAATTCTACATGAGCCTTAGGAGATAGGACTGACCTAGAAGAATAAATTTCCCATCAGAAAGATGTTCTCTCTCTTCACTGTCACAAATTTACCCTGGTGCTACCTGTCCTAAATTCCAGTCAAGAAAAACAAGCCAGTAGATATTCTTATGGTTTAGAATCTATTCAGTTTCTAGATTTATAATCTAAAAAATGAGGCATTAGAGTTAGTAGCTTGAAAATGGAAGTTGCTCTTGTAAATTATAATGTTCATAAAGCACTATGGAGTTATTATGGATCCTTCAGAGAGAAATGTATTATGTTTTCTTCATTCTGACTCCAATCAGAAACGATCCGTTTTGGTGAACGACTCAATAATTCTTCTGCTTAAAAAAATCATATTCCTTTTCCTTCTCAAGTGGTAGAATTTCAGATAATAATAGGGCCATTCCAGGCAACAGATGGAAACAGAATTTGAATGTTATATTTTACATTTAAGATGTTCTGCAATGAATGTTAAGAATGTTCCTAGCTGGCATACATTTGTAGATCTTGAATTAGAAAATAGCCTTTCTCTTTAGTTTTGTAAGAAAGTAAAACTTGCCATGAAATTAAATCATCTAGATTAAAGAGAGACACTCTGGCTATGAAGCAAGGCAGTAGAGTGGTTAACACACTATTGGCAAATTCCAGAGTGAAGTTGGACTATTTAGCACTGATTTGTTCCAAAGTTTACGAGTTTCCTTCTCCTGGTGGCTACCCCTTAGAGGAGGACTACAAGACCATAAAATCGTAAAATGGTTTGGGTTGGAAGGGACCTTAAATATCATCTAGTTCAAACCCCACTGATGTGGGCAGAGGCAAGTCCCACTAGATCAGGTTGTCCAAGGCCCCATCCAGGCTGGTCTTGAACACATCCAATGATGGAACACCCACAGCTTCCCTGGGCAACCTGTTCCAGTGTCTCACCACCCTCAGAGAGAAGAACTTCCTAATTTCTAATCTAAATCTAGGTTTTTCCAGTTTGAAGCCATTACCCCTCATCCTATCACTAGAAGCTATTGTAAGAACTTGCTTCCCAGCTTTCTTGCAGCCCCCTTCACATACTGGTAGGTCACAATAAGCTCTTCCCAGAGCCTTTTCTTCTCTAGGCTGAAAAATTCTCTTAGCCTGTCCTTTTAGGAGAGATGTTCTAGCTCTTGGATCATATTTATGGCTTTCCTCTGGATCCTCTCCAACAGGCCCATGTCCATCTTTTGTTGGGGGCTCCATAGCAAGATGCAGTACTCCAGTTGAGGTATTGCTACTTATTTGTGGTTTAGTCTCTTTAATCAAGTTTCCATGGCAGCAGGAAATTATTTTCTCAATGTAGTCAGCCTTGACAGCCTGGAAGTTTTTAGTTAAGACTCATCAAGAAGTTTGAATGGTTTCCACTCTGTATAGGGGCAGCTTGTCAATGCTTCGGACATCCAGCCATTTGTATGACTGTGGCTGTTCACTTTGATTTGCCTCTACCATTCTTTCAGCTCTGTGAATATTTGCCACATGTCTAAACTTTCACTTCAGGTTTATTTTATACAGAAAGAGTTTTCTCCTCAAATCTGTTTGTATAAAGAAAGCAATAGGTAAAGCTAATGTTCATCTCTCCTTCTTTTAATCCTTCTGCTGGAAAAATATAAAAGCTATACTCATTTAGAATTATAAATTAAGAATATATGTAGATATTGGACCAAAATACAATGTTTGCCTGGGTGTATCTGGGAGTTTTATTTGGTAAATCATAATAAAATGTCTTTAATCTTAGTCAAAACAGATTATACCATTGTATGGAGAGACAGTTAATCACCTGGGGCTGATGACTGCTGACAATAATAAAGAAATTTCAAGGAAAGAGGTAGAGCCTTGTATTGGAAATTAAATTGTTGCAAACAGAAGTATGAGAATTTTTTTTTTTTTTTTTTTTATCATTAGGACGCTTCAGAATAGAAATTATTGGTTTTATGAACACCCCATGATTGTTCTCAGTCTTTTATGGGAGTAAAATTTCGCTGGTATTTACATTTACTTTTCTAATAGAGATAACATTTCATACAATCTAATTGTCTTTTTTAAGTTAAATGGCATTATTCTGAGGCAAAGAAGAAACAGTCATTCTTGATCAGCTTACAAATTAAATTATAAAAATAATTTCTCTTAACAGAATTGACCCCAAAACTCCATTTGTACTTGATTATTCTTCATAGTAATTATCTTTTTCTTCAGTGACACTTTTTATTCCTCACTTTTTGGAGAAACTGTGAAAACCATGGAAGTTTCAGCAAAGTCCCATGTGATCTGGAGATGACTGACTTCTCCCTAGGTCTCACTCTGCTCCTGTGGATTAGTAAAATGAGCTCATAGTCACCCATTTCACCCCATGAGCTCTCTTTTCTCCTCAAATATTGACCTTTTTGTCCTCCTCTCAGCAGCAGTCCACATTAAAGCATATTTTTCTCCCTCATGACACTCTCCTTGCTCAAGATATTCTTTGAGGCAAAGGATCTACTTTATCTCTTTATGTTCAAAACCATTTGCTGATAAAGACAGTAAACACAGTTATCCACATTCACAATTTTCAAAGTCAAAAAAAGATTGGAGGGTGCAGGGGAACTTCCCATTTTATTTTCTTTTGTGATGGACAACGGTTTTAATTTTTTTTTTTTTTTTTTTTGAGCAATAACAACATGAAATCTGAGTTGTTTGTAATAAGGTTTGAAAACATTTTCCTTACCTGTATTTTTAATCAACAGAAGATTCTAATAATGGGTAGTGTGCTTTTTTTTTTCTTAAGCAAAAAAATATTGATATTAGTTTCCTTCTTTTCCAGAGTTCCTTGCCCTTCTCATACAAATAATAATAAAAATATTGCTATGGGTAATATGCTTATAATTTGAGAGAGGAAGAGCTTAGCAAACATGTACTATACATGTGTTATTTATTAATATGTACGTTTAACATCTGAATATGTACTACCAATTGGAATCTTCTATTCCATTTGCTAATGTATAGAAGAGTTCTCCAGATTTTCTTGGTAAGCACTAAAAATAAACCTATTTACCTAAACAAAACTTGTACAGGTTTGTTCTGTGGGATGACTAGAAGGAAATTTGCATGTGTTTGAATCTGAATTTTGCAGCTGATTCTACTATGGAGAAGGAGTCAGTTACTAGTTTCTTCAGTCTGAATTTCTGGAGGGTTTAAATCTGATCCAAGAACATACTCATTGATCTACCTGTGTAGATCAATCCTAGTCATTGAGCTGACAGAAGAAACTAGAGCCATTTGTCTGACTACTGGATGTTTCTGAACAAATTTTTCTCTAGCCAAAGCACTTGCAGACTAAACAGTGATTGTGAAGCATAGCCAAAATAATAGTTTATAATTGGGTGCTCATTGTATCATATGGATGCTATAGTTGTTTTTTATTTATTGTTTTTATTTAGTATAGCACACATTATTGTATTAAGTCCTATTTTTGTGTGTTCATCTTGATTCTCTTTGGATCCCAAGGTACGTTCTCATCCTCTTTTAGCAGCCCAGCTGCTGTGGCAGTACAGTGTTGGGATTACTACTCTCTGAACACATGCACTGTTTTGTATCATGGTTACCTTTGTGGTCTACTTACTAAACCTTCCTCTTTTTATATGATGCATGTTAGTTCTGTGCCCTGCCTCCTACCCGTCTTAGCTTCCTCAAAACACACATCTTCCCCTGAGCCAATCACCATGATCACTAACTAGAGGGGGAAAACCAAACATCTTATCATATAGCTAAAAATATGATGAACCACTGAAATCATAATGAATAGGTTAAAAATGGGTTTCCATGACAATGTGACTACAATAGGCCTTTGTAGATAAGAAATAAGAGATACTTATTTTAGACAATTTTTTTTCACTATGGTCAAATACAATTGGATTTAACAAAACAGCAGAGGGTATTCTGATGATGCTGTTTTACCCTGTAATTAGGTTGCCAGAAGGTGAGGAAAGGCGAAGGATAGAAAAAGAATCCCCACTGATAATCTTCACAGAAGCTGCTGTGTTTCCCAGTTTTACTAATCTCAAATCCTCAAGCACATGTCACCTATACTCCTGAACAAACAAGACTCTGAAATCCTTCCCAACATTTCTGTTTCAGCAGGGGAGCATTTGATCAGCTATGCCCACCACTGACTCTGTCTTAGTAACTACATTCTCTCTGGGCCAGAGGCTGTTCTGCTTATGTCAAACTCATCAATCATAAGATGAGTCTTAATGTAAAAATAACAGTGTTAGTGAACAGAGAATGCTCTGAGGTCCATTAGTGCCTTGCTGATCAAAGGTGATGGGTTATCTGAAAATAAACACTCTAAAAGGAAATTGTTCCTTTAGGATGATGTTATGGCTTAGAAGAGATATAAAGGATGTATGCTTCTAAAAGTCTCCTGTCCAGTCTGGTCCTCTCCTTTCACCCTTGAGAAGAAAGAGTGTAAATGAGCAAAGAATTAATCAAGATCATAATTATTAAACTTAACTAGAAAGATTCCTTTACATCTTATTTTGATATGATGGTTTCTTTCAAGACATATTCCACTTAGGATAGACCTATTCCATTGCAACAGCAGAGAATTAAGGCAATCTCTTGCATCTCTGTAAAGAAACTGACAATTCAAAATTATTGAATTAGTAAAGTTAGGAAAAAATATTTTCAAATTTTTTTTAAGAGTGAAGGACTGAAACATAGTGCTTGATAAAGAGCAAATAAATTATATAATCCTATTACTTTTTTTTTTTTTTTCCCTAGGGAAGGCATCTGATGCAATTCAGAAGTGAAAAGCTTAAAACAAGTAAAACTGATATAATTTCATAGCATTAAATTGTAACCTTGCTGAAATAAGCATACTCTCAGGGCTGAGCCTAAAAAGGACTCAGAAATTGTACAGGTTTCGTTACTTATGTGGATCTATAGTTTTGTTATTTTTTCTTTGTTTTGGACTAAACTTGCAGATGTTAAGGCACAAGCACACTACACTTGACTCAAGGCTAGGACCTAGGACATTTTAGAGCAGTCACAAATTTCAGACAATTGCCTAGTGGTTTTGGATGACTCTGTGGTATTTAGAGTGTTTATATAATGACCTGATCATACACAAGACAGTAATTAAGTGCAGAGATTAAGTATTTAAATAAGGTTAATGCTGATGCTTTGTTGTTCATCTCAGTATTAATGATCAATTAAATCCCCAAGTGTCTCAAGAGATATGAACTGCAGAAATAATTTTATCATTTTATAATTTTTTATCTTTTTATAATTATTTTATCATTTCATTTAAAAATTAAGCCTGAACAAGCTGAGATGACGTCAGCCTGGAGATGACAAACCTCAGCTGGGACCTTATAAATGTGTATGTAAATATATACAAACCTGAAGGAAGGATTTAAAGTAGATGGAATCAGACTCATTTCAGGGGTACCCAGTGACAGGACAAGAGGCATTAGGCACAAACTGAAACACAGGGGGTTCTGTCTGAATATCAGGAAACACTTTTTTTACTGTGGGAATGACTAAGCACTGGCATAGGTTGATTGGAGAGGTTATGGAGTCTCCATCTTTTCAGTTATTCAAAAGCTGTCTGGACATAGTCCAGGGCAACCTGTTCTAGGTGACCCTGCTTTAGCAGGGGAGTTGGACTAGATGACCAACCCATAACATTCTGTGATTCTGAGATTTTGTGACAGTGATTCTGTGATGATTTTTTACATTTATTAAAGTTCATTTTCCTAGGTGGAGCAACAAGATCCAGAATTCCACGTGCATTAGTGAGTCCGAAACGCAGTTGTTATGCAGTTAAACTAGATCTTCACTTGTCAGACCCATCAGGTATGATGTAAGCATTTTGTTTTGTCATGAAATGAGTCTGAGATGGTATGAGAGACTGTAGGTTGGCAAGAGGGGGCAGCTGAAACTTCATGTGCATCTTGTCACCTGTGAGACATTCTCAAATGAGCTATTTTTAAACCAAACTCCTTCTTAAATAAGAACCCTTTTAAAAATGTATTACATTTTCTCCAAAATACCAGCTAAAGAATAAAGAACTGAGCTCAAAATGTTTTGACACAAATTAATTCTTCCTCTAAGTTTTAGTTTATAAAAATTTTAAGATTTTGAACCTCTATGCCAGGGCAGAATTAACACCACAATTGGTCAAACTAAGGAAATTATCACTTGGATTAAAAATGTTTTAATTTTTTTTTTGTTATCTCAAAAAATGTTTTGTTTTTGTGTTGTAGTTTGTGCTTTTTGTTTGTTTGGTTTTGTTTTGTTTTGTGTTTATTTATTGTGTGTATTTTATTTTGTTTTGGTTTCTTTCTCTAAATTTTATTTTGCTCTGCTGTGGTAGGAGCTACTAACTCCAGTCCTGAGTGAAAACATCCAGAATGTTAAAAACTGTGCAAATGAAGTGAAATAAAAATAGAAACAAAATAATCTTTGCCATAAATAGCAACTTCAAAATTATATACTGTGTAACACGTAAGATAGTGCTTAGAAAAATATCTTTCCATAAACAAAGGAATAATTTTTTAAGAAAAAAATACAATTTACCAACTTCAGAAGTAGGTTTAAAATGTATTCTTTAAAAGACATTGAGTACAGGGCCTTGAACCATGTGTATTCAGTAGTCTCTTCACTGTATCTGGTTTGGTTTCCCAATTGTAATGTAAGGACATTATCCACCATACACCCCAAAAAAACTGGTTAATATAGATTGTCAATGAGGAAAGCTATTAAGTCATTGCATCTGCAACAACTTGAACATGTATTTTGGATTGTAATTGATGGCTTTCTGCACATTATTCTGGTTATAAAGCACTGTCAAAATATACAGCACTTCAGCACTTGATACAAAGTGTTCAAAATAAAGAAGTCTTTCTTCCACAAAGGGCATGCAATCTAAATTTAGACACTGATAAATTGCTGCAGGACATTTGCTCAAGAAAAAATAAAACCATTTTCTTTTACATTTTATGACACCGAGTCCACTAATGCTCTTTTCCCCCTTTTCACTTAAATGTTATGACTAAATAAGGAGTTAGCATTAGAAATTGCCATGAATCCAACTATGCTATTTCATCCCTAAGAGGAATATAACAACTTTCTCTTCAAATTTATCACTTAGTTCCTTTTTCTTTTGTAGAGCTTTTTAGTTTTAGGTTAGCATATTTATAACTGTCATGTAGAAACTGATTCAAAAAACACTGTCACATGTGAGAAACTGTTAATAGTATTTTTCTTACTGTTTCTGTCGACAGTATAGGTTTTTTGTCTGTCCACATTTCACACCTTCCTTGACCAGTTTGTCAGAGCCATATTGATTGATACCTGTTCACTCTCCCTCAATGTCCAGAATATTCTGTTTCTTCTTCCAGAGCTACTTCTTTTGTCTTATAGCCACTTTTCTTCAAAAACCTAAAGGAACATTGCAGTCAGATATCTTTCCTGTTCTGATCACATCACTCTCATCTTTATATTTTTTCACTGACTCCCTATCCCTATCATGTCAAATTTAAGCTTGAGAGCTCCCTCTGTGCTGAATTACCCACCACCCTTTGTTCCTGCCTTTGTCCTACTTCTATACTTTCCCCATAGAATTAACATGTGATGTTTTGTTTATCATCCACTTATGGAAATCTCTCTGTGAACCACCTATACTTTATATTCCCAAGACCTTTCATTAATTTCCTTCTCCACAAATTCTGGAGTGAAATGTATGAGTAGATATTGCAGTATATCAAAACAGAGAACAGCACAAACACACTTTGCTTCTCCTGTTCCTGAAACTTTGCGTCCATAATATTGACTGTGGGAAGCAAATGCAGGAGCTACTTGTATTAATTTGGAGAACAAGGACCTATACTTCCAAAGAAAGGACATGATTGGTTTCAAATGGTGAAGGACTGTGTTGTTTGCTGACAAACCTTACAAAATACAGTATAGTTTCTGGAGAGATGATAAAAGATACTGCAAAATATCTCTAATTCAGGTGAAACTACTGTGGTTTTATGGTGTTTTCCTCTGTTTTGATGGGCACCACACCCACCTGTAGGAATGCTCCTTACTGCAGTTAGCTGACAGATTTTGGTCAATACATATTTTCAAGTCTTAATCTTGAGTTTTGGGATTTTTTTTACTGGATACCCTGGCATATTTTCAAGGAAGTGGCTGCCCTGTTGCTTGTGTATTTTTTGTCTGCTTATAATTGGGAAAATTATACATGTAATAATCAACTGGAGAAAAGGAATACTTTTTTTCAGTTGATTTATGAAAGATAGAGATGTGAGAGTTACAAAAAGTAATAAAGATATAGACATTAAAAAAAATTACAAAAATTTATTCAATGTTTTACAGGGGAAAACATTCCTTATGCAAACATGGTGGAATTTTGGGGTTTGGTAGTGCAAAGGAAAGAAAAAGGGAGAAATTAGTAAAGAAAAAAAAAATGCAGGGAAGGAAAAAATTCATGGTCAGAAATAAAAGACAGAAACATTTGGTCTTTCAAATGAAACAGGTCATATAATTTATTCTTGTTTTTACACTAAATTAATGACAGAACTTTGTTAATTTTATCTTATGCCAGCTTACTGGTCTACCAGGAAATGAAAATGTTCAAATGCTACTGGAAACTCTTTTGTCACTGTAACCACCTGGCTTGGCACCATGTGTAATTTAAAGTCCATTTGTGTGAAGATTTTGAAGTTCTGAAGATTTTGGATGTGTCAGGACTTCTACATAATTTCATGAAATAACTTCTTAACCAGTTCTTGCTTACCACTAACACTTAATATTTACTTATGTCACCAGGTTTCCTTGAAATACATCTAAGAAACCTCATGGAGCTTTGTTTCCATCTCTGTAGAAAAGTTGTACAAAATTTCATTCCTAAACTTCCTTTTAAGTGATTAATAATAATATTTGATAATGCAAAATAAATTAAAGAAAAGTTACATGTGTCCAGCTGTAAAGAATAAGCCAGAATAACTGAGTTTGGAATTCAAGATGTTGAGCTTTTCAACATGTGTTTCAACATCTCATAACTTATTACTTACAGAACAATTCACCTCAGTCTTTTCCCATCATGGAGGTTTATAAAATGAAAATATAGAAATTATCTTTCAAGATTTTCAGATGTAAACCTTGAAATGTGTGCATTTATAGTTTGACTTGCAGTTTCAAAGCAAATCTGTTCATGAAACTTACACTGCATTACCTTTATTTGTATCCGTATGTGTATTTGTATGTACACGAGAATATTTTTGCAGTAAGCTACTCTTCATTAAGTAAAACTGCAAAGATGCTTTCTACTGATTTTTTAAAGCATAAACCAAGAAAAGAAGGAGATAGGTAGGATTATTTTCTTTATTTAGATATTACTCAACAAACACATTGACTTTTTAAATTTCTCAGTCTTTTTAGTGTATACTTCCTTCTTATTTTTCATACTTGTCAATGTTTTTGCCAATAAAATTATACATAAAATAAAGTATCCAGCAATAGATAAAAACTGCTGGAAGAAATTTGTGGAGAAATGTGAAATAGCTCAAAAGAAATAATTGAGTCTAAATTATATGCATTCTATTTTGAAAAAAATTGAGTATACTGTATAATTATGACCAGCATAACCTGAATTTTAAATACTCTCATGAGACACTTGAGGAAAATCTTTAAAATTGAAATTGTCTGTAGAAATTATTCTTTAAAGAATACAAGTTGGATAATATCACTATATGATTGTAGTGGGTCTGGCTGAGCTGCTTTTCCCCATCCAGCCCTCATACTGTAGTACTGGGAGCTGGAGGTTGTTGATAACACACCAGTGTTATGACTGCCAGTGCTCACACGGCACCAGAGGCTGGGGGGGCAAGATGGGGGAGGGGATACAGCCGACCTGAGCTGACCAGTGGGATATTCCATACCATATGACATCAGCTCAACTATAAAGGGAGAGGGAAGGAGGAGGATGGGGGGGCATTTGGCTTTGTCCTCCAAGAGGCTGCTACATGTTCCTGGAACCCTGCTTCCTGGACTTGGCCTGACATCGCTTGCAGACAGGAAGTAGATAATAACATCTTATCTATCATAACCCACGGCTCTTTTCATATTATTCTCTCCCTGTGTGCCGTGCTGACTGGGATTGGGGAGAATGATAGAAGGGCTTGGTGGACACCTGGTGCTGTGCCAGGGTCAACCCACCACAATGATTTTTTTGCATTCTTCATTTTGGAAATGCTTTAATTTTCTTCTCTTCTGAATAATAAGTAAATACTAAATTTACAGTCAAGATCTCGTGAAATGATGAAGGTAGAGAACAGAAGAAAATCAGCACTGAATTTTTCAGTCTAAACTAAATATTTAATTTTAGTTTCTATCTGACAAACTGTAGCTGAAAGCGATACATCTTAAAAGAAAAAGTTTGGTAAATCTTTATTTTCTAACAAGAATGAAAACTAGAAAATTTCTCATCACTTCTACTGAATTTTCAGATAAGAGTCTAACTGAAAACAACTCAGAAAATGGGATTGTCATTCTACTGTTGGAGACTTCTCTGGTTTTACAATGTTTATTTATTATGATGTTGTCCTTTGCTTCTTTTAGTTCCACTTCTCTTATCTTTTACCCATTCCTGAAATGTTTTAAAATCTGATGACTTTTGAGGTCATCAGCACCTTTTACTATGTGTGAGTCCACTGTAGTCAAAGATGACAGTGTGGAGGCAAGATGTAAAGATCTCTGCCCTTCAGGTGATGTAGAATCTGTGCTTAAACACTTGAAAAATTTTTAGTTTCACTCAGCAGGTGACCTGTTCCTGGGTTGCTGATGGTTGTGCTTGCTTGATGTATGTTTTGCATATTCCATCCAAGTCCATGATGTTTGTCTTTGGGGCAACCTAGGCATGCAGAAAACTTGGTGTTTCTTGAGCTATTTTTCTGACAACAATATTTCCTCATTTTCAATCTCAAGTTCCCTGCATAGGAGCTGTGTAGGTATTTGTATAATGGCCCAGGACATATTTATGTAACCCATTAGCTCCTCAGAAGTACAGTCAGCAAAACTGACTACCATATCACTTAGAATAAGGGATTTCTGCATAAAGTTGTCAAGTTCAAGGGTACCTCTGCTGCACATCATTCAATTCTCACATCCATATAACAGTATTGTAAGCACATATATTTTATGCATTTAGAAAGGTATATAAATATATATCCTTACCCTGGTGAGATTTCACATTGGCTTTGTTCTTGCCTCATAAACTGGATCCTTACTTAAGCCATCCTTACTTTCACCTATAATATTCTTTACTGTAAAACCCCAGTGCCCACATCACCTAGCTTATTATTTCTCTGATTTATGTGGCAGCCACTGAATGCAAAGCAGATAACTTGTTGAAATACTCCATCTTCTTTGTGGCCTCGGGTTGTACACTAATCTCTTCATTCAGATGGTATATTATCATTTCTGTGTCGGATTAAAACCGACACAGTGGTAAAGACAATATATTATCATTATTGCACAGTTTGGGATGAGGAAAGAAATCTGTACCCTTCGCCTATTGAACAAGTGTCCTTGCTTTATGGAGGTGAGTGGCTCTTGTCTTTATATTTGTAGCAAGACTTCAGTATTTTCATTGATAGAACGGGTATATACTATGCAGCTTACACTAGTAGATCATTCTATGCAGAGCAAATTCTCACTGACAGTTATATTTTAAAGGCATACCATAGCAGCACATTCCAGCAGAAGACCATTTCAGACTGATAATAATCTAAGAGTTCTGGACTTACACTGCATACTAAAGTTTCACATTGGTGATAGTTGGGAAGCTGAGGCAAAGATGAACAAAAAATAATCAGAGTTTTGTTTATTTATATTTCCATTGTTTAAATTTATTTTAAGTGCAAAATCTGTTATTTTTTTAATCTATGGCTAACATCTGTACATCTTTCCTAACAAAATAGGGCTGAAAAAGAAGCAGGAATTGACTCTTACACATGTCCTACAGGATTAAATCATGAATGCATCTCAAGTGTACATGCTTTAGTGTCCATCTAGGACTTGTGTGTGTTTAATACTGTGTCATTCATGCAATTATATTCCTCAAAACACCTCAGTTCCTTGAAGTGTTGTGTGTTAAAGCATGAGCTTGTTTTATTCCTGAAAGCAATGGTTTGTCTTTTTGCATAGATTTTTCAAAATGTATACTAATTGAAATGTAGTCATTCATGGATCTTACAGCCAGTTTCTGGAATGTAAAAGTAATCTAATATTTTAACAGTACAAATCAGGATGCACAGCAAAGTACATGCACTGCTATTAGTATACCCAAGGTTCAGTTTAAACAATGTAAGAAGAATTTTGTACTAGCTTGTCCCTTTTTTGGAAATCTTTTTAGAAGTTTTTGCATAGTCTTAAATTTTCCCTTCCTTTCATTCTACATGCCTGTTCCTTTAAGTCAGAGCACTGATTAAATATCACCCGTATTCTAGTATGTTACTTGTTATGAATGAAAATCCAAGGCATGCCTGTGTATATTGAGCACATAATCCAGATCTATTGGTCCCTAATTAATTATGTGTTTCCTTCCTCTTTCAAATAAAGTGGAATATGTGGTCCAGTGCTGGAGACACATGTACTATTTAAAAGCAATACAGGAAATGAAAACATGCAGGTGTTCTCTTGGCTAGTGGGTAGGATTTAGGCAGGCACTCCTTCCTGAGAAGATATCAAAACGGGTACAAAGTTTGGGGTTTTTTAAATTTTTCAATAATATTTGAATCTCATGGCTGGGTCTTCTGTGGCTCTTCCTCTAGATTTTATGATGGCAGATACACTATCTTTTTTATTTGCCTATTCCTCTAAGAAACACAGAATAATCTTCAAAGGAGATCATATAATCTGTCAGTTTTTACTGCTTTTCTGATATGTTTTATGGGAAATAAAAAATGATGAAAGACAAAACCTCAGGAGTAAGATCCATAAAAATTGAAATTATTTTATGTTGTTGGTTTTTTTGAGGCATTGCAGGGGAGTTACTAAAAAAAACCCCAAACTTTTAAGCCTATAAAGTTTTTCCTGAATGATTAGACTTTGGATTTGGGTGTTGTGTTTGGGTTTTTTGTTTGTTTGTTTACTTGCTTGTTTTTAATTTCTATCAAAATTATGTAATGTTTTAATATCATATAGTTATAGAATTTTTTGATCAAGCCCTCCTTTTTCCATTTAGCATATACTGGATTACTCCAAAGAATACAGGTGCTGGAGATTTCTATAATCCATTTTTAAATGATATAACCAAGAGGAATTTTCAGTTATTTTCAAGTAGTCAATATTCCCTGAATAAGGAATACTTCCTGACATTCCTCTGCAACATGCCATTGATCTCAAACCATGTTTAAGTGTACGTCTCTCCAATGAGTTCATAGTCCTATTATCTTCTCACCATTCAGGTGAAGCTGTGCTTATATTTTCCCTTAAGAAGTCACTATCCATAAAGCCCAATATTAACACATGAGTAAAGTTTCAGGTAACAGGTAGATATCCAACATTTTGCCAACAAGCACTCAAGTTTAAAGACTTTGTTTGTCACAATTAACTTTTATAGCTTGTCAGATTAAAAGTTATTAGAACCAACATCACCTATATTGTCAAAAAATATAGAGTTCACTTCTATGACTGCAAGGTATAGTATTGAGGCCTAAATACACTCAAATTATAGTGTTTGCTTAAGAACAAATGTCTAATCCTAGTAATTGCATCAGAAAATGGTTCATATAGTGTCTCTAAGCTCAAATGAAAATATTCATGACAAAAAATGAAGTCATTTTCAATTTCAGAAAATGCATTATTTCTTTCAGTTATGGCTCCATATAAAGTGAGTTACATAAGATGTTATATTTTAAAAAATCTTGCTTGTGTCTTTGTCATTTGAATTCCACCAGCTGTTGAAATGAAAAGATCCTAGGAATTCTGTCTGTTTCATAATACTTTGCCTACTAACCACCCATATAGTCATACAGTTGACACTTTCAAACCAAAGTAATAAATTGCACCATACAAAAAAAAAGTTGCAAAAAACTATCAATGAGTGGACAACGAAAGGGTTGTATTATTATTAGAATGTATTCTGCCCCATCTGCAGGCTTTTGTAACAGCTGCAGCTTTTGGAAGAGAAGGAAATGTTTTGACAATTAAGATAAACAAATTCAAAGGCAACTATAGTAGTAAGTTACCAATGGAGTCCTTAAATAAAACATGTTGGTTTTAATGTGGTCTTAATGCTGTTCAACCTTCCATTAGCAGACACCTCTAGCCATAGGCAAGCATCAAATATACAGTAGCATATAATGGTAATTTATACAATGATAAAGTAAAAATATAACTACGCAACTAAAAAAACCCATGACCTGAAATTTGCCTCTAGGCAAAGCCTTGTTTTCTATAAACAAATTAACATGCAGACTCCATTGATGTATGGAGAATTTACTTGCACGTTTCTTTTCTTCCTTCCTTGCCTTTTCTATATGATTTAGAATCACATACTACTTTTTTTTCTGGTATGTATAGTCACAAATGTGAGTAATGGACCTTAATGTATGCTGAATTATTAATGAAATTTGCAGTGCAAGAACTTTCTCATTTTCAAAAGGAAAACAAACTGATGTGAACATACTGAATATACTGGGGGAAGGCAATTCTAGTACATTATTTATAGTAGTTGTGGATGCAAAAGCTCTACTAATAATGGCCTATGAAAGCTCTGTAATATTGAAATAAGTTCTCTACATTCAAGGAAGCTAGTTAAGTGGATGCTTTTTCTTTTTCTATTTGTTTGGGGGTACTTTTATTGGTTTGGGGGTTTTTGTTGTTATTGGAGTGGTGTTTGGGGTTGATTTTTAGTTGCTTGTTTGTTTTGTGGTTTGGGTTTTGTTTGTTTGTGGGGTTTGTTTGGTTTTGGTTTTTTCTTTTTTTCTTTTTTTTTTTTTTGGTGGGGTTTGTGGTTTTTTTATTAACTTTTTCTTTCTGGTTTTTTTTTTTTTTTTTTCTGGCCAGAATAGTGAGAAGTGCTTGGAGATTTTTCAGTTATTCCTTGAATGACTTGAAGAGTATTTTTGTGTTCATTTGTAAATAAAAGCATTCAAATCTTATCCTAGGTTTCCCAGTCTACTTTCTGTAATGCCAATATTTGGCATAGGCTTAAAAAATAAATACCTGTCATACAGTGCCTTCAAAATGACACTCAGACTAGAATAGGTAGTTCAAAAGAGAAAGCAGTTCAATCAGCTGCCAATTAAATTACAGATCCATTCACTAGGGTTTCAAACTGTCCTGTCATTGTGAGGTGGAAGTTAACTAAATTTGCTTGAGTCAATCTATTCTAGGCCAGTGAACCACCAAATAGCTACTTTACAACAGCTACCGCATTGTGGAAACTTGAGCTTGGCAATTATGATGTGAAAGCTTTGATAAATCAGTATCTTTTCAAATTACTCAGTTATAAAACATGAGGTTTTAAAGCATTAAGATTAAAAAATCTGTATTCATAGTTAACCCATCCATTTTCTTACTCATATTTAATGCATTGTGAAATTTAATTACTTTTATTCTAAAAATACACTTGGCCCAATATGTATCTGATTTTAAAAAATATTAAAAATTACTCTTTATTTCTAAATGAAACATTTTTTATTCTTTGCATTCAGGACCCACTGCCTGTCAGTCTTTTGAATGATTGTTGTGACTTTCCTGAGCTGTTAATGTGTTTTCTTGGTCAAAATTTTAAAGCTTTGAGTGATGGCACACACCTTCTTTGTGAGAGCTGAGCATGTATTTTTCTGAAGTTATGCTCTATGCACAGACTCTACAAATACCTAAGTCAGCTTCTTTGATCATAAAATGACAGAAAATTTTCAATAGGCCATCTTCTAGAGTCTTTGTGTTATCAAAATGAAACAAAAATTAGAGATGCTTATAGAAGACCAATAAATAAAAGGAATCAAAGCCCAGATATGCTCCATAATTAATAAAATACATCCTTGACAAGCCGAGAATGACAGTTTTCAATTGACTTCACTTATGGAAGCCTTGGATTGATGATTAAGTACACATACACATGATTTATTTGTATGCTTCATGTTAGTCAACTTTATATTAATTGTCTGCATGTTTATGTCTGAAATTTCTAGCAAACTGATGAATTGAACCTGGGCATCTCTTTCATAAAATTAGATCTTCCGCAGTTAGAAATCAAAGCAAAGAAGGTTGCAGCTGTCAGGAAGAAAGGATGCAGCAACATCAGCTCAGTTTGATAGCAATAAGGTTTTGCATCTTCGAAATAAAAACTTGCTTTCCATAGAGCTGTTTCATCAATCACACTGTAAAAGTAATTGAAGAACATAAGAAGGAAAATGATAATGTAGGAACCTTAAAAGATAAATTCATGCTATAAAGATGTTCTTTGTTAGGCCATTTATATGAACAGTGAGTGATTTTAAGTTTTAAAATAATTGAGATTGAATTACTTGAAGTATTCCATCCTTCTCCTGTAAAGGTGTATCTTCTTGCTTTCTGAGGAGTTTCTGGGAAGTACTCATCTGTGATCAACATTTCAGTGTCCTTTGATATATTGTCCTCTATTTCCCTCAGTATAATCTAATTCAGCAACATTCACTGACTATTCTCTAGTTACCTTTATATATGAATCATTGTTTGCACATACACATTTACCTGAATTTAAATGTATTAAGTACAGTTAGTAAATATGAAATATATTTCCACATGCATGAGGTCTAGGCCTTTCTGTTCCTCAAGAGTACTGTTCATTGTTCCATCGCAAATCATGATACTCCCAAGTAAGAATTTTCATGTATTGTTGATCAAATTTTTTAAAAATCTTTGTGTATCATGGTAGTATCAAAATCTTCCAAGAAAATTATGGCCTGAATAAATTAATGAGGATGTATTGCTCAGTATAGTTGTGTTTTGTTTCATTTTTTAAAAAATAAGATATGAAGGAGGGGCATGGAGTTTCATATTTTTTTGATTAATTGAGCTCTGAACTTTAATCTACATGTGGAATCCAGCAAACAGGATTTAGTGGCACTTGCACAATTCCCCTTTTTGTTACTGCTTCATATTAATCTGGGAGGGAGCTTGGGGATGGTTTTTCCTTTAATTTATGGCATTTGTGTTCTATTTGCAACAATTAAAAAAATACTGTATAAACAGAAGAATCACAAAAGATGCATAAAAAGAGTCTTCTAAAGCCAGCAAAAGAACAGACTTTACATGGCAGTTAGTGGAACAACCCCCTTAGGTGTGATGGTCTTAAAATTTGCTGTCATTTTAATGCTGTCTCTGTAATACTCTTTTATCCCATGTTTATGATATCAAAGTAAAAAGAAAGTAAAAAATATATAAAGGGAAATTTGATGCCATGATACTTCATGATTATAGGGAAGAGAGACTCAAAATAAGGGAGTTTATCTGTGGTGGAGGCTATGCAAACTCATTTAGAAGGGATGATTTTACCATCCACGTTCCTTCTTATAACTGAAGAGTGTTTTTGTAGTATGTGGATAGTGATCTTCCCAAAATGGCAAATACTTTTTAAACGAAATATCTGAAAAATATTCTACTTAAAAATTATTCTTTCCCAGGTATGAGTCCTAGGTTTTATTGATTTCTTCTCTTTCTTCCACTGTCATAGTCAAAGCTTCCCTTTATCACACTGCAATAGGCTATTAAAAATAATAATCTGAGTATTAAGCTTTATTAATTTCTTCCCATCTTTAAAGATGACCTGTTAATATTCTACCACAACAACAAGAACACAAGTTAAATTCAACAAGCACTAATAAAATGTTACAGAATTCTCTGACTAGAAAAAGAGAAAAAGAAAGACATGAAAAAAAGCACCTTAATTTATACATTTGGTAATAGGAAAAAGAGCATGGTCAAACAGAGATGGAAGAGAGTGAGAAAGACATTTATTCCTGGATCAAAATATTAAAAATAATACCAATTGGAAACATCAAGAAATGTACAATAAGTCACTTCCTGAGTTTTTTAAAAACTAATTACTGGATTTCTCAAGTAACTCTGAATACTTGGTGTCTCACTTTCATCCAAGTGAATTTTAAGATTATTTTATTCTGTTCACATAACCATTCTTGGGACCTTTATTTTCTGGAAAAAGTCTTCTACTCTTCCTATGTTAAACTGAACAGCAGCTGAAAAAATCAAATCTCTGGATTGATCTGGTGAGGTGTTCTCAGCAAAGATGCCTGAATGTGGTTCTGAACCACATCCAGTGTGAAGATGACTAGAGCTGAAAGTAAGAATAACTCTTTTCTTAGCCAGTTTGCAAATGGGTTTTATTATTGGATTATGTGGATAGTTCAGTTTTGGTGGAAGTACTATAGCTATGTTGACAGTTTTCAGGTTTGTGTATGTAGACAGGCTTTTATTTTTCTAAGCAATTTTAGTCACTACTAACCTATTCAATCCCTGTAGTCATGTACCAGTTGGGCTTCCATCACATGAATATATGTCTTTTTCTCTGCATTTGAGTCATTCTCATTGTAATGCTAGTTGTCTCCTGCTGTCACAGTTCTCTTGTTTTATTAGTATGAATGTCATAATTTTACTGAATGACCTTTGCTTAATCTATTCCTACATCTCTGGTGAACTCTAACAAAATCAGTGAATTTTGTGTTTGAAAGATAGACTGAAAATACATGCTAAGGAGAATCGAATTGCCTCCATTTTTAATTTTTTTTTTTTTCTTAAAGTGTTTTACAAAGAAAGCTGTTGTATATAGAGGACAGAATAAAATACATGAAGTAGCACCATAGTTTATTTTTCCTAAAATAAGTTATCTCAATGAAGAGATGTTTAAACAAAAGTATTCCTACAGTTTATGAAAAAATGTTAGCGTCATTATGAAACTAACACAATACCTACACATTGAGGCTGTCTTTTGTTTTTTTCAGATAGTTATAACCTTTATTTTTAATGTCTATTTGAGTCACTGAAATGATTGCTTATAATCAATATTTTATGGTCTTTCTAGGTGTAAGAAAATGCAGGATTTGAAAGAATTATAATTACTTACTTCTGGAGACAGATCATTTCAAAAGATCAGAACATTGGATCTTTAGAGTGGGGCAAATAGTAGGTTTATATGAACTTTTCCACAGCAGAATAACCTTCCTTCATGAATGTTACCTTATTCAAATATGTAATTTACTCATTTAGCATTAAATTCTGTGTCGTAGAAAGACAGATTAGTTAGAGACCTTTCATACTGTTGTCTGAGAATCTCTCAAAGTTACTCCTTTCCGGTAGCTCGTAAAAACAAGAATAAAAAAAGCTCGTGACATTCATACTCTTGCAAAACATGATCAAAACATAAGAATCTCTAAGCTAACAAACAGAGAAGAAATTCAATATAGACACCAAAGAATTAATTAATCAGCCAGTGTGTCATAACTAGAAGTTTTCCCCAACTGCACATTGGTTGTTACTGCACATTGGTACCACATTTATAAGTCTGCTAGATGGTTCTTTTTGTACACTGTCACTGCATAAAGACCTATCACCTTTTAAGAAGTAGGTTTAAAAGATTAAATCTGAACAGGAATGTAACACCAGTATTTCACACTGGAAATACATTTATCTGTGAATGGAATCTTTAATTGTTCTCCACTCTTACTCATCTTAAAAAAACATTCTGGAAATATCAAAGTGCACAATTATGGAAATTTCCTCCTAATACC
Organism: Todiramphus chloris collaris; assembly: GCA_025345505.1. Lineage (NCBI taxonomy): Eukaryota > Metazoa > Chordata > Aves > Coraciiformes > Alcedinidae > Todiramphus > Todiramphus chloris. Next base: position 1,750,970 of record JANVCC010000033.1, on the reverse strand, counting down.
TATTAAATAGTATTTGAATATGAACAGAATTGTGAGAATACATATTTTTTCCAGTTTTTACTATATCCTATCTATGTTATTTTTCTGTGAATGTTCTCATTATGCCTTGCAATATCTAATCTTCATTAGAATATTTGGTCAATTGCTTAATCACGCAATATTTAAAGACATTTTTTTCTGATCTTTTGACTTCATTCAATGTTACTTATGAACATATGGTAACAGAAAACTTTTATATATCATAGATTTTTCTTTTTTAATTATTCAAATTACAAGGACAAAACTATTAGAATTTAATCAAAATTAGTTTTTGAAATAATTATAAATTTAATAAATCTGCAGAAAAGGGGAGGAACTTAAATGTATATATTTATACATATACATAATATATGTATACATTAATATTATTATATATATGCAAAAAAATATTTCTGGGCTTACTCATCAAAATGAAACAAAAATAAGTAATTGGAAAGCACACTGGACTTGGTCCAAATACTCATTTGCAATCTTGTTTTCTTTCTTCAGACATCAGTTCTGCTGAGTATTTATATTGTAGAATGTAAACAAATTTATGGCACTTACATCATTACCTAACATGCTGTTAATCATCTTTCATGCTGTGAAATGCTCTAAAGCACTATAAAATGTATCCTTTCTCTCATTTGGTGTACTCTTGATTCATTGCTTACACTTTCCCTTTAAAGAACTGAAATAGATGTTTTCAAGATGCTGTCTTTATACTTAATGGGACTCCAAGATGATGAGTAACATGAACATACTGTACACAGATGCTTCACACACTTTCTGTACTGACTTCCCTTTAGGGTCACCTTATTTCCCTTAGTAAGATGACTGCTATAAAAAAAATGGAGGGGCAAAGATTTTATTCACACTAGGTCAATATGCATTGAAAAACATCATAAAGGCAACATGGAATTTGCTGGTGGCATATTGTACCACGAAAAGCATGGCACACTATATTTTGTCAGAGAATAACACAGTGAAAATTCTCTCTGCTGTCTTTAATGTTATAAATACAGGTGGGAAGCAAAGTTTTGTGTGCTGTGGTATTTTCTTAGTTACGAAATTTTTTTTATGCTGACTTATCTTTCTCTCAAAGTCTGTACCCCCTTCACTGTTCCTTTTGAAATTCAGTATTTAGAGGAATTAGCTTATTTAAGCTGTTTTCAACATGGATTTATCTCTTGCTAGAGATGATGAACAGCAAACTCAAGTGTTTTACCCACAGGACACATCTGGAGTGGTTAGCAGCAGTGCAGCTTTTCTTTTCCTGTTAGCAAGGTTCAGATAAGAAAGGTGGACCCTGGAACTATTAATTATGGCTAGATTCAGTGTCTTGGTCAATGATATCTGTAGTCTTTTTGCTATGACACTAACTGCATGTGTATTTTGGTCTTAATTCTTTAGTACATCTATAGAGATTTTAAACTTCTGATTCTGAGGAACTCATAGATATCAGTCCAAACTCATTCCACAAAAATCTCTGAATAAAGATTTTTAATATTATTTATATTATTTATTGCAATTAGTATTATAGTATTATGAATATATTCAAAAACATGTCTTTGTCTATGTTTACGTATTCATCTAATCCACTTCACACCACTGATGCAGATGCCAGATTCCATCATACTTATTCGTAGACTTTATAATTATCAAACACATCAATTTTAAGGAGTAAAATATTAATATTATATTACAATTGCAGGTAGCGATAAAACTATTTCTAAAATCTGAAATTTAAGATCCCATCAAAACAACAACAGTATTTGGCCCTGAGGAAGAGATGAGGGAAAGAATAAAGAAACAATACAGAAAGATTTAATAAGCTTTATCACAGGAAAACATCCAAGGAGAGCCAGAAGATGCTTTTTGAATTTAATATAGTTCATATTATTTATGGATCAATAAATACTGCAAGTCAATTTGTGAGAGAGTGTGGAATGCTTGTAGGACTTTTTTGTCATTTACAGCTTCTGATAAGTTGCTCTGCTTCTGTTAATTTTCCTGGTTTTGATCTAGAAACCATATTTCAGTAGTAGATCAGCCATATGTTACCACAATCTAACATTGGATGCCTTTCATTATTAAATTAAGTAATTATAACTTACAGACTTTCCTCATCCCCCTAAAAATCTCATTTGGGATTTTTAGTCATCAAAGGACAATGAATTATCTTCTCAGTTTGCATAAGTCTTACACAGTTGCATTGACTGAAATTAGGTCCTCACTGAAAAAGATTTATTTTCACACTGACTAGCTCAGTTTAGTAATCTCAATATGAAATTCTAAAATCCAGAAGAGACAGAATTTTACCCGAATACAGCTAATTCTTATGAGTATAAGCAGTTGACAGGTGTTTCATTGACCAGGATTACTGCTGTGTTTCTGATATGTTCAGTTACATACCCAGAATAAAAAAAAAAAAATTCTGTTTTTACTTTGAGAAAGTAAAATCTCTGACACTGTTCTTTTTTTTTCCTCAGAAGAGGATATGATCTTACTCTCTGCAAGTACAGGGGCTAAGAAGAGGATGGCAAATGTCAAAATAAATTCTTACTGAGGTACTATTATCTTAGGAAGAGATGAACTTCTAGTCTTTGAAATTTAGCTATTAAAAGTCTTTCTAAAAGAGGACTACACCTGGCAAACTTGATTCAATAGCTATAGATATTTTGACTTATAAGCTGATTTGTTTGCTACCTGTTAAGGGAAACATGGGAATTAATGTATTCTGAAGGGTAAAAGGCCTCTGAAAAACAAAAAGAAGTGATATAGTATGCAATATTTTAAATATTAATAATCATATCATTTCAGTTTTGATACTTGTTTTGCTAAATGCTAAATGCAGTCAAACATAAACAACTTCTCAGTAACAGGAGACATCATTGTTAGAATGAAGAAGACTAAATTTAAAAAAAACCCTAGATCATGCAATCCTCTCTGTAAAATACAGCTTATGCCAAAGAACTTCAAATTTTGATTTTATCCAAAAAGAAAAATACTTTTTTTTTTTCCAAGTCTAGAAGCTTCCAGCTTTTCTGGGATTCTTCATGCACAGGAACATATCTCTCCTTTTTGGTGGTGGTGTCAATTGGTGCATGGTTCAGTTCAATTAATTAATCAAGTCCATTCTGTTGTCTGGCCAAGATCTAGAAGGTAAAAGTCGAGCTTTATGTGCTAAATTTTAGTCTGAAGTGAGTTTATATACGTGAATTTTGAAATCTGTTTATAGAAGAAATGCTGTCAAACTTTTAGATTATAATCATTGCTTTTAATTCTATTGATAATTGATGCACTAGTGCATCTTGGCATGAAGGAATTATAAATAAGTGTCTATCACCAAGCCCTTCACAAGTATGTTTTCTACCAGCTTACATGGAATACACTTGCAGCTGAACGGCAGAGTGGAATAGTGATTCTGTGGAAAGAAAAATTCTCTGTTTTGAAGGCTTGCACAGAAGTTTTTTGTTCTGTCCTCTTCTCACTTTGCATGCTTTTTTTCTTCATAAAATTGTACACTCCATTTAGATATGCCTATGTTAGTTTTTGCTGCAAAACAACAAAAATAAAAGAGCAGTTCTACAAGGGAACAGAAGCATCAGTACTTCCTGAGACAGTTGTATGAAGCCATAGCTGCAACCATGCAAACTAAGGCCTAATAAATACAAGGATAAATATAACCACTAGTAATTTTGTGTTCATTGCATATAGTGGGGTAAAAGAGGAGGGGAGAAAAGTAAATGGTAAAAAAAAGCACTGGAAATATTCCCCATAATTTTGTTCTTTTAAACACCTGGTAAACTCATTTTATTAACTCCTTTGTCATAAAACATGAATTCAGTTTTTTAAATAAAATGAATGAAAAATACTTCCTTTGCTACTTATACCTTGTTGCTGACAAATAACTAGAGACCCACATGCTTTATTTGAGCAAACAGTAAACTTTGCAAGGAATTAGTTTAACACTGTGTATCTCACAGCAGCATCTGGATTATATTATGTTTGTGTCAAAGGCTTGTTTACAGCAAGCATGGAAGGTTTTGTTGGTTTTGTTGGTTTTTTTTTCCCCTGACATTGTATGGTTTGTGTTATTGTTTCAGAGCATTACATTACAGTACATAATAGATATATATTGCCTTTCATAAAATGCATACATTATTTTGGCATTCCTTTGGATTTACTACTGAATTTATTTAACAGATGCTTACATTCTAATACATCCATTTTATGAGGTTTTGTATAACACACATAGACTTTAACTGTGTTAGAATTCTCTCTGTTACCTTTCTGTTTGAATTTCTAAAGAGTTTGCCTACCTTTTCTTTTCTTTTCTAGGCACAACTTGAGGCAAAAATCACTAAAAGTTCCACTTGAGATCCTCATTTATAATTTTTGTTTCTGGCTAAAGAGTAGTTCTATTTGTAATGATCTAAAATAAACCCTGGGGAATTCTGAAGTTGTAGTCTAGTAAACTCATTAAAATTTTGGTAATCTTTGTGGCCCTACAGAAATCTTTGAAATATTAAAATCTTTTACTCTTTCATATCATTATCAGATTATGAGAGGAAAAAAAAAAAAAAAAAAAAAGAAAAGAAATAGAAGACTATTAAGAAACTCAGAAGATCTAGCCTGCCTTATGTTCAAAGGTGGATTAGGATCATACTTTTCAATATGCAAGTGAAACCATGAAGGAAATTCATCAACCTTCCTAGTCAGTCCATTTCCATACTTCTTAGCCCTTTTAGGGAGAAGGGTTTTTTATCCTAAATGTTAGTTTTTGCAAAAAAGCCAATAATTTTTTTCTTACCTTACTGGACAGAGAGTGCAGTAAATTCTTTTATATAATAGCCTCCCAAATATTTAAAGAATGCTTTATGCTTTTCCTCAGTATTTTGTGCTGTAGATTAAGCAAATTTTTTTCATCTTTTCATCTTTGTTTTCCAAGCCCTCTTAATGGCAACATTTAATATAAGTAAATAAGGATGCTAATTTGCTTATCCTTCCCATACAGTGGAATTCAAAAGGGAGAATCTCTTCTAAAAGTCAGCTGAGAGAAAGGGTTTATTTTATAAAACCTACATGACTTTCTGTGTGCTCATGTTGGAATGTTTCAGAATGCCTGTTTCAATATGTTTCACTATGCCTCTGCCATACAGGGATGCAAAACTCTGACTGAGATCTTGACACTATTGAGAAGAGCAGGATGATTTTTTTTCACATTCTTTATCCTCCTAATGCATTCCAGAAAGATGCTTCTGCCATCTACCTTGGTGTTCTGTGCTTAACCCTTCTTCACTCGGGTATCTACATCTCTGTCTGCAACACCTTGACTCTCTAGTTACTTGCTGTTTTGTATTTATGCATCTGATTTTCCTGAGTGCAGTTCTTTGTACTTCCCTTTATTGAAGTTCTTTTTGTTGATTTTGGATCTTTTCTCCATTTATCAGAATCGGTTTGAATTCTAATCTCATTATTCAGAGTTCTTGCAAAGGTTTATGCTGTCATCTGAAAATTATGTAGATTAATTTTCCATTCATTTTCAAAATTAATAGAATATCTCAATTAATATTAATTGATTGCAATTTATTAAGCCTTAATATTCCTTATCTTAGTTTGTCCATTTTTATCTCTTAAAAAAAAGTATGTGAATTTCTAAATAAACAATATGGATAGTTCAGAATGCTACTTACGAATGAAAAACAGAAAAATAAGTGTCTTTCTTAAAAAAAATTATTTTTCTAGCCTTAAGAATTTGTTTCATAGTTTTCAGCTATATACTGAATATTTGAGCATATCTTTACATTTATTCAATGCACTTTTCCATTTTTTCTAAGTGCAGATAAACATTAACACTTTTTCACAGAACTGTGGCAACTAACATTCAAACACAGTGTGTATTCATGTACATTCACACACTCACTTGCATACTTCTTTGAACATTAAAGTTTTAAAAACATAAATGATTATTTATAAAAATTGTCAAACACTATAGAAAACCCTGCTTTAATTTCAGGTTATTTACAGACTTAATTGAGACAGTTCATTTAGTACAATGTTAATAATTTTTTTCTTAGGGTCATCATCAGTATTTCTTTATGCACTGTATTTATCAACCTAACTCTCTAAGCCTTTTCTGTTCCATTGCATCTCAGAATGACATGATTGTAGAAAACCAGGATTGAAGGGACCCCTAAGGTTTTATGTGAACAGGTTTCATTTTTCCATCAGAACTTATTAGTACCATGAAGCACCTCATCAGAGTCTAAGGCCAGTGATTACCTTTAAGTCAAACAGCGCAGCATTTTCAAGACTAAAAGCCTGCCATATAGGCTGCAAGAGGCAGCTTAAATAGTGTAACTGTTGCTGTCTTATTCTGACTGCAGTGGGATAAGAAAGAACAAGAACAACAGGGCCTGGACAAATCTGAGGTCTTGGTAACCTCTGGAAGGAGGCAGTAAGAAGGAGCTGGTGGTAGGTGAGATGGTAACATCTTCAGCTGACACAGCTGCCTCTGAAAAACTATGTGTGAACAAGCCATAAATAATTTTTGTTGCAGAGAAATATTTAGTAAATATCTTTCAAAGCCTTTATTGCTTCCTCTCTCTAAGACCTACATGAATAAATTGCTGAAACAGAGCTTAAGTGTGAGAAAAATCCTCTTGAAATATTGATAAATATGCAAACTGCTTTTCACCCAAGCAATTCTTTACACAAAAGGAACTGATTTTTAAATTAAAAAAAATCCACTACTCTTTTACAACCTCTGTTCTACATATATTTGTCATTTTCTCCAACATTTTTATTGCAGCCACAAAACCATAAAAAACTCCCATCCAAATTTACCATGTGAATGCTTTGGACAAGCAACAGGCTTTGGCATGAAGCCTATTGAACAAAAATGGAGGGAAATGCTTCACTATTTAAAAGGCTATATAGAACAAGAAGTAATGAGGTTTAACTACTTGCTTTCTACCTCTAAATCATTCCCGAGAGGATCCAAGCTCCAAGTGTGTCTTTTGTAATTTGCTGAATAAAATGCCCATTCTTATTGATAGCACTTACCTGGCATTAATCTTAAATATTTAACATATTGTGCACATTAAGTCACTGCAACCAATAAAACTTTGTCATTGTGTAGATTCTCTACTGTCCTGGTCACTATTACTAATTAAGTATTATTATTTAGTGACTAGATATAAACAATAACAGCAACTTTATATTTAGATAAAGCTTCTACAGACTGGTGTACCTTTCAGTAAATCTTGGATCCATCTCTCAAGAACTAAGAAGTAAATTAATTTGGATTTCTGTTCTTAACCCACTTTTAGTCACTACCTCCTTTAAGGTATTTATTTTTTAAAATTGAATTAATTATATACCTGTCTGTTTCACTGACATTATACTTCCATTTACAATTGAGTTATTTTTTTAAAAGGGAATGTGCAACAAGTTTTATTAATGGAAATGAGACAGTTCCATCAGGCATGAAAATAATACATACAATTTCCCTAGTAAGAAAAAAACCAAAAAAACCACAAACCCAAACCAAACAAAAACAAACGGTGAATCTGGCTTCATACCTGCAGTTACCAACCCTGTAGCCTTGCTGGACTCCAAATTGTAACAAGACATCTACATAGCTGTGCACCCAGTCAAGGCAATGGTGTACTATGCTTACACAATGCAACCTTTCTACATCAAAACTGAGTATCCTGTAGATATTTTCAGTACTGAATTTAGAAATCAGCTACAGGATAGTGGAATGACCAGCAAGAAGTAGTGCCTAAAAGGAAAGTATTGTAAGAATAACACAGTACAAAGGTTCAAAGATAACTTGAAGAGATAACAAGTTTTTGCAAAGTGGATTTGCTGACTGGAATTCCCGCCTGCTGCTATTTCCAAGATTTTTGTTTTCTTTTGCAATTAACTTGCTGAAATTGTGGAAGATATATTGAATAATGAAATTAATCCAGAGAAAACTTCATGGATCAAGCAAGACAGGAAGAAAATACGTTCAAACAGAAATAGTCTTACTGGAATTAAAATCCATCAATGAATCAGTACATGCAGACTTGTAACTGGGTAAAAAGAATGGACAGCTTTAATATGCTTGGCTTTTCACAGTGCTGAGCTAGACATTGCCACTGTTCATGAATAGGAATCTGTTATTACTTCTTTCTGGAAGAGGTGAGAGCACACAAAGACAAAATTTCATGTTAGCACTGAAGCCCAATACTTAACGGCCTCTGAGGATGTGTATTGGTGAGGCAAAGAGAAAAGAGTCTTTTCTTTCCATTCAGGACACATGGAAGCTGCAGAGTTCCCACTGGAATACTCTTCTTTTGCAGCTTTTCTGTGAAGCAACAGAGCAAATATTTGATTATAGAATCATATGTCTGGGTTGGAAGGAACTTTTAAAGATTATCTAGTCCATGGGGAGGGACATCTTTTGCTAGATACATTGCTCAAAGTTCCATCCAACCTGATCACTTACAATGATGACACATCAAGAATTTCTCTTGGAAACTTATTCCAGTATCTGACCACCCTACTGTGAAAAATTTCTTCCTAATGTCCAATGTCAATCTACTCTATTTCAGGCTAAAACCATTGCTCCTTTTCTTGTTCTACTTCTCTTTTCCTTGCCTACAAACTGGTATGTATTTTGTTTGCAAACAGAGGGTCTATGTATTCTTCCTTCTTGTTCTGATGATCTGAATCCTAGATTGTCAACCACTGATGTAATTACAGAATTTAACTATGAAATTACTCTAAATTCAACAATTTTGAATTCAGAATGTGAGAACTAAAACCCTTTCTTTAAAAACCAACAACAAGAGTATCTCCACAAATGTAACTTGCTGAAAGAATTTTTCTTCAGTGCTACAGGAACTGAGGATAAAATAGTAAATTGTCCGTCTCAATCTATATTCATGTAAATAAAATTAGACAGTTTTTGGTATATCTAAGGATATCCCAAGACAGCTATTTTGAATATCAAAATGTACTATGTACTCAGTAAGAAAGACTGAAGGTCTTTACACAAAATACCAATGAATTTGTCAGTACCCTTAAACCCACAACATACTCTCAGAGCACTTGAATGTTTGGACTATTAGTAATAGTGTTTTATGAAAAGTATGGCCAAAGAATTGGACTCAGAGAGGCCATTTGTTCCAGAGATGCCATTGGTCCAGAGCACACAAAGGAAGAAAGAAACCAGTTGCTTGCATACATGTTCCTGCACAAAGAAAAGCTCATTATTTTCAAGATATATATAATTAGTTTCAAATCTTAATATTCTTGTAGAGAAATATAAACACATTTGTGCTACTTGGTAGATTTCCCTGGGCAACAAACAGAATGGAATTTTTATGCAGAAGATAAAGAAAGGAGCATGAAAGCAGGGAAGAGAGAAAACAAACAGTCCAGCAGGGATGCAAGAGACCCAGGAACCAGATAGAATTCTTTTATTCAAAAAAATTCTGCTTTCACAGCGCTTCCTGTTTTTCTGAACTCATGTTGTCCACACAGGTTAAGGGATCAAAGACTTTGCATAGGGTGTCCTTAGTCACTAGTCATAAGAGTGGCTTTGTTGATTTATGAGCCTTACTTTAAAAATACAAGATAACTTAGTATGAGTCTGGGTACAAACTAAAAGGTCTTTGATGAAAGGGGAAGTTAGACATCTGGGGAGTGGGAGCTGTTTCTTGATGAGACGTAGATGTATTTTAGCAGCCAGAATTGTCAGGATTATGTGCGTATGTCGCATGAGTTCTGCAATTGTTAACTAAATGTAGACACCTACAGTTTAAAGACATGAGTGGGTAGTGACAGTAGAACAGACATATGTATGATGAATGCTATGGAGGCATTTAACACTAAAAGAGCTTTAGACACCTAGGTTATGACAGAATTACTCCTGCCCTTTTCCTCTGTTCACTTCACTGCAATGACCTGGTCTACTTGCACTTCCACTGCATTTCCATTTCCATTTCTATTTCCAACTTTAGTTTTCTGTGGGATGTTTCTGTAAAATCTAAGCTTGTGCACACAATTAGAAGAAATAATTAAAAGGGCGTTGTTCTCAATTTTGCAAATAACATGTAAGATGTGTGATCTTCCCACTAGGCGATGTAGTTTCCTTAAGATGCAGATATCTACGAGACACTTGGTTCTGCATTTCAGTTGCACTCTTATGGAGTCTGCAAAATCAGAAATTCCAGCATCTCCTGTACAGACAATGGTTACATAAAAATTGAAAATACAGGGTGAAGATTTGATTGTCTAACTAGGACCTCAGATGATCTGACATTTTTAATAAATCCTAAACCTGAACAGTTTAAATGTTTTTCTGGGAGTATTGTTTCACCTCAGACTTCAATCTTTAAATGCATTTTCTTCTAAATCTTACATTTGCCACACAAGCTGTTGTCAAAAATTACTCTAAATGTTTTCAGAAGTTTTCTAGAAGAGTTTCTAGTGCTTTAGTGGAAAGATCATTTTTCAGATTGTATTTGTACAGTACCAATGAGATCTGTCACAGGTTTAGTGTAGCTGCAATATCAGAAATTAACATGATATCCTATTTTTTTAAATGTGTTTATATAATATTCTTTCAATGAAATGGAAGATATGTTAATTCAGACGTGAAAAAAAAAGTTTTTATATCTGTGTAGAGGGATATGGTGGGAATCTTGCCAGAAAGATCATGAGAACAAATTAAGGCAACGGATATTACAGATTCAAATGCCTACTGTAAATGCCATGGCAAGAGTCCTCAAGCTAGATTTATTCTACAGTTTAGTACCAGTAAAGCTACAACAAGGATATTGATTTGACAGAATTTTATTAGGTAATTGGGTGAATTATGCCAATGAATGTCTAATTAACCATAGAACATAACTAGATTTGGGAATACAAAAAGCTGCAGATCTGGATAAATCTTATTAGGCAGTTTAAAGAGAAGGTTTGCCAAAATGTAAAGCTCCAAGGTATAAAAGGGAGTAAGCTACTAGGCAGATTTCCATATGGAGTTCTTTTTAATCTGGGCAGACAGAAAACCTTGGGAATAAAAGTGATATATCAGCATAAATAAGGGAAGAGTAATTCAAGAAACAAAACTCTATTATTTCCGTATAACATCACAAGACAGTATCTCAGTCAAAACCTGTCTTGATGAATATTTATAGGATGGCTTAAGGGTATTACTACATAATGTCTGCAAAAAAAAAAAAAAGAAAGACTGAAAGGACACAATAACACTTAGAGATTATAACTAATGAAAACCAGCCCATTATTTACAGTATTTTATCTGATTTCCTGATGCTTCTCCATTTCCTTCTGTGCCTCCTGTGTTTCTGTTTATTCCAACTGTCTCTTTCTTATATTGTGGACTCTGGTTTTCTGGGCTCACATCTTTCACTATAAGACAGATTTGTGATCTACATATAACAATCACCCACATTTTTCTTTCGCATCCCGTCTGACGTCCCACAATTTCAGGACGCTTCTCTTATTTACCTTACCACTTCACTGAATCCCAAGTCACTATTTTCTCTAGCACTGTTGTGTAGTCTCTAGAGTTGGGAGTAGGGGTTTCAATTAATGTATTGTAAAGCACTGGTTGTACTGCTGTGGATATACTGATTTCTGTGGAAATACCGAGATTCAGGCCAGCTCAGGGAGTGGGCATTGTACATCTGCAATAGCCTGGGATTATTGAGTTAAACCTATTTGCATAAAGGAATAGATCTTGCAAAGGGAATTATTATTCCAATGCAGCTCAGAAACCTATAAATCTTTGTGGGATTGATTGATGTTAATGATTCCACAAATACTTGAAAGTTTGTACCTGTGGATCACATTACAGCAATCATACTTACAATAAATTATAAATAGTTCATGAAGAAACATTTTTGTTATTATTATTATTAATAAAGTGAAATTCCTTTTCACAGAGAGAAAAAAGTCTGCCTTCTCATACTATGTACATTTCTTGGTATCCCTAGGCAATGAACTGCCATTGCAATTTATAATCAGAATTAAAATCTACTATAAAGTGTGACTAGATGATCCCAGTCAGGCTTTTCAACAGCTAAACATTGTCTCTTCTCAATAGATAATGGTCTTGATTAAAGGATAGCGCAAGACATCTCATACCTACTCAGAAGAAAGAGCCATTTCATTTATTCAGTGCTTGAAGAGAGAGATTCATAAACACCTCTTTTTTCCTTTTTTCTTTTTCTTTTTTTTTTCTTTTTCTTCTTTTCCTGTTCTTCTCTTTCTTTTTATTTCTTTTTCTTCTTTTTTTTTTTTTTGTAACCTTTTCTTGGAACAGAGATAAATTTTTTTTTTTTTTTTTTTTTTTTCTTCCCAGTCTCCATATCCTATAACAGATGTAAAACTGGCTATTACAATATAAGACTGTTTTTTTCAAATGAGAAAGATAAATACAAAATATATATCAATCTTAGGCTGTGACATTTTCAGAGCACAATGCCAGTATTCGTGTAAGAGTATGGCATAGGATTTCTAAAGGTTGTTGCTCATCCCATTTGTAGTTTATACTGCAGATTATAGATATCTGAAGAAATATTCACACAGATCAAGGTGATCACAAAGATGTAGCCATAAGATGTCGTTATTAAAGATGTAGCTATTAAAGATAAATAAAGATGTAGCTATTAAAGAAAGACACAAAGCCTCTGTAAGATTCCCAATGTACAGAATCATGGTAGCACAGTTGAATCCCACAGTGACTCCACTGCAAGAACAATAAAATAACTGGTGACACAAACCATGATTTTGATCTGTCCTCATGAATGGTTAAGAGCAAGGCATTGCAAAAGAAGTAATATTTACACAATAAGAAAGGATGCTGGGATGTTTGGACTCTTTTGGAAGACAAGGAAATTAAAGAGAAATTATGCCAGGAAAAAATATGTAGTAAGAATACGGACAAATAGGGAATCAGACATTCAATTTGAGCTTATCACACTTGATAATGATGAAATGTGTTTATCTGTACAATAATTTATGGATGGATTTTGCATAAAACAAGTAAGAGAACACTCCATGAAATATTCTTTCCCTTTTGGCAGGTCCTCTCACTCAGCTAGGTTTTGTCAGATTTTAAATATAAAGAAACAGGAGAGTGTCAAGCAGACTAAAAAATACCCAACACCTTGCATATGTGAAGTTTTTAATGTCAGGCTCAGAGTGGCTGCGACCCAGGTGCAGGAAGTCCAATATTTCAAACAAATTGAGTGCTCATCTCCAGTTTATCTGTGGGTGTCTAGTAACTGCTTACCAGACACCTAGCAGCTTGGACATCTGTGCATGTAAAAGAGTATCTGGTAACTATGAAAATCAGCATGGAAATCTGTTTTGAAGAGGACATGAGATTGATCTAACTACATAATCTAGGTTATCCTAAAAAGATTATCTGTGAAACCATATTGAGGTGGCCTAAACCACTATGCTGAGTTTGAGAGCTACAGTGATTTGGACTCCCAGTCCTTTATTTTTTTTTGTGATTTGCATGAGTGGACTGCTGGATCTTTGTAAATTGTCTTTTAAGTATTCTGATGGAGAAACCTACCATTATGGAGAAAAGGTGAAATTAAGCATCTTTTCTATAGAAGAACAGTACATCCTTCCTGAGAAATATAGTACAGGATCCTAAATATTTTGTGAGTGGCGCAGTCTTATCACCACATATAACAATAAGATGAAAAATTCCTTTCATAGTACTTTTCATTTCATTTAGATTATGTTGTAAAAAAATATATATGTCATTGAAATGGAAGAAAAACTGTATTTAGGGTTTGTTTCAGATTGCATACCTATTTTTTTAAATTTTTTGTTTTCATAGTATTTGACCTCGTAATCCTAACAGGTTTTTAGAAAACAAGTAAAATTTGTAGAGAAGAAAAACATCTTTTCTGAATGTATCTCAAAATCAGAAAACATACCTTTGTAAAATATATTCAACTACCAGTAAATAATTACTACAATGATGTTCTAATTTTAGCAATATATTCACCTGAATTTTCAAAGGAGTCAGAGGCATAGTAGCTTATAAAGTGTGAGTGTGCAAATGAAAAGCCACCAGTGAATTTCCAGCTGCAACAGTACATGTGAATGGAAAGCTCAGCTACATGCAAGTGGGGAGGGAGTACAATTACACTTTTTTTCTGTAAAAGATCTTCAGACCTACTCCTGTGTTTGTAACTAATGTCACCCTCAACTTACCTACTCTTCTGTGAATATAAGACCTGATATTATCTCTCTGTGTTAAGAATTTATATCTTCACTTTACTATCTGATATTACAGCCTGTAATGAAGATGTTCCTTTAATAATCAGAGAAAAAGGTCATAAAATCATTCCTCTTGAGGATCATGGTGCCTGTAGAGAAAAAAAAAGTTACTGCATATGTAACAAGCTTGCTTGGCTCTCCTTATTCCCACGTATTTCTTGCTTAGGTGTTTATCTGGAGGAAAGAAGGAGGTGGGGGAAGAGGGAGAGAGAGCTACCCTGAATTATGCATGAAATATTTAACATTAGGATTCAATACAGCATAAATAGAACAAGAAAAAAGGAAAAAAAAAGTTACTGTAACCCTTATTTAGATGATTACTAGGAATTCAGTGGAGGATTAGTACATGGAAATTGATACAATTTTACATAAAGAAGAATTTCCTTTGCTTACAGTGTGGGAGAAGATATGCAATATCCCCAGTTATAGAAATGACACTATACAGCATTTATTTTTCGTCTTCATCAAGTTATTGCAAGCCTGTTTTATTACGTTACACTTCATGCCAATCTATGTGCATAGGTATGTGTTAGAAATTACAGGCGCAATGTCTGACTCATGAATAAATGAACTTATAAGTGTTCCTTGGAAAGAAGTGCTCTGTGTTAGAGGAGGTACTGAAACCCGTGAACAACCCACACTGGAGCTTGGAAATCCCTGAGGGACTGGGGCCCATGGCATAACCCACAGTGGGGCAGGGAGAGCCATAAAGGGAATGTAACCTGTGGAGGAACTGGGATAGAGACACCCCAGAGGCACTGAGGCCCATGAATGGACCTATGCTGAGGCAGGGAGACCCTGAAGGGGACAAGATACACCAGAGAACAGAAAATAATAAAGAAGTGAGGAGCAGTGGAGGAAAGTAGTTAGAGGCAAAGAGCATCAGAAAGAAATGACTGTGCACTGACCTCAACCTCTTGCACTGCCCATTGCCTCTCCAAAGGGCCTAGGAAGAACTGCATGTAATGTACTGCAAAAACAATGGAGGTTGAATCCAAGAAGTGCGAAGGAAAGGTGTTGGACTAGAGTAAAACCTGGGGAACAAGCAGAAAATCCACCTGATTGTCTTCTTTGGGTTTTTAATACCTGAGACCATAACAAAAAAATTATGTTAGTTGGCAGTAAAGGAAATGTGGTGGTATTCCTGGAATCAAGGCTATTTTGCCCATGGCAACTATAACACATACTAATCATATTATTTGAATGAAAATAGCTTTTATTTGAGGGTTGGTTGAAGTTCATATTGTAGCTAAACTGACCTATGTATGATTGGGCATATGCAAAGTCCACATTTTTGTCTCAGGAACCGGTTGATCTCTGACATAATGCCACTTGCAATGCTAAGTTTTGTTTCCACTCAGTGAAACCAATCATTTAACATACTGTTGTGTATCTTGTTTATCTGACACAAGTGAATAAATATGGAATATACAGCTGTCCTTCAGTATGATGCCCTTCTTAATCAATGTATGAGGAGGAGGTCAATGTTTGAGAGACAGAGACTATCAATCAGGGCAGTAAAATCAATGAACTCTTTACTTAATTTAGCTTGCCGGATGACCACCAGCTGTTACTACATCAAATCAAAAGCCAAAAGAGACACACAAAGAAATTCAACAGAGTTTCCATGGGAACTGCAGTGAAGTACATGATGGCAACTTTCTGTAAGTACAGAATATGAGGAATTGATATAAAACCCCCCAGGTAGTTTTTTCTAGTCAGAAATTAAATTCTTCATTCAGATATACTTTGATCACCAAATCAGTTTTACACAGTAGGTAATTTCCAGAATTCATAATATTAGATATTTGTCTACAGAGGGTTGTGTATTAATATATATGAAACAAAGGCAACACAAAAAGAGTATAGGATGAAAATCTACATCAATCCTTACAGTAAATCTTACACAGTACTGATGTCATTCTCTCCCTAATAATAAGTATAAACCTAACTAGTCTGGAGTAAAATGTTTAATAGACACTTGGATGTTTTAAAGAATGGAGAACAGGAATAGAGCAAAGTCTTAAGGAAACTGAGTTTCTTTCTATATGATTCTATATGATTTGACCTCTTAAATGTTTATAAATATATAAAGGGTGAGTGCCAGGAGGATGGAGCCAGGCTCTTCTTGGTGATGCCTGATGATGGGACAAGGGGCAATGGGTGGAAGCTGAGGCATAGGAAGATTCATGCAAACATGAGGAGGAATTTTTTCACTGTGAGGGTGACACATCACTGGAACAGGCTGCCCAGGGGGGTTGTGGAGTCTCCCTCTCTGGAGATATTCAAAACCCGCCTGAACACGTTCCTGTGTGATCTGGTCTAGGTGATTCTGCTCTGGCAGGGGGGGCTGGACAAGATGATCTTTCGAGGTCCCTTCCAGCCCCTGACATTCTGTGATTCCCTAAAAAACCCACAAGTTGTCAGGAGTGATACTGGTCTCAGTAATCTCAGTAATACTTTTAATGACATATTCTTCAGTTTATTGTTTTTGTTTATTTCAATTAGGTAATATGCCATGATTAGAGATACCAAATGTAAGTTCCTCTTAAATTCATTAAAAATTTCACAATATCCCTGGAGCTATTATTTGTAATAAACATGTCAGTAGGTTTTAAAGAGTATTTTTAAAAAAATTATGTAAAGAACAGCAGCAAATATCAATCTTCATTGTTACTGGTTTACTTATTTTCTTTCTCCCCTCACTCATAAGAGAGGAAAATAGGTGCAACAGCAACCATTATAGGCAATACGCTGGTCAGTAAGGGTACGAGAAAACACCAAATGGTAATCCTTGCTGTTGGTGGCAAATATCCTTTATTTTATTCTGTGTGTGTGTGTATGTGAGGAGTTGATTCAGCTTCATTCTTCTATCCTGTTAAGCCTCTTACTTGCTACTTGCTGACCTGCTATGGTGCAGTTAAATACCATCCTAAAAGCTTGGGTTTAATGGTAAGCTTAGAATTTAATTTTGTCTTAACATGACAACTTTAGGGAAAGTTTACAGCAGCTATATTACTTTTCTGACACACTATCCCCTCTTCTATACCTAGATCTTGAAGGAGATTAATATTGTCTCTCCTCATACACATCTGAAGGAGGTAGAAATCCTTGAAACCTGCAGAACTCTTGACCTCAGAATTTTTTTGTTTGTTCTCTTGGATGGTCATTTTGCAGCATTAATTTAATTCATATAAAAGACTAATACAGCTAATATGGGCATAGAGCAGGTTTGTTATATTATAAATCCAACAAAACAATAAATGGCAGAGAAGATACGTCACATCTAACATAGCTTTACAGATTACAAAAAAAAAAAAAAAAAAAAAGATTGAAAAATCACAGAATCACAAAATGGTTTAGGTTGCAAGGGGCCTTAAAGATCATCTAGTTCCAACCCCACTGACATGGGCAGGGACACCTACTAGACCAGGTTGCTCAAAGCCCCATCCAACCTAGCCTCGAATACTTCCAGTGATGGGGCATCCACAACTTCTCTGAGCACCCT